>CM019148.1:313959369-314559369 GCA_009733165.1 Naja naja
TATAAGGAAATTATAAACATCTCTTTAAAAAGGTTCTGTATAAATATATTTTCCTGTTATAAGTGAATTATTTTCATTAACTTGAAT
Organism: Naja naja; assembly: GCA_009733165.1. Lineage (NCBI taxonomy): Eukaryota > Metazoa > Chordata > Lepidosauria > Squamata > Elapidae > Naja > Naja naja. Next base: position 313,959,457 of record CM019148.1, read on the forward strand.
TAGAATTGGGAACCAAATGAATGCAGAAACCCTACTGAACAGAGTTGGAAGCTATCTTTTAGGTCACAGTTATCTTCATTTTGTTGGTGTAATTTTAAAAGACATTTAGAAGTACATGAATTACATAATAGTGACATCATATTCAGTCCAGAGTGCAGAGAAGAGGAACAAAGATGATTAGGGGACTGGAGGCTAAAACATGAAGGATCTGGATATGGCTAGTCTAATGAAGGGAAGGACCAGAGGGAGACATGATAGCAATGTTCCAATATTTGAGGAGCTGTTACAGAGAGGACAGGAGTTAACCTATTTTCTCAAGCACCTGAAGGCCAGAAGGAATAATGGATGGAAACTGATCAAGGAGAGATACAATCTAAAAATAAGGAGAAATTTTCTGGTGGTGAGAACAATCAACCAATGGAACAGTTTGCCTTCAGAAATTGTGGGAGCTTCATCACTGGAAGCTTTAAAGAAGCAACTGGACTGCTATTTGTCAGAAATGGTATAGGTTTGCTGCTCGAACAGGGGTTGGACTAGATGACCTACAAGGTCCCTCCCAACTCTGTTATTCTGTTCCTCTTACTTTCTAATATTATATTTTAATTAAAGGTATTTTTCTATAACTAACTCATCTTTTTTTCTTTTTAGAGGTACAGTGTAGAAATGTCAATCAGACATCCCAAAAGATGGAATTGCTGAGTAAAGTGGAAGCTCTGAAGAGAAGTGGTGTTTTACTACCAAGTGATCTCCTTGAAAAAGTGGATTCAATTAATGAAAAATGGGAACTGCTTGGGGTATTTGCATTTTTATTACTGTTTGTGGGTTCTAGGTCCCTTTTCTGTGTCTTAAAGTATGCTCTATATCTGATTTCCAATATGAAACTCAAATATCTCTTTCATTCAATTCACTAGATATATTTCAAACATACTATTATCAAAAAAAGTTATTTTTCTTGGCTGTTGTTTTAATTCTCTGTTTGTGCCTGATCCGACTTTAATAATTAAGTACATTAGTACAGAAAAAATGTAAGTAAAATATGCCATGTATTATGGGTATGCACCAAGTCAGCTCTAATACAGTGTACACTATAATACAGATATACATGGACTGTCATACTTGAGTGAATATTAATAGAATATATTCTGAAGGTACATGTTAGAGACATCTACTCTTTAACTATTTATTATACCCTAAAGATGAAAAGTGGGGGTGTCACTACATATTTCTGGTCACACTGATGCTGCAGAAAACAAATGTGCAAATACTGCACCAATCTGAAATTGCAACTCTGAGGGTAGCAATCAGGATGTGTTTCATAGTGACATGTGCAGCTCATGTTTGACAAGAAGTAAACAAAAAAGTAAAGATTTTATATAATTCATTTCATGCTATAATAGTCCCACTGTCAACCAAATGTGAGATTCTAACAACATCTGCAGCACACTCTTAGCCAGATACCAATAAGGCATTATGTCAGAAGCATTACTGCCAAGTGCTGAAAGGTACAGAATGTGAGAGGACAAATGTATTTCTACTCTCCATTCCTTCCCTTAATTGGTGTCACTCAAGATCAAAGGTCAGGTAACTTTACAAACTAAATGATAAAATCATAGGTAAGCAATAATTTTACAAAAAGTTCTACACCTTCAGACTTTGAAATAATAGCCTTAAAAACAATGATTGCAACCCCACATCACTGTATCCATCTCCTGCAAAAAATAGTTTCAATGCAGTGTGATTCAGCTACACATAAGCAAACAATAACAATAGTCATAAAAATCAGAATAATGAGAGGAAAAATAAGTAACACAAGACAGCACTCTCATACAATTCACAATCAGAAAGAGGGTTAATCAGTGCTGAATTCCAGTCCAAATTCAAGTTCCAGGAGTTGCAAGTCAAAAGATTCTGTTCTACATACCTGCTGATTACAATTCTGATGGCAAATGCAGAGAAAACAAAGAACAAAGAGGCACATGTGGGAGCATATTGCTTTTTAAATCACATTCCAGAAGATAGCACTTTGAACTGACCTTACAATCAAACTAGGAATTAATTAAATGAAATAAGAATGGAATAGTACGTTCTGAAAAACATCCCCATCAGTTTCTATATCAGCTACCATTTTTGATACATCGTGTAGACAAGATCACATGTAATGTTTTCAGTAACTAATATATGACCAAGAATGCTCCATGCAGAGATCCACTTCTCAGAATTCTGCACTGAAGGCTTTGGGCTCAGACAACCACACAAAAGGCCAATTTCTATACATCTACCACTTTTCATGAATCAAAATATATTTTGAAAAATTGCACTTTTAGATTGAGACATTTAAATACTGCAATATAAAAATGCAATATTTTATTGGGAGAAAAGTTTCTGTCCTTAATAGTTACAAAATATTTCCTGATGCCAATCACTCTGGACCAATGATGTTTCCATAGTTTTGGAAATATTATTAAACACAGCCTGCACATATTTGCCTCTGTCCGTTGGCCACCTTTTACTTAACTGAAAACACTCAAACTGGAAAAAGAATTACATATACTATGCTGAATGGGTGGATATTTGATATGATGAGTTTTGATAGCATTGATCATCTGCTGAGGGTGGCATAAAATTATGTTTCCAACAGCTGTTTTAGGTATTCCCAAGTTTTTAATCATATTCAGCAGCAATAGTATTTCTAATTCTGTTTCATTCTATTTCTTTTGTTTTCATTAGGAAAAGCAATCCCCATGTCATATAAAATTTCTCTGTCCAAGTCCCTTCCACTAGCAAGGTAGATGCTGTGTGATGTGGAAAGGACTATTTTATATCAAACTCAAACTCCCCTTGGGCATACAAAATTAATTGTTCATCTTTTTAAATCAGTGCATTTCAAGACAATCCTAAATTCTTGGTTACCCCAGAAGCATATACAGTCAGTCAGAAAAGCAATTAATCAACTTTCCTTCATTAAAATAATCAGATTTTAAAACAGAAATAAAAGACCATTCTGCCATTTAAAATGAATTTTAAAGGTCCTTTCTTTTTCTATCAAGAAGCAATTTTATATTACTTTTTCAAATTAATTTCTGCATTTACAAAAAAAAGTTGCTTTTTCTTCTTAAATGAAATTTCACGTCTAATGAGCAGTTTTTGATGGAGTTTCTTTAATTTAATAAGAAAAACTGTGGAAACTAACAACACCATGTATACTGTTTAATTGGCATGATTACTTTTAATTGGCATAAAAAAAATAAAGACAAGGATTTTAACTTCTAACAATGGTAAAATGGAGAGATATGGTTTTTAATATTACTTTCATCTAAGGTGAACAGTGTGGAATGGAAATACATTAGAATGAAATGTCAGTGGTGCGTACAGTTTAATCTGTGAAATTTTGTCCCCTGTGCTGAATATTACTCAGTCTCAATTGCATATTAAACAACCCTATCAAGGCAGGCATTGGCATCTGCTGTGCTGACACAAATTGTGAATTAAATGAAATTGATGTCCTCTGTCGTATATTTATGAAGACGGACCATTCTCTGAAGTATTCTGTTTATGAAGAATTTATGATTGCAAACTGTTCCAGAACAAAAAAGTAGCAATAAATTCTTTTTTGTGACCCTACCCACCAAGGGCATTGATTTCACCTCCTGCTGCTACTTTTGTTACAGTGTAAAAACAATAGCTAAAGCTGGATTCCACTGAGAGGCTTCAAATTATCAATATTTGAGCCATCAAAATAGAAGGGTGTTGCCAAGAATGCTTGTTTTATTCTGTTACGATCTCCCAAACACATTATTTGCACAACGTTTGAGAATAGATGAATATCTGTTGATTTAATTCAGTATGTATTTCAAAGCCTATTGTTAGGTAGTTAAATTCTCAAAACACTTATTTCCCATTTCACTGATTTGAATGGGACTAATCCTAACACTCTCCCTTTAATAATCCATTGATTATTACAGGCAAAGAAGGTCTAGCTTTTGGAAGCCTTGATAGCAATAACACCAATTACAATGCAACCATTCACCTAATTTTAATGAGGGGTCTTTGGTGCTTTCTGAGATTGTTTGTTTTCTTTCAAACATTTCATTACCTTAACTAGGTAACATCATCAGGGCTAGTAAGGAGTGCTATTTGCCGTCAGTTTATATTATGGTGTCTTGCCTGTCTGTATGGGTTGGGGAGATCTGAAGACCCCTCATTTCAACCCTGAGCTACAAATATTCTCCTTTACTGGTACATAATTTTAAAGTATTTTGAGTCATTGTAATTACAGTCAAACCAAGTCTTTAATGCCTCCAATTTGGCTATTAGTTAATTATGTATGCAAAATTAGAGGTGATGATGACTGTGACTATTATCCCACATCATTAGGGTATATCTAATACACAGACACGCAGCAAATTCTAAAGAAAGATAAGTAATAATACTGAATAGAAAAGTAGGTTCTCAGTCATAGGTGTACTTGCAGTTTTTTGGATCTAAATCAGTTCTTACTGAAACTCTTCTATAGGAAAAAAAAGTGGCACTGAGATGAATTGAGATTACTAGATTTTGCTTTAACTAAGCCATCATTGTTTGCTTTTGGCTTTTATGAGAATCAAATCTCAGTGATCAGCAAATTATATAAGTCCAGCGTTGTGGCAACTTCAAATCATAAGTTAACATCTATGTTTCAGCTGTGTATAATACTTTTGACTATATGTCTGTAGTAGGTATTTTAACACAGCCAGAATATTATACCCATAAGCTTCTATTGATGACCAAATTTCTTTGAAAATTGTTCATCCGAAAACAATTCAGTTATCTATATAGGCTCAGATAGTATTTTGATAAGTCTATTAGAAATATACTAAAAATATTAAAACCTATTCTGTATCTATTTACCTGGGATTGAGCCATGCTGAATTCAACAGAATATTCTTTTTTTAAAAAAAACATGCATAAGATAAATCAGGAGTTAGAGCAACTAATTTGGTTGCTTTTGAGCCAATGGTTAGCTGTTAGATATACATACTTTAGAACCTTAGATTAATCTATGTTTTCTTTCTCTGTTGCATTAGAAAACTCTACAAGAGAAGATTCAAGAATCATTGGTGGGGCACAGTGGGTTAGGAGCACGTGACTTGCTTTCCCCTGAAAGTGGCAACCTAGTAAGGCAGCTGGAGGTCAGAATCAAAGAATTGAAAGGGTGGCTGAGAGATACTGAGCTTTTTATCTTCAATTCCTGTCTGAGGCAAGAAACTGAGGGAACAATGAATGCGGAGAAGCAACTGCAGTACTTTAAGGTAATAAAAAAGCATTGATGCAAATTGGGTTGATTTTTGGAACAATATAAAATATGAAATGCAGATATGTTTAGTACTGCTACCTGCATATTCAGTTGTGAACATATAATTTCTGCCCATTTATATGAATACATTGCCTTTTCTGTAATAGAACTTAATTTTAAAATAAATCTTTCTGTACATAAACATTTGCAAGGACCAAACTAATTTCAGTCTTACATCCTGACTCCTTATAACTGTCTCATTGCATTCAGTACTGAATTCTGTATACTCCATCCAGCTTAATGAAGACTCATTGTGTGATTTTAGTAGTAAATTACTCTTGCATAAGTTTAGCATACATAAGAGAAAAAGGAAAAATCATACAGCTGGTTTTGTATTAGTACAGTACTGTGACCAATTGATAGAAGTGAACCAGCACCTTTGCTATATAGGTTGAGATTTGACTTATGCAACTGAGACCAGAATTTCCATTGCTGCGCAAGATGGTTGCTAAATGAGTTATGACCCATTTTACAACTGTTTATACCATGTTTGTTAAGCAAATCACTGCAGTTAAGTGACTGTTCTGGTTAATCTTGTGGTTAAGTAAATTTAGCTTGCCCCATTGACTTTGCTTGTTGGAAACCATACACCATATATATATATACATTGGTTGCCAGGAACTTGAATTTTGTCCAGACTGTGGGGATGCTACAATGGTGGCACAGTGGTTAGAATGCAGTATTGTAGGCTAACTCTGCTGACTGCCAGGGCTGAAGGTTGATAAAGGTTGGTAAAATGAGGATCCAGATTGGGCAGGGGGGGGAAGGCAATATGTTGAGTCTGTAAACTGGTTAGAGAACGCTATAGAGCAATGTGAAGTCTAAGTGCTGTTGCTATAAGTCTAAGTGCTATTGCTATAAGTCATAACTCACTTTTTTCAGTACCTTGTGACTTCAAATAGTTGCTCAACTAATGCTTGTAGGTTGAATACTACCTGTACTGTAAATATGTCAAAACTTTTCAGAAGACTAAATAGGAGGGTGAATTCAGTGTTAAAACTACAAGGATTTCCACTCTTTTAAGAGTGTATTTAGCTGAAAACATTTTCAAGTCTTCTGGAACAATTTGCTCAAACTGCAGATATCTAGAGAAGTGCTGGATACAGATAAGTAGTAGAATTAGATCCGCAGATAAACTCCGTACACTGCCTCAATACACTCCAGGAGGAAAAGCAGGATATAAATCTAAAAAATAACTGTAAAAAATAAATACATGGCTTTTTTGAGCTCATCCAGTGAAGGAGAACTCGTTATTTCTTGAGGTAATTAGTTTCACAATCAAATTGTTCTAACTGCTAGGATAAGTTTCCTAACATTCCCTCAGAACCGCCTTCTTATAATTCATATCTTGTGTCCTGTTCTTTGGATCAGTGGAAATTGACCATTTTCCACATGTATCCTTTTAAGTATTTGTAGAGTTCTACCATGTATCCTTTCAGACTTCTGAAACTTCAGCCAGAAGTTGCCCATACCTTAAATCTCTCTTTGTGGAACTTTATTTCTAGTTGACACTCCCTACTGAGCAGTGGTGGGATTCAAATTTTTTTACTACCAGTTCTGTGGGTGTGGCTTGGTGGGCATGGCAGGGGAAGGATACTGTAAAATCTCCAGTCAGAGGTGGTATTTGCCGGTTCTCTGAATTACTCAAATTTTCCGCTATCAGTTTTCCAGAACTGGTCAGAACCTGCTGAATACCACCTCTGCTACTGAGTCACATTTCCTTTTTTTGCAGCCATGGCATATTCAAGTTTAGTTTGTAATCAACTAGTATGCCAAGCCCTTTTTGAAAGACAGCTACCTGTGTTCCCTACTTTTGCATTTACATCTCTTACATTTCATTAATTTTATTTCTCAAATCTGTCTTCTGAAATATTGGCTATCCAGTCCAATTGGGGACTGGATAGCTTTTGTTCCATCTCTTCATTTAATAAAAACATTGAGGAGTTACAAGAGCAAGACCAATCCCAGCACCTACCCCCCACTTTAATGAGGAACCATTCATGAGCACTATTTGGATTTTCATTGTTATTTAACCTTCACTTAACTAGTTTACTACTCAAAATGCCATAGACTATTTATTTAAATACTTGCTGACATCAAGAAGCATTATGTATAAAGTATACCCACAATTTACTGATGAAATTATCTAATAAAAATGAAATAAAGTTAACCTAGCACGCCAATGTTGATTTCCTCTAATGACCACATTCTTTTCAAATTCCTTCTGACCAATCACTTTATACCATGCAAGAAACTTCCCATGGCTGGCTATCACATTATTGATCTATGTTTCTTGTATTCTCTTCTTCCCTTTTATTGGGATGGAAACAACATTTGCTGTTTTCTAATAATCTGGCATATTGCCAGTTATTCACTTTGTAGTATTTTCCTTTCTCTTTTCAGTCCACTTGAATGGACTATAAGGATAGGTAAGAGCACCATTAACTTGTTTTTTTCTCTTATACTTAAAATTTACATTTAACACAGTCCCTAAGGCAACAAATGAATCACCTTTAAGTAAATGTCCGGTTTTAAAAGCGTTATTGCATACTGATTTTTATGAGCTGATTATCTATCCTTATAAATACAAATAACTAAGAATAAGCAATAAAATAATAAAACAGAATATATTTAAATATAATACCAATTTATAAATTCAGGACAAAAACTTTATATAGCAAGTAATATAAGCTGTTATAATTCTTCTTAAAGTGTGATCCCTTGATGCTCCAAAGGTAATCACATACTGAAAACAAACACTTTGACAATTCTGACTAAGCAGAAATGTGTGACATGATTTAGAAATGATACGTTAAACTTTAAGGATTGATTGATTGATCATGTGTGGTCAAGTTGTTGTCACTATTAACAATTACATAGACAGATCTTTTCAAAGAAGATCTCCTCCTGTCTTGCCCTTTTGATCTTTCAAAGGTGTACTCTTTTTTTCTCTCCAAAGACTCAGGGCGGCTTACAATTTTTGGGATACAACCCCGTGTGCTCAGCAGTAGCCTTCATTCCATTGTATATGCCTGCTTATTACTAAGCGGCATTTTTACAAAGTCAGCTTATTGCCCCCAACAATCTTGGGTCCTCAATTTACCTACCCCGAGAGGATGGAAGGCTGAGTCAACCTTGAGCCTGGTGGGATTCAAGCCTGCACTAATTACAGGCACCTGGAATCAAGTGCTAGGCATTTAACAGCCTGCACCACCAAGGCTCTTCCAAGGCTCTTCTTTCCTCTTGATCCTCCAAAGGTAATCACATACTGTAATCAAGTTCATCCTCCTTGCTGATGGTTCTCTTCTTCTTCAGTGGATATCTGGATCCATTTGTTCAGTGATTCATTTTTCCCCATTTTGGGGTATCCACATTTATAAGTATTATTTTTCTCCTGCTTCTTCACTGTCCAATATTTGCTTCAATAACATGTCATGAGGAAAACCTTCCCCTGCACAATTCAGATCTTTGTAAGTATGGACATGTCATGGCATCTGAATATTCAACCTCAAACTGTCTACCGTGGACCTCACCCCATTTTTAAGAGTTCCTTAAAGGGGGTGTGCATAAGCACACCAGCATGCCTACCGTCCCTGTCTTACTGTCCCCATTTATCAGTATTTACTTCCTTTGTTCATGTTCATACCTATACTTGTTATCTTGCACATGTTTGACAAACAAACAAACAAACAAATAAATAAATATCCTTTCCTTCATTATTATCCTGTTAAGTGCTAGTTCTGTAGCATATTTCTTGACTCCAGGCTTTCTTTCTTTTATTTTATTTAACCCCACCTTTATTATTTTTCTAAATAACTCAAGGTGATGAACATACCTAATATTCTTTCCTCTTTCTCATGTTCCCCGAACAACAACCCTGTGAGGGGAGTTAGGCAGAGAGAGAGTGTGACTGACCCAAGTTGGTCATCCAACTGATTTTTCATGTCTAAGGCAAGACTAGAACTCTCAGTCATCCAATTTCTAAACTGGTGCCTTGACTATTAGACCAAACTGCCTGTTGTTGGTAGTCAATCCTAAAAGATAGCAGCTGTCAACCACTTCAATATATTTAATGTTAATAATATGGTTGATTGCTTACCTGTTAAGTAGATTGATGTTTTAATAGATTAATAAAATTATATTTTTATTCTAGTGGGACATAGTGATAGCTGCCAACACTTCAGTAATAATATACAGAATTTGTATCTATTAGAATTGACTTCCAGAATAACTTAATCTTCATATTAAGTTATATGATTAGAATTTTAATAGATTCTTTTCCAGTGTACTATAATGGACTACTAATAACATAGGAACATGTACTAAATATCAGTACATTAGCATAGCATTAGCATTAGATCCTCCCATGCTGTGTAGCATAAATATCATCACAATAAAGAATATTCTTTAAATAAGAACAGTTTAAAAAGTAAGAACAATTTAAAAATTTACTTAACTTAGCATAAGATGTAACATGGACAAATTTTTTTTAAAAGCATGTTTGGTTAGTCATTCAGGACATCTGTCTATATGTTATACTTTTGGAGATGACCTGGGATAAATATAGATGCCATTTATTGGCTAATGGCGCAAGGAATTTAATTGTTTTCAAGTAATTTAAAGTATTTTATAGTGTACTTTCATGCTTATATTTCAAAGCTATAATTTGACAGGAGTGGTTATCCTTAAATTATTTAACCTGAATAGCAATGGGTCATGGGTAATTTTTAAACAATCAAACATATTTAAAGTAATTTTTTGTAGCATTTTACATGGCATAGTATCTGCATTTTTTTCACCTGTAAATGGGCCAAGAAAGAAAAATAGGGACTTGATTACAAATGTGGATATTTTTAATACTAAATGTCATATGCCATTTCAAAACTTGTCAGTGAGATCTTGCACTCTTATAAAAGAATCTTGGCAAGATAGATTTTCATTGGAACAATTTGGTGGATAATAGTATAAAAGATATGTTTCTTAAATAGAAAAAAAATACAGTTCACTTTTAGAAAAAAGAACTCATGATGTCTTTTAAACTGTCATTCCTTGTTCCTAACTTGCAATTAGGCAGTATTTCCAAAATGTCATACTGAGATTTTCCTTCAACCATCATCCTAATAAAATCTGACGGCAAGCATATTAGAACCAAACTTTCTCCCCTGTAATTACAATGAAGAATTTCAAACAGATTAATAAGGGAAATTCTACAACAGATTTCCAAGGACAGCTATGAAAACAACACCATCCTTTTAAAGAAATATGCCGCAATATTGGCAAGATGGATGGCGATCAGGAGACAAATCTATGAGCAAAGCTATTTGGAGAGAATAGTTTTGTAGTATGTGTTATATACTATGCAAATGAGCTTATTAGGGCACTCATCTTTTATTATTGGTGCCCAATTTAATAGAGGCATTTAAAAAACAATATTTCTGCCTCACTCCTGGGACAGAAAAAGACACATTGATATAATTGAAAGCAAATGATTGTATGTTATACTATTTAATCATGTCATTTTTCAGTGGCTGTTTCTTGTGTTTCATTGCCTGGTTTTAGAATACCAGTAGTTAGTTTTAATATAGATTAGGTCTCACTATTAGTGATCAAGCATGGTTTTGTTGAAGGTGTTATTTTATGAAATCAGTTAAAATACCCCTATTTGCCAATATTTTCTTTAAAAATATGACATGTCATAATTCATTTCAAGGATGTGGCATTTGCTTTATATTTGTTTTGGGAGATTACTTATAATTGGCTGTTCTTTTAAAGTTCTAATGTATTTTGTTTATAAAGTATATGTAGCTAATTTTTAAATTAAAGAGATGATCATAGGATAAATAAAAATATAGCTAAAACTGTAGGCTGCTAATAACGATTTCGGCTAACATGTGCAAAGATGTCTGTTTATAACAAATATAAAAATACCGATGAAAGGACTCTCTACACTGTGCATATATTTAATACAACCTGGCTATCAAACTGCTCTAATCCATCTCCTTTCTAACAGATTTTAGAAATAGCACAGGGCACAAACAAGCAAAAGGCCATAAATTACTTTAAGGCTGTAATTCTATCCATACTTATGTGGTCATAAATCCTATTGAATCATAAGATTTATTTCTGAGTATACATGCTTAGGACTATGTGCTTTTTTGTGATCATTTTCCTATGATACTTCATCAGTCTAAAGCCAGATTTTTTTTTGCATCCAAAGCCATGTTTGCATAACCCTTAATCCAATGTGAGACCTTAAATACTAACCTCACTTCAAATTTCCTGCCTTTGATAAGAACTGCCCCTTCCACAAGAGAAGGCAAGAAGATATCAGAAATTAATATTCCAACCCATTTCTGGTTTTCGACAAGCTGACTTCAGTTCCCATTTCCTTAATGGAATTCAGCCCCAACAGAAAAATGGTTTCTTAGCTCCCCAATAGCTTAATCATGATCCCTATTCCTGCAAGCAAACACAAGCAGAATGTTCATGCAGATTTTCTTGTTTAGCAATGAACTCTTAACACCTAGATATGACAAATACTAAGTATGCTTCTATGGGTAAGATTTTGATAATTTTCTCTAAGGGTTATGATAGATATATCATTTAAAGAATATTAGGATCCATTCGGAAGTACTCTCAGCACTGATAATTTATAAGTAGCTCTCCTTCTTCATTGACTATCTCTAGAGAGACAATAAAAGTTGACTGTGAAGAGTATTGATTAGCTGGAGTCAATAGCTGGATGAACATTCCATCTCTCCTCATATTGTAAGAAGTTTTGTATATCATGGAAATCCAGTTTCAGAGAAATCATAGCAGTATTTAATGTATTATATTAAATGCGATCATGTGCAAGAGGAAAGCCTTGCAAATGTGGAACTGGACACATGACCAGGGCATCACTATTGTAAGCAGTGTTTGGGTTGCTGGTGTATAAATTAATAATGCAAATTGGAAAGCTGGCAGAGTTTATCTGTTTTAAAACTGCATTTGCCCTTTAAGTGAATGTTGTCATAATAATAAACCCCAGGAAAGTAAATATGGAGGGAATAGGTACAAATCATGCACATTTGCATGAAACTCATGGGTGAGATCATCCATCACCATGTGTTGAGGTATCATCAGTATGCTGAAGATACTCAATTTTATGTCTCCATATTTTTTTTAATTCATATTTATATCCCGCCCTTCTCCGGAGACTCAGGGCGGCTTACAATTTTTGGGATACAACCCAATGTGCTCAGCAATAGCCTTCCTTCCATTGTATATGCCTGCTTATTACTAAGTGGCATTTTTTACAAAGTCAGCTTATTGCCCTCAACAATCTTGGGTCCTCAGTTTACCTACCCTGAGAGGATGGAAGGCTGAGTCAACCTTGAGCCTGGTGGGATTCAAGCCTGCAATAGTTACAGGCAGCTGGAACTAAGTGCTAGGCTATTATCAGCCTGCACCACCAAGGCCCATATCTGGTGACCAGAGGTGGTATTCAGCAGGTTCTGACCAGTTCTGGAGAATCAGTAGTAGAAATTTTGAGTAGTTCAGAGAACTGGCAAATACCACCTCTGACTGAAGATTTTACAGTCTCCTTCCCTTGCCTGCCCACAGAACCAGTAGTAAAAAACAATTGAATCCCACCAGTGCTAGTGACCTAAGTGATGCTCCTGTGGGATCTTGGATGGGGGACAACAGACAAGGGCTGAACCCTAGCAAGTAGCATTAGGTGTTTGGAACATCAAGATTTGAATCTTTAACATCTTTAATTCTGGGCAGTTTGCACTACTCCCTTTAGACCCAATTTGTAACTTAGGGTTCTTCTGGACTCACAACTCCTGCTAGATGACTAAGTGATGGGCATGGATCAGAACTGCCTGCGCTCAATCATTCAAGGCTCAGTCATTTCTCATCTAGACTACTTCAATATGGTCTACATGGGGCTATCCCTGAAATGCATCTGGAAGTTTCAGCTACTGCAAAGTGCAGCAGTGTGAGCAATCTTTGGTGCTCCTACGATGGCCCATGTTACACTGCTGCTCTGTAAGCTGAATTGGCTGACTGCTTCTGGGTGCAGTTCAAGGTGTTGGTTATGACCCTTAAAGCCCTCCATGGCATGGGTCCTGAGTATTTATGAACCATCTTGTTCTACTAGGACAGGCCTTTTCCACTCATGCCAGCAGAGGAGGTCTGCTGCAGATCCTATCAGTCAAGAAATCCTGGTTGGCAGGATCCAATAGAAGAGACTTCTGTGGCATAGCACCCACCCTCTGTAACATCCTGCCCCGTGGGGTGAAGTTTGCTCCCACCCTCCTGTCCTTCCATGAGAGTCTAAAAACTTGGGTCTGCCAGTTGGCCTGGGGACCTAATAAGGGAGGTACTACAATGAAGGTGGCTATTGGACTAATAGCTGACCCCACTTGTCCACTGGACATTCTGCTGCCTCCCACCTATCTTTTAATTCATATTGCTGTATTTTCATTATTTATTTTGTTGTTTCATTGTTTTACTATTGTTATATTTACGTTTTTATAGTTTTACGTTTTACCATTGTAAGCCACCCAGAATAGCCCCACAAAGAGATGAGCAGCAAATAAATGTAATAATAAATCAATAAAAATAAATAGAAACAGAGCAATTGTTCAAGAGGATACTGATTAATAATTCAGCCATGTTATAAATGCAATCATAATTCCGATGGAAGACTTTTCAATTTCATATTATTCAGAAACATAAAAAATATTCTAATAAGAAATTCATATCAATGTCTTGATTCAAGAATTCAGGCTAATCAGAGGATTATAGATGCAGGTAGTCCTTGACTTACAACAATTCATTTAGTGACCATTTAAAGTTACAACGGCACTGCAAAAAGTGACATAACTGTTTTTCACATTTACAACCATTGTAGCATCCCTGTGGGTCATCAGAATCTGGCTGCTTGGTAAGTGAATCATATTTATGACGGCTGCCCTGTCCTGGGGTCATGTTATCACCTTTTGTGACCTTCTGACAAGCAAAGTCAATGGGAAAACCAGATTTACTTAAAAGCCATGTTACTAACTTAACAACTTCAGTGATTCACTTAACAACTGTTCCAAAACAGGTCATAAAATGGGACAAATTCACTTAACAACTGTCTCGCTTTGCAACAGAAATTTGGGGCTCAATTGTGGTTGTAGGTTGAGAATACCTTTACTCCTCAACTTATGATGGATCACAAAAAAGCTACATAGGACCCAGATCTTCCCCCTTCTCCCCCCACATGGTCACATAACCACATTTTGGGCACTCAGTAGCTTGTCTATATTTATGGTTGTTTGCAGTCTCCCATGGTCACATGACTAAGATTTATAATGTTTTTGCCCCAAACTAGCATTTACTGTACTTGTTGTTTCTAGCAAAAACCACCCTACACTGAACAATGGATTCACTTAATGACCGATGCATTTGCTTAACAGCCACTGCAAAAAAGATCATAAAATGGAGTCTGGTCACCCTGGTGATCCACTTTACAACTGTCATGATTTATGATTTAAATTATGGCCTTAATTCCAGTTGTAATTCAAGGACTACCTGTATACCTTCCACATATCAAATGCATTGTATATTTTGATACATAGGCTTGTTCAGTAAATGTTGTCATTTTATACAGTTAAATTGCTCGATAAGGGCTTGAATGTGAATAATATATTATAATATGGTAAAACTGTGCAGAACATCACTGTAAACTAAATACTGAACCTAATCCAGAGCTGAAGAACATATCTCTGTCCTTTTTCAAAAGTGTTAAAAAATACTGTATAATGCTCATTGTAAATCTTCAGATGTACAATGAGTGATATGGAACCAAATATGAAGCATTACAACAGGACAGAAGTAAAAAGAAGTACTGCCTAGTATGAATTATCTCCGCATTCCAGATCTTTCTATTACATGTTTCAATAAATGAAATACAAAATACAAATATTGAAGCTAAATAGTCAGGTTTCCAAAATTATCTTGGTCCATTAAAAAAGTGTTCACAGAAGTAATGAAATAATTTCATAATTATAAACTGCTAGTATTCATGTGCAGAATAGCTAGATCTTTTGTTACCTATTTTCCTTTATCATCCAGTCCAAGGAAAAGATGTGTATTTCAAAAACTGGCATCTTCATGCTTTGTAGTTTTATATATTCCTAATAAGTCACTCTTTCACTGACATTGTGACCTTTATATTTTGTAACCATCTATAAATAATGTGTGTGCATGTGTTCACTTACTAGTGACAAGGTGATCCTTCCTAGGAAGGAAAAGTAAAATAGCACATCTTCTTTGTTTATATCAACCCCCTTGAACAGTGGGGTAGGGTGTGGTGGATGAGAGAATTTTCTCCTCTGGCCATTTGTGATTTAAAAATTTCCTTCTTGTCATCTTCGAGAGGAAAGAACATGACTACACCTGCCTGAAGCTGACATACCCAACAATTTGATTCAGCTTGGGTCTGGTGGGGCTGGACTAGAAGACCTCCAAGGTCCCTTCCAGCTCTATTCTGATTGGATTGAATTGGGAAGGGTCCTTCTTGAGAGAGGCATATACATGCATGCATATATCCTATATTCAGTGATATAAGTTATTATACCCATCATAACTGATTGGAGCAGCTTAGGAACCTCATGAATAAATAAGTTCATGAAGTTGTGAGTGCAATCAGGGAATTGAGACCACACAGAATTGTTATGTAAATGTGTAGTGGATGTATGTAATACTTGTGACAAGGAAAAGAAATGTCAAAAGACTGTTGACTCAAGAGAACAGAGGAAATGGCCTAGGATTTAAAGCCTGGAATGAGATATGTACAGTGAAATCACAGCTTAATGGGCCTTTGCTGTGATGCAATGGACATTTTTTTCATTCAGTTGCCACCCCATTTAACGTCCATGAAATGAATATCTGTCTGTTAAATAAAGGTCTTCCAGGAAATGACATTGTTGTCAACAACTATGTAATAATGCAAATGGCATAAATTAATGCAATAAAGTACAACCATAATTTATGGTCATTCAGATTTAATGGACATCGTATATCCTTTAATGGATTGTTAAATTGATGTATACGCACATATGTATCTCTCTGTTTGATATTAAGTCCTGGATTTTGTAACAGGCAGACCTGCTTTTATAGTTCTTTGTAATAAAAATATATTATCTAGCTATGTTGAGTCTGTGAAGCTTCTGCTGTTAGTTACTAACTGAATATGGAAGTGATTTTCTGGAGAGTAAAAATATTCAAGATTGTTGTGGTTTGTGTGAAGTCCGATAGACAGAATCAGAACTTCCTTACCTATCTACTTGAAAAGCTCTGCTTAAAGGTCTAATATCCTCTGTCTTTGATGATGGTAGATTTATATCTGAGAACATTCTGAAAACATAACTTCAGTTTCTGGTTGCCAAAATGATAGAATGTGTTATGTATGCAGGTTTAAAGTCATTGGTTTAGTTTGAACTATTCTTGTAAAATGTAAGAAATGATTGGTTTAAAAAGTGCAGGAAAACCCTGCACTCTGATTGGCTGGCAACTGTGGCTGCTGGCTATAAGTAGCAGCCGCAGCCCAGCCAAAGTGGGTTCGTTCTGAGCTGTAGTCACTAATAAACAAAGAGCTTGAAGCACTCCGCGTCTGTCTCTTCATGCAAACTTAACACTGGCAACGAAGGTGGGATCTCCCTGAAGAAGCATTTCAAGAAGCAAGCACTGACTCTTAAAGACTACCAAGGGAACAAGATTCCAGTAGTTGGAACAAGAGAATTCAACGTGAAGTTCAAAGGCCACACCAAACGCTTGCCCCTGACCATCGTGGAAAAGGATCGCCCAAGCTTGCTGGGACTTGAGTGGTTCAATCCACTAGGCATCGAGGTGATTGGCATCAATCACGTGAGCAACACTGAATGGAAGGAGGCCCTGAAGTCTGAGTTTCCAGAGGTCTTCAGCGACAGATTGGGCAAGTATATGGGGACCCCTATCACTTTTAATCTAGATCCCAAGGTGCCACCAATTTGCTTAAAGCCCAGAAGGGTCCCATTTGCCTTAAAGGAAAAAATTGATGCACAATTAGATAAACTCAAGGAGTTTTAGACCCCACTGACCACTCCAGATGGGAGACACCCATAGTCACACCAGTCAAGGCTGATGGGTCAGTGAGAATCTGTGGAGACTATAAGGGGACATTGAACCATGCGCTTCAACAAAGCGCATATCCAGTTCCAGTGGTGCATCATTTACTACATTCACTTGGTAGGGGTACAGTCTTTGCCAAATTGGATCTGGCCCAGGCATATCAACAATTAACAGTTGATGATGCCACTGCAGAGGCCCAAACCATTGTGACTCATAGAGGTGCTTTCAAATGTAAAAGGTTACAGTTTGGAGTAAGCGTGGCACCAGGCATCTTCCAAAGCCTTATGGAAAGGATGCTCCAAGGACTGCCAGGGTAGTACCTTACTTTGATGATGTGTTAATCTCTGCTGAAAATGACACTCAGTTACAAGAGAGACTCAGAGAAGTCCTTACCAGATTCAAAAAAGCAGGGTTAAAAGTCAAGGAAGAAAAATGCACTCTTAGAACTGACAAGGTTGAGTTCTTGGGGTATATGATTGACAAGCATGGTATCCACCCCACAGATGCCAAGGTTCACGCAATCAAAGAAGCCCCTAGACCAAAATGTAAAACAGATTTGCAAGCCTTCCTTGGACTCATTAACTTTTATCACATGTTCCTACCTCAGAAGGCAACCATTGCAGAACCACTGCACAGATTATTAGACAAAAAGTCTGCGTGGGTCTGGGGCAGAAAAGAACAATCTGCATTTAACAATATTAAAAGACTAATCACGTCTGATGCTGTACTGATACAGTTCTCTGAGAATTTGCCTGTTGTACTGACTTGTGATGCATCCCCTTTTGGAGTGGGGGGTTTGAGCCACAGGCTTCCCAGCGGGAGGGAAGCTCCTATTGCATTTTACTCTCCACCTTGACCAAAGCAGAGAGGAACTACAGCCAACTGGACAAGGAAGCCTTGGCAATTGTTGCAGCTGTCAAGAAATTCCATGAGTATTTATATGGGAGAACATTTACCATTGTCACAGATCACAAACCTCTGTTAGGCATTGTGGCAGGAGACAAACCTATGCCCACTATCCTGTCACCAAGAATGCTGAGGTGGACTGAATTTCTTGCTGCTTATTCATACAAACTCATCCACAGGCCTGGCAAAGACATTGGGCATGCAGATGCTTTGAGTCGCTGCCCATTTCCTTCTCACACTGAGGACTTTGCTCCTGAGACTTACACCTTTTTCCTAGAAACTGTTGCCAAGCTTCCAGTACACGCTGCTGAAATTGCCAGAGAGACTGCCAAAGACACTGTATTGGCTCCTGTTATAGGCTGGATTAAGAAAGGTTGGCCTCTTCAAGATCTACCTCAACTTGCCCAACCTTTTAAATCCAGGCAAACTGAATTATCTGTATTAAGAGGATGTATTTTGTGGGGTAACAGGGTGGTTATTCCTGCAAAACTGCAAAAGAGGTTTTGGAAATGTTACATGAGGGTCATCCAGGTATTGTCAGAATGAAGGATTTTTTTTAATTACATTTATATGCCGCCCTTCTCCGAAGACTCAGGGCGGCTTACAATTTTTGGAGCACAACCCAATGTGCTCAGCAATAGCCTTCATTCCATTGTATATGCCTGCTTATTACTAAGCGGCATTTTTACAAGGTCAGCTAATTGCCCCCAACAATCTTGGGTCCTCAATTTACCTACCCCGAGAGGATGGAAGGCTGAGTCAACCTTGAGCCTGGTGGGATTCAAGCCTACAATAATTGTAGACAGCTGGATCTTAAGAGCAGGCATTTACAGCCTGAGCCACCAAAGCTCTTATTGGCCAGGAGTTATGTATGGTGGCCAGGTATTGACAAAATGGTTGAAAACTGGGTTGCATCTTGTCCCAACTGTCAGGTAGTCAGGCCTGCCCCACCTCTCGCCCCCACACAGGAATGGGAATGTCCTAGGGGCCCATGGTACAGGATTCACATTGATTTTGCTGGCCCTACCAGAGGGCACACTTTCCTTATTATAGTTGATGCATATTCCAAATGGTTAGAGGTTATCCCTATGGCATCCCCCACAACTGAAGCTGTCATCAAAAGCTTAAAAAGCTTTTTGTAACTCACAGGTTACCTGATGTGCTTGTTTCTGACAATGGCCCTCAATTTACATCCAACCTTTTTGAATCATATCTAGCACAACAGGGTATCAGACATGCCCTGACAGCCCCTGGGCATCCTTCGGCTAACGGCCGGGCTGAACGTATGGTACAATTTACCAAGGAAAAACTTCAGCAATTGGGTCCAGGGGATATCACTGAGAGAGTTGAAAAACTTCTCAGTGTTCAGCATATCACTCCCAACCCCTCAACTAATTTGTCTCCAGCTGAATTGTTGATGGGTAGGAAACTCAGGTCTCCCCTTGATCGCCTTCATCCCACTTACGCACCCAACGCACCACTAGATTCACTAGCAAAATTTGCACATTCACTGTGGGTGATTCTGTTTATGCTAAGAACCTTATGGGTGAACCATTATGGATTCCTGCTGAGATAACCCAAATCACAGGCCCCAGGTCTTACAGGGTACAAATGGAGGATGGTGTCCTCTGGAGCAGGCACATTGATCAGTTAAGATCCAGATTGCCTCAGGAGCATCGCTTTTGCTCCTCTCTGGTTCCCATACCTACTACCTCTTCTAGGGGGGAAGGGGAGGATCATGAGTGTAATGAACGAGCAAGAATCAACCCCATGTGTAACGAGCTAACACGACAGGAACCATCCCAAAACCTGTCACAACACCAACAACCATTTTCACAAATGGAAGATTGCACATCATTACCTGATTTAGGTGCTGACATTGGGTTGGAGATGGATTGGGAGGAGAGACCAGGTTGTAGTAACCAAACAGGTTCTACCATTACTACAAATCCTAGTAAGGAAATGTCAGCAGACACATTTCCCCCCTCACAAGGTGAGAACCTTAAAACATCTGAACCACGTAGGTCTCAACGTACACGTAAGAGCCCCACCTATTTAAAAGAATACATTAGATAGGCTGGGGTTTGAGTATGGACTGAACCTAGTGGGGAGGGGTGTTATGTATGCAGGTTTAAAGTCATTGGTTTAGTTTGAACTGTTCTTGTAAAATGTAATAAATGATTGGTTTAAAAAGTGCGGGAAAACCCTGCACTCTGATTGGCTGGCAACTGTGGCTGCTGGCTATAAATAGCAGCTGCAGCCCAGCCAAAGTGGGTCCGTTCTGAGCTGTAGTCACTAATAAACAAAGAGCTTGAAGCACTCCGCGTCTGTCTCTTCATGCAAACTTAACAGAATGAGTCTCCAATACATAGTCATTGTTAGGTTATCATACCAACCGCCTAGTGAATCTCTATGCAGTTTACAATGAGAGATAAAATCAAAATGCCTGAAATATTAAAACAATTAAACTCACCAGCTGAAAAGCTCTTTTAGCAGGTTCTTTACATGGCTTTTTAAAAAAGGAAAATAAAAAGATTAGGCTACCAGTTTATCATTACAAAGAATTAGAGCTCCCACAGAAAAAACACTTCATTATGAGATGCTATGGGATACGCCATGGCAATTGTAAACAGATCTTTTCAGATGATCTCAAAGACTGAATTGGAAGGTGGTGTCTTATGGACCCCATATGTTCTCTCAGGTGGTCTGGACCCAAGCCACACAGAGGTTTAAAGCCCTTTGGTTTTTACCTGGATATTGTCCATTGTAGTGCTTTTTTACAAAGGCATAAATATGGTCTCCTCAGTTCTATACTAAATATAGGATTAGAATCAAGGGGAGACCCACATAGGTCAAATTATAATAGCCAAGTCTGGATATAAGATTCTATCCAGCAATGTAAAGTAATTCATATGGCATTATTTATTTATCAAACTTGTATGCCAGCCAGTTCTCTAAAAACGACTCGTATATATGTATTACAAGGTCCTTACACTGCTTCACTCCTTCAAACTCTAAGTAGTTTAGAGCAGGGAATCAGTAATAAAATAATCAAAAAATCAATACTTGTGGTGTATATAGCATAAACTATACTAGATAGTATTATAAGTATAAACCCTCTGTCAAACAATCAGCAAATTGCATCAGTACTGATAGTTCCCTTATACATGTTATTATTAGTTTCAAACTTAACTCCATCATCCTGAAGATACTTGGAAAAGCCAAGCTTTTAACAGCTTACTAAAAATCAGGACTGAAGAATATAGATCTTATTTCTGGTGGTGGGGCATTCTATAAAAGGGAAGCTTCTGCAGAAAGCACTTGTCTCTAAATTTCCATCATGCCTCAGCAGGTATTCTTCTGCAGGCACAGAGGGGAGTGTTTTGGAAGGTTGTGGCCTTGTATATAATCAGGCTGCAGACCACAAGCCACTGTCCCTAGCAAGAGACACATGTCAAGACTTTAATTATATTATCACATAGGTTTTCCATTTGGTAAGTCCTAACTAGAGGTCAAGATGGTAACATCTTTCTCTCCCTCTTCTTCGATCCATTTGTTCCCATATATATCATGGAAGGATCCCTCTATATAATGTAGTCTCTTTACCAATAATTTATTTCCAAAACTTATAAAGTAGACTAAGTTCAATCTGATGAAGTAGGCTTCATCACTCTAGTTAGGAATCTGTTTACAAATATAATGTAAGCCATTGCCCCGAAAATAAAAAGTCTTCCTTTGAAGCTTTCCAACTTTTAGGATTTTGTAGCAGTTCCCGTCCCTCCCATTGTGAAGCAGTGTAGAGTCATCCAAAAAGCAACTTTTTAATTAAAAAATCTATTTTAATTAAGGAACAATCTTTTTTTTAAAAAAATTGTCTTAGTGAAGTAAAAATTAGTAAAAAACTGTCTTAGTGAAGACTTAAATGAGTTAAGTCTATGGGACCAACAATATGGCTTCTAAAAAGTTTGAACAAAGAAGGGATACATCACTGATATATTATTTTTAAAATTAGCAATCCAGCTTTATAGGAACACATTTGCATTTTGATCTGACTGTTGTTCGCTCAAGAGCTGCTGCAATCTACAAATAATTCTTGCAATGCATATGTTACAATGTACAGGTAGTCCTCGACTTATAACCAAAATTGAGCCCCAGATTTTATGTTGCTAAGTGAGACATTTGTTAAAAGTGGGTTTTGCCCCATTTTACAACTTTTCTTGCCACAGTTGTTAAATGAATCACTGCGATTGTTAAGTGAATCTGGCTTCCCCATTGACCTTGCTTGTTAGAAGGTCATGAAAAGTGATCATTGACCCACACAGCAACCATCATACATATGAGTCCATTGCCACATATTTGAATTTTTATCAAGTGACCGTGGGGATACTGCAATGGTCATAAGTGTAAAAAATGGTCATAAGTCACTTTTTTCAGTGCTGTTGTAAGTGTGAACAGTCACTAAATGAACTGGTGTAAGTCGAGGACTACCTGTTATAGTAGTTATACATGTAACATATATGTTTGCTTTATACCCACCTTTCTATTCATACAGGAGCTAAAGGTGGCTCAACAACAACAACCAAAACAAAATGCAAAACATAAAAGATGACCATAGAATCCATTAAAATCAATAACGGTATATTGACATTGACCCTTCTTCTGTCCACAGTCTCTGTGCTGTGAAATCAAGCAGAGGCGTCGAGGGGTAGGCTCAGTGTTACGTTTGTGCCAACACCTCCTTGATGATCAGGATACCTGTAATCTGAATGCGGACCATCAGTCGATGCAGCTGATAATTGTAAATCTTGAAAGAAGGTGGGAAGCTATCATCATGCAAGCAGTCCAGTGGCAAACTAGATTGCAGAAGAAGTTGGCAAAGCATCCAGTAAGTGATACCCGTCTGACTTACCCCCTTCCCTATTGGACTTATTGTTCCATTGTCTCAACTATTATTATTATTATTATTATTATTATTATTATTATTATTATTATGCTATAGCCAGGTACTATAGGAGCCAAATCATTTCCTTTCGGATTTTTTTTTCTCTTATAATTTACATCTTAATTTCTACATGGATGGAATCAACTGATTAATGGGTTGAGCAAAATTTATTTTAGGGAATACAATTCTGTATTTTACATTGTGTAATGTCTATACTGAATGAAATAATTTCTGAAAAACAAAACCTAATGGTAGATAAATAACATCAGTCTTTCCTTAAGATTCAATCCAAACTTTTTTCTTTTTTTTTACAAATCAAGTGTAGACATTCTTTTAGAATAGAATAGAATAGAATAGAATAGAATAGAATAGAATAGAATTCTTTATTGGCCAAGTGTGATTGGACATGCAAGGAATTTGTCTTTGGTGCATATACTCTCAGTGTACATAAGGAAAAATAAAATACATTCATCAAGAATCATAAGATACAACACTTAATAGTCATAGGTTACTCATAAGCAATCAAATCATATTAGGAAACAAATAAAACAATATAAATTAGCATATGGGATTGCCTTTTTAGGATAATTTTCAATTAGTGTTGTGATAGGGAATGGGGCAGGGGCATTATGATATTGTGCAAATCTATGGAACTGGTTTTTGCAGTTCAGACAATGTTGTAGTTTTAGGTATGTATCATTTACCTGCCAGTGACCACTAGTTCATATCTAGATATTTCATGGTTTTTTTCTTCCACTATAGCACCACTGCCAAGTTCATCACTAATAAAATCACAGAACAAGGGAAATGTGAGGTCATAAATGTTGTGTTTGAATTTGAATTATTATACAGATAGTTCTTAATTTATGACTGATTGTTTAATGATGGTTCAAAGTTACTATGAACTATCCCTAGAGTTACTTATGACCTGTTTTCAGAGTTACAAAGCTGCACACACACCCCACAATCATATGATCACATTTTGGGCACTTGGCAATTAGCTCACTTTTACTGCCATTTGCAGCATCCTGCAGTCAGATAACCATGATTTTTGCCAATTTCCAGCATTTGCCTCCAGTTTCCAGCAAAAACATCCTTGAGGAAAATGCATCTGGTTTACAACCAGATGATTGCTTAATGACCATTGTAACAAAAAACCAGTTGTACCTTCAATTCTTGTCATGTGATACTTCATATTATGACCACAACAACTTATGACTGAAATTACAGGCCCATTTGTCGTCATAAATCAAGTGTTACCTGTATTAGAATTGTTTTACATCTAATCTGTTCCAAACCACTGTACTGCAGAACAGTCATATCATCCTTGGCAAATATTAGTAATGCCCTCCGTTTTCTTTAGTCATTGATTGACAGGGTCTGTTTGGTTTAATAATTTCAGGTTTTTCACCAGTATTCCTAAAGCAACTCAAAACATAAAGACCAGAACTTAAGAATAGCACTGCTGGATCAGGCCAAGATCCATCTTTGTCCAGCATTTTGTTTCTCAGAGTGGACAATGAAATGCTTTTCTAGCCTCAACCACCTTTGTTCTCCTGCCATTAATTTGGAAGCCAGATGTGTTCTTAAGTTGATAGACTATAAATATATTCAATCACTATATAAAGCTTTTGAAAACTAGCTTTAAAATTTAAAGCTAATTCAATGGTGGCAGTCAATTCCACAGGTTAATTATGCACTGTGGAAGAAATGTTTTGTGAAGAAGCAGAGATACAGTATGGTTGCTGTCTTTGTAAAATTCACCTTTGCCCCCAACAGTCGTTTGAGTTTGCACGAACAGCACACTGGAAGTATGGCAATTCCAGCTAACCCTGCAGCAAACTGTTTCTGCTTCTCTCCCCATGTTCTCATACAGTGTAGCTGGTGAATATATGACATATGGCCAGTGATTTTTTTTTTTGGTCTTGTTTCACTTAAAATGCCTGCAACCAACAGTGAGCTGCTCTTTTGCATTGTGCTTCTATTTCAATTTCACCTTCTAGAAGGTCCTGTTCTCTTCTGCCTCAAACAGAGGCAAGGAGCAGCCATGGAAAAACCTGGTGGGCTGCTGAAAACACAAGAGTGCTGCTGATGGGAACCAGTTTTCTCTGTTCCAGGCAGGCAACTACTTGGAGGTACTGCAGTACCTCTAAATAAGTGGATATGTGTTAATTAAAGGTGAATGCTGCTTCTGCAACAGGAATGAAGTAGTCTTGTGAATTTATTTGTATAGGAATTGATGAGGAGGTGAGGTAGGATGAGTGTACAAGCACTATGTTTTCTTTGTCTCAGGACTGGACAGAACTTCCCAAGCTCCACACTGCTTTGTTCCCACTTTGCCTGGGAAAACCTGGCCTTGTTTGTTGGACTGAATTATCTTTTACCTAGTAGGGAACACAACTTGTTTCCTGCCAAGATACAGCAGCTATTAAATTTTTTTTCTCGGTTTGATTTAGAGCGCAGACGATATTTTTGTTTTGTGGAGACTTGTAGCTGCAAACATATGCACCATATAAAAACGTGGGCCTTCGTATGTAAGTATTTTATCAGTGATGAAAGAGTTCTTAGAATCCAAATGTTCTGGTTGGAATTGAATTTCGTTAGCTTCTGCTGCATTCGCTGTCTCCCAATTCCAAGCTGGCATTTTACAGCATTTCCTTTCATTCAGTTCCTGTGTAGTCATTTCTTGGGTTGATCCCAAAATTGCTTTCTCTGCCTTGTCTATTTCCTTGAGCTGATGTTGTGCCAGTCTTGGCAAATGAATAGTTTCCCTGGGAAACTGTGTGTGTGTTTGTGTTTTAATTGAGGTTGTCCAAAATATACTGTAATATATAAAGCAAAGTGGATGTGTTTACATCTCTGATGGCATCTTACTTGATATTATTAAGAGTCACTGATATGGAAAAAGATTACTTAGATAAATACATCATGCAATATGAAGGGTCAGGAGCTATTTCCATCCTTTCTTTAAAGTGCTGTTCTAACATTTTCCTTTCTCCATTTTTTTACTAATGGTATCTAGTGGTATTCTATTATTACTGCTCAAAGATTTAATCAAGTGTTTAATTTCTCTGTTTAATTTCAGTATTATTTCTTTCTTCTCCTCTTCCTTCTCTGCTCCCAAAGGAGGAAAGAATAAGTAAAGGGACTCCAGGTTGGGACTATTAGCTGGCTGTCCAAAATTCCATTTTGGGATGAAAAACACCGGGTGATCGAAAGACATGTTAGGCAATTGTTACTTTCTTTTCCCGGTGAATCCTGAATTTGCTTAACACAGCCAGTATTTTCATATTTTCTAGAAAGAAGGACTTTATACTTCAGTTTAACTTCCCCAAATTTGCATTAATGCATGACCCTTCTATTTCCCTCTTTTGAATGTGCAACTGTTTTAAAAATAATACACACACACACATCATGGCTGCCATTTTTGTAATGGTGTATGCCAATTTCTTAATGTTCAAAACATGTGTATGAACAATAACATCCCTTTAGTTTCTTCCACTCTGGATCTAAGAACAGCATGGATTACCAGACCATCTTAACATTCCCAAAGAAGGTAAAATTAGTAAGCAACACTAAATTAATTCAATCCATCCAGTTGTCTAATTGCTAATCCACTATTCTTCCTTTTGGTTGCAAGCTCTCTTTCCTTCTCTAATGGTTCTGAAATATGTTACTTGTGTGTGTAATTCATAAGGATTATTAAACTTTTCTTCCTCCAAGGAAGCCATTCCATTGTGTTGAGTAAAACTCCCTGAATTCTAAGCCATCTTGACCAATTCTGGGAGTTGCATTCAGCATCTATGAAAAGTAGCATTTTGAATAGAATGCTCTAAATTTTGGATAGTAAACTAACTATGAAGTAATTCAAGGAATCTTTCTTAGAATAAACTCTTTTCTTTTAATATTGTGTTTGCATATGTGTGTTTGTGTACTTGTCTGTATTTTATAGCTGTTCCATGCAGTATTTTATATTCTGATGAAAACTTTTGAATATTACATCAATTGTGAAAGTGACATTGTAATATTCTTTAACTGAAGGTAACTGAAAGCTAATGTTTTCCAAGCTAAAACTTGGAAATATTTAAATTGTTCATAATAAATATGTGTAAATATGAACAATTTTGTATTTTTATACTCGATTTTGAAAAGAAAATGACAATTGAACAAGAAGCCCCCACACTTATTTTTCTTGCCTTCTTCCTCATCTTTTTTCTGAAGGCCAGTTTATTCGTTAGACCCTTATACGCTATCTCTTTTTTTCATTTCCTGAGGAAAATGAAAACATAGAAGGCTTAACCAGGGGTTGCATTGATGCTTCTTTTGTCTCCTATTCAGGAAAAAAATAGACAGTGTGAGGTATTTACCCTTCCATTTAAGCTAACCAGTCAGTGGCCAACTTTTGCTCTAAATCCATTGTTTCTAGAGGTATCCTTCATACACTGTATCATATTCCTGTCCCTACTTTCCAGGCAGCAAACCATGTGGGCTGGGTACACATATTTTACTAATTCAAAATTATTGGTTTTCATTTAACATGTTTAGTGCATCCTGCTATCATGTGAATAAATGCATGGAATGATCTGTGGCTTAATGTTTTATGAAGCCAGCCATTGTTGTTTGTTTCTTAAACTATGGTTAAACAAACAAGGCATAATGCAATAGATAAATCCAGTCCACTGTGAGGCATCCAGAAAGTATCCAGGACATAAATCACTCTGAGACATATTCTCTCCTATTCATTTATTAGAAACAGATCTGGTACGTCTAAGGCATTTTCCAAAGTGAAAGAATTTTCACGCACTACACAGAATCCACCTTTTTCTTCTCCCACTTCTACACTTCATAAATCACGAAAACTAATTAACTGCAACTGGAATTTCTTAGTACGACATACAGAATAACCTTGAAATTGTCAACTCCTCCACCCCCCTTCCCATTATGTTGGCAGCTGAATTTCAAAGCTGACAGGCATCCCCCATCGAAAACTCCTCCTCCTAAAAGAAACCAAAACACAAAACAGATACAGGGGTTAAAACATTGTCCTTAACCCCCTCTCCCCCCTCCATGAGGACCCTTCGGTTTGTGGGGAAAATCTTCATGGAATTGGTTAACCAATTGATCAGCATGAGCATCCCAACTCTTCACTGAACTAGCATCTGAGGGGGTATCCTTTCCATAAGACCAAATATTACAATCGGCCACAGTGTAATCTAGAATCGAGAATTTTTTAAATTTCATAATGTGTTTCCCCCTGTACCGTTAGGGATTTAGGGGGAGCAACTGGCAGTGGTCTTATCATTGATGTAGTAGCTTGTTTTAGTAAACTACAATGGAACACAGGATGAATTTTCCCCAATAGTCAAGGAAGACTTAATTGGACAGTGACCGGATTGATTATCTTTGAAATTGGGAACGGACCCAAGAATTTTGGACCCAGCTTTTTACTGGGCAGTTTCAACCTAAGATACTTGGTTGACAAATATACTTTGTCTCCTACTTTAAAAGTGGTTGAAGGGATCCATGTTTATCCGCCTGTTTTTTATAATTTTTTGCAGCTTCGGTCAAAGCTTTTTTTGTATCTTCCCATTCTTTCTTTAATGAGTTCATCCATCCTGTTAGGGACATGGATGTGGGAGGTTGTCTAGGTAACTCTGGCATCAGGACAAAATCCATTCCAGTGTTGATTTGGAATGGAGTCAATCCCGTGCTGCTATGTAGTGCATTATTGTAAGCAACCTCTGCAAAAGGTAATAACTCAGCCCAATTTTCTTGTTGATAATTTACATAGCATCTAATGTATTGTTCAATCATGGTGTTAGTCCTCTCCGCTGCTCCACTACAAGCAGGATGGAAAGCTGAGGATAATCCTTGAGAGGAACCAATGGATTTCAGGAATTCCATCCAAAATTTTGCAGTAAATTGTACCCCTCTGTCTGATATTATTCTACAAGGTACTCCATGTAGTCTATAGATATGTTTCATGAACAGCTTTGCAAGTTTTTTCGCAGATGGAAGTCCTTTGCAGGCTATAAAATGGGCCTGTTTAGAGAATAAGTCCATTATAGTCCAAATAATCGTATTCCCTTCACTTTTAGGTAATTCAACAATAAAGTCCATTGCGATCTCTTCCCAAAGTTGGGTTGGTTCAGCAACTTGTTGCAGGAGGCCAGGGGTTTTTCCACTTCTGTGTTTCATTGTGGCACAAATTGACCAATTTTTTACATAGTCCTCGACATCAGGTTTCATTTTTGGCCACCAGAACTGTCTTCTCAGTAAATGTAGGGTTTTTAAGAATCCGAAGTGGCCTCCCAGCCATCAGTCATGGCTACGCTTTAATATCAGTAGCCTTAGGGTTGTGGGTACATAAAGCTTAGTCCCTTTCCAAGCTAGTCCATCATCCATTGTCAACTCCGTTTGATGGTCCAGGAACCAAGGATTGGTCCATAGGGCCATTTTCAATTCTGCAGTCAGCTTATCTTCCAGGTGTTTGGGGTTGCAGTTGGCTTGGGCTCGAGTGGTCACTTGGCCTGCTGATTGAGCTTCTGAAATTAAAGCTTGTACTATTTCCTCTCGGTTGCTGTCAAACTGAGGTTTTCTGGACAAAGCGTCTGCCAGTACATTTTTCCTTCCAGGGATATATTTAATGTTGAAGTTGAATTGCTTGAAATATTGGGCCCAGTGGATTTGTTTGGGTGATATTCTCCTAGGGGTCTTTAGAGCCTCGAGGTTCTTATGATCAGTCCATACTTCAAAGGCCTCTGGCACTCCTTCTAGAAAATGCCTCCAAGTCAATAAAGCCCATCGTATGGCAAATGCTTCTTTCTCCCAGACCGCCCACCTTCGCTCTGTGTCTGTCAACTTTTTGGACACATAAGCGCAAGGCATCAGTTGGCCTTGAGAGTCTTTTTGCAGCAAAATGGCTGCCAACACTACATCACTTGCATCCATTTGGACAATAAACGGCTTGGTCGTGTCTGGGTGTTGGAGGATGGGCTCAGCTGTGAAGAGGCATTTTAAGGTCTCGAAAGCTTTCTGACAGTCCATAGTCCAAGCCAGGGGTTGTCTTGGCTTCGATTTGGTGGGTGACGGGCCCGTTTTTAATAGCTCCATTAATGGGAGGGCAACTTCAGCAAATGACAGAATGAATTGTCTATAGAAATTGGCAAAACCCAAGAAACTTTGAAGTTGCTTTTGGGTTCTGGGGGGTTGCTAGTCCAGCACTGCTTTCACCTTTCTGGGGTCCATTTCAATCCCCTGGATGGATATTGGGTAGCCTAAATAGTCCAGCAACTCTTTATGGAATCCTCATTTTGATAGTTTCACATATAATTTGGCTGCTAGAAGTTTTTCTAGGACTTGTCAGACCAATTGAATATGTTCTTCCATGGTTTCGCTGAAGATAAGGATGTCATCTAGGTATACGAGGACCCCCCCGGTAAAGGTGCAGGTGTAGCTACATAAACACTGCAGGAGCCCCCTGAAGTCCGAAAGGCATGATTTTGAATTGGAAGTTACCCAGAGGGCAGTTAAAAGCTGTTTTCCACTCATCTCCCTCTTTGATGAGGACCCGGTAGTAAGCTTCCCTGAGATCTAGCTTGGTGAATACCTTGCCCTTCAACAGGTGGTTCAATAAGTCCTTCATAAGGGGGAGAGGATACTTGTTTTTGATGCATACGGCATTCACGCCTCTAAAGTCAACACACAATCTCAACCCGCCATCTTTCTTCTCCTTGAACAACACGGGGGCAGCTAATCTTGATTTGGCAGGCTCAATAAACCCTCATTCCAAATTGCTGTCAATGTATTTCCTTAATTCAGTCATTTCAGCAGGCGTCATTGAATACATCCTTGGTTTTGGTAATTTTGCCCTGGGTTCTAATTCTATGGCACAATCAGTGGCTCGATGGGGAGGTAAAACATTACACTCTTCTTCACTGAATGCTTCAGCCAAGTCTTTCTATTGATCGGGTACCTGGGGGTTATCTGGGAGAAGGTGGGATGCTATGGATGCTGGCTCAGGCTCTGGGTTCAAGCTGACTGGTGGTTTTGTAGTGGGCAGAAGAGGGGGCAATGGGCCCGGTGCAATGAGGTTTTTTCTGAATTCATCCTCCCATTTGATTGTCGGGGCCCATTTGTCTAGCCAAGCAAGTCCCAGTATGATTGATTCTGACATCTTGGGGGCCACTATGAAGTGTATGAGTTCATGATGGGGCCCTAATTCCTGTCATTTGGGTTGCCGGGGTCCCCCCAATTAAAGTTCCATCCACTTGCTCAAATCTGATTGGGAGTTTTAGCAGGTTAGTCTTTATGCCCAATTGTTCAATGATAGGAAGTCTGATAAGACATCTAGAACACCCAGTATCAATAACAGCTTCTAACTCCCCAGCCTCCCCTGTGTTTGGTACCACTAACTTGACCTTGACTGTAAAAGGTATGATGGGATCACTCACCATTGGGTTATTTTCACAGGTTGGGTTCTTGGGGACGTGGTGCTGGTCTGGTGGTCCATTGCTCCCATCTGCGCAGAGGGGGCTTTCCCAGCTGTGTTTGGTGAACCCGCCAATGCCCGGAGGTCTTCCTTGATTCTTCCGACCTCTAACAGCTGGATTAGACTTCAACAGCGGTACTTGTGGTACAGGAGCAGGGGCCAGACAGTCTGCTGCTCTATGGCTGGCTTGGCCACAGCGGTAACATTTCAGGCCACTGGTGGGTCGGGTATGAGCAGTTTCAGCTCGTCTGGTCTGCAGTCTTCTAGCCACAATTCTCTTAGGTGGGGCCGCCAGAAGGGGTTTCCTCTATGGGTTGATGCTGAGATCTAAGCTGAAGGAGGTGGCATACCACAATTGTAAGGTCTCTGGGATTCCCCTAATTTCACAGGCCTTCTTTACTTCTGGATCAATGGCGTTTTTAAAGTAGTGTAAAGTCATTCTTTCAGGCCAATCCATGACATGGCTTGTGACCCTTCTAAAGTCCCAAATAAACTCTGACAAGGGTTGCTTGCCTTGCCTCATTTCCATTAACTTCTCTTCATTCTCTGCTACCCTGGCTGTATTTTCAAATCTGAGTCTTAATAATCGAATAAATCCATTTACATCGTGTAATTCAAGGGCTTGTTCATTGTGTAGTTGGGCCACCCAGTCTGAAGCATCTCCTTTATTCATCCCATCTGTTATGGCCGTAACCAAATCATGCTCTGTAGCGTATTGATCTCCAAATTGTTCTATATGGGATTGGATTTGAGTGAGGAAGTAATTGAAATGTTCATGGCGGCCATCGAATATGGCCTTAAAGGGTATTTGGTCTGGCCTGGGTTGTGGTTGGGAAGGTGGCACCTGCCAGGCCCCTGCAGGTTGAACTGGAATGAAAGGAACCGGCCGGGTGGCGTACGTAGGCTGGGTAGGCCCCCTGAAGCCTGGCTGGGTGGTGCCTCCCTGTGGCCTCGCTGCAGGTTGGGGTTGCATTTGTGGTTGCCAGGAGGAAGATGGGTGTGGCCTGGTTCCCTGGTTGGGTGGAGGGGATGTGGCTGCTGTCTGTTGTCTGGGCAAGCCCCCTTCAGACCAGGGCAGTGTTGGTGCTGGCTGTCATTGGCACTGAATACACCCCTGGCCTGGATAAAATCCCCACCCTGGAGGCATACTCTCTGTAGGGGGCAAAATTCCTTTTTGGAAATG
Source organism: Naja naja (assembly GCA_009733165.1). NCBI lineage: Eukaryota > Metazoa > Chordata > Lepidosauria > Squamata > Elapidae > Naja > Naja naja. The sequence continues at coordinate 313,992,458 of CM019148.1, forward strand.
AGGGGATTGACTCGGAGGCTGCAATATACCTCTGTCAGTTGATGCTTCTTGCTGGGCTCCTGCATCTGTATAGTTTTCCTGTCCCTCACAATACTTGGGCAAGTGAACATGGGTGGTCTCAAGCTTCCACCCGTCCAAACAGACTGTGAGACCAAGCCTGTCACCTTTAGATTCTGGAACTGTTGATGTAAATCAGCCTCCGATGGACTCTTAGGATAAATCTTGGGTTTGTCTTCTTGAGAAATTTCTGACCCCAATTGTCTCTCTTCCCTCCAATCTGGCAGAATAGCAATATGCCTGGGGCTAAAAAAAGATTTCTCTTCAGACAGCTGGGTTATATCTGGGTTATAACAACTTCTTGAGTTGAAACGCTTAGGTATTGCTCCCAAATCTCTTTCATCTACTGCCATTCTGAAAGCATCCATCATCTCCTCCAAACCAGGACTGTCAGATTCAGTTAATGCTCCGGAGGGAGGGCCCCCGCACGCCCCCTTCTGCAGCTCTCCAACTTCGGCTGATTGTTGATGTTTTTCCATCTCTGGGAAAAGACCTTTGGGGGACCAGCCAAGCCCCTTCAAAAAATAAAAATGGACTTTGGAAAATAAATGTAAGGCATGCAGAAAGTATCCAGGATATCAATCACTCCAAGACATATTGTCTCCAATTGATTTATTAGAAACAGATCTGGTACGTCTAAGGCATTTTCCAAAGTGAAAGAATTTTCATGCACTACACAGAATCCACCTTTTTCTCCTCCCACTTCTACACTTCATAAATCACGAGAACCAATTAACTGCAACTGGAATTTTTTAGTACTACATACAGAATAACCTTGAACTTGTCAACTTCTCCACCCCTCTTCCCATTATGTTGGCAGCTGAATTTCACAGCTGACATCCACAGTCTTACTTCTGACTGAGTTTACATAAGATTGCTCCTTAAATATATTTTAAAATATAAAAACACATTTTGTTTATTTAACCACTCACTCCCAACATAAAGCTGAGAAAGAATTAAGAAGGGGAAAAATCATGCAAAGTAAGCGTGTTATTTATTTAGATTTATTGGACAGCAAATCTAGTGGAATTTTGAAAAGATTTTTGTCCTTTCCTATTCTTTGATTTCACTGACTTAGACTTTAAGTTTATCTCAGATAAAACCTGCTTGTTTTTTTTCTGTTGCAATCTACAAGTTACTAATTCCCAATAGAGACACAGAAATTCTGAAGCAGTATTATCAATTTGGAATAGCCTGATAGCCTGTTACTGATTATATATAATATTCTTGACGCGTATTATTCGTGTGGTTTTGAGAAGCACTTCCATTCCATCATGCAAATTTTTATCTACCGCTGAACATTTCTGTAAGTACACTGTTCTGTGTGTCCAGCACAATTCCCATGTGCGTTGGCTTTGAAAGTATGCTGTACATCCAACCACATAATTGAAAATAATAAGGCCACAATAAATGGGATGGCCTTAGGGTATAACACCCAAGGGATTCAATTGGTGTCGCTCTGCATCAGTGTCCATGCATCATGGTAATTGAGGTAACATAACCAATTACCACATTTTAATTAGAGTTGTAAGAACTTGGAAAAATCTGCAGTAGTGAGACAGCTTATTTAAAAAAAAAAAAACTACCAAGCATTTTCTTTCCAGAAGCCTTTTCTCTTGGTTGCTTATTCTTAGGAGTCAAAGAGGCTGCTGAAAGTGCCATTTGAGAGAGGTTGGGAAAAATCCCAGATTCTTTATAATGAATGAAAAGCAAACCTGGAAAACAAAATGTGTTAAAATGATGCATTGCTGTTAAGCCGATATCCTCATTCACTTCTCCTTTTGTGCTTTTTGGGAAAAGCAAGCACGCCTTGGTAAAGTTGGTCCTAATGGTGTCCCTGTTCTTTCCTTTTTCCTTAAGAAAAAGCAAAACAAATAAGTGGTCTGATGGTCATTACATATTTTTTTGCGGGGGGGGGGAAGGAATCTACTGAAGAGACAAATGGAAGAGCCATGGTTTTGTTATTTGGATAAATTGTCACTTAGTATGGACAACCCCTAATTAAATGACTTAATGGCAAATTAGGTAATTATTTTGAACAGAAGGAACTAATGGAGAAAAAAAGTATAAAACTTTTGAAAAAGTTTTTGTAAACTCATGTAAAACTTAAAACAAAAAACCCACAATGACTATTCTCTGCAAATAATCTGCAGTTATTATGTTCTAGTAATGCCAAAAGTTTAACCTGACTACTGTTGCATTAATTGCACAGATTGCATTAAAAATATTTTGGAAGCATCACATAATCTGAGTTGTTAGGAACTCAAATGTTATTGCAGGAGAGAGCAGAACACCCTCTGCTGTTATTGTAGACTGCTCATTGTCATAGTTGTCTGAGGGTCAAACTATAGTACAAGGGCTCTGGAATTCAATCCCTTTTCTCCTTGCCTGGTAAGTGATCATCTCCGCCAATAGTATTTACTCCTCCTGAGAATGTATACACACATATGCAATCCTCTAATGAGTCTCATAGTTGGAGGATTGCATATGTATGTGTCTTTTCTTGTCCTGGTGTTAGATGCATTATGAACAGAAAAACACCCTTTCTGGATCAAGTCAAGTCATCATGGCATCCTGAAGTATCCAACTTCTTGAAACACAAATTTATTTGTCTTAGATTCAAAATGTGTTTAATTGCAGTTTTATCATACATGGTTTATTCTATAGCTGTTCCTTTTAGATATGAGTCATCAAACTTTACAGAAATACTGGGGTTTTTGGATCAGTCAATGTCTCTCAATCTAACCTACCTTACAGGGTTGTTATGGAAGGAATAAAATGAAGAAACACACACACACACACATTCACTAAGCTGCCTTGAACTGCTAGAGAACATTTATTAAAAGGTTTTTCTTACTGAATTAATTAAACTGATTTGCAGCTATGTACTGAATTATACAGGCCATATAATAGTCCCTGAGTCATATATTTGATCTGAAATTTGATTAAGTAAATAAATATCAGTATGTCCATTTATTTATTTATTTGATTTATTTGATTTGTCAATCACTTACAAGATAATAAGTATAAGGGTAAACATAGTTATGAATACATGAAATGAATACATATAGGAAAAATAAAAGAAACAATAAAAGAAACAATAAAAGAAACAATAGGACAGGGACAGTAGGCACGTTGGTGCGCTTATACATGCCCCCTACAGACCTCTTAGGAAAGGGGTGAGGTTAATAGTAGAAAGTCTAAGGTTAAAGTTTTTGGGGTTTGGGGAAGAAACCACGGATTCAGGTAGAGTATTCCAGACATTGACCACTCTGTTGCTGAAGTCGTATTTCTTGCAATCAAGATTGGTGCGGTTAACCTTGAGTTTGTATCTATTTAATATCTACATGAAACCGCTGGGTGAGATCATCCATGGTTTTGGGGTGAAATTCCATCAGTACGCTGATGATACTCAGCTGTACCTTTCCACCCCAGGCCAGATCAGTGATGCCCTCTCCCTGATGTCCCGGTGTTTGGATGCGGTACGGATCTGGATGAGTAGGAACATGCTCCAACTCAACCCGGCCAAGACTGAGTGGCTTTGCGTATCGGGGTCTCGGCCCAGTCAAGACTGTCCATCCTTGGCCATAGGGGAGGTGTTACCCCTGTGGATAGGGCGTGGAATCTGGGGTCCTCCTGGATGTACGGCTCTTGGAGGAGCAGGTGGGGCCGTCGCCAGGGGCCTTTGCCCAGCTCCGCTTGTTTGACAACTTCGCCTTTCTGGACCGGGACGCCTATGCACAGTTACTCATGCCCTTGTCACCTTGAGACTCGACTACTGCAACGCTCTCTATCTAGGACTGCCCTTGCATACCATCCGAGATTGCAACTGGTGCAGAATGCAGCCGGGTGGTGATGGGAGTTACCCGGTTCTCCCATGTTACCTCCCTCCTGCGTGCCTGCATTGGCTGCCGACAGTGCTCGGGTGAGATTCAAGGTTTTAGTTTTGACATTCAAAGTCCTACACGACATAGGTCCCCAAAATTTGAGGGAGCGCTTCTTCCAATAGCTAGTGCCCTGCCCTGCGGGCTCATAGGCAAGGACTCCTCGGGTTCCATCGGCGGGTCAATGCCGGCTGGTACTTCCCCGACGATGAGCCTTCTCTGTTGCGGCCCCCGACCTCTGGAATCAACTGCCTCTGGAGCCCGTCCTGGCCCCTGATCTCCTCACCTTCCGCCGTGAATTAAAGACCTGGTTGTTTGACCAACCCGGGCTGTGACCCTTCCCTGGGGGGAGGGATGGGTTTTTAATGTATTTTTTATTGTTGTGTTTTATATTATGTGTTTTATATTTGGGCTTGTTTGGTTTAATGTCTTTTTAAATATTTATTGTTCTGTGTTTTTAGTTGTGAACCACCCCGAGTCTTCAGAGATGGGGCAGCATACAAGTTCAAATATAAATAAATAAATAAATAAATAAATAAATAAATATTGTGTGCTCTTGTATTGTTATGGTTGAAGCTGAAGTATTCATTGACTGGTAGGACATTGCAATGTATGTTTTTATATACTATACTTAGATCAGACCAAAGACAGCATAGTTCTAGGTTTTCTAGGTCTAGAATTTCAAGTCTAGTGGCATAAGGTATTCTGCAACGAGTAGAGGAGTGTAGAACTCTTCTTGTGAAGTATTTCTGGACTTTCTCAACTGTGTTAATATCAGATATGTGATATGGGTTCCAGACTGATGAGCTGTATTTGAGTATTGGTCTGGCAAATGTTTTGTATGCTTTAGTTAATAGTGTGATATTACCAGAGAAAAAGCTACGTAGGATTAGGTTAACAACTCTTAATGCCTTTTTGGCTATGTAGTTACAGTGGGCTCTAGCACTTAGATCATTAGAGATGAGTATTCCAAGGTCCTTGATGGAGTTTGGATCATCAACAAGGTCTTGACTATTTAGCTTGTATTTTATTTTCTGATTTTTTTAGCCAATATGTAAGACGAAGCATTTATTTGTTGAGAGTTGAAGTTGCCATTTGTTTGACCATTCATATACATAGTCGAGGTCTTTTTGAAGGGTAGCAGTATTGTCTGTGGTGTTGAATAGCTTTACATCATCAGCAAAGAGAACGCAGTTGCTCTTAATATGATCACAGAGGTCATTTATGTAGAGTATGAAGAGAGTAGGTCCTAGAACACTGCCTTGGGGGACACCACTGTTGACAGGTACAGAATTTGATAGGACGCTCCCAATTTTGACCATTTGTTGTCTGTTTGACAGAAATGCTTCTATCCAGTTGTGCAGTTGTCCAGAGATGCCATAAGATCTTAGTTTTAGTAGTAGTTTGTCATGTACCACTGAATCAAAGGCTTTACAGAAGTCAATGTAGATTGCGTCTATTGCTTTGCCCTGATCGAGTTGTGTAGTCCATATGTTTTTGCAGTGTAAGAGTTGCAGATTACAGGATAGTTTTTTTCTGAAACCAAATTGTTTATTTGAGAGTAGGTTGTTTGTCTCTAAGTGGAGGATAATGGATTGGTTAATAATTGATTCCATGACTTTACAGGTGATGCAGCATAAAGAGATTGGTCTGCAATTTTCAACCAGACTGGGGTCTCTCTTTTTGAAGATGGGGCTGACCTTGGCTTGTGACCATAGGTTTGGCAAGGAGCTGGTCCTGAAAGATTTTTCAAAGACTATGCTTAAAAGTTCAGCTATGGCAGTGGATAGCTTTTTAAAGAAGTAGGCACATATTCCATCCGGTCCAGTAGATAGAGATGGTTTTAGGTTGCATAGTGCTTTTTCAACATTGTCTTCTGTAAAATCAATATGCATTGGATCATTATAGTTGTCTGTAGTTTGACAAGGAAATACTGGGCATGATCCATTGCTGTTTACAAATACTGAGCCAAAGAATGTGTTAAAGAGGTTGGCTTTGATGGTGTCGTCATTACAGTCTTTACCATTAGGTCCTTTCAGGGGTGGGATGGATCTTGAGTCTTTTAGTTTGTTGTTTGCAAAATTGTAGAAAGCGCGGGTGGAATTTGTGCGTAGAAGATTTTCCTCTTGTTTAATGTGATAATTTGTGCATTCAGTCTTTATCTGGTGGCATAAATTTTTGTATCAGCTTTTGAAGTTGGCAACATGACCAAATTTGTTTTTCTGCCAAAGTGATCTTTTTTTTGATTGAAGTTTCCTTATTGTTATGGGTAATCTGTTTTTTTGTTGTTTTTTTGTTTTGGGAGTTGTACATATAGTTTGATCACTCTTTTGACTTCAAGCAAAAATATATTGTAATAGTCTTCAACAGTATTGCATCCAGTGAATAGAGATTGCTAATCAAGTGATGAGAGATCATTGTCTATAAGATCATAGTTGCCTTTTTTTTAATAAAAAAGTTTTTTATTTTTGATACAAACATACAAACAGGACATACAAAACATAAAAACCATCTTCCATATATACATACAGTGTGTCAGCTGGTTACAAATCCTTTGTTTCATATTCATCACTCACAATTTATCAAAAAGAAAATTTCTCATATTATCAATAAAACATTATGTATTTATCAATTATTACTTGTGTACAATTAAACTATTTATTTCATCATATATACGAGATATATTTTTAATCTAAAATTTATGTTATACTTTCATCCAATGGTTATATATATCAACATTATATTTTATATCAGCCTATTATATTTCTATTACAAAATTATATAGTCTATTGCATTACCAAGTCTTTTTATCCAACCATTGATAAAACAAATCCCATATCTTGTAAAATTGTTTATCTTCTTGTTCTCTAATTTCAAATGTCAATTTACTCATTTCAGCACAGTCCATAATTTTCCTAATCACTTCCTCCTGCATAGGTATTTTATCATTCTTCCAATTTTTGGCAAATACAATTCTAGCTGCTGTTAAAACATTTACAATCAAATATTTCAACTCTTTATTGTAGATATCTGGTATAATTCCCAATAAAAATATTTCTGGTTTCAAGTCTATGTGTTGTTGTATCATTTTTTCCAACCATATGTGGATTTTAGTCCAATATCTTTTTGCATCCGAACAAGTCCACCACATATGGTAATATGATCCAGGTATCTGATGACATTTCCAACATTTATCTGATTTATTCTTAAACATTCTTGCAATTCTCGTCGGGGTAAGTGCCACCTGTAAAACATCTTATACAAATTTTCTTTATAAGCAGTTGACATTGTCATTTTATAATTCTGGGACCATAATTTTTCCCATTTCTCTAGATCAATCCCATATCCAAAATTTCCCCAAGCAATCATTGTTTCTTTAACTTGTTCCTCTTCCATTTTAATTTCTAAAAAATATCCATAAAGTTTTTAATCACCTTTTCATCAGTACCCATCAATATTTTGTCTAGCCCAATCTGCTTGTTATAAATACCTTCTACTTTAATATCCTTATCAAATCTAGATTGTACTTGCAAATATGAAAACCAATTCATTTTATACCTTGTTCTTCCAACGCTTGCATAGATTTAAGTTCACCCCTTTCATTCAATATCTCACCATATCTAACTGTTTGTTCCTTTTTATATATTACTGGATATGAAAAGGCTTCAATAGTAGATATCCATATTGGAATTTTCAAGTAATGTTGTTTTTAATCTTCTCCCAGTTTAAAACAAAGCTTCTTGAATATAATGTCTTCTAAAATACCCTTGTGTTTTAGTTCCCTTATACCAAAGGAATGCATGCCACCCCAATAGCAAGTCATGTCCTTCTAGAGTCAATAATCTAGTATTCCTTAGTGTTATCCAATCTTTTACCCACATCAAATTTGCCGCCTGGTAGTATAGTTCCCAATTGGGCAAAGCAAACCCTCCTCTTAATCTTGCATCCTGCAATAACTTAAGTTTTATTCTTGCTTTTTTGCCTTGCCATATGTATTTCAACATCATTCTATTTAGGTCTTCGAAAAACTCTTTCCCTAATCTGATTGGAATTGTCTGGAATAAGTATAGAATTCTAGGCAATACATTCATCTTGATTGTTGATATTCTCCCAATCAACGATAGTTGTAAGTTTTTCCATTTTTCCAAGTCTGTCGCTATCTGCTGTTTAAGTTTAATGTAATTATCCTCCTTCAGTGTACTACATCTTGCTGTAATATATATCCCTAGATACTTAACCTTACTTGTGACCTGTATTTCTAAAGCTTCTTCCAATTCTTTCTTCCGTCTCACTAACATATTCTTTGTTAATATCTTTGTTTTGTCTTTATTAATTTTCAATCCTGCTACTTCTCCATACTCTTCTATTCTTTCAATTAGCTTAAGCTGATTCCAGTGGGTCCTCTAATATAAATACCAGGTCATCTGCAAAGGCTTGTAACTTATATTCTTCTCTTTTAATTTTCATTCCTTTTATTTGTTTATCTTCTCTAATGCACCTGTTTAACACTTCTAAGGTTAACACAAACAGCAGGGGCGACAGTGGGCAGCCTTGTCTAGTCCCTTTTCTTATATTTATAGGCTCTGTCAATTCTCCATTTATCAAAACCCTTGTGGTTTGTTCAGAATATATAGTCTCAATAGCACGTATAAAATTTTTGCCAAAGCCCATTTGTGTCAATTGTAGTAACATGAAGCACCAACTCACATTATCAAAGGCTTTTTGAGCATCCAGAAACATCAAGGCCATTTGCTTTTCAGGATGTGCCTCATAGTACTCCAGAGTGTCCAGGATTATTCTCATATTATGTTTGATTTGTCTTTTGGCAGAAACCATTTTGGTCAACATGTATAAAGTTGTTTAAGTATCTTTTCAGTCTTTCTGCCAAAATTGAAGCAAAAATTTTATAGTCTGAATTTAATAGGGAAATAGGCCTATAATTTTTAACTTGTTGTAAGTCTGTGTCTTCCTTGGTAAGTGTGATATAAGCTTCTGACCAAGTCTTTGGTATTCTCTTCTCTTGCATGACTTCATTCATAACTTCTAATAATTGGAGGTTTAACACCTCCTGAGAAGTCTTATAAAATTCCACTGGTAAACCATCCAGGCCTGGTGCTTTCTCTGTATTTTGTTTCTTTAAGGCTTCTGTTAACTCCATCATTGTTATATTCTCTTCTAACATTATTTCGATATCTTTAGGTATCTGTAGTAACTTTGCCTTTTGTATATATTGTTTAATTTTTTCTTCTTGAATACTCTCTTGATAGTACAATTTTCCATAATAGTCTTGTATAATTCTTTTTCCCTTCATTTCCGTGACAAGGATGTCCTTCTTCATCTATTAAATGGCTAATTTTCCTTGATTCTCTTTCCTTTCTTAATTTATAGGCTAACCATCTTCCTGGTTTGTTTGTGTCCTCAAAATAATTCTGTTTAGCATTTTTAATCTTTTGGGCTAGCTCTTCTTTTCCATTAATTCCATTTTATGTTTGGTTATATCCATTTTGATTTTAACATCTTTTTTGTGGAAATTTCTGTAGTTCTTTTTCCAGTTTTTAATATTCTTCTTCTAATGTTTTTAAAGTCTTTTTTTGTTTGATATTTCTCTTCCTTGTATAATCAATTATCAAGCCTCTTGTATAGGCCTTCATCGTGTCCCAGAGATTCTGTAACGATGTATCCTCTTTCTTATTTTCTTTAAAGAAGAATACCAGTTCTCTCTCCATTTTCTGTTCGAAATCTTCTTCCTTTAATTTCTTATTGTTTAATGTCCATCTAGATCTCATCTTTTGTCCTTTCCAAATAATAATCATTGGATTATGATCGCCCAAGTACTTGCTTCTATTTCAATTTTTTGTATATTAAAAAATAGATCAGCTGATGTCCATATCATATCTATTCTTGACCATGATTCATGCCTGTTTGAGTAAAATGTATATTGTTTATTTCCTATATTTCTCTCTCTCCATGCATCTTTTAAATTTATTTCTTCTATCATTTGAAAAAAGGGTTTTGGTAGTTTCTTTCTAGCTTTCTTTGTGGCTTTTTGTGATTTATAATCCAGCTGCTCATTAATTATTCCATTAAAATCTCCCTTCATGCATAAATTAACGTAGTCCAGTTCAATTATTTTTTTATGGAGTTTATTATAAAATTCCTCTTGGTGGTCATTTGGAGCATATATTGCTATTAAAAGTATTTTAGTATTATTGTCCATTATTTCTACCATTAAGATTCTTCCATCATCATATATATAAATTAATTCAGCCAAAATTGTTTCTTTAATATATAGAACCACACCTCTTTTTTTACATTGTGCCAATGAAGTAAACAATTTTCCTAATTTTTTTGTTTCAGTACGTGTTCATGTTGTTTTTTAATATGTACCTCTTGTAGGCAAATTATATCAAATTTTAATTTCTCCAATTTGTGAAATACTTTCCTTCTTTTAATGATTGAATTGAGTCCATTTATATTCATCGTAACCAGTTTTCTTTCCTCCATTTTAGATTTTGTAAGAGGGATTTATTGCTCTGGTGGATCTTATTTCTCTTCATTCTCTGGGTGCCCCGCCTACTACGCCTTCTTCTTTTTCCTTTTCTTTTTCAATTACTGCTATCAACTCCTTTTGAGGTTCAATCAGGGGCTCTTCTTTTCTTGTATCTTCCTCCTTTCCTCTAATATATTCATAATAAAATGATTCTGCCTTTTCAACCATGTCAATTTTATGTCTTTGTTCCCACCATGTAAACAGAAGGCCTTCTGGTATCAGCCATCTATAATTTATTTCTTTTCTAAGCAGTTCTTTGGTTAGAAAGAGGTACTCTCTTCTCATCTCCCTTACTCTTCTTGGTACCTGTTTCAGCACCACAATTTCTTTGTCTTTATACTTTAATGTCTTTTCTCTTGTCATTTGCAAAATTTGTGTTTTAATAATTTTCTTAGTAAATCTAATATGGACTTCTCTTGGTAACTTATTCCTCATTGCATATCTTGTATGTACACAAAACACTTCATCCATTCCATCCATCATTTTCTCTTTCGTTATTTCTAGTGCTTCCGCCAATATTTCTATCATTTTTCCAGCGAGGTTTTCACCCTTTTCTTCCTCCACATTTTGAAATCTCAAGTAAAATTCTGATCTATCCATCTCTCCTCTCAATGATTCAATCCTGTCTTTTCAACTTCACTCAATCTGATATTGATATTTCCAATTTCCTTATCTCTTTGTTCATCCTGCTCTTCAATTTTCTTAATCTTTTCATCATATTTGGTCATCATCTCTTGGATATTTTCCACTTTCTCATCTGTCTTTCCAATTTTCTGTTGAATATTTTCAACTTTTTCATCCGTCTTATCTATTTTCTGCTGAATCTTCTCCTTTTGATTTGTCTGTTCAATTTTTTGGGAGATATTCTCATTACTCTTTTCAACATTTTCTACTTTTGTCTGTAGAATTTGAATTCCTTGCAAAATCTTCTGTAATGTATCCTCCTTCTCTTTTTCCTTTTCCTGTTGCAACATTGCCTGTATTGATCGCTGACCTCCAGATGGTGAAGAAACAGGAGTTGTTGATTGAGAGCTTGGAGCTATTGCTTTTCTACTCATTTTATAGTTATTTCCTAGTAGGGCCCCAAAAAAGCAGAGGGCCCTCCAAAAATAATAAAAATAAGTAGACAAAAAAGGGAAAAAAAGTAAAAGATTAAAAATATTAAGGAATATAAAAAAAATTAAAGAAACAAAAAAATTCTTCAGGTTCTTGTACACTTTAATCCAGTTGGTTCCACTTGTATACAAAAATAGAAAAAAAGTAAAGAAGAAAAGGAAGGTCTCAGAAAGCAACAACAGGTGGTTCCCAGTTCAAAAAGTAAAAAGGAAAAAAAGGGGAAGAGGCTTCAGGTATTTATATACCCTAATCCAATGGCGAATCAACAAGATGAAAAAAAGAAAAAAAGCGAAAAGGGGAGCAAATCATAGGCAGAGAAAAGGGAAAAAGAAAAATTCCTGGCTAAAAATTGAAAAAGGGATAACCCAAACAATAAAAATTCAATCAATTTGGGGGGGGTGGGGTGGAAAAGATAGAGCAGCCACAAATCCAGCCAAAGAGAAAAAAGAAAACTACTGCCACCCGATGTCCAAGGCTTTTTTAGAATATCAAATCAAATTTCCAGTAGAATATATTTTCAAAGTCACTTTAGTCTTTCTTTCAGTTCCATCTCTGGGTTCTGCTATCAATAGTTCACAGATGGGCACCTGTGTATACAATCCGTCGTGCTCACCCCACTATCTCTTTCAAGAAGGAACTCTATGTCCTTGAATGCAGCTCACATAGATAAACAAACAAAGAAGAAAGGAATACAATATATCCAAGCCTCTAAATGGCAGTGCTTTCACTTTCACTCCTCCCCCTCAAGAGCAAGAAAAAAGGAAAAAAAAGAGAAAAGGCACATTGATATTGCCCTCTTTTCTAAAAAGTTCTTAAAATCATAAACAGCTTTTAATCCAAAAAAATATTGGTGGAAAAAAAGGAAAAAGACCATCAGAACAAAAGATTATTTTACATAGAGGAAAAGCCAGTCCCTTTTAAAATCAAATAGTTCCAGAAGAGATAAAAGGAAGAAAAAGCCATCAATCTTAAGAAAAGCTTAATCTCGCCACTTATAAACTGTTCTCTTTACTTTTTAAGTCCACTTTCCAGTTATTGGGGTGTTCTCTTCAGAAATAAGTAAATAAAAAAGAACCTCTCACCAAACCAACACACCTTCATCCGATCTTGCCTTTCTTTTGGAGCTGTCCCAGCTTCAGCAGCTTGATGGCTGCCTCTTTTCCGCCGCAAAAGAGCTTCTCCTGGATCAACCAGGGACTTTGCGATGTCCCTGGGATCGACAGGACGTGCTCTTTCCCTTCACCGTCTCTTCGGGACGGTTTAGGTCCAAATGGACCGTCCAGCTGAGAAGATATCTATGGCGATCCAGGAGCTTCCCGATCGCACGTAGTATCACTGGGACACAAGCCCCACCCTCCTGATAGTTGCCTTTTTTGAAGTTATAATTGGGGATAACGTTGTTGTGATGATTTTTGTGCGGATGTATGTTGAGACAAAAGTCAATCATGTTGTGGTCACTGTTGGAAAAGGTTTCTTTAATTTGTATTCTGTAGTTCAAACTATTTTTTTAAATTCATATTTATATCCCGCCTTTCTCCAGAGGCTCAGGGCAGCTTACAATTTTGGGGGGGAGCACAACCCAATGCGCTTAGCAATAGCCTTCATTCCATTGTATATGCCTGCTTATTACTAGGCTTTTTTGGCCCCCCCAAGCGGCATTTTTACAAAGTCAGCTTAGTGCCCCCAACAATCTTGGATCCTCAATTTACCTACCCCGAGAGGATGGAAGGCTGAGTCAACCTTGAGCCTGGTGGGATTCGAGCCTGCACTAATTGCAGGCAGCTGGAACTAAGTGCTAGGCATTTAACAGCCTGCACCACCAAGGCTCTTTAAACTATTGCAGAAGATGAGATCGAGGCAGTTGTTAAGTCTAGTATTGTTGGTTACTAGTTGTTCCAGTCCTAGATTTGTTACAGCATTGTAGAAGGTTGCATGTATGGGTTCAGTATTACATTCATTTAGGGTCCAATTAATATGAGGTAGATTGAAGTCACCAAGAAAGATAAAAGCATGTGGGCAGGATGTTGCCCATGTTAGTAGTGAATTTAGTTTGTTTACATGTTCGATGTCATAATCAGGGGCTCTGTAACATAGTAGGAATCAAAATGTGATATTTAAGGACAGTCCACAGAAGATAGTCTCAGGAAGAGCAAGCTCCTGGGTAACTTGGATGTTCTTTAGATGTAAGGACTTTTTATAGAAGATAGCTATGGATTGCACGATCTGATCAGTAAACATGATAGTCTCTTACTGTGGTAATGGAGTCAGGGAGAGATGCGTTGAGCCATGTTTCACAGACAAATGTGATGTCAAATTTAGCCATATTTAATAAGGGGAGAAATTCAGGTATTTTATTCACAAGGCTTCTTTCATTGAGTAGCTTGCATTTAAGTCCAGCTGTGGTTGGAATTGAGGTAGTTGGGGGCGTGCGTGTCTAGTCTTGGGTGATGGTGGATTGGTTGAAGTAGGGTTGGATGCTGAGTTGTGGGTTGTGTGACTTACTTTTGATATAGTCAGCATGTTAGTCAATGTACAAGTCCTTTTCTCCATTGTCTAGATGTTTTTTAGTTCTGTGCGGAGTACACAGGAGTGGGCACATTGCTGTATGGTTAAGTCAGGGCGAGAATGGAGGATCTTATGGTTGATGTTGTTTTTGGCGAGTGAATTTATAATATAAATGAATTTACGTTTGCTTGATTCATTTTTGCAAATGACCCTGCAGAACCGTGGGGCCACCGAGCCGTCTCTGTTTTTGATCTCTGGGCTGATTCGGGAAACGTCAAATATTTCATCAGGGAGATGGTTGGTACAAAATGCTAACAAGACAGATGTCTTACTTGTTTTGTATTTTGCTCGGTGCTTTTATTAATTCACAATACACTAAAGTATAAATTAAAATAAATTAATAAATAAGTGGTACTTAATTTTTTTATTAACTAATTTCATTCTGGCATTCTCCAGGTAACTTAAGACTGCATGTTACAACATTTCCAATGCCAATGAGTATGAGCAGACATTCATGAGCTTTAAGAGTGCTTAATAAATATCCTCAGTGAAGTAGGCTTGCTTTCAGATCTTCCCACAAAATTAACAAAGACCTATAAAATACATAGCTGGGCTGATGAGAAGCTTCTGTATGGCTCCTGGTTTAATGCTACAGGTATTTCAGGTAAATGCCCATTTAAGGCTATGAAGAAACACCCAGAGTATCAATTTTCTCATATATATTTTTCTGCCCAATAATTTTCTTTTGTGGATGTTAATGTATTCCTAAAATGCACATACATGTTTCTACATATATTGCACAGAAAAATGTCACTCTTGAGAATGGTAAATTGAGGGGTAGCTAGAATTTTCATTTTCTTTATCTATATAGCATTTGTGTCATAACAGAGCTCTAATCCATATTCAAGTCTCCATGTTTGGTGTGCAGTAATATGTAAATTATCTAGCCAGCTGCATTAAGCAGTGTTTGTTTATTCTATTTCTTTTGGCACTGCATGCACCTGAACCTCTGCCAAAAAGGGGGGGAAAGCTTGCTTCAGGGAACACCATTCTAGATAAAGTAGTTTAGAAAAAGAATACACACAATAAATAAAATCTGTTCTGTATGAAAATAACAGAATTAAACCTAACTTTCTGTTTCTGGAGAGATTAGTCTTCCCATGGGGGAAAAAAACCATGATATGTTTTGTTATAACGAAGATAGTGAATTTCTCTCTTTCAGAAGTTCTGTTTGCCCTGGCGTGGTGAACAAAGATGCTGCACTGAGGGCTTGTGACATTTCGCTGTTGGCAATTTTTGACAACGATTAAAAGGAGGAACATGGGAAGTTTAAGGGCAATCGTTTCAGTGTGGAATATTCGTTCCTCATAATGCATGATGTTTGAAATGCATTTGGATTAGGACAGCTGTGAGTTTAGGTATTAAAAATGGCATTAATGATGCATCAGAGCGATCTGCTGGCAGTCCTCCTTTCTGTGTTTCAGTCTTCCAGTCTGACACTTCCTCTTTTATCCAGCCAGCTAATTTCCCCTCTTTTGTGAGAAGTAACTGTTTTCACACTACTGCTTACTCGGCAAGCCTCTTCATTGTTGCATGGTTAATTATCTGTTTGAGCTTCACCTTCTCAAGTTAAGAGAAAAAGACTTGGGCCTCCCAATGGCTCTAATGAAAGCTCAGCTTTATAGAAGCACTGTGTGAATAAATGCAGTGTCTGATCGAGCAACATAATAAATGAGTTCCTAAAGTTTATAGAGCCATTCCCTCTGTAGGAGGTTCACTCAACAGTATAGAAAGACACAAGAGTTTTGTGTTTGAAAAAGTTAATTTTGGAAAAAGGGGTCCAAACTTGAGCACTGGCTGCAGTCTAGAAGCTTAACCTGAACAAATATTGTATGCACATTTAATAAACTTTTCAAATAATATAAAATATTGTGTCATAGTATAATTTATATCAATAACAAGGAATCATGTTGGTTATTTACTTATTTTGCAATACTTTTAGCCTATCCCATATATGATGAGGAAGGGTTTTTAAAAATTACAATGTTGTTACTTTTTTAAAACATTAATGATTTATTATGCCCTTATCTGTGTAGTCTGTGAAAGGAAGTTTATTCTACAATAATTATGTTAAGCTATTATGAGGCCACAAGATTCTTTGTTAGCTTTGCTGCAAAAGACTAGCATATTTGTCTCTTTGGGAATCAGTATCAATCTTACTCTGCCAGGTGTTAGTGCCAGAGTTGCTACAGCCTTTGGGCTTTATGTTTAGCTAATGTTTGGATGGTTTTTTTTTTTACTTCCATCATAAAATTTTTGGTATCCAACCACTGTTATGATTAAAATTACTATACTATTTTGGAAAGCACTTCCATCACTTTGCTTGAAAACTATAGCATGTTCTGAAATATACTAATTTTCTTCTGTTGGTAATGTCAGCTCCTCACTTCTAAGGTGTTATAGTTCAGTATTCCCCAACCTTTCCAGCTTGGTGGAATGGCGGAGATGGTGGAGAGGGGGGGGATGGTTTTGTGCACGTGTGTGCGCTGCTTTCACAAATGCAGCTGTTCATGCTCTCACACATGCACACGAATTTCTCAATGCTTCTGCAGCCTGGTTATAGTTCCACACCTGCACACCTAGAGCAATTGTGAAATGGAAGGTAATTTTAAAAAGTACAAGCTTTTTCTACAAACTAGAGGGCTTGAAACTGGATGTGCCTTCAGGTTTATAATCTAATATAGCTTAACAAGGAAAAAATGGGGGGAAACTGTATAGTGAACTACAATCCACATGCACGGGTTGCATGTGGATTTAAAACATCCAACAGGTCACCCCTGGTGAAAAAGAAAATATGAATTTGAACAAATATATTTGAATACACTTAGAGGTGGTATTCAGCAGGTTCTTACCAGTTCTGGAGAACCGGTAGAGGAAACTTTGAGTAGTTCAGAGAACCAGCAAATACCACCTCTGACTGGAGATTTTACAGTATCCTTCCCCTGCCATGCCCACCAAGCCACGCCCACAGAACTGGTAGTAAAAAAATTGAATCCCACCACTGAATACACTGCATTTATCTGAGTAAAATGAATATTCAAATACATACCACTTCTTCACATTCTGGCACCAATCATGTACAAATATTGTTTAAAATACTAACTAAACTGGATTGGGACGTTGCTGCTAATGTCATGATAATGACCATAGATCTAATAGCCAAGATCCTCTTTTCTAAACAGAACAGAAACAAAAATGCTGTTTTTATAATCTTACAAATATATCAGTAAATATTAGAATTTCTCTCAGAGTAGTGTAGCAATATATATCTACCGGTATGTCTTTATCTTTCTATCTATACCATGGCTAGCTGGGAATTCTGAAGAGTTAAAGTCAACAAGTCTTAAATTTGCCAAGATTAAATGCCTCTGATCTATACATATAAATTGTAAGCATCAAAAAGTTCAACATTCAAAGGAAATTTCTAGAGGCCCCAGAATGTTTGATAAAACTAATAGGTTATGTACAAGTACATTCAAGAGAGTAAGTTGATTATTTTTGGTGCCAATCTTTACTTTTAAAAAATGTTTCTTTCATTGCTTTCATTGGGTGCAAAAATGTCAGCTCCAGAGATGTGTGTGTATATCCAAGCCTTTCCAACAATCCCCTTTTCAGTATGTTCCAGCCAAATTATTTTGGCACATGAGTCAAAAAAGAAAAAAGAAAGAAAAAAAAGCATTGACAGCTCTTTCCATCCCTGGCCAAAAAAGTTACAATACTAGCAAATAAAACAATTATTTACTGTCCTTCCACAACACCCTAAATTAGCTACCCAGACAAAGATAGAAGCACTTGTGCACACATATTAAATGCATACCATAAAATTTCCACAAATACATAAATACGTGCTTGATATTAAAACATACATTTTTTTCTGAAACAAAACATTTATTACATTCAAAGCTCTGTTGAATTCAAAATTATATTCCAAATTACATATGAACACACAGATAGATACACTTGTCATGTCCCGACTCGACTACTGCAATGCTCTCTATTTAGGACTGCCCTTGCATACCATCTGGAAGTTTCAACTGGTGCAGAATGAGGCCACGCAGGTTGTGATGGGAGTTTCCTGGTACTCCCATGTTACACCCCTCCTGTGCGAGCTGCATTGGTTGCCGGTTGCCCTACGGGTGCGATTCAAGGTGTTGGTATTAACATTCAAAGTCCTTCAAGGCATGGGTCCAGGGTACTTGCGGGAGCGCCTCCTGCTGATATCAAATACCGATCGCCCTGTGCGAGCACACAGGCTGGGACTTCTCAGAGTGCTGTCCACATGACAATGTCGGCTGTCGGTGCCCCGGGGAAGAACCTATTCTGTAGCGGCTCCCGCCTTATGGAATCAACTACCCTTGGAGCTCCAGTTGGCTCCCGATCTCCCTCTTTCCGCTGCGATCTGAAAACCTGGTTGTTTGTACAGGCCAGGCTGGACTGACCTCCTGGGGGGGGAGCTGGGATTTTAAATTGGTTTTAATGAGTTTTATTCAGCTTGGCTTGTTAGGTTAATTTCTTTTAAATTATTTATTGTTCTGTGTTTTTATTTGTGAGCTGCCCCGAGTCCTTTCAGAGAGGGGGCAGCATACAAGTCCAAGTAAAGAAGAAAGAAAGAAAGAAAGAAAGAAATAAACAAAAATGCATACATATATATATATATATATATATATATATATATATAAAAAAATATATATATAAAAACATATATATATATATATATATATATATATATATATATATACATATGCCTGTCATGTAACTTTTTGACAAATAGTCAATTCTAGAGGAATAGAAGCTACTCTCAATAAAATTTACTGTATGACGTTATCAGGACAAACAAATCCTCTATCTATGCAATTTGACATGTAAGCCAGTGATTGTCATTTCAATTAGTTTAAAATGAAATAAAAAATATATAACCAGTGTTTTCTATGGAAATTATTCACCGGAATTGGCGTATCAATGTGTTTGAGAAACAGTAGTGGCTCACACTGATATACCATTGCAGTTTGTAGAATTGTTATTGCTATCACATCCCATAGACATGATAACTATTTCTACTCTTTTTTTTGAAAAGAACCTTTTTAATTGTATTTTCTTTCAGAATAAGCAGAGCTACTAATTAGTATCCACTTTAACTATAATTGTTCTAGGGATAGAATAATTACCTTTTCCTCTCAAAAGCCATAATAAAACATAATTGTTGTTTTACATATTAGTATAATATTGCATTTTGAATGAAGAGGATATTCTCTGGCTATAATGCAAGAAGTTCCAAGTAAACATTAATGAATTAGGCAGAAGTGGATCTGAAAATATGATCATTTTTATCCAAGTAAGTATGCACAGCATACTAACACATTTTCAAATGCAAAATTCTTGTGGTGCGGAAATTCCTTCTCCGTGTTTGTGTTTTAATCTAATTTTGTGAAGGGCTATTACTGAACCTCTGTAAGGAATAACCATGTCATTCTTGTGATTGCACTGTACAATGTATCGAATCACAACTAACCAACTAAGTTTCAGCTTAGGTTAGCCTATATGCTTAGCTTATGATTGAATGGGTCATTCAAATTCATTATTATTTCTTTAGCGCATGGTCAGAACATGACAGAAGAGAAGTAAACATATACATACAATATTCAAACCCATAAAACTGTGTTAATGGAGAGAGGCATGTGGTGCAAATGCTTTGCTTTTGTAATTTTTCCCTATTTATAACAGTACTGTATGTTAGAATCAGTGGTGGGATTCAAATGTTTTTACTACCGGTTCTGTGGGTGTGGCTTGGTGGGTGTGGCAGGGGAAGGATACTATAAAATCTCCAGTCAGAGGTGGCATTTGCCAGTTCTCCGAACTACTCAAAATTTCTACTACCGGTTCTCCAGAACTGGTCAGAACCTGCTGAATACCACCTCTGGTTAGAATGACAATACAGACTTTTTCTGCCAAAGTACAGACCTTATGTACCTGCCATCATAATTGTTTCTCTATAGAAATATTTCATGCAGAGAAGAAGCATTAACACTGTCATGTGCTAAGCTGTTATTTGTTGACATATCAAATCCAAGGCTCAACGCCACTCCATCTGGAAATTTATACTTTGCACATTCATTAAGATGATAATATGTTTTATACCAAACAACTTTCCTAAATCTGTTGAGAAACTAGTCCAGCAAGTCACTTGGCATGACATGAGAAAAGTGAAGTTCTCTCACTATCTTTCATTGCTGCCATCAAGAGAACCAATTATCTATTAAAATTATTCCTTTTTAAAAATTCCATTTGTTTTGGGTTGTTTCTATGAACTTCTTCGTCAAAAAGGAAAAACAATTTAGAATTTATTAGAACTATAGGCAAAATGATATCAAGTCATTAAAAATAGAAACAATAAGCATTAAAGGATCCATTCAATTAAATAAATGAAGCAAGTGCAATGTAATTAAAAGGACTAATCAAATTACAAAACAATTGACTGAAAATATAAAAATGATAAACCAGAATCAACTGACACATAATCAATGAGTCCCCTCTCCCCAAATTAGTTCAAACTGTGGAACAGTATAGTACATTCCAATTTTTGTTTAAAAGTAAATACAGTCCATAGAAGGATTTTAAAAAGTCAAGGGGGTGACTGCTCTATGGTTCCAATTATATGGTTTAGATGCCCTGCTGAATTTTTTAACAAAAATCCGCCATTGGCCCAAAATATTGTATCTACCACTTTAATGAGAAACATTTTTTTCTGATGATATAACATTACAGTAGAGCAATGTGGAACATAAATAATAGTGTAGTAATTCTACAGCATTAAATGCATTTAAATAATAGCAATCTCAGTATTATGCATTCATTTTATGACTTCCAATATGTTCAACTAAGTTCTGAATTCTTCCAGAATCAAATGGGATACTACAATTTTAAAAAGTCATGATTTCAGTTGCTCATTGTAAATGCAAAGAACTATAGGTGCACTACCTCTGCTTTTTTACTTTAAAATAGTATTCCAAAGTAAACAGGACATTCTGATTTATTTTGCATCAACTATTTCTATAAGAGCTGAAGAGAGAAAAACTCAGTTAAAACCATCTTTGGTTGAAAATGTGGCTTCATGCAATGTTTTAGTCCAAAGTTAGTCCAGTTCAGCTTCATTCAGCCAGATGTTATTGTCCATTTATTTGATTCCTTATTCACAGCATGAGCTTTCTTCAGGCTTGATTCAACACAGACTTCAGGAAGCCCTGCCAATCCTCTGTGCTTCATTTACAGTATCAAGAAGTGACTAAATTTAACATATTTATGATGTGATAAGGCCAGTCCTGTGGTCCAAACTTTGCATCCTCTGGCCCCCTTTAATAGCTTGTTTGATCCTGTGAAAGCAAATGAAACACTAAGGTGGGTTACAGCAAAATTGTGTTGCTGAGGCTGGATCTTTTTATTTGTCTTTTGAATGTTTACATAGTTTAAATGATATAAGAGACAAAAAAAGCTTTATATTAAAGTGGATCTACAGTTAAGATAAGTGAGCTGAAATTACATCATTGTTGGACTTGCATTGTTGAATTTGTACAACGGGCAGAATAAATAAAGCTGACAACAGCTGATTTACAGTCCAAATTAATTAATTAATTTATTAGTTAGTTAGTTAGACTTATATGCCACCCAACTCCCAAAGGACTCCGGGCAGCTCACAGTAAAAAATATAAAAAATTACATTGATAAAAAATTTAAAAGCAATTTAAAAAACAGTAAACCGCAGAAGGGTCGGAACTCGATAGATCATAGTCACGAGATCAACAGCCCCATGCCCATCGGAAAAGCCAGGTTTTGACTGCTTTGTGGAAGGTCAGTAGGGTGGAGGCAGCCCGGACCTTGGGAGGTAGCTGGTTCCAGAGAACCGGAGCAGCCACAGAGAAGGCCCTCCCCTGCAGGCCCGCCAGATGGCATTGTTTAGCTGACGGAACCCAGAGAAGATCGACTCTGTGGGATCTTACCGGTTGCAGGGAGATGCAGGGTAGGAGATGATTCTGAAGATAACCTGGTCCTAAGCCATATAGGGCTTTATAGGTAATAACCAACACCTTGAATTGCACCCGGAGACCAACAGGAAGCCAGTGCAGCTCATGGAGAATTGGTGATATATGGGTGTATCTCGGGACACCCACAACAGCTCGCACGGCTGCATTCTGAACCAACTGAAGTCTCCAAATGCTCTTCAAGGGTAGCCTCATGTAGAGTGCGTTGCAATAATCCAGTCATGAGGTGACTAGGGCATAAGTGACTGTGAGAAGAGCCTCCTGGTCCAGGTAGGGTCACAATTGGTGCACCAGGCAGACCTGTGCAAAAGTTCCCCTAGCCACAGCTGATAGGTGTTGCTCCAATTTCAGCTGTGGGTCTAGGAAGACACCCAGATTGCGAACCCGTTCTGAGAGGGACAATTTCTCCCCACTCAGAACCAAAAGTGGAAAATCAACAAGGTTCCTGGGGGGCAGTACGCACAGCCACTCAGTCTTGTCTGGGTTAAGTCTGAGCCTGTTGGCTCCCATCCAGACCCTCACAGCTTCCAGGCACCGGCACATCACATCCACTGCTTCACTGAACGGACATGGGGCAGAGAAATACAGCTGGGTGTCATCCACGTATTGCTGATATCTCACCCCATGTTGTTGGATGATCTCACCCAGCAGTTCATGTAGATATTAAATAGGAGAGGAGAGAGGACTGAGCCCTGAGGCACCCCATAAATGAGTGCTGAGGGGTCGACCTCTGCCCTCCTACCAACACCGACTGCAACCAACCAGAGAGATAGGAGGTGAACCACTGTAACACGGTGCCTCCCACTCCCAATTCTCTCAGCCGCCGCAGAAGAATACCATGGTCGATGGTATCGAAAGCCAACGAGAGGTCAAGTAGCAACAGGATAGAGGAATGACCCCATCGCGGGCTCACCAGAGATCATCAAACAGTGCGACCAAAGCAGTCTCCGTGGTGTAGCCAGGCCTAAAACGCAATTGAAAAGGGTCTAGGTAATCCGTCTCATCCAAGGACCGCAGGAGCTGGAGTGCCACCACTTTTTCAACAACCTTCCCCACAAAGGGGAGATTGGAGACTGGATGAAAGTTCTTTAATTCAGACGGGTCCAGGGAAGACTTCTTGAGGAGGGGCCTTACCACTGCTTCTTTTAATAGTTGCGGGAAGGCCCCTCTCTCAAAGAAGCATTGACCAACACCTGGAGCCAGCTCCGTGTCACCTCCCTACTGACCAAGACCAGCCAGGAAGGGCACAGGTCCAGTGAACAAGTGGAAGAACTCATTGCTTTCATGACCTTGTCCACTTCCTCAGGAGCCACAGGATCGAACTCACTCCATATAATAGGACTAAGACCCACCCCTGTCATCTCGGTTGGAATTGCCCAATCGGAGTCCAGGTCAATCTGGATCTGAGCGACTTTATCCAACAGAAACTGTACAAATTCCTCAGGGCTCCTCCGCTTCCTCTCAATTGAGAAGAGAGTGAGTCACCCTAAACAGGGCGGCTGGGCGAGAGTCTGTGGATGCAATAAGTGCGGAAAAATGCGTGCATTTTGCCACCCGTATCGCCATTAAATAAGTCCTAATAAAGGCTCTTAAAAGTGTTTGGTCAGATTTGGATCTACTGGCCCTCCGGCATCGCTCTAGACATTTCTTCTGGTGCTTCATCTCCCGGAGCTCCTCAGTAAACCAGGGAGCTATCCTGGATCAGCTGCCATTGAGAGGTCGCAAGGGCACAACCTGGTCTAATGCCCCCGTCATCGCCCCATTCCAGGCAGTAACCAGGGCTTCAGCTGGACTGTGGATCAGGGAATCTCTCTCTGGAACCCTTCTGGGTCCATTAGGCACCTGGGGCAGAACCATTTAATCAGTTTCACCTCCCTGTGATGGAGGAGTGGCATCCCAAAGTCTAGCCTCAGCAGGGGATGATCTGACCATGACAAAGGAGAGATGTCTATACCCCTTAGTTTCAGATCATATTTCCACTGCTCCGAGAGAAATACCAAGTCGAGTGTGTGTCCCCCACTATGGGCCGGACCCTGAATTACTTGAGTCAGGTCCATGGTTGTCATGGAAGCCATGAACTCCTGGGCCGCGTCTGAGGATTCACTGAGTGATGGCAAATTGAAGTCCCCCAGCACCACAAGCCTGGGGAACTCCACTGCCAACCCGGCTACTACCTCCAGCAGCACAGGCAGGGCTGTTGTAATGCAGCTGGGAGGCAGGTACGTTAGCAACAAGCCCAACTGAACTCTTGAGTCCAGCCTCAAGAGGACAGATTCACACCCCACAATCTCCGGAGCAGGAAGCCTGCGAGAACAGAAGCTCTTCCAGACAATGGTTGCTACTCCTCCACCCCTTCCCTGAAGTCATGGCTGGTGTAGTATCTGAAACCCATCTGGGCACATCTCTGAAAGAGGGACACCACCCTCTTGGCCCAACCAGGTTTCAGTGATACATGCCAGGTCAGCCCTCTCCTCAAGGATTAAATCCCAAATGCGCAGGGCCTTGTTAATAACTGACATTCAACAGCAACAGCCTGAGTCCAAGGCCTCGATTCCCCAGATCACCAGGAAAAAGGGAGGGGCCCGGGGGGGCTGGAGCAAGTAATCGCTTTGATGTAGCGAGTCCTTGTTCCCCATGAGCGGCCTACCCCCTGGCTCCTACCATATTTACCTCTCCCTGTCATGACCGCAATAGTCCGGCTCTCTGACACTCCCGTGTTATCCTCCCAACCAAAGTAACAAATATTTCATATTTGAGAAGAGACCGAGTAATAATTCACAAACTCTGAAATTTATAGAAGGCTATTAGTTTTAAAGTATATGGAAGTTACTTGTGACATATACTTTTGAATGAAGGAGGAGCTCCGGAGATATCATATTAGAGCTAACTATGGAGCTTTTATGTAGAAAGTTTAAAACCTTGAAATCCTTTACCAACCTTTTATATCCAGGTGTCCTCCAGATGTGTTGGAGAACAATCAGGGATGTATAGTTCTTTCCATATTCAGTCTGCAGTAATACTGTATTATTTCCTTTACATATTTTGTGTGAATCATGTATTATTCTTTGCCTTGATGTATTCATTTTTGAAATTTATTTTAAATGAAATTTGAGCTGAGAAATATTTAAGTCCTTGTAGATTTTGTGAATGACATATTGTATTTTGCCAGAGTTCTTATTACTTGAAAAGAAATTTATCAGATAAATCTGACATTTCTAGCTACAACCCTCCCACCCCAGCATTCCTACAGTTAATGACTATGTTAACTGAGAATCATGGAAGGCCAACTCTACTGAAGCACATAGTCTGCCCTCTATTTGTACATATTTAAGATAGTTTTTTTTAATTTTAGCAATTACATGATAGACTAAAAGTTGAGAAATGAAAATGAGAAATGGATCCTTATGCCAATCTCCAGCATATCATTTTGATTATAAGGTTAAAAAGGGGGTATAGGTGAAGTTTCTAGTTTTATTTAATCATTGCAGTATACAATCTGCTTTTTTTGTTCACAGTTGAGTATACTTCTAAAATATTAGAAAAGGCTATGTGTGATTAAACATTGGACAAATGTGAATTGGAAGACAACTTTTAAAAATCTTGAATCATTATTCAATAACTTTCCAGAATATTTTTAATGCTAGCAACATATGAAACTAATACAATCAAAGGATTGCTTTACAGATTTATTACTTATAATTTCTTGAATGCTGCTTTTACGAGCAACCAAACAGAAATTCAAATATATATTCTGCCCAGCTGAATATAGGGAAACTAGGAAACTGATATAAGAACCTGTCTGGCACACAAGCATTAAGCAGCCTGATTGCTCTTTATGATCTACTCATGTTGCAGAATGTAAAATCTAGATTTGATGGATTGTAATGGGGACTTGATATAGTTCTTTCATTATGAATAAAGCATATGGAATGTGGATCACTATACTGCATATATTGTCTAGTTGATGGGATGTCAACAACAGTATATTGACTTGAAAGATATAAAATAGCTTGAGAATTCTTGGAGTAAATCTGGACTTCAGTTGGGCTTCTGTCATACTGACTGAAATGTGCCACCATATTCTTCACCATTAGTGGGGAATACTGCATGTGACTGAACTTTTTCTATATGCATTATCAGCCCAATTCTTTCTTGATCTGCTAAGTTGTTTGTATAGCTATTGTTCAGAGAGATTTGAAAGAGAGGCATTTATCTCCCTGAAATATGTACAAAATGTAAGAGTACCATGCCCCAAAGCAATAATTGTGTGTTTAAGCCAACATTAGTTTACTGAGTGTAAATTTCATTCTGATGATGATCAGCTAGCAGGTGATAAAGAAGAAAATATTATATTTATTGGAATTAAATTAATTAAATAGATTTAATTAAATTAATTAATCTGCTTAAATAAGTTTTTTCCCGGGGCTCTTTTGAACTCCCCATTGTTAATGGTTTCCTCACTGAGCACATCTAACTTCATGCCTGAATATCAATTGGAACTTGGTTCCTGTGTCAAATCTCAGTATTCTATGAATCATCTCATATTTATTTACTGTATTTCTTTCAAACTGCACTGTAAAATTGATGAGTAATAGGATTTCTACCCATTATATGTTCCAGTTATGATGTTAAATTTATGAATTAAAATTCATGTTTAACTAATAATTCTGTTGTTCTTTGTTAAACAGGACTCCCTGAATGTTATTGATCCTGGTTTAATGGAGCTAAATAGCACAAGTGAAGATGCTCTAGAATGGGATGAAATGGATATAAGTAATAAGTTAATTAGTATTAATGAAGAATTTACTGAACCTGAACCAAAACAAGATGACACAAAGCTGAATTCTCCACCTGAAATATCTGATAATGGTAATGCAAAACAAGAAGGAGCCCCTAACATTCATGAAGACAATCTCGATGATCCAGGAGTATCATCTTCTTCAGGCCCAAAGATCTATCAAGTATATAGTCTCCACGACGTTGAATTATCCAGAAAAAATCATATATCTCTCATGAAAAACACATCAAAAGATTCCAGTCTTACACCTTCAGCTACTGCAAACAAAGACACAAGTAAAGATTCTTCCTTATCATCTATCAAATATTTGCCAGATTTACCGGGTAGCACCACATTGGCAAAACCGCAGAATTATATGTATCATAGTGGAAACATTACTAGGCACTCTGAAAGTCAGAATAAAGTAATCAGTGAAAGAAAGCCAAAAGCTGTCAGTAACTCTGAAATCCAATTGTTTCCTGATACTGATGGAATACAAGATAATGCTATGCCTAATACTTCAGGTTCTGACTTAGGGAATATAGTTGATGTGATAAAACAAAATTTTAAGCAGAAAGATGAAGAAAGCCTTGATAATGTCACTACATCTGAACCAAAGTTTAGTAACAAAACAAAAGATGTAGACAATGGTGCCCATCATGATTCTGTGAGTTCAGAAGAATTACAAGGAAAACACAATGCTTTTACATTTTATGACTACTCATATCTTCAAGGTTCAAAATTAAAGCTACCACGGATAATAAAGCAACCACCATCAGAAAAAGCACATAAGCAGGGCAACTTGCTTCACGGCTTTTATTTTGATAAAGTTCCCTTTATGTCTGGAAATCAGCCTGGGGATTTAAAATCATGTACGGAAAAGCTCGCTTTACCAACCGACTGGAATGAGGCTGATCCTAAACACACGGAGTTTGTGGAAGATTTAAAGAAACTATGTGACACAACAAATGGGAAAGTGCTTTCAACTCTATCTCATAGCTCTTCTTTAGATTCCCTTTCTTTGACAAGTGATTTGCTTGGTTTAACTGTTTTTAGAAGTGGAGACGGTCTTAATCGTAGCACTTCCTTAGAGAGCTGGCTAAATCCCTACAAGAGCAATGAAGAACTTTTTAGCGGTAAGGGCTCTGGTGACCTAAGTGGAAGTAGTGATTCTGTTGGAGAACTCAGTAAAAGGACGTTAGATCTTTTGAATCGCTTAGAAAATATCCAAAGTCCTTTAGATCAAAAAATAAAGCGTAGCATCTCTGATATCACCCTCCAAAGCACTTCTCAAAGAATGTCCTTGACTGGACAAGTATCACTGGATATTGTCTCCTCAATCAATGAAGATTCGCCTGCTTCTCTCACTGAGTTAAGCAGCAGTGATGACCTGTCTCTCTGCTCTGAAGATATTATAATGCACAGAAACAAAGTACTAGATTCAAATGCATCATTCAGAAAGCACCTCAATCGGTCTGTCGCTGATGAGAGTGATATCAACGTTAGCATGATTGTTAATGTTTCCTGTACCTCCGCTTGTACTGATGATGAAGATGATAGTGATTTGTTATCAAGTTCTACTCTCACCTTGACTGAGGAAGAGCTGGGCATGAAAGATGAAGATGATGATTCCAGTATTGCAACTGATGAGGATATTTATGAAGACTCCAATTTAATGTCAGGACTTGACTACATTAAGAATGAACTCCACACTTGGATAAGACCTAAATTATATCTGACAAAGGAGAAGAGGAGACAGCATGTGGATTATGAAATTCAGGGGTGTAAGGAGTTAAGAGGTGGTGAGACTTTGAAACCAAAAGATTCATTGAACATTGAACAATTTTTGAGTGATTCCATATGTAAACTTTCACAAAATAATGGCAGGAAGAATGTATTGGAGAATCGTATGTCAGAGACAAAAAGACAAGCAAAAAATGAAGGTTTTCAGCTTTTGGAAGGTTGCTTAGTAGATGATATGGAGAATGGAAATGTTGCAGTTACTCAAGAAGATCTAAATGGGCAACATATTTCAACATCTGCCAAAACTGTTAGTACATTAGATGGGAAAGAGAATGAAAATGAAGATTGTGTCTGTGAATCATTTACTGATAGTTCAAAAGATTCTCATATTAACAGGAAAGAAGCTGTTCAACTACCAAATATAACCAGCCCTCAAAAAGAGTACCAAAATCATATTCAGTATGATGACCAGGGTGTTAAAAATCTTATCACAGAATTTGATTCAGATGTCAAAGAAGACAGTACACCAGGTACAGCATTACTAACATTGCCTCCAAGTTATCAACAAAGTAAAACAGGAATTAGTGAGCCTGTTAGTGATTGCTGTGCATGTTTAAAATCAAATGAAGCAGAAAAAAACACATCAGCTAGCAGTCATGATTCATGTTGCAACTGTGAATCAGTTGCTTTTGATAAAAGAAATGGGGAAGATTGCTCAGTGCATAATTTTGTGATGGAGATAATTGACATGGCTTCCACAGCCTTGAAGAACAAATCACAGCCTGAAAGTGAGCCAGCTGTTCCACATTCATTAGCCCAGATCAAAGAAAAGGTTCTAGAACATTCTCACAGGCCAATCCAACTTAGAAAGGGGGATTTTTATTCTTATCTTTCACTCTCTTCTCATGATAGTGACTGTGGGGAAGTGACTAAATATGTTGAAGAAAAGAGCAGTACTCCAGTTCCGCTGGACTTCGCAGAAAACATTGAATGCTTTTTTGAAGCCTGTCCTGAGGAAGAACGAGTTGAACAGCAGATGTACATCCTTCCTAATGAAGCTGAGGCAACTTTGGTCAAGCACAAGGACTTGAATTTAATAGATGAACACCAAACATCCACCAATTGTAACGGCTTTTCTTTTTTATCTAAGGAGATGGGTACAAATCCTCCAGGCACTTTTAGCAAAACAGGATCAGAGAATATAAAAAATAATCCTGATGAATCTTTCAATCAAGAGACCTCTAACAAAGGTCCAGTTTTGAATTCTTTTCCAAATGACTCTATAGAAAACCATCCAGGTCAGTCCTGTGGCACTGCAAAATCTGAAGAAGATTTTGCCACCTCTCTGAAGGCCTTAGTTAAAGCCACTCAGTTAAAACCTGATCACTTGAAAGGCAAAGAAGTTAAGCACCCAAACCCAAAAACTCTTGTATGTGAAGAAAAACTCCTGCCTCTTTACAAAGAAAGGCACATAAATACAAAGAGATAGACTGCAACTGTCCCTGGACACATCCGTGTTATTTCATGAGCAGGTACGTACTGAAATCTTGATGACTGAATATTATTAGTGACATGACCATATAATTAAACAAATTGTAGTATTGCTGGTGACTGTTTAAGTAGATAATAACCGTGTGCCTTTTGAATTTATTTTCACAATAACAAAATGATATTTAAGCTTACATTTTACAGGTAGTCAGGTTACATCCATTCTTTCAATGACCATCCAAACTTACAAAGAGACTGAAAATATGGACTTGCAATAGGTCCTCAAAATTGCAGCCATTTCAACTTTCCCATGGTCACATGATCAAAATTTGAATGCTTGGCAACTGGCCCACTTTTATCTCTGTTGCAGCATCCTGCAGTCACATTCTTCTGCCCTGCACAAACTGCCTCCATTTCAACTTCCTCCTTCTTTGCCTTTTGGCCACCCTGCAGAGCATAGCCATGATAAAGAAAGCATGTATTCATTCACCACTGGTCTCCAGGGTTGCCGCCAGCTGATATATTTCATCACTCTTGCCTTGCCTCTGCTGGACTCACTTCTACCACTACCCACATAGCCATTCGTATTTTTTTCAATTGACTGTACCCCTCCTTCCTTTTGTGATAAAAAAAATTGATTGTGGGGAGGAGGGAGCTGAAATGGATGCAATTTGCACAGGGCAGAGGAAGAGTGGGTCATTCCTCACCGAATGACCACATAGTAACCTGGACTGCTTATAGCAATAGCACTTAGACTTATATACCGCTTCACAGTGCTTTACAGCTCCCTCTAAGCAGTTTACAGAGTAAACATATTGCCCCCAATAATTTGGGTCCTCATTTTACCCACTTTGGAAGGATGGAAGACTGAGCCAACCTTGAGCCTGGTGAGATTTGAACTGCCAAATCGCAAGCAGCCGGCAGGCAGCAGAAGTAGCCTGCAGTACTGCACTCTAACCACTGCACCACCATGGCTCATAACTCCCCTTCCAATTGCACTTAGTTCATTTAGAGAACATTTGTGCTTGGTTAACCTTAAATAAAATTCAGAATCAAGGCTATATTACAAGCATTGGAGGAGGAAAAAAAGATATTGAACCATTATTTATATATGTCACTCGCTATTTCCTATTAAGCATAGCAGTGCTGAGCTTACCTTATTTAAAGTATTTTAAATCCTAACCTGTGATACCCCATCTCATGGGCTAAAATTTCAATCCTAACTAGGGCCTAATGCAATATACATAACAAGAAGTAAACATTAAAATTAATATTGTTTGCCCTTGTCCATGTATGGATTATAGGCATCAATTCTATAATCTTAACAGCATTGCTTTAAATCTTACATTTGTTTTCTGATAAAATTAAGTATGCATATGTGTCTTTTAAAATTTAAATTTGAGCTGAATGGTGACAAATAATTGAAGAAAACTGGTATTACCAGTATAGCCTACATTTCTGCACTGTCTTTTGGCTTATTGCACTGTCCAGTCAAAGTCAGCTTTAACAACTTATTGGCTCTATGAAAATTCTCAAGGGGCACTTCCCCCCACCTCCTGTGTAATCAAAATGCTCCTTTCCCCCCTCAAGAAAACCAGAAAACTCAATGTGAACTCTTGAAATTAAGAAACATGCCAGTTATTACTGAAACTAGTTCACCTTTACAAACCAATATGAATAGTTTATTGGAATGTGTATTAGCAAAGAAGGAAATTGATGCAGCTCTTATTTTCAGGACAATATATTGGAAATTACATATTTTCTACAGTTACAATGATGTGTTCTAATTCAGAAATGGGCAATCTACCTCCTCCAGCCTCCATTTCAAAAGCTTTGTGAAGATTTCACTTAGGTTTCTGGCAAGAATAATCTGACTTCCTCAAGTAAGGCTTGTTTTGAGAGTAAGAAAAAAGAAAGAGGAAGAAGTAAATGAAAAGAGAGTGAAAAAGAAAGTGCCATGAAGAGGCAGAAAGCAAGCAAACTCTGCACACTTCTCTGTATACTTAGTTTGCCCTCACTCCTGTACAGCAACTTAGCCCAAGAGAGTGCAACTCTTGACAGATCCCTTGCCTTTGCTTATTATTCACCTATTGGTGATCGTGCACCAACTTTCCCTGTCCACACAAGCTTCCCTTTCACTAAAGGTAAAAACATAGTGCATACAAAGCTATATACACACTGAGGTGCCTTCTAAATGTCAATTAATGAAGGTGTAATATAATTCAGCAAGGATATTGCTTTGGGGTCTTCTCATAAAAAGTACCCTAACTCATAAATCCACAGCTCCTCAAGCCAGCAAGAAGACCCCAGGCTTTCTAAGCTACCCACCAGATTCTTCAAATCCCTCCTCCCTACCATGAGGGCTTAGTTGATACTTTAACTTCATTTTTTATGCTATGGGAAATGAATTAGAAGCAATCTATCCTAATTTGTTAACTTATTCAAATAACAGTTATTATACTTAACTATGCTAAAGATTATCTTTTTGGTGGCAGATTGTTTATTTTTTGATGAGCCTAATTACTGATTTTCCAAAGGTAATTTACATTTATTACTAATACATCTTTTAAAATGTGACAGATAAATGTTGTTCCCATAAGTGTATTATGAAAAAAGTTACTATTTAAAAACACATTATTTAATTTGAAAGATAAATGGCAAACACCATTTTTTTTCTTGGAGCACCTGTGCTGTAAGCTCATTAAAATGTGTGATTTTATGTGAAGCTGAGATACTTAAGAGAAAAATTATCTATGGTATATGTATACCCTAAAAATAAACCCAGTACGCAAAGGTGACAGTATGCATATTTACCAACGTAGCTCAACTAATTTAATGTGATTTCTGCTCCAGCTGCAAGCCAAAATAAAGCTGTTGTGAGCAAATATATTTTCCTGCTGAATACCGTATACCAAAGCTGTAATCTCACTCTTTTATGGGTATGGTATAAAATTGACCATTAAGAGACAGCAGCTTCAAAAAGTTCCATGTACTGTAAATGATAATTCTGCTGTTTTATCCAGACTACTACTGACTTTATAACTGTACAGATATGTTTCCTCTGGAGGTTCAGAGCTTCTGTTTTCCATGAAGGCAAGATTTATCAAGAAAATTTATCATGGCACTTTCTTTTTCTATCAGTATGGTCCATAGCCTTTTCTTCTTATACTTTTTTCTTTGAGGCACACATGAAGTTATACCAGACCCAATTATTTTTTATACAGTCCAGTATTTTCTGTTCTGATTTGTAAAGATTGTCTAATGTGCCAGACAGAGGTTTTTCCCACCATCTGTCGTCTAATTCTTTCACAAGGTGATGCCAAGTCATTCAAATCAAATCATCTTTATTAGTGTAATTGATCAATCCAAACATAAGAATATAACAGGGCAAAAGAAACAACAAGAGGTACCATCTATGCAAGAAAATTTTGAACTTTTTCCAACTGACGAGACATCTCATTCACCTAGCCAAGGTTAGCCAGAATAAAGGCTTTATGCTGGCCTACTTCAATGGTCTTATTCTCAGAAATCTTTTAAGATAAATTCTACATCTCCTTTGTCTCTCACACAATTTTCTTGTGTTGCTTGTTCTGCTATATTTGTGTTGTTCCCATCATCCTATTTTTTTTAGTATGAGACCATGCAGATTTATTTCTTTTCTATTGACCCTGTTGCACTGCAGATACAAGAGTTATGCTTAGCATGACCAAACTTTGTGCGCTAGTTTATAAAGTCAACCAAATAATGTTTTCTGGGATTGGTTAGTGATGAATATTTAAGATCCCAAGCTTTAAGTGGATCTTGCCAGCCTACCAGCGTTGCTACTAATGATGGTGATGGTGATGGTAATGATGATGATGATGATGGTGATGATGATGATGATGATGACTGCTTGCAGAGTCAACCTGATGCTTAAAGTAGATTTGGCATTTTTGTCCACCTATCAAATTCTTTCCAAGAATCTGGGCTAGGAAGCGTTTAATAATATTAAAAGTACTGTCACAACAAAAGCTATTCCAAGTAAAGTTGCCTTTTGCAATTGACTGATGGTGATTTTGTCAATGCTGACAGTGTTCAAGTGATACTCCAGATGTTTTGGGATTGCACCCAAGACATCTATTACTATTGGTATATCTTTGCTTTCTTTTTCTATAGTCATTTCACTTTTATTTGCAGGTCTTTGTATGTTGTGATTTTCTCCAGTTCTTTCTCTTC
Source organism: Naja naja (assembly GCA_009733165.1). Classification (NCBI taxonomy): domain Eukaryota; kingdom Metazoa; phylum Chordata; class Lepidosauria; order Squamata; family Elapidae; genus Naja; species Naja naja. The sequence goes on from CM019148.1 coordinate 314,026,886, forward strand.
TATTCTACTGTCTTCAGGTACTGCAATGTTCACTATCTAGATTTTTTTATTATCTTTCTTATTGACAAATGATAAGTCTGGGGTGTTATGTGACAGGTGCTTGTCTGTTTGAATTCTAAAGTCCCAGAACACTTTTGTTTCTTCTTTTTCAATTACTTTGTCTATTTTCTACCAGTTCTTGCTTGCAAGCAAATGGCATTTCTTGTTCCAATGCACCATAGTTACAATTTTTTATTATGCCAGGGTTTGTAGTCAGTCTGTGCAAACTTCTTGCAGCAGCTAACTAGGTGGTCCACTGATTCTTCACTTTTTTTTGCAGAGGCAGCATTTGTTGTCTGTTGCTGTTTTCTCAGCTGGTTTTAAATGCATTTGTTCTTAAGATGTGTTCTTATGCAGCTAGAATTAGTCTGTCTGTGTCTTTCTTCAACTTTCCTGTTCTTATCCATTGCAGTTATCTGCTGGCCTGCTTTTTATTTTTTTAATGCATTGGTCATATAGTACTTTGTTTGGTCTCTCCAGTATTCAGCAATCTTTCAGTATATCTTCTTCACTTTCCTTCAAATATTCTTGAAATGGTCTTTCTTCTTCTTCAACTGCCTGGGGTTCAACATTCCATGCCCACCTATTTTCCTTCATAAGTATAGTTTGTCAACATCACAGTGAAGATGAAGGACATGATTCATTGTCTATGGAGATTCTCAGTCATCCAGGTCATGATTTGAAAAGCACCTTTCAGCATGACTCATTGTCATTATTTTTTTGGTCTTCCTATCCAGGACTTTTCGTTCAGTGGCTTGAGTCCAGTCCACTATACCAACTGTGTATCCAATGACTGGAATTGCCTCTTTGTTAATTGTTTAGATGGTGTTTGGGTTTGAAGATCTTCATTCTCATGATGTACTCACTTCTGACTTTCTCCTTAACTTCATTGTGCTTGATGTTGTCATGCTATATTGTGTTTTGTCACACAATCAGCCAGATAGTTAGACTGAATTTGGCATTTTTATCCACTTATCTAGTTCTTCCCAAAGGTGTGAGATATTATTATTATTACTATTATCATTATATTATGTTCATACTTTAAAAATAGTTTGATTTCATGTCAGAGAGGGTCATTACCTCATGTCTGCAAACTATTTGTACTATCATTGACTAGTGCTTAAAGCATCTCTATTCTACCATTGAGCTATGCTAATAAGTTCACACAAACTGATAGGAAAGGTCTAGAAGTGGCCAGAACTGGAACAACCAACCAAAGACATCTTCCATTCTCCTTAACCAAGGAGATTATTACCAAATGGTGATATAGGTCCAAGAAATCATGAAGGAATGAAGATGTAGATTAACCTCCTGGTTTGTTTCATGATTTAATCAGTATTTTGTCAAAGTAGTAATTTTTTTCTTGAATTCTTATATAAAGAGTACCACAATAGTTTTATTTTCATTAAGTTGATATATTTATTTTTTTAGCTATGTACAAGTTCAGATATTTTAAAAGCTTACATATAGTTCCAATAGTTTTTTTTAAAGTATTATTAAAAGCCAATTTAAGGTGTTGAGGCTAGATATAGGCCTGTATTTAAAATCTGTGGAGAGAAAGAGAGGGAGGGAGGGAGGGAGGGAGGGAGGGAGGGAGGGAGAGAAAGATCAACATTAATTAATATTAAACAAGAAGGTGACTGGATAACTGCAGATATTTTTACTTAATTTGGAAAGTATAAAATGCAAGGTTGGAGACTGCCTCCTTGGAAATGCTGTGATAAGGTACTTTGTGCTAATCCCTTAACTGTATTCTAATAGGTTTTTTTTTCATAATCTTCATCCTATGCTTTGGCTCTTTGTTGCACAGGTTAACCCTAAATTCTAAACTGAAAAAAAATTCCATCAGAAATACAGGTACTATTTGACTCATGTCAATAATAGGAACTGGAATTTCCATCATAAGTCAGTGCGGTCATAAAGTGAGCCATCATGTGACCAGATGTAATTTTACAAGCATTTTTACTTAATAATTGTAATAATTCTACAATCATTAAGCAAATGAAGCTTCCCCAATTTACTTGCAAAGGCCACAAACCATGATCATGTGACCACAGGATGCTGCAAGCAGTTGTAAATTGTTGTTGTTGCCAAGTGCCCAAACTGGAAATTATGTGATTATGGGGATGGGGCAACATTTGTAAGTGCAAGGGCAGGTCATAAGTCACTTTTTCTGATGACATCATAATTTTGAACCATTGTTTAAATAGACATAAGTGGAGAACTATCTATATAAATCATTCCTCCTGGTAAGAAATATTAGGGCAATATCAATTAATGGATTGTTTATCTTTGTCTTATCTTTTTATTTTTTAGAGAGAATTTGATACAGTATTTTAGATTATAGCCATATTTATATAATCTCAAGACTAAATAGATTATTTGACAGTGAATCCTACTGATTTTAATAGGACTTATTTCCATGTAATAGGCTCAGGATTGCAGATTATATTGGTTGGCTGGGTGCCCTTTATTGAGTCTTATGTGCCTATTGATTGATACAGTTTCAGAAGGTAGAGGAAGCATGTTCACAGATACCTAGAAGGATGGGATTGAGGGAAAAGGTCAAACTTGATTATTTCCCCTGTGCCTTTTGAAACTAAATCTTGTTTTATAAAAATCAATGAGGGTTTCCACTTCAATGAAAAGATATAACTCTGATTTAAACCATAAGCTACAAAAAATTGCTGTTCATAGCTGCTTTTGCATATGCCTGTAAGGACACTGGTGTGAGATCATATAAACTGCTAATGTGGCTATTTTAGAGAAAATTGTGTTTTACAAATGGAATTTGTAAATGCTCTTACTTTTCTTTCCTTTTCTTTCCCTTTTCTCTTTTAGAAACTTGGCTGCATTTCAGATGTAGGCTTATCCTCTAAACCCTGGGATGACCTCTAATTCCATTATATCACTACCTTTTGTTACACTTGACTCCAAGATAAATTTTCTTTCCAAATGTTATTTGTACATGTTGGCTTTGTAACCAGGTTGCATATGCTGGAGCAATTTCAGTTATCATTTGGCTTTGTAGCAAAACAGTTTTCTTTCATATGGGTTTATATGTCGAGCTACCTCTTAACAACTTTCTTTTCAAGTGTGTATGCCTTTGTATGACATCTCATCCACTAATATTTTAATGATTTTACAATTGCACAGTTTCTGTGATCATTTCAAGTCATCATTTCAGAACTGCACATGTGATCAATTATCCCATTTTATGTATCAAATTTGGTATTTTATGTGTACAACCCATATTGTTTATTGAAAGTATTTTAGAAAGGAAATTTTTGATTGCAGCAAAAAGGAAACAATTGCTCCTGAATCAAAAAGAACCAGTTATACAAAGTAAACACAAATGTATCCTTTTGCTTTTTCTAACAAACAAAACAAAACTATGCAACACTTCAAGAAACAGCTATGTAGTGTTGTATATTAAGAATTGTTAACATTGTACTAAATTAAATAAAACATTTTGGTTTTCTACTATGCTTCTTGAGGTGGTAATCAGAAAAGAACCCCGCATTTTAAAAAAAATGGTGCCTTGCTGTATTTCTTATAACATTTATTAAAAAGTTGCTTTCACAGTAAAATTACGTTCATTTGAAGGAAGGAAATAGCAAGGTGTGAATCGTTTCTGTATATATGTATAACCAAGTGCAAACATTGATGTACAATGACAGTATAAAATGCTTTAATGTTTGTGATGCCTGGTGGTGTAGAAAACATAAGCCTTAAAGCCACTAGATTGCATGATAATTAGAACTGGCATAATAAACATAAGTTTACTGGGGAAATTTTAGAACTGGCTCTCATTTACCCACATCTGTCTAAATGTGAATATTGCATGGATCTGCCATAAGTATTTTAATATTTATAAGGGCCTCTCAGGTTTTGTGTAGGCCTTTAGGAACAACTTTCTCTGTGACCCTTCTGTCCTGAAAGTTCAGCTACTTCTGGTAAAATTGAAAGAGGACAATCTCATCCTGGAATAATTCCCTTACTGTCTGCATGTGTTAAGATGCCCATTTGGAGACCACAGAAGAGGTCATCTTCAAGAATCTTGTGTGTTAATAAGAACCAGGAAAAGTATATGTTTTTTCTGGATACCCACTTTCCACCTGGGTTTCTTTTTCCCATAACAAACAGAATGATCTCCCTCCCTCTCCCTCACACACACAAATATCCATTATAAAATGGCTCACTCTGAGGTTTACTGTCCCTTCATGTATTACAACTGAGTTGGTCAAAAGAGTTTCTTAGTTTCCAAGTTCCTGCTATACAGGTAGCCTTCTTTAGCAAGCCATTAAAATGATGGTGAAAAAGTAATCTTTGAAGATCTGTAAAGCAAAGGAAAGCTAGATCATAGGATCATAAGTTAATGACTATTTCACGAAACAATTGAATTGTTGGTTGCAATTGTGGTCGCTTCTATACTTTACAACACTGAACAAAAGTATAAAGAAAAATACAGATCTCTATACAATGTACAACTGCTAATTTCTACCTAAAATGTAGATTTACTACAAGATGACAATGTTGTGCCACATCTGAAATCTCACTGATATTTCATTTGATATTGAGGAAGAATGGCTTATTTTCTCCAATCTTCTTTTCTGTTGTTGTATCTGGAACCTTCCTCCCTTCCCAAATGATATTGGTGTTGCCTGAATATTCCCTCTGTTCACTGTGGGTAAGGACAGGACAGAAGGTTGTTGATTTAGAAGAGTGGATCCCTTGTCATTTCTGGTGCTTTGGACCAATGGATTCGTAACAACTAAGGAGTATATAAGTTTAGTTACTGAATTTATCTGTTATATATATATATATATATATGTAGGTCTTGGTGTATTCGGGTCTTGTCCCGTGTAGGATTGAGAATACCTTGGCAACGTTTACGAAATCTCATCCGTCATCTTCAGGCTGGTGTCTTCAGCTTCGTTCTTACAGGGACAAGACCGAATACACCAAGACCTACATACTTTACCGTGAAAATCTACAAAACAAATATATATATATATATATATATATATATATATATATATATATATGTAGGTCTTGGTGTATTCGGGTCTTGTCCGTGTAAGGTTGAGAATACCTTGGCAACGTTTGAAAATCTCATCCGTCATCTTCAGGCTGGTGTCTTCAGCTTCGTTCTCCTGGGAGAAGTGTGTGATTGTGGCTGTTTTCCCCTTTTAAACTCTAGAGTTGGCTGTGTTGTTACTTCTTGATTGGTTTGTGGAGTTGATGTATGCAGATTGGATGGCTTTTTCCTGAGACCCTGTGTGGCTGAGGTGCTGGCTGTGTGTCTCTCAGCCTTTTGTGTTGTCATCACACAGCCCATTACCCAGGTCGTTACAACACAAAAGGCTGAGAGACACCTTAAAGCCACAGGACATGAAATTGATTTTGAGGGATCCAAACTTATCTCCAATACTGAACACTTCAACAAGAGAATAATTAGGGAAGCCATCGAAATAGAGAAACACCCCCATAACATGAATAAACGGGATGATACTTCCCGCCTACCAGACATCTGGAAACTAGCCCTAATCAACAAACGAGTCCCAGCCACAAAAACCAACACCGGACCCAAAATAACACATGATGCCACCACCAATCTCCTTCACCAGACTCAAACCCAAGCCCACGCCACAGATGAAAGGCAACCACCATCCAGAAACCAGACCATGGCTGCAACACCAGCTGCTACACCCCCCAACCCCCAAACTAAGCAAACAGACACACGCTATAAACACATAGCCAGACCTCAAACTCGGAGCCAAACCAAGGCCCAGAATGCCACATCACAGCCTTCCACCCAGGATACTACATCACAGAACTCAGGAGATCACAACACAAAACATCAGGAGGTTGCAGCACAGACAACGACCCAGGAGATTACAGCACCACACCCAGGACATCACAACAATAGAACTCAGAAGGTCATCACACAGCCCATTACCCAGGTCGTTATAACACAAAAGGCTGAGAGACACACCTCCAGCACCTCAGCCACACAGGGTCTCAGGAAAAAGCCATCCAATCTGCATACATCAACTCCACAAACCAATCAAAAGTAACAACACATCCAACTCTAGAGTTTAAAAGGGAAAACAGCCACATCACACACTTCTCCCAGGAGAACGAAGCTGAAGACACCAGCCTGAAGATGACGGATGAGATTTCAAACGTGCCAAGGTATTCTCAACCTTACACGGGACAAGACCGAATACACCAAGACCTACATACCTTTACCCGTGAAAATCTACGAAAACAAATATATATATATATATATATATATATATATATATATATATATATATATGTAAATTAAAATCCACAGGGAGTATATTCCTGAACAAATAAAAGATGCCAATCTTCCCTAGCTGTGCACTCCAAAATGATATGGACTACAGTTCTCATAATTCCCAGCCATTCTGGAAGTAGTAGGACTTAACTATTTGGTAAGATAAATGGTTAGGATCCTTTTTTTTCATACATGCATATTTTGAATATGTACATAATAAAAAGTGATCAACATGTGATCATACTTCATAGAGATCATTTATAGGTTTCCAAAGTTCTTATTTTTCAGTTAACTTGTTGATGCAGTACTTAGGTAAGATATAAACCACAAGTAAATATGGATGAAAATGGAAACATACATATTATAAAGTGGTTCTTACATACAGGGTCAAATGAATGTGGTATATTAAACCTGATGTTTCTGAATAAAAGGCTGAAAACTTTGTAATAATATTGAGATTTGATGAATCCCTCATCCAATTACAAGTTAAGATTGTAAATTCAGATAATGCATTGATTTCCCAGTTCAGTCCTTTTTTATTAGGCAGTCTTTGGGCCATTCATATTTATGCTCTAATTGGAAAGTGTCTGGCTATTTTATTTACTTTTCTTCCAACAATGTGCACATAAAATCTGAGCATTTTAAATGTATAAAAGAAACCAAATCATTTTTTCCCTGAAATAACTACATATTGCCAACCTAAATGTGATTTGTCTATGGAACTGGAAACAATGTTTCAAACTTCCCAAAAAGTATGTATGTACACACACACACACACACAAAGATAGATAGATAGATAGATAGATAGATAGATAGATAGAGATAGAGATAGAGATAGAGATAGAGATAGAGATAGAGATAGAGATAGATAAAGAGGGAAGGAGGTGGGGGAAGGAAAGGCAGATGTGGCATAGCTTATTCCATGCATAAATTCTACCCAGATGCCTTCAGGAAATTCATACTATGTACAAATAATTCTATTTTAAAGAACTCCCCATTTAAAGAATTATAGAACCATATTATTGGTTTGCTAAATCACTGGGGGGGTGCGCATAGGGAGGAAACAAAAGCAACTGCCTTATATCAAGTTAGAGCTGCTTTTTCTGACTGACAGGAGAACACCAAATACTCCAACAGCTGTCATTTCTATCACCTGCTGCCTGGTCAGATGCCAGAAATTTAACCCAAGATCTGTATATAAAAAAGTACTTTGCTACTGAGCCAACAAAATGAAATGGCCAAGGTGGGTGATTCTAATGTTTAATAACAATAATCCAAAAAGAAGGCCCAGAGCAAAGCACAAAGAGAGTCATTTGTTAACAAGGTTCACAATCAATTTATCACGCATATCTCTGAGAGTTTAGCAGAAGGGTATTAAAACAGTCAGAAATATGGGTAGAGTATTTTGTACCTGTTCAAAACACTTGTTTACTTTCATGTTCGTCAATACTATTCCAGACTAAAGCTTACCTTAAAACACCTTCATTTAGTCATTAAGGCTTGTGGGAAATGTTATTTGTTTTCAATTTAAATTTAAAATTCATTTATATGATTAATTTGTCATTTTAAATATATGAATACAACACGAAGTGTTTGCCAGCCTATGAAGTATGAAGCTATGAAACTATATAGACTTAAAATGACTTTTATTTGAATGGCTATAGTAACAGAATCTCTCAAGTCACAATTCCCTCCTCCCTCCATTCCTTTATCTCCCCATGAATTAGGAAGGGGCCTGTCTGAGATGTTCTGTCAAGTTAATTTTGGGGGAGGATTAGGGTCTGTCCTTCAAGGCCATTCCCTTTACCTCTACAATATAGCAATAGCGCTTAGACAGAGGTCTCCAAACTTGGCAACTTTAAGACTTGTGGACTTCAACTCCACAAAGTTGGCTGAGGAATTCTAGGAGTTGAAGTCCACAAGTCTTAAAGTTGCCAAGTTTGGGGACCCCTGACTTAGACTTATATACTGTTTCACAGTGCTTTACATCCTTCTCTAAATGGTTTGCAGAGTCAGTATATTGCCCCCAACAATCTGGGTCCTCATTTTATCAACCTTGGAAGGATGGAAGGCTGAGTCAACCCTGAGCCAGTGAGATTTGAACTGCTGAACTGCTGGCAATCAGCAGTCAGCAGAATTAGCATGCAATACTGCATTCTAACCACTGCATCACTACAGCTTCCTTCTACATATGCTTGAAGTAAGAAATATACTATATATTTCTAAATATATTTCTTCACAGAATAAAAAAAAGTCACCATCAGACACCAGTTACAAAATTATCCCCTAAATCCTAATTGTTTAACCATCTAATCCTTGTTTTATTATGATGAATACAAAATGAACTGTTCATTCTACCACAAAAGTAGGGGAATTGTATGGGGAAGGAGAGGCTTATTTGGGATAAAGTAGACATGTTACAAAATGGCTGCAATAGGATGGTTGCTAATTAACAAATTGGCTGCCATGATGGACCTGGCATTGATAAACAATGAAGAAGGAAGACAAACGTTAACAAAAAAGAGAAGGAGACAGACACTTCAGAAGTGTCCTTGAAAAAAAGAATACATTTTCCATTGAAAACTAGCAGGTGGGATTTCTCCTTCACAAAACACATAGTCCACTAGAATGTTGTCTATCATCCCAGGGGGGCGTCTGTGGAATTCAAAGATTGCAAATAAGGCAGGGCAAGTATGTTCCCATTATTCACCCTACAGTCAGTTACACTTATTTCATTGCAAATTGTAAAATGATGTCCGGTGAAAATATTTAAATCATCATCAAGATAATGTGAAAAAATGAGGGCAAGCTTTAGCCACATCATCCAGCATCTTTGTCAAGACATTAGAAGTTCAGCTGCTAACTATAGCTAAGATGATGCTTAGTGTTACAACTTGGATTTGCTCATCCTCATTTGGGGAAAGAAAGAATAAAAGAAAAGAAGGGAAATATCTTGTCACCCAATAAAATATCAGCAATTCTCTCAAACATCATCCAATTTCCTCCCACTTAAATGTCCAATATTCTGTTCCCTCTGTGAGCAGATAGATGGACTGGGGTGTGAACAGTGCTTAAGACTTATCAATTCTATACATCGTGTAAATGTTGGTTACTCCTTTTTAAGCTCCAGTTCTAAATTCTCCTGGCACAGTAATTATAATGAACATCCTAGGTGAATATGTGGCTTTTACCAAACATGAATCATTGTTAAATGCATGTATTACAAAGCATCATGGATTTCATGGGCATTTACATTTTGACATAAAATTCTGGAATGTGAAAATGTCAGATTTTCTCATATGGCTGAGATATCTAATTAAGTTGGAAAATTGGCCATGCAAGATCAAGTCTCACTGAAGGCCATTTTTAATACACGGATGATTATTTTTCCAATGCTTTTAGCACAGTATCATCTCCTATTTGACCTGGGCCTCAATAGCTATATGATAGAATCTGATTTGTTGTAGAACATCATTAGAAATGGAAAAGTTGTGGATCCTTTAAAGATATATGTGGAATAAGATAATAGTGAAGAGAAGTTTATACTCGTATGACAGGCATGAAACAGGATTCAAATTAATGATTACTTAAGACAGATGTCATTTACTTTTCTTTCTAAATGCAAAACCCCAAAGGTTTCTCACTGAAATTGAATATTTGAATATTTGAAATTGAATATTTGAATACCTGATAAATGAATAGATTTCAGTCTTTACCATGACATATAATTAGTCTGCTGATCTTCATTGCTACAAGGTTTATAGAATCAAAAGTCATTGTAGGGCTAAAATGGTACTGTATCTCCTAGCTATAGAAAAAATTGCTGCAGTCAGAAACCCACCAAAATTCTTGACAATGAAACCACTGACCCTCCCTCCTCAAAATAATCTATTTTGCTTCTGAAAGTAACACTCAGGCTGTATCTAACTCAGCATGGTTTATTCTGACTGGCAGTGTCTTATCAGAATGTCAGGCAGAAAATTTTGCCATCATCTGATGCTAAAACATGAACCCCACAAAACAGAGCATTGCCTCTCTTATTCTGCTATGGGATTTTCCATCTAATAATTATAGTGAACATTGAAAGGGCCTTTAAACAGATGTGATGGGTCAGCAGGTGGGCTTAATCCATCTACATAGTGAGGTAGATATTAGTCTCATGTATGGTTTGGGAATTTATTCAGAAGTGCCTTGGTCCCCTTGAGAGTGCAAGACTAGTCCATTGCTCATTAGCCCTTTTGAAGCTTGTGCAAGAGCTTGAAAATAAAGTTCCACTGCTTTAAGGAATCTATTAATTAAAGTTCAGATGGTACCTTTTTCTAGATTCTATGGAAATCTGGCTATTCTAATGAATTATCAGAAAAGAGTTGTACTCATATTAAGTCTGAAGAGCTTCTGAATCAAGTTTGAAATATGCAGAGCTCTAGTAAATACATATTCATGTTTTATGCTATTTTCTCCTCCTTTCTATTCCAAAGAGAGAGGGGAACCTCCCACTTCTTTAAAGTCACCAATTCACAGAATCCAAAGGACACGGTGTCTACTTTTCTAAATGTGGCAGAATTTCTAATTTCTTTTCTAATTCAGTGCAGAATTTAGAAGACTGGTGACATTAGCTGTAAGAAAACACAAATAGATGGAATTGGATTTGGTTCTTTGTTTTTCTTTTTTACCAAAGTATACACACAGGATTGAAACAGAGAGTTCTGCCTGGAGAAACAATTAGGAGAAACAGCAACCTTGGACTCCCTCTGATCTACTTACTACCCCATTCCTTGATCCAGGCTTTTAACAAGCTGATCATATCAGGTAAAGCTACCCTAGCTGGGCAAAAAAAAAATCACATGACACCTAGATGCAACAAGAAGATAAGAGTTTTCTGTGTGTTTTGCTGTCATGTCAAATGGTGGTCCAGATTTCACAATCTTGACATAGTAGCCTAAATAGGAACCAATAGTTGCTGTATCATAAAAGCAACAGGGAAGGCAAATGGACCAAGTGAAGGCAAATCTGTCATGTCCTCTCCACAGCTGCTCCCATGTTGGTCAATGCTAGCTAGATGGCAGAAGTCTTGAGCAGGAGAAAGGTGTGAAATTCTGGAAGATTGAGATGAGCAAACACCTATGCAGGGAGAATAGTCTTGGGCTCCAAAGAATTCTCCATGTAATTCTACAGTACTCTAGAGTAGAGCCCACTAGTTAAATTTGGATCATTTTTCTCCCTCAGGTATTTTCCAGAATTGAATTTCTTCTTCTATTACTGTATTATTTTTCCAGAATTGAATTTCTTCTTCTATTACTGTATTATTTTTCTAGAATTGAATTTCTTCTATTACTGTATTCACCAACTGAGCAGAAGTAGGAGGATATTGCTATCAGTCCATAGCAATGGTCAGATCACTTAACAAATTTCTCATTTAGCAACATAAATTTTGCACTCAATTGTGGTTGTAAGTTGAGGACTACCTGTATTTCTTCCTCTTCCTATTTTTCCTATAACAACAACCCTGTGAGGTGGGTTGGGCTGAAAGAGTAACTGCCCAAGAGCATACAGCTGGCTTTCATGCCTTAAAGCAGGACCAGAATTCACACCCTCCTGGCTTTTAGCCTCTAAACATCAGCAAACTGACTCTTAGACTTTCTTCTTAGACTTCTAAGCAGTGTACATTTATTCCTTTCCTCACTGACTGCTTCTTCATTATTGTTCATATAGTAACTTCTGAGTTGATTGGTGGCACAATTGGATTTCTGCTGTTTACTGGCTCTTCACATAGAACTATGCCTGCTCTTTAGGATCTTATCATTATCTGTAAACTTTACTTTTTGATACCTTAACATTACATTTTAGAATAGTGTGATTTTAGAATTCACACTCTGATCTGCCAATGTTGCTAATGATTTTTGGAACAATCCCAGAATTCTGTCCATGCAAAATATGCCTACAAAGAATGTTTGTAAGGGCCCTGGGAAGGGACACAGAGATGGGAATTTTCAACAGGGTCTTCCATCAAATTTAACAATTGCATCTTTATTCTTGAGATTTAGGAAACTGTTAAAAACATGGATCTTTTAAAAGCATATGGGATTGTGGAATTAGCTGTTGAACTTTAGAAAATTGGTGGTTCTGTTAAAATAGCATCAAATTTTGAATGGATAAAGATAAGAGTTTGAGAGCCAGTTTGGTATATTAGTTAAGCATCAGGCTAGAGATCAGGAGACTATGAGTTCTAGTCCCACCTTAGGCACAGGCCACCTGGGAAACTTTGGGCGAGTCCCTCTCTTAGTCAGGAAGCAAGCAATGATAAATGATTTCTGAAAAACTTGTCAAGAAAACTGCAGACACTAATCTAGGCACTCTCCCGATGTGAAAAACTGACTTGATGATGCACATGTGCATTTGTGAGCACACATGCATGCCCCCACACACACACACACAAAGAGAAGATGACATTTATATTATTGTGAAGTGGTTATTTATTGATTTTTACATGTTAATTTATAGGGCTTACATTTATATGCCTGATACTTTGCTATAAGCTACTAAGAATCATCCTGAATGAACTGGCATAAAAGAACTTGAAATAAATAAAAAAGTGAAATACATTTAAAACAAGAAAAAAGGGCTATAGTTCTACTAAAATCAGTGGTACATCTATTTGCTAGTGTACATTGTAAAATTTAAAGAACTAGGATGCTATTATTAAATATGCTGCTATTTAATACCAAACTGTTAGTCGTTCTAATATGGTAGATTGGATGTGCTAAGAATTAATGATTCCAATTACTTGTCAGGCTACTAGAGAACTGCATTAAAATTATCTCCACTATGACTGTTTTGGTATTTGAACTATGAGTCCCGTAGGGGATGTGTAGCATATGCAGTTACCATGGAGGCTGCTGTGATAGATTATGTTTCAATAAAGAAAAACACTCCTGTTTCAGAGTTGGGTAAGACCATTTCTAAAGAATAACACTTCCTTAATCACATATTTTGATGAAGGGAAATATGCACATGTGAATCAGCACTGCTCATTTCCTTTTAGCAGGACTGACATCTTAAACTGCATGAGACAATGAATCACCTTGTCAAATAAAGCACAAAATGGAAAAACCTGTTACCCAACTCATCTGATATAATGACATTTGCAACAACATGTTTGAGGCGATAAACCAACAATAATGATTATATTTTCTTTAGACTTTTATTGTACTCCGAAAGTTTTATATAATCATACATTTGCTCTTCATGGAAACATTATAGTCTGGCATTTTTCTGGCATTTTAAAACTCTCTGTGAACATGTAACATTATCATTCAAATTAGGTGGACTAATCTTAATTGGTGCCTTTCCTTAGAGACCCCTTCCTAACAAGTGACCTAGAAATAGATAGGGACTATTGTTTCCAGAATTTTGGAATTCCCAACCAAGTTGATCCCTATCTGTGCTAGCTGGCTACTTTGAGAGATGTAAAACTACCTGTAGAGAGCTTTAAAAGCATATTTTCCAATATTCATTATATTAACAGAGTGATATTACTTCTCTTAAAAAGCTTCATAGATTTTCCTTGATGGTAAATAATTCCAAACTGTTGTACATTTACATTTACACTTGATGAAGAACCATGAAAATATACCCTGATATTGTTCCAAAAAGCATAGTCTAAAATATTACATGTTCATTATTACATGTATATTTATGTATATTACATATACATAAATTCCTTCTCTTATATGCTCCATGTTTCTGATGAAATAGAATGTTGTCTATGAAACATTATTCCACAAAAAAATCTGTTCTTTATAGTAGCGCATGAGATTTGGCTGTTTTAAAATCAAATTAGAATATTTTGTGCGGCATTCAAGTCCTTTTGGTTTCAAGAGAATGTCTGTTAATTTCCTCTTAAATGTCTACCTTTGAACTTAGTGATTTCTATGTAAATTTGATAGAAGAACTTCTATAGTAGGGGTCTCATTTTCTGTGGGCTGGACTTTATATATTCAAAAAAGAGATAATGGAGATATCAGCAATTCTGGGAAAAATAAAACTGTAAGAATGCAAACTTGGGGTAGAGAAAATGTAAGGAAAGAGCCGGCACTACTCAATGATGATTGAGCCTATGCAGAGGATCTAGACCAGGGATGTAAAAACTCACAATGATACGTTGTCATGTGATTTATCACAACTTTTTCCCCTTTTCTAAACTGGGGTGGGTATAGCCAGCACGTGACCCATCTGGCTCGTGGGCCACGAGTTTGACACCCCTGATCTAGACCATTACACAAGGGAAGCAAAAGTAGGAAATTTATTTATTTATTTATTTATACTTGAACTTGTATGCCGCCCCATCTCCGAAGACTCAGGCTCACAGCTAAAAACATATACAATAAATATTTAAAAAATAATTAAACAAAGACAAGCCCAAATATAAGACGTAAAAACAATAAACATTAAAACCCTCCCTCCCCCAGGGAGGGGTCACAGCCCAGGTTGGTCAAATAACCAGGTCTTTAGTTCACGGCGGAAGGTGCGGAGATCGGGGGCCAGGCAGAGCTCCAAAGGCAGTTGATTGAAATTGCTGGGAAAGATGTATGGAGTGAAGATCCTGGAAGTCTGTATAACCAGCTGAAGAGGAATATAAAAGTGCCTCCTGGAGAAGAATATAAAAGAGTGCAGTATAGTAATTCTTGTGATTTACAGTATACTAATCTGTTTATTCACATTTAGGTGGAAAAGTATGATGTCAGCTCTGGAGTTCATGACTGGTAAAGGAGCTTCATGATAGTCTACAACTGATATTCTGCATCAGAAAGGATAACAAGGAAATATCTCAAATTCATTTTTTGAGGGAAAAAAAAGACATTTCACTCATTCAGTTGAAAGTGGAAACTGATTGCTCCATCTCAGTTTTCCCCTCTCCTTCTCTTCTACCTTGTTCTGCAGTAACACAATGATTTTTCAGTACTTTGCAGCGTGATTATATTTTTTTAAAAAAAAACATGTTCTTGTAAATGTTATTAGTGATTAGTACAGTACTTTATAGTCATTGCTATGAGATGTGCAACTATATACATGGTTTAAATATAAATAAATGTGCAAAAGAAGAAAGTGAACTCTGAATAGTAGTTATACAATAAAACTAAATATAGTAATTAAATATAGTAATTAAATAAACAAAACAATAACAAAAGGTCCATATAAATACCTTTATGAAAGTAAATCAATCATTGAGATTATCATTAAATCTGGACCACATAGCATAATTGAGCCATCATCTCATCTTTAGAACACAAAAGACTTAAAAAATAGATAACAAAATTATATCCCAGATTTATTCCTTAAAATTAGGAGTGGCTTTCTTTCCAGTTACATAGGGTTATCTTATCTTTGTCACCAAGTTCATTAAAGCCAAAGCTCTTTACAAGATGACAAATTCTATATTTTAGGAATATAATTCAATGTTACTTCAATATCCTTGTATTTTACAATAATTATATGAAAACATATTTTTTTTCTAGATTTGGTATTTTTTTTTCCTCCAACGCCTTCCTATGCTGCATTAGAAGCAAAGATCATGAAAAATCTAATGACTGCTGACAATAAAGAAAGGATTTTTAGAATTTCTTTTCAGGCAAAATGCTTGTAATTTAGTTTTGGATCTTGTCTCCTTTGTATACTGATTACTAATGTGTGTTGGTGTGGAGCTAATTTGTCACCTTATACAACTTAGGACAAGCCACACTTACAAAAAATGACTATCTCCTCCTCCCCAGGACAGTGTTGTGTGCACAGGTTGGCCACATGGATCTAGACACAAATATTTGTATCATCTAAGAGCCCTTTAGGGATCAAATTTTCTTATATGCTTTTTTACCTTCTTCATCCAATTTGATAAGACAATAACAGCTTTTGATATTTTACTTCCAAAGAAGAAATGCTTCTTATTTAAATAATTGCAGTGAAGGATAGGGCTATGATCCCCGAGCTGCAAGGACTTGAACAATCACTGCATGGCAGCAAAAGAATGTTTTGTACCTCTTTGCCACTATCTAGTGGCCATCCAGATGGCTGCAGCTGAGGTATGGCAGTCCTAATGGAGTGTTCTGGCACGGTCTTTAGATATGGGGTGCCCTTCAAAGAATAAACTTATCTCCAGCCATCTGCAGTCTTTCTGACTTTCATACTTTAATTAAATTCCAGAAGAAAATGTACGGCATCCTCTCTGGGGGCTTTTTCAAATCAGCAAATTTAAGCAACCAGGGAGATGGCAGAGTGATGGACAGATGTGTCACAGAATGCAGTAACCTTGCAACAATGGAGTAAATTCAGAAACATAATCAAAAGAAGTTCTAAAGAAATTCTATGGTATCCTGAGAATAAGGGAGGAAAACAAACTGCTTTCTCTAGGGAAGAACATTTTCAGAAAACTGGAGGACAGATTCTGGCACAACAGTTTACTGATTCCGAGTCATAATCCTAGACTGTTTCTTTATAGCCATCCATATCTATTCCTGCTGTATTCAGCCAAATTCAGTATAAATTGAGGCTGAGGCTTCTTTATGAATATGGGATTGCCACATGAGGCTAGGCAGATTTTTAGATGTATGAGCAACTTTTTGGGAATGCTTTCAAAGACAAAGAACCTTAATTGAATGCTTGGGGTAGTGGTGATCAGGACACAGGAGAGAGGAGAAAATTTGAAGGAGAAAAGGGAAAGGTGTGGTGATCAGTAGGATGGTGGTGGAAAAAAAGAGAATAATTAAAAGATGAAAGAAATGCAAAGTAAACAAATAATGTTTGTGGAAGGAGTACTGAAGATTATACAACATTGTTACAGACTGGTAACAGGCATTTCAGGCTTTATTGGCACCTGTTCCAGAGGTTTATCCAGTAAAAGATAATCATGATAAGCTGGTCCCCTGACTTCCCTAAGAAAATAGGATCTTTCTAGTTGACTAACCAAGGATCTCTCCAGTGATGGGATTCAATTTTTTTAAACTACTGGTTCTGTGGGCGTGGCTTGGTGGGCGTGGCAGGGAAAGGATACTGTAAAATCTCCAGTCAGAGGTGGTATTTGCTGGTTTACCGAACTACTCAAAATTTCCATTACCAGTTCTCCAGAACTGGTCAGAACCTGTAGAATACCACCTCTGGACCTCTCCCTTTAGACCAGCTACAGGAAAATACTAAGGAAGGTCATTTGGAACCTCCTGCTCAAAGCCCAAAACCTAACAAAGCTATTCCTTTATTATACATGGTGATTGCATTTTATGATTATGATCATGATTTATCATTTGTTGCTTGTATGTACACTGAGAGCTTATGCACCCAAGACAAATTCTTTGTGTGTCCAATCACACTTGGCCAGTAAAGAATTCTATAAAGAATTCTATTCCATTCCAAAGCACATGAAGTAGCTAACTATGCATGTGGGGATAGTTCTAATATAAACATAGCCAAACCTCTCTCTCCCTCCTCTTCTTTCTCTCCTGTCTATCTTGTGTTTAAAGGAGTGTACTGGGAAATAGTAATTGCAGTATGCTATATATGTGAAAAGGCAAAAATCACATATGAAGAATTCCAAATAAAATCAATACAACTAATGTACAATTGCTATTAATTTCCTTCTTTAATACATTTTGATGTCTAGATAAGGTTATTACAGGGAATATGACTAAAGGGTCATATGGGCATGCTGCTTTGATGTATTTACGCAGCTATTTCCTCTTTTTGTTTTCCCTGTTTTCACAGAATGTTGGAATTAACTGAAAATTATTGTTCTGGAGAGAACAACTGTTGCATTGCCCAATCAAGAATGTTCCATCAATGATGTCTTCTAAGCGCTAAATTCACCTTTTTGAAGATTCTTGTTGAAATTGTAAAGGCACTGGCTGTTTTTCACCAATTTTGCCTTTATACTGTATAGATGTGATTAGGGAGAGAGCTCTTTTGGGAAACAAAAACTTTAATTGTATCTTAATATGGGGCCAAGCTATCCAATCTTCTATTTGGCAATGCAATATCATATAGGTTTTTACTGGGAGAATAAGGTAAGAAAAAGAATGGTAGGTAGAGGGAATGAGAAAGAGGATAGGTGATGATAAGGAAAGCAACTGATAAAAAAAATTAAGAAAATAACTGCTTTCTTTGCTGATTGGAATATCTTACAAACTCTTCCCTGCATAATTCAAAGCAAAGAATATTACACTGTTCCATGGAAGATAATTAGGAATAAACATTTTGGTTTTGTTAACACTTATGAATGAACATAGGGTCAATTTCATGGGTTGTACCTTCATGTATTCAGGATTTTCCAGTTTGGTCTAGAGATTAAAGCACAGGCTAGAAAGTAGAAACTAAGTTCTAGTTCTGCCTTAGTCATGACTGGATAACCAACTGGATAACCTTGGGCCAGTCATTGTCTCTTAGCCCAGCTCACCTCACAGGGTTACTGTTGTGGGAAAAATAGGAATAGGAATAGGAAGCTGTGTTGGATTTGTTTGCTGCCATGAATTATTTGGAAAGATAATACAGGTGGCAAACAAATAAATAAAATAAAAAATTGAACAAATTATTCTGAGTTGAGGGCTAACTAACCTTAAACTCTGTTTAAATCAAAAGGAAAACATGTGATACTAAAAATTCATCCCCGTACAAGTACCTAAGCATCCTAAATCATCACAAAGTCATACTCCAGCGAAGAATCAGAGTGTAAAGAGAATGAGATTCAAAATGGCAATGTGCAAATCTTAAGGTTATTGATTTCATGGAATAAATCATAGCAAATTATATCTGCACTGGAAATGTGAAACATCAAGCTCAGAAATTGATAGAAAAGGTGCTATTTAAAATTTCTATCTAGTCAAGATAGTTATCTTCTATTAGCATGTCATTTCAGTCCAAACATTGTGATATGTACTGTACCTTACAAGGTGAGTAGGATCATTTTGTTACCTTAGCAGCACAATTAGTGGTAGAGTTCATCATCTGTCAACATTCCTTGATTAGTTAATACCTATGCAGCATTTTGAATATGAGTCTAAGTACTTAAGTATTGAATTCTGCTGGTGAAAGCTTTGTAGGACTTCGATTAAACATATGGACCAACTCAAAGTATGAATATATAAGCATAATTTTTATCAGATTTATACTTCATACAACAATAAGAAGACACATATAGAAATTCAAATCTAAATATATTTACTGCTATATAGTGGAATTTAGTGAAACTTGCTTTCAATAAACATAGATTTTATACTGTCATTGTGGCTGTTTATTTATCAAATTATGGAACATCTTTCCTTTAAGCCATGGTGGTGCACTGATTAGAATGCAGTTTTGAAGTGTGACTCTGCCCATAGCCAAGAGTTCAATCCAAACTTAACTTTGTGCCACACAAAACAAGTTCTTTGCATTTTTTCCAGCAGTTCTCTCTCAATCTAATTAAAGTAAATTAGTTTTTCAAATTTTAAAGAAGGTCAGTGAAATTCTTATGGATAAATTATTTGTTTTTTAATTATTTTAGTTATAGTGCAGCCAGAAAATATGCATGGACATCTTGTCTTCCCCTGTAGAATATCTTCCCTAGAGCCTGCAACCTGATTGGCTTCTACAGTTTAATTACATCTCGAGCAAAAACACATGCATGAATTCTTCTGAGTGTCCTCTTTCAGATTATGCAACATGGAGTATCCACAGAAGCTGCAGAGTGATAGAAAAATATACAGTTAAAAAAAATCAACAATTGCCTCTTCAATCATCTCCATCAATTGTAATGAACTTTGGCTAATATTTTATCTTTTATTACAATCTCTGCAAAAGCCAGTTTAAAAATACCCCCTTGTCATTTCATTTTATAATGTATAATATAACATATAATTTTAGAAGGAGCCCTTCTATTTTACCATCTCTTACTATATTCAACAGCATGGTATCAGCAGTAGAATCCTTCAAGTTTTGGGGTTCTATAATCTCCAACAGGTAGTTAAGACTACAAAAAGAACAACTGCAACCAGCCTGTCTTCCACAGGAGACCTGCATATTGCATGGGTCAGAAGGAGGGATGAGAAGGTATCTGCTGACCCATTGCATCCCCAACATAAACTGTTTCAACTCCTCCCCTCAGGATGGCACTATAGGGCATTGTAGGCCAAAACAACTAGACACAGGGACAGTTTTTCCCCTTGTGCTATCACTCTACTGAACACCTAATTCTCTCAATGCTGCCCAATGTAGTGTGGCTGTAGTATTGTTATTTATCCTTCTTATTATCTTCTTTACTCCCTCTTTTATTGATATTATAATTATTATTATTCTGGATGTACACTCAGTGCTTCTGTACTGGAGACAAATTCCTTGTGTGTCTGATCACACTTGGCCAAATAAAGTATTCAATTCAATTCAATCCAAGATGCTCAGAGTCGTACTGTGGTTAGGCAGTCTTAAATCTAATTATTCAATCAATCACACATTTAAAGTCTATGCTATAAGAATTAAAACTAGCAAGCAAGAAATAGGCAAGCACAATGCAAAACAAGTAAATTCTATGGGGTCCTTGATGCTCTCTCAGTTTGGTTGTTTTCTTGCAGACATTTCATTACTAAACTAGGTAACATCTTCAGCGTACAACAACCAAGCTCAGAGAGCACCAAGGAATCCACAGTTCAGCGCTGAGTTACAAATATTCTCTTCTATGAGTAGATCATGCAACAAGCTGGGATAAATTCTAAGAATAACAACATTCAAAGGATTAAATTATTTTATATATAAAAAAGCTAGAAAAGTGGAATACCCAAGGTACCTTTAACTAGAGTCTTGGATATTTAGCTTCATTTTCAAGCAGCAACTTATTCCAGAGTTAATCTTGTAAAACAAATCAAACTGTTCTGACATCAGCGGGAACTACATTTGTATTATGTCACTCACCTTAAAATAGAAACGAGTGTATTATCCCAATTGGAATGATGTCAGATAAACAATAAATTCTGCAAAGGTGAGTAATAAAGGAGCAGCTCTTTGTAACTCTGTTTGCACAACAAAGGCCAGCAGGATTTGCTTTCATAAGGATACTGAATAGTTCAAACCCACATCTTACACACATACACACACACACAAAGCAGTATCTAAAATACTCGCATACAGGTTTCCATGCACCAAACTTTATTCAAATAATAAGAAAAGTCCTAGATTTCAACACCAGAGTCCATTAACAGATTGTTAGTTTGCTTTGTAAACTATCTCCAAAGATGTGCTTCATCTGTTGATTAAGAAGCCAGTTTAAGTGCCATTTAATTATGTCTAATGAATTATGTGAGCATGTAAAAAAACCCAAGGTAGGATTAAATCAGAGACACAGACATTATTCTAAAGGCAAAACTAAAGAATCAGCCAATACTGCATACACATTCTCCAGGGGATTTAACTTAATTGCTAGTTAATAATTTTTGGTGGCCAAGGACTGTGTGAAATATATGAGTAAGACTTAGACCTTTTGAAATTTATGGGGTTAAACTAAAATTGACTTACTAAGCTTATCAGAAGCCTAATACATCCTTTTTTATTTGAATCCTTTGCAGAAAATTGTGTGCACACATTATTTGAAAGCTTGTCACTGAATGTTAACAATCTGGACATTGCAAAAAGTAGTTCATATCAAACAGCAGCCTCTGCTCAAAATCTAAAGTTTGTTATTTGCTGCTAAGGGGAACAGCAGAATCCAGCACTTTAGGACAATTAAATTAAATGTAGGGAGTTAAATCATTGCTGAAATCAGAAGCACAAGTTACCTTCAACCGAGGAACAATGGTTCTTCTCCATCTTCTGAAGACAGCCCCAAAGTCTGAGGCATGGGCATTTATTGCATGATACAGTGCCATCTTGTGTGTTGTGACATCATTGTGCAAATTACAGCAATTACTGGAGTCATTTGCATGATTACATCATGATGCAGGGGATGCTAGATCCCTCCCTTTGCTTCCAGCTGCAGATGGACATTCCTTCTGAAAACAGAAACACAAACAGGTTCTAGGTAGGCAGAAGACTTCTCTCCAAGCCATTCCAAATATAGCTTTTGGATTGCTGCAGGTTGTAGGCTATGCTGAAGGCTGAGATAATAAAGAGAAACAGACTTAGTCCCAGGTTTTTTCCACTTATGGCAATGGAGAAGGGGGAAAAGTAGTTGATAAGGCAATTTGATACAGTATCAAAGCAAAAAAAAGGAGGGGGATGTTGTAAGTGTGAAAGTTGGTATGGTGATTTGGATGAGCAGTGAAACAATGAAAGCCCACCGTCTATCAAATTCTGATGATCTGATTGCTTAATTAGTCAATGCCCTTGCTGTTTGTGCCTGTTTGTTATGAATGTGTGATTTGGGTTGTTTATTTCTTTATTTGCTTGTCCCATCATATATTCATGTCAGCAAAAAGCTTCAGCAAACTGTTTGCATATCTCTACTTGAGCAAATCTCCTGATATGCATGTTTTCTCTACATTTTCTTAAATATCCATTGTCACATTTTTAAGATGAAAAAAAAGATCTGCATTATATAAAACTGCAGCAACTGACCTATCACTGTGCTCCAGTTTGATTTGTAAACAAACACTCCTTGAGAATATCTGCCACTCCCACTACTATAGACTGTGTGGACATATTTCAGGTTCCTTTCTTTAAATTTTACCTAATAGGTCCATGGAGGCGTGCCTTCTCTGTATCTACCCTGGTCTTTTGACATAGCCTTTCTCCGACCTGGTGTGTGAGTGTGTGTGTTTGTGCATGTGCATGTGTCCCCCTTTTAGACTTCCAGAAGGCTCTGAAGATCTTCTTTCAAGGACTGAGCCAGAAATGGCTTCAGTCAAGCTTATTGGAAAGCCCCACCGACATTGCCAATAATGTATCTGTATATATTTATATACATATACAGATAGTCCTCGACTTACGACCACAATTGAGCCCAAAATTTATGTTGCTAAGTGAGACATCTGTTAAATAAGTTTTGTCCCATTTTATGACCTTCCTTGCTTCAGTTGTTAAGTGAATCACTGCAATTGCTAAGTCAGTAACATGGTTGTTAATTGAAACTGGCTTCCTCATTGACTATGCTTGTTACAACATTGCAAAAGATGAACAGATGACCCCTGGACATTGTAACCACCATGAGTCTGCTGCCAAGCATCTGAATTTTGATCTTGTGACCATGGGGATGCTGCAACAGTCATAAGCGTGAAAAATGGTCATAAGTCACTTTTTTCAGTGATATTGAACAGTCACTAAATGAACTGTTGTAAGACTAGGGCTTCATACACTCACACACACCAGTGATGGTATTCTACCAGTGCAGCCCGGTTTGGGCAACCGGTACTAAAAAAGGCTACCGTTCGGCTGAACTGGTAGTAAGAAAACATCTACCAGCTTGGCCAAACCGGTATTTCTTTCTTTTTTCCTCCTGGCGATCAGCTGTTCCAATGATCAGCTGTGCCAGGATCCCCCTCGCTGTCTTCGCCCAGGACACTTCCGAGGCCCAGGAAGCAAAAAAGGGATGCAAAAATGGGCTCCCAGGAAGCTTCCCTGAGGCCCAGGAGGCAAAAGAAAAGGAGCACGGGGTGCTGCACAAAAAAGAAGAAGCAATGCCCACCCAGTCAAATGGCCATGCCCACCTAGCCACACCCACAGAACCAGCAGTAAAAATATTTGCAACCCACCTGACACACACACACACACACACACACTTACACAAAAAGTATATATACACACACACACACTCCATGACCAACCTTCAAGTTCAGGATTGGCCAGAGGAAAGAAGTTGTGTCGGTTTCTAATTTTTGCACAAAAAAACTGTTCCTTGACCTTATTCCAGCATTGTATTCTACCGCACCACAGGAAGGTCAAAAGTGCACAATTTTGTTAGCCCCAAAGATTAAGCTTAACGACATTCCAAGACCAATGATTGTCGAATGGTTCCAAAGGACAAGTGTGTCCTTTGCAGAGCAAGTCACATGAAAGAGATTATTTCCAAGAGTAACATTTGTTCTTCCTTTTTGACCTCTCTCAAGATTTGCAAGAAAAGTAATACAGACAATTCTGCAACAAAGAGAGGCCTGGTACTATTACACTTCCAGTTATTTAGGATTGGACTTCTCATTTCCTCCCCTCCACCTTTCTAAAATCTGTTATATATTATAATTTTGCTTTTTAAAACCATTTTGAGGAGCTCATAATATGTCCAAAAATTATTTATATTTGCTTTAGTTGATTTTATTTTTTAAAAGGAAAGATAAAAACTCAAGCATATTGGGAAGCCCCACTGCCATTGCCAATAGTTGCATAATTCCATCTGTCAATTATCGGCAACATGCTTTGCATATAAAGAATTGGTCTGATCTAATACAGTTGTGCCTTGCCTGTGATGGCTTCAAAAAGATATTCTAAGCCTCGCCATTATTTGTATTTATCATGGTCAATGGAAGCATGCTTTGAGATGCAGAGACACAAGTGATGAAGCTCTTATTATTATGGATAGATGTTCCATGGTAGCTCTATTCAGTTGATAATCCACACATCATGGGCCCACTCCTTCCTTCTGTAATGCAAATGATTATACTTTTACTTTTACTATAGTTACTTATTTGATGATAGCATCAATTCAAGCTATCATAATAGGAGCCGTGGTGGCACAGTGGTTAGAATGCAGTATTGTAGGCTAATTCAGCTCACTGCCAGTTCGATCCTCACAGGCTCAATGATGACTCAGCCTTCCATCTTTCCGAGGTCGGTTAAATGAGGACCCAGATTATTGGGGGCAATATGCTGACTCTGTAAATTGCTTATAGAGTGCTGGAAAGCACTATGAAGTGCTATATAAGTCTAAGTGCTATTGCTATATATTATAGCTGAGTAATGGTCTGATGAAATATTAGATATGTTTTAATATAAGCAAATATTACTTGATCAAAATCTTGCAGGATAAATTAAATTACAATCTTTTCATTTAACTGCCCTGTGCGGGCCCACAGGCAGGGGCTCCTCGGGGTGCCATCTGCGACTCAATGTCATTGGCGGTCCCCTGGGGAAGGGCCTATTCTGTGGCGGCCCCCACCCTATGGAACCAACTACCTCTGGGACTCCATTTGGGCCCTGACCTCCGTACCTTCCTCCATGATCTGAAAACCTGGCTCTTCGAACAGGCTGGGCTGTGCTGACCTCTGGGGGGGTGTTTAAATTTAGTTAGGATTGGTGGTTTTAGTGCAATTTGGCTTGTAATATTTAATGCTATTTTTAGGTAATTAATTTATTGATGGTTTTTAGTTGTTAGCCACCCGAGTCCCTTTGGAGAGGGGGCAGCAGGCAAGTTAAATAAATAAATAAATAAATAAATAAATAAATAAATAAATAAATAAATAAATAAATAAAATTTAAAACTGAATAGGGCTATATATAGATTGAAAGAACTGTGTGCCCCAATATATACTGCAGATTAAGCAGTCCTAAGTATACCAAGCATAAAAAAAACCTGCCTAAGTAATAATGTTTTATTTTAAAAAAATTATATATAATTCCGATATAGAAGCACTAAGTGTACATACAGAATAATAACAATTATAATATCAATAAAAAAGGGGGTAAAGAAGATAATAAGGATAAATATATATATATATCCCTGGTCTGATACCCTTCAGATGTGTTTAGCCACATTTCCCAAAAGAATCAGAACTGAGAGCTGACTGAGAGCTACTACTGACTGGCCTAACCAATCAAATCAATCAGAATTCAAGATGGAAAAGGAAAATCTAATGAACATAATAGATGACTTTATTTACCTTGAAACACATTTCCAGTAAATTGCCTTAATTGCAATGATTTAGGAAATATTCCAATAGTTATTTTGGTTAGGGCTTTAATGTATGCTTCACCCACAGCTGGAACTGTTGTGCAATATATACAAAAGTTCTGTTTAAACATTACCTCAAGCTAGGTGGCCAGTCTCCCCAATGATTGGGTGCCTCAGAGGATATATTATTGAATCCAAGCAGATTAATACCTTATGCTTATTCCCATGGCTAATGTAAAATTTTGCAGCTGGAATAAGACTTTTATTCCCAAAGTCTTACGTGAGATGAAAAATGCTGCTGCAAGCACTAGAAATTAAATAGGTTCAAGTGACCTTCTTGAAAATGAAATTTAAAATGATGTTCTCAAACCCTGTGCAAGTTGGGTGAGACAAGGATATATAGGCTTATGGGCAAAAGTCTACTCAAAACATTTTAGCCATTTTGTATATCTTTAAATACGTTTCTACAGGTGGACAGTTAATTAATATAGAAAAGTCCATCAACTCTCATGCTGAATTTTTCACAAAGATTACTAATCTTTTACTTCACAAACCTATTATTCACCATCTGTTTAATTAGATATGAACACAAAATTCAACATTTGGTTGAGAAAACACTAGCAAGTAAAAGCCTATTGGCCTTCTTGACAGAACATCTTTGGGAAAAAAATATCTTCAAACAAAATTGACAGACTTGAAAATAAATCTGTATTATGTTAAGATAAAAATGACTGAAGTTTTTAGCAATTGAATACAAGCTGTTTTCACATCTTTATCAATATTGTTAGGACCTTGGGGAATCCTGTCAAACTTTTAAAGGACAAAATAATGATCGCTCCTACAATTCAACATTTAATTAGGTCAACCAATGTACAGGCCAGTTAAAGAAAAGATTTCTACCAGCTAAAGCAGAGGCCAAAAACAGGTACTAAAGGAAATGCAACTCTGGCGAGATTAAAATAATTCTAGATATGCTGCCTTAATTTTAAAAGACCAAGAATGAAAAAGTAACCTAAATAATGATTTCAAATTAAATAAGTATTTACTGTTTTAAATCTAATTTTAATTATCTAGTGGATAATAGTATCCTTTAACCAGTTCAAAAGGTTAATGTTTAGATACTAATATGTTTGTTATAATAATATTTAATTAATTTATTAGTTTTATATATTTTTATAATTTTAGATAGGGAGGGAGGGAGGGAGGGAGGGATGGGCAGACAGACAGGCAGATAGATAGAACAAGCTTCTTATAAATGAATAAGACAATTCTACTGTTTGCTCTGCCATATGTCTGCTCTTCCCCACTAAATTCTACATAAATATACATAAATTGTATTAGTTTTGGGGGGAAGTGCTCTCTTCCGCACAATGCATTGTACTTAGTACAAATTTTATGCAAAGAAACACCCTCTGGAACAGACACAACAATGGTGAGAAACATGGAAATTAAACCTCACAAAAGGTTGAAGAAGTTGTCTATGTTTGGACTAGAGAAGAAAACATTGAAAACCAATACACAATCATCTTGAAATCAGGGAAGAACAGTCATAGAGGGGATGAAATAAATTCATGTTCTGTTGTTCCAAAGGTTGTGAAAGTTTCAGGTTGCAACATCAGGAACTAATCTAAGCACTAGGGAAAACATCCTAATGTATGAACTTTTTCTCAATGAACAGGATGCCCTAGAGTAGGGCTGTCAAATTCATGGCCCATGGACCAGATGTGTCATGTGTTGGCCACGCCCATTCCTGGTTTAGCAAAGAAAAAAAGTCACAATACATCACGCGACAATGCTGTGACAATGCGAGTTTGACACCCCTGCCCTAGAATGCAATGGACTTTTCTTACAGGTTTTTAAACAGATGTTGCATCTCACATCAGGCATGCAATCGCTAATTTTTTGGCACTGGAAGAAGACCCTATTCTATTATTTCTGTTTCTCAGAGTCTGTTTTGGGTACAATCCAGTCATTACTTATCACCTGAAGTTTGCTACCTCAGTTCATTTTGAAATAGTAGTTGGGAAGAAACCTTTAGACCACTGGGATGAATGACCTACTTCTTGATATCTGAGGGTTAAAGTGGCTCTTTTTTGCCCTTTTTCTAATATAAATGTAAAAGCTTGATTGGTCTGAATACCCATTTGCATTACAAATGCCTCTCCTCTGTTTTTGTGAAAGCATTAATTATCAAATATTTATATAAATTGTAAAAGGGAGACACAAAAGCAATTTATGCTTTAGGAACAGAACTGCTAAATAAAAAAAACCCTGAGTAGCCTAAATCAGGTTTCAGAATGGAAACATAGCTATTAAACCATTATTTAGACTCCAAAATCACAGTCTAGCATTTTTTGATAACCCTGGGCTGCTGTCAGCTCCATTCTCCTGCAGTAGTAAAGATGGACAGTCTTACTACCTCTTTGCTGTTAGAGAAGCCTACAGACAACTGTGTTCCAAGCAAATAACTAATTAGCATATTAAATGGTTGTGGGATGACAGTAAATTTCTCAGTAGGTGATTGTACTACTGGGGTTGTCATGCATAACCAGTCTGCAATACAACAGGACATATGGCTAATGTAATTCCCACATATTGTCTTTTCCCAGGGGATGAGCTCAACACCTCTGCAAACAACTTGAATTATTTATCTAAACTCTGCTTACAACCAATTTAAGCAGAAAAGCCAGTTTTGCCCCTTTAAAGTAAACAAGTAAAGGTTGAATGTCATGAACATTCCAAATACTGTAATTGAAAATATGTAACAGCCGCGGTAATAGAACTGGAGCATATACTGTATATACTGAATACAGAGCTGTTGTTCACCAGAGACTTTGATTTGGAAATTATGTCCAGGTTCCTTAGGCAATGCCACACCCATACTGAGTTAATCAGAAGTTTTTCCTCCCCACCTCTCTATTATTATTGCTTTTAACAAGCTCAGAGGAGAATTTATTTTATTTATTAAATTTACCTGCTGCCCATCTCACTGTTACAACTCTTAAAAATCAGTAGTTGGGATTGGAGTAAGCACAGTGAGAGGCTGGGTATTTCACATGCCCTATGTTTTACAGAGAGAGGGAGGGAGGGAGGGAGGGAGGGAGAAGGAGAGGGAGAGGGGGAAAGAGAGATTACTGTTTAAATATTGAGCTGTATATCCATGTATATAAAATCTGAAAAGATTTGGAATGACAAGTTTGCTTTGTTTTAATATAGAAAGCATTCTATAGTATTAGGTTTAATATATAGGACTTTATCGGAATAAGGATGCTTCAGAAATCCACCTGCACTTCTCTTTGCAAATGACTTAACAGAATCATGATATTTTGCTCTGTGTGGCAAGAAACAGATGAGGAGCAGAGAGAGATTTGTATGCATATAGAGAGAAGCTCTATTCCAAGGGTAAAGAGGTAGATTGATGAGGTTCTTCATTTATCACTTCTCATACAAAGAAGAAAATGTGTTCCTCCAAGAGAATCCAATTGCAATATTTAGGAGAAGGTAATTAATTTTGAGAACTCAGTTCCATTTGAGCCTTTCTTGTTCTCCTTTTTTTTTAAGTCTGCTTTCAATCAGACTACAATTTGTATTTACTGAAGTATGGGGAAATTATATGCCCATTAAAAGTGACTTATAAATCAGTTGCATAATTTATACAGTGTTGTACATTTCTAAGGACTGGGAAATTGTTTTGGAGAAAAACAGAAGCTGGTTTTCTATAACCATCTGCAAAATGAAAGCTGCTAAGTCAAAATCTCACCCTGGGTAGCTCTAATCATGTGTAGGGTGGTTATACGTGTTTCTGGCCATACAATGAAGTGAGCATAATCACAACACTTATCATTCACTGCTAGAAAGATTGTCTGAGAGCAACATTGAGGGAGTAGCAAGCACACATGCGCAGTGTTCCATCACCTTAAAAAGTTGCTAAAAATAGATATTAGAAGACAATCCAAGTACTGTCTACATCATTTATTTTCTGGAATATTAATTATTGTAACAGTAGCCTGAACTGTAAATTATTTATTTAGCTAAAAATAATAATAATAAGGAATAAACAAATTATCTTCATTTGGAAATGTCTGCTCTTACTGAAATAATTTTGTTCAGCACAGTACTTCTGCCAGGTCTGAAGGGATACTTAGCAACAGACTCTTAACCCCACCCCAAGTATATGTGAAAGATTATCTTCAAACTCTTTCATTTTTAGTGACCAATGAATGGTGTCAACCAGGGACGTTGCAGGGAAAAATAGTGTCTGCCTCAGAAACATGTCTACCTTTGTTGTTGTCTATAAATTGTCCACTTGGAGTTCTAGATGATGCAAAATTTGGGGCACAGTGGATGAAACAAAGAGTAAATCACCTATTAAGTGTAACTGTTCAGGTTCAGTTGTCCTTCTCTGAAGAGAGTCATTGTTTACGTGCTGGGCCCAGTACTTGTCCAGGGATACAAGCTGACATTAAATCTGATATAAAATTTATTGCTGGTATGATCGCCACTCCCAAGAGTCTTCTGATAGATAACAACATGGATATTATTATACTGGTTCATAAGAATGTGAAATAAAATTGACTTCCATTGTGTCTCCTATCCCTTTGTAAGGGACAATTGTGACAGGCATGGTCATAGCTGATTTAATTAATAAAGACATATTTTTTGAACTCCCACACCAAAAGGAAATAATAGCAGGTAATCAATATTTTCGGGTACCTACTAGAATCGAATCAAATAACTTTCAAAAACTCAGAGGCAATCTATTCATACTCATCAGAATCACAGCCACTATGCTATTTCCAATGCCTTGATAATGTGAGGACTGTGTTCCTTTGTAGTGTTGTCCACACAGCGCTGAAAAGGATAAATGGCAATGATCATGCAATGATCATGGAGACTTCAAAAGAAATCAAAAGTACTGATGCATTTGTATCATTCATGCTCCAAATAGGGAATTGTGTGCATTATAAAGCTAGTTGTGTACATAAGCTATATAGTTAGCGAACAATGTTGCTAAGTTAGCAGTTTGTTTCAGAGCAAATCTAATTTCTGTAGCACAAGACAAGAACGGACATGAATTTTTGATGCTTCTTAGGTTGTCCTCTTGGTACAAGTGCTCTGACTATGACCGACTGAGGAAGATTCTGGGCATGATGACATAATCTAAAGTCTTTCACATCTGAATGCTGAGAAGCAGGCCAAATTGTAAGCCTGCTTCCTTTTCTCCCACAAAATCATCAAACTATATTCTGCCTCCTGGTGACTATAGAAGAAAAGCATTTGGTTTCTGGTTTCCTGCCAACCAATCAGTAGAATTAAAGTCATTTGCCACAGTATGAAACTCTGGTAAATCAACTTCTCCAAGACCTCAAAAAATCTTAGTTTCATATATTTGCATGATGGATAGGCATTTTGTGCTCAAAATTAGAAGAGTACGTCCTTTTCTAGAATTGCAATGAGTCATATAAGGACTGAGGAACAGCTACATGAATAGAAACTGATGTTATCAGGTAAAGTTCAGAGCTATCTCATCTGCCATATTTTATGTAGTGCAATGTATGGCCAATTTCAGCTGTCTGGCTCATAAAACAAATAAAGAACATGTTAAAGTGGATGAAGGTTACGGAACAGCTGGAATTAAGGAAGAAAATACAGTAGGATATTGCCACATCTAAGAGTGTCTTCAATAATTTGCTCCAGTTTCATCCAGTGCTAAATAAATGACACTTTCCATCCTTTTTCTAAGCAGCCTTGTGTGTTCCAGTCCTCTTGTATTTATTTTAGAGGATCCTGCAATCATTAAGGCAGATTAGGAAAAGATTGGGAAGGATCTGAAAGGGAACTGGGAATCCATTTGATTCAGGAAAACAATGATAAGCATGATTTAGTTACACCTGCTAAACTATAGCAGAGAATTGGGTAAATAGATTTACTCTAGGAAATGTATAATCAAGTAAGATTTGTCTACATGGAAGGGATAGGGAATCAGTGGGGGTCACTACCCATATTAAGAGAGGAAGCAAGCATTTTTTACACATTGCTTCCAAATGCAAACTTCTCTAAGTCTGCCATTGTTTCAGAGAGATTTCCAACCATGTGGACCAGATTTTGAAGACCACAAGGAACAGTTAAAGGGATATTAGCATTTGTTTTTCATTCGTACTTCCTTTCCTCCTGTAACTCCATAGGTGGAAAATATCTATTCATGGAACTTCTGATGAATAATTTTAGGCAATGAGAAAGGTAAGAATGGAACTCCTTAATGGGATCATTCCACTCTGATATTATTTGTATGAAGACTTGAGTTTCTTTAGCTGTGGAAAGAAGCATTAACACTTGCTTTGCGCTGACAAGTGCAGTAAATCATATTCACCATGAGTTAATACTGAGAGCCCAAACCTGTAGTGTATTGTCTATTTAAGTAATGTGAAGACAGACTTGCCTACAGGCTAGAAAACTGTGGATTCTACCTCCTTACCTGAGATTAGCTGATTTTCGGTGTCTTTATACATCAGCCCATAGTAAATATGTTTCCACAGGTACTATTCTTTTAGAAAGGACATTAAACTGAGAGTCATTCAGTCAGCCTTTGATGGCTATCAAGGCAGAAGTTAGACTAGAGGCACTTTTCAAAAGAGTGGAGTGAGTTATATCTTAGCCAATATTATCTTCCTCCAGCATACACAAGAATTAATAATACGTCGGTGCTGAATGTTTTCAAATATATTCTGCGCAAAAAGGGAGCTCTCATAAGTCTTGCAATTCTCTCTGGGTGATCACCTTATTTGCCACTTGTTCACTGCCAATTTGCAGCTATTTGTCTCTCTTATCTTCTGTTTTGCTGTGCTGCCATTACAATTACCACCACAAGCATGTTTTGGGCTATGAAATGTTTTCCATAAGGAATGAAATCTTAATGATAACTCATTTCAGCTCATCCTCCTAACTACTGTAATTACAGTACGAAGGTGAATCCCTCCCTGTTGCCCCCATTACTTACGAAGTGGACCAGGGTATCATCTTGCATTCGCTGATAAGAATCAGAGTCTTGCTGAAAATAAATAGGCAGGGAAAGCGAATGACTGCAGACATTGTGGCTGAAAAGGAGGAATGTTGTAGCTTGGAAGGAGCTGCTCATCTGCTGAATTTTAATGTATTTGGTAATGCCTAAACAAGGTTTTGCTCTCATTTCTTTCATTTCCTGTTCCGTTACCTCTTTTCCTCCCATCATCTTTATCCTCCCATCATCTTTATTGCTTATCTCCTTTTCTTTCCCTTCCCAGTAAAATAACAACTTATCCTTTCCCCATCCTGTTCTTTTTTCCCACCTAAGTTGCTATTTCTGCTGGAAAAATGGGAGAAATGTGTGAATACTTCTGTTTACTTGCCTGCAAAAAAGTTTGTTCATGGGAGAATGGTTTGCATGCATACATTGCAGATGGGATATCCAGATAATTTATTTTGCAGAAAAATAATTTTAATTGGCAATTAATTTAAAGTTACATGCAAATAATTTTAATTCATTCTATATTTTTCTTAGTTTGTTCTGAACTATCCTTTCATGGAGTGTGGTTTTTACAATATTACCTCTACTTGAAGTTTAGTCATTCACTTTCATTTTGTAACACTTTGCTGAGGCACATGTGCCTTCTGAGTGCATTGTATTGTACAAACGCAATAGATACAGATGAAGCTTAATGGCACAAAGACTTGGTCACTGCAGATACATTCACATATTTTCAAGAGAAACAGGAGTTCAGGGTGTTATGTGGTAATGAAGTGGTCATGAGAACACAGAAAGTTTCTATTATCCTGCAAAAGGTTTGTTAATTACAACTGCTTAAGCACTATACACACAGCCATACTCACCTGGATAGCTGCAAAAGTAGCATAGTGACGCACAGTGGCCGGAGAACACAGGAGTGCTCAGCAGATGTTGTAAGCATACCTAAATTGAGGTCTTCCTTGTATAGCTTTCCCTTTTTATCTTTTGCCAGTTGCATGCTCTCACCCATTCCATCACATGTCACTTCAAGTGTTCTTTTGTTGACTGTTAGATTCTAGGGGCAAATATGACTTTGCTGTATGGCATTTATCTTTGTTATCACTAGTTGTTGTCATTTAGTCTTGTCTGATTTCAGAGATGACTTCCTTATCTCTTCAGCTTGCTTGCTCCTGTAAATGTGTATGTATTTTCTTCTAGGATGAAATGTATTTATTCTACTTCTTCCAGCAATTTAGTTTTGGCAACATGACTTCTGGCAGATAGCTATGTGTGCACATTTGATATCATCGAACATGGTATTGTTCAGCTCAAGGAACAGGGAGTGGGAAACACTATGTTACGATACTGTAGCTCTCTTCCTCTTTCCAGAGTCAGTTCCATTCAGTAAGGGAAACAGATTGGATCCCAGGCTGTACAGAGTTTTGAGACTCTACTTTCTCCCATTCCTATTTAACATCCACATGAAACTATTGGGTGAGATTATCCATCAGTATAGTAAGAGGGCTCATAAGTAAAGTGAGGATACCCAATTATACATCTGGGTTGTACAAATAATGCCATAAAGGTTCATTACTAATATCTGGAGGACTGAATGGGGAAAAATAGGCTTTAGCTCAACCTTAGGAAAGTCAAGTGGATGTAGGCTTTGAGATCTCCCAGAACAGGACATTTTCCATCTTTAGGTCTGAATGAGGTTGTACTTCCCAAAATAGAGTTGGTGTGAAATTTCCAAGTTCTTTGGATTCATGGGTCCTGGTTGGAGACAGGTGGAATGAGCAGCTAGCAGAGTCTTTACACAGGTTCATCTTATGTATCGATTGCACTCATTTTTAATCAGGAGGCCCTTCTCAGTAGTTCAAACATCAGTCACTTAGATTACTGCAATGCGTTCTACATGGAACTAATTGAAGAATTTCGGAAGCTACAACTGTATTATATAGTCATATATAAGACCCTGCAATTCATGATGCTGTTATCAGCTATAAAGCTTTACATTGCACAAGACTAGGTTACTGTCTGCATTTTTTTTTTTTGCTTCACCAGGGCATGCTCTAGGTAACTTCCATTAAGCCTGGTCTCTGGTCTTTGACTGTAATACATTTGACTTGACTTCCATTAAGCCAAGGTTTTCCCAAACTATGAGATGTATCTTTCTTGGGGAGCTCCAGATGGAGTCCAAGGGAGGTGTGAATCTTTTGGTTACATTGTTACAATAAATCCACCTTTCCCAGTGTTTCATTGTATTGTTTTCTTTGTTCATCTGAGATCATTTTGGTGTTTGGATTTTTAGAGGAGATGTGTACATTAAGATTATTAATCTCATGTTCCCAATCTTTTACTGTAAGCCAAAGCCAAGTTCGTATGATTTTTCCAAAAGTTTAAAATTATAGCCATTATCTGGATTTTGAGGGTAGCTTGTTCCATAGACACTGATCCATCACTGAGAAAGATTGCTTCTGAGCTATCACCCCACTTCCCAAGAAGAAGATAGATGAACAATCCTCTCCAGGGCTGACTGAACAGGATGGTAGATTCCCTTTGAAGTAGAAATCCTATAGGTATCTTGGAACCAAATGAAACAGAGGTCAAAACAAGCACCTTGAATTAGAGTTGGAAACTATACTAGCAACCAAAACATGGATGTAACAATGTTGAAATATCTATCTATCTATCTATCTATCTATCTATCTATCTATCTATCTATCTATCTATCTATCTATCATCTTAGCCATTGTCTATCAAATGTAGGATGAAGGTTCTACCACATATTTCCAATCAATATGGTCCTGAGCTTTCTTTTGCCAATTGGGCCTACAATACTTGCTGATATCAATCCATCTTATTTTAGGTCTCTTTCATGGATGCACATTATCAAGTGGAATCCATTCTATGACTGCCTTGGTCCACCTGCAATCAGTTCTTTTTGCTATATGACCAGCCCATTTCCATTTCAATTTTTTTACTCTCTTGATGATATCATATACTTTTGTTTGTTCTTTCTATCTTGTCTTGCAGTGCCAAGCATGTATCTTTCCATGGCTCTTTGTATTGATTGTGAGGTTAGTATCCACATTTCACCAACATATGTTAGAGCAGGAGCACACACTGATCAAAAACTTTTTTCTTCAGGCATAGGGGAAGGTTGTTCTTGAAAATTATGCTTAGCTTGCTGAATGTCTGCCAATCACATTTAATACGCCATTCAATTTCCTTTATTGTATTGCCTTCCATTAAAATCCCAAAGTATGTGTAGTGGTCTAATCTTCTAGTATATTAAAAATATTTATTATATTTATTATTTTTCTCCTCATCTGTGTTTTAGTTATAAATCCACAAAGACTACACTTTTGCACTGAAAAAAATCCAAATCCAAAAGCAGGCCCCAAACTACAGCAACCAGAAAGAATTTTTGAGCTGCACATTGCAAAAATATGGAAATATCAGCCCCAGAGCAGCACAAACCTGAGCCCCAGGCCAGCCTAGCAGCCAGGTCAAATGTGCCTTGTCAGTAGTGGGAACAAGAAAACAGAAAAAGTTACTTGAGGTGGCAGAGTGCAGGGGACCAGAATCTGGCTGGTAAGAGTGACTACATAGGGGACTGGGGTGGCTGTGGCTTCCTGGGCCATGGCAAGCAGCTCTAAAGCCACATGGTTATGGGTGGAAAGAGATGGAGAGGACATTGGTGGGAGGAGGGAGTAGAAGCCAGTCTTAGTTTATAAGACTTGGGGATGGGAAAGACCAAGCCAAAATGGTTTGCATTGGCATGGGTACGCACTTAATGGCCTGTGATTCTTGGTTAACAATGGCAACAGCACCCAGAACTGCCAGGATTGCCATTGTGGTCATGTGATATCTTGCTTTATGACTGCATTGCTGAGTGATGGAGATCCCAATCCCAACTGTGTTTGTAAGTCAAAGACTATCTTTACTACTGATGAGAACTGCAGTCCTAGATAGGAGCAGAACCACAGGAGAGCAGAAGAATAATAGTTTTTTTTCCATTTGTCATGCATGGAGCCAATGTTCACCCATACTTTAAATAGCCACTTCATAAGCAAACTGTGCCCATATTTTAATATAAAAAATACTGTTATTCTCATTCAGATCCCAAAGACAGTCTTTCCAATATTCCTTTAGTTAAGTATTGCCTGAAATGTTTTATTTATTTTTTTATCTCTGCTTTTCTTTACTCACTTGGAATATATTCAAATAATTCATAATATTATGTAATAAGTAATATATATATAAAACTTTTTTAAAAAAATCTATGCATCCTGGGGTTACCAAATCCACTCCTGGGAATTTAAAGCTTTATGACACAGTGCACTGACATGCAGAATTTGTGTATTAATTTCAAATAATCAGGAGAGCAATGGTTGCATGTTATATATAGCAAATTTATGAAAAACATAATTACTGAATAAATATGAATGCTATTTAAATAATGAAAAGTTATTTCAGTAAAGATAATCACATTTGCTGCTGTCTGTTGATACTTAGCCAAATTTTTAGTTTTTAAAGAAAAAAGAGGTATCTCTATCAAAGCTAACTTATTTTCAATTCATGCTATATAAATGTAACAAAAATCCGTTTATCTGACATTAAATCTCAAGAAATAAAACTTCAACTAATATCACTAATTTCCCTTATTCGTGATTTTAATATAATATTGTAATCAGCCATTCAATAGCATCATACATAGCCATACTTTCATGCTGCTGTTATCACTGGCTTAGTGTATATTAAAAGACTATGTGCCTACAGAATATTTTTGGAGGCCATTAGAACCACTGAACATCCCAAATGATTTTATGAATTTTCATGATGACTGAAACCAATTAATCCAGATCAGAGAAAATAGAAGATAGGCCATCTTTGTGCATTTATTTTAGATACTGTGCTTCAATGACTTTTTATTGGTTGCTTGTCCATTAATCCCAAAAGAAAAGTCTATGGCTTCAATTTACTTTAATTATTAAAATCTTCTGAATTAATGCATGTATTGGTATCCAAAATATTTTGGCTTTTTTTAAACATGTGCACCAAACCAGATAAAATGTCCCTTTCTGTTGTTCATATTTCTAGTAGGCTCCAAGTGCCCTTTATACATTCTAGACAATTTCATTTGTGACAAATACCAACAATACAATATTTTATATAAATCCTCTTTCAGGCTTGAACTTAATATAATTTAAATCCTTTCAATTACATATTTTTCCCATTAGACCATCTATATTGGTCTAACTATAGAAAAAATGTTAAGCCCACTTTATCATACATTCAGTCATTTGTTCTTATTCTGTCCCATATTTGAGCAAAAAAAAATTCTACATTTTAACAACATTTAGTATTAGTACACAATTCTATTTCAAATTCAATTTTACTGATTTCAAAATCATAAAATCTTTCATCTACTTTAAACCTTTCTGTTAATTGTATATAATAAAACTATTAAAAATAGCTTTCTGTTATCAACTTTTGTGTTTCAAAATTTCAAATTATGACATTCTAAATCCAGTAATTTCCAACACTACTCTTTCATCCAAACTAAAGAGCAAGCAACAAAATTTAGTTTCAAATCTGGCAGGTCCAAGCCTCATCTTTTTGTAAAAGCTTATATGTAACTCAGTTTTTTCCCCTGGCCATACAAATTTAGATATATCCTTCTGCCATTGTTTAAATGGTACATCAGTTGTCAAAAGTGGTATTGTGTGAAACAAAAATAGTATTCTGGGTAAAACATTCATCTTAATTGTAGAAATCCTCTCCAACAGTGACAATTGAACCAAAGTACATTTGCTATACACACCTTTTTAATTCTTGAGAAAATTTACAAATGTAATTTCAGATGAAATGCATACCATAATAAAGTAAGGACTAGTTTTGTTACTCTGATCTTCACAATGAACTTTCTGAGCTGTTCACTTGAAAGCAAATGGATGTTTACATGCAATCCTTATTGATCTGAAAGAGAATCAGAAAGCCATATAATACTTCAACACTCTTTGGAAAATAAAATCTTTAGGATGAGAGCATTTTATAAAAAATAAGAGCTGTTGTCTTGCCATTATGTTTATGTTGTTACATATAAGCTGATATATAAACTTTTTAAACCACCTTTGGATCCAGCACTGATAAGGAACGTATCTATTTGTAGATTCTGGGTAAACAGTCCCTTGACACTTGAACTTCAGCCGCATTTTGATGATGATTCTGATGCCAGCACTAATAAGTCGGATCTAAAGGCCAGTCTCAAATTTTACCTTTGGTTCTCCAACAGCTGCATAATCAGCTAATAGATCAGCCATTGAGATAACACCTTAGGGCATTCTTCCAGAGATTCTTTCCCTCCAGTTCTTCTACTGATGTCTTTATACATCATTTATGACTTCAGTAGTGATGCTACTATCCCCAGGCCCTTTCGTTCTAATTTATTCTCTGCTTGCCTCTTTTTGGGACTTTCTTGACACCTTCCTTCACTTTCTATTTAGACAATAAGTGACCTTGAGAATCACATACACTTCCAAGGCTGTCATCATAGATTTTAAGGCAGCTCTATTAGATTTTTTTTTCTCCCCAGTGATATTTTTCATCAAGATATTTAACACAGCTTATTATCAGGGGAATGGGAGCAATAAAAGTAGCTATTTCTTTCAATTTAACATAAACATGAACAATCTATTTTAAACACTGCTCATGAGTCTTGTAAAGGACTGGATATAAAGTGCAAAACAGATCCTTGTTGCTGTTTTTCATAACTGTGAAATGCACAAACACAAAGTAATCCTACCTTTAGTTATGATACTGAAAATGAAAGCATGTATACTAAAGATTTGATTTAACAGACCATTTGGGATGGAGGGAAGGTCCACTAAAACCAAATATTCATTAAAATTGAACCTATGTAACTGATCTGTTTGCATTGCATGTAATGATGCAAATGACTGTCCAAAATTCTTTGGAAAAAATCCACAGTTCAGGAGTGAAGTCCAAAGGAAAAATTTGTTGCTGAAAATCTTCTGAATGGCAATCCGGAGAAGCAAGATTTTTCTATAATTAAAATTCATTCCCTGGGTGCTTATCTACAGTGAAATATGTAATGCATACTATTATGATTAGGTAAAGGTAGACTTTGCTTATGACCATATATTTAGTGGCCATATATTTTAGTGACTATTCAACAGAGCTGAAAAATGTGACTTAGGACTCATCCGAGGACTTGGCAATGGCAATACTTACTTATGACATTTGCAGTGTTCTGGGGTCACATGATCACCATTTGTGGAATTCTGGCTTCCAACAAGCAAAGTCGGTGGGGAACCTAAATTTGCATTAACGATCGTGACAAAAAAAAAAGGTTGACAAATTGGTTGCAGCCATGTAATGATTCACGTAATGATCGCATCATTTATTGACAGACGTTTTAGTCCTGATTGGGATTGTAACTTGAAGATTACCTGTATTCATAACATTTTAGAGTATAATTTAGTAATATAATCTGAGGTATATTATGTTACTTTACTTATATATAATTATACCATAAATATAATTATAGATCATAAAGTTATTGAAATTCTGCGGTCCAGCTGGAAGATATTTTTTCCCTATTCTCTTGCTTGTGTCTTTTTTCTAACATTTCCTTTATTTCTCTGTCTTTTATTAATTTTCTATTAGTTATTTTCCATCCATCATGAGGTAAATTAAATTATTGCTTCATATAGTCATTTTATTTTTATTAATTTATACATTGCTTGAAGATAGAAAGAGATGGATTCTTAGTAGACACAACCAGGCAGTCTGCTTAACATCAATACAGAAGTGCCTTATCATTATATTCTTTGAGATATACTGCTGCAATAAATAGAAGTGTGGCTATTACAAATGTCAATTCACAGAGAAACACAAAGCTTTGTAACTGACAGAGGGAGAATAACATTTAAAAACTACAATAATCCTTTCCCAACCTCCTAAATAGTATAAAGTGGGAAACGGGGAATAAAATTATTCACCTGTAATCATGTTATTTGTGTATCATAAGGTCACCTTTATAAACATTACATCTTATCAAGGGATATTTTGTTTATGTAAAATTAATGCAATTATCTCAGTGGCAAAGAATCAATAAAACACATATATACACTACACGTATACATAGTGTTATATATACCTATGTAGGTACCAATAAACAGGTCTTCCTTTTTAACAATTCATTATACAACTTGGCCTGTTTTATGTTTGTTTCATTTTGTTCTCCTGTTCTTGTGTTCTATGAATATTGTTTTACACTCTATCTAAAATAACTAAAGTAGAAATTAGATGATGCAATGAAGGGTTGTGGCATTCTCTTCAATACCTGTCACAACCACCTTCCACCAAGAGATAATGAAAATTCAAAGTCAAACCATTTAACTTTAAGTAAATGGAAATGAATTTCTAAAGAGATTTTCTTTTACTTATACGGGTAAGGAATAGTAGTACACTGACAGATACAGCATATAATTGTGATAACGTAAGGTTTAAATATTAAGCATTATGACATTACACAGCCTGGATGTATACTTTAATTCATTTTTAAAATCATCACTGAGTTTCTTTCCCATAGTAGCAGATAATATAGAGTTCATTGGGGGAAAAGGCATTCTATTATTAGCAATGCTTTAACCACAAATGAAACAATTTGCAGAACATCATGTAATAGTATGCCTAGTATGCCAGAACTGTGTAAAAAACAAATTAAGCTCCAACCTAAAATCTAACATTTACATTCTGATCTAGATGCCCTATGTCTGTTCTTACACACACACAAACACACACACACAATTCACCAATTGTAGATGAAAATCATTCAATTTATTTCTATAGAGACACAGCTCCATTCATGCAAAGAGATATGTATGGATTTGTCTCTTTTCTTATAGTGAAATTCCACTAAAGATAAGGAAATACAATGTGATTGCCGGCCTGGGTGCACTCAGCAAATCATTAAGGTAATAAATTGATATTATTCCCTTAATTGTTCCTAAAGTAGTAAGAAGAAATCAAGGCTGAATATTTTTCCCTAATTGAAGGTATCAGTTTTATATGTTACGGGGCATTTTTTTTGGATGGTTTCATGTGAAACCTTATTTTATTGTTTTAACATCTGAGTCATGGTAAAAAAAACACTTTAAGTTTGGCTGGTAAATTGTTAATATGCCCACGATGATGGAAATGTATCTGAAATATTAACACGTAAGAACAACTTGGTGCCATTGTAATGTGTAAAACAATGTTCAGCAATGCCTTGCTGGCTGAGGAATTCTGAGCTGGAATGCCACATTGGAAAATACTATGAAAGACTAATTGTTAGGGAAAACACAGATAAATGTTCCATAACAACTAGCAAGTAATTGGGAACTCCAATGTCAAATAAGTTATTTTAATTAAAATTGCAATATTATACCTTTCCATTTGCCATCCCATTCCTGGCTGAAATACTGACATTCACAAGAGAGCAAGCTTAAATATTCTAGCCTGCTTTTTTCTAGAAACTTGAAAATCTTAGACGTTATCAGGTACAAAACAACCCTTTATTGTGCAGATTCTAGGAACTAGGCTCCTATGAAACATGGCCAGTTTGGGAATTGTTGCTACTATTACAGAATTTGGACAATCTGCTAAAAATCATCTAGAGATCCACCAGTATTTCTTAAACTATCTTTTGCTGATTCCTGTCCTATTTCTTTGTACTGAGACAATGCAGACTGTAATATTGGGACAGACTAAGGAAAACACAGGACTTTGTGTTGGAGTCTGTTTGCTAATAGCTTTATACAGAATTATTATCTCTAGAATTCCAATGTAGGAGAGTATCCAGATGTGCAAGAGCTTGATCTATCTCCTCTTTCTATAGATTTTTCAATAAATCCACATATTTTAAAATATCAAAACAACTTCTGAGGAAAACAAATCTAAATAAGTGTAATCCCTGCTTGAAGACTGGGTTGACCATTACAAACGCTTACTAGCTTAAGACCATTGGCCAGTTTGCTTCAGTATGTATTGTCTAACCAGGTAGAGTTCTCTGAAGTTTTTAGATACAGCTCTCCTTCAATTCCATCGGGAATGTCAATTATTAAGCCCAAGATCTTTTATTTTTCATTTTGCATCTGAAGCATGTAGTCTACCAGTGAATACATATGTGCTTCTTAATATAGGATGGTATCTGTAATCCTGGCCACATTCATGTTGTGATTTTGACACTGAATCCTATGAATGTTGCTGTCATTTACATACAACAGATCATAAATGTAGGCAGTCTGGTTTATTACATATTAATGCAACATGTCTGTACCAAGTATTTGCAGAGTTCTCTGATTGGGATGAAAAAAATTACAAAGAAATTCCAGACTGGATTAGATGTTTGGATATTTCAAATATTGGATATTTCATCCAGACTGAATGAAGAATAGGCTTTTAAACATAAATATTGTTTACAAGACTAAACTATAGTAACATGCCTTATGCAGATTTAATTATATTTGGATATTGGCCCATACTGCAGCACACCACTGCTGATGGTCTGAAGTTAATTTTATTCAAGAAGGAATAAATGCTAGAGCTTGCAAAGCATTCAAAAAAGTGCTTTACAATGACCTAGCATATACAAAGAACTTCTTTCCAAATTGTTAACGTGATCACATAATTTGTATGTTATGTACTTCAGAAGCTATTCTTACTACCTCTGTATGAATATAAATATATGCGCAGTTATTTTGGTTGGAAAAGAGGTGTTTTATATAAGTTCCCAAATGTTGGCAAACATCTCTTTTAAATGTTTTCCAGAGCCTTTAAGCAATTGCTTCCTTTCAATTGTTCTACTAAAATTTAATTAATTAGGGACTTGTGGGCTTGCGGCTATCTGGGAGGGTGGCGAGGGGGTTAGCACCCCCCCCACGGTACCTGCTTTGGTGTGGGATACCCCCGGGAAGGAACGAGATCCTTTGCCGGGGGTTCTTTTTGCCACGGCTGCTGGCCTGCCTCGTGGAAGGGCTGGTGTCTTCTCCCGGGCCCCTGAGTTGCAGCGCTCATGTGACTCAGCGCGGGGCCGCGGATGTGGAGGCGGGCACAGCGGCGGAGGTCTCGGCAGCTCTGAGCCTGGCGTTTCCCCCCTTGGTGGACTTCCGAAATTCTGGAGGCTGTGGAGTCTTCATTGGAGACTGGAGCTGGGTGAGGAGGCCCTGGAGGTGTGGAGGTGTCTGGCGTTCCCGGGCCTTTCTGGAGTGACGGGGACGTCGGTGTGGTTGCGGCTGGCCCTCGGCCTTGTGTTCTGCTGGTCGGAGGGTCGCCGTGGTTTGGAGGCCTCCCCAGGATTGTTATCTGCCCCAGGAACATTCGGGGAGCGGCCATGGGGACAGCCATGGGCCTCTCGAGAGAGGGGGAATTGCAGCTGGTTCTTGTTTGGTGGCGGTGGGTGGTGGCCGCCCTCCCTGGGCCAACGGGACCATGCTGGCTCCATCTTGGCCGGTGATGGGGGTGGTGGAGATGCCAGCTGTTTTGACCATGGGGAGGATGGGGGCCTGGCAGGCGACCCTGGGGACCTGAGGAAGA
Source organism: Naja naja (assembly GCA_009733165.1). NCBI lineage: Eukaryota > Metazoa > Chordata > Lepidosauria > Squamata > Elapidae > Naja > Naja naja. Next base: position 314,071,646 of record CM019148.1, read on the forward strand.
TCAGAGATGTTGGTCCCAGGGTTGCCGCCGGTCCTTGGTCCTATCCGGGATGGTTTTTGCTGGAGATCTGCCTGCCAACCACTCGACCACCACCCCCCTGTGACCATCGCTGCCTGGATTCATGGTCTGTTGCTATCATCTATCTGCCCCTCACTTGTTCCTCCTCCTTTGTCATCATTATAAGTTCAAATAAATAAATAAATAAATAAATAATAAATTATTATCCTGAATTGCAAGGTACCTTTTTTTCCCCACTGGGAATGAACCATCTGCAGTATACCTTAGGCCATGTAGGGATGATTTGGACACCCGGTGGCCCAGGTTTGAGCTCCCAGTGTTGGTACTCACCCTCGAACTTGGTCAACGGTTATGAGACTTTTTTTGTACTCCCTGCTGGGGTGAGAGACCAGCGGGTGGGACACATTTTTCTTTTAGGACCCTTTTAACATCTTACCATCAGCCTAACCGGAATGTGTTGGGATGCCCGCGGTGAGAGAGCGTGGCCCAGTCTAGACTGAGACTTTGATCATCTGTCACCGGTCTGCCGTGAGAGGGCAGCCTGGCTTCTTTGAGTCTGGACTCTCCAACCGTTTTTTACCACCTTGGTCCTACCAAGTTCTCTAAACCCAGACTTTACTGCCGCCTTGTCATTACCACTCTTGACAATCCCTATGCCTGTTCTCTAATGCCCTCCCATTATGCGATCTTATTTGGTTGCGGAATTGTATGCCCTGAGGGGACTCCCTTTCTCTCGGGCTTGGCCTGTTGCACTATCTTCTGCTTACCTCGAGGATGGGTCTTGGAACCCAGAGAGATGGCATGACAGGGGGGTGGGGTATGGGTGGGGTTCTGCTATGAAAAAGAGGGTCACTAGGGCCCCCTTAGTCAAATTTTTAAATAAATTTTTAAGAAGGCTAGGGAGGAGGGTGGGTAATGATCCCAGGGATATGGGTCTCAGCCCGGTGCATGGCGGGGGGGGGGTTGGGGGCTGCCGGGGCTCTGGGGTGTGAGGTGGGGACCGCGATTCCCAGGGTGGTTGGGGTTGGCAGGAGACGTCAAGGCATAGGGCCATATCATGTGCCGGGAGCATGCGCCCGCCATCTTTGTGCGGTGGCATGCTCCGACCCTATGGCCTCCTCCCAGGGGCATGGGAACCGGGACCCCTGGGCTTAAGCTGGTGTATTTTAATGCCAGGTCTGTGGCTAATAAGTCTCCCCTCCTCCGAGAGATCATTGAGGAGGAGGCTGCGGACCTGGCTTGTATCACCGAGACCTGGTTGGGCCCAGAGGGTGGTGTCCTTCTGGCTGATCTGTGCCCACTGGGTTTCCGGGTTTTACACCGGCCACAGGCCCAGGGAAGGGGTGGGGGGGTGGCTGTGGTTATGCGGGAGACCTTGTTTCCAAGGGAGGTCACTGTTCCAGAGATAGGCGGGAGACCCTCCTCCTGAGGTGAGGGCCTAATGGTCAGGTGGGCCTGCTGCTTGCATACCTTTCCCCCAGCTGTGTGACAGCGGCCCTGCCTGGGCTTCTCGATGTCCTCTCGGGGGTGGCGTTGGAGTTCCCGGACCTTATAGTCCTGGGGGACTTCAATTTGCCCTCCCTGGGGGGAGCGTCGGGTTTGGCCCAGGAATTCATGGCTTCCATGGAAGCCATGGGCCTGACCCAATTGATTCAAGGCCCGACTCATGAGGGGGGAAACACTCTCGACCTAGTTTTTGTCTCCGAACAGTGGCGTAGTGACAGAGGGCAAGCCACTTTTATGACACTGCCCGTTCCATGGTCTGATCACTATCTCCTACGGCTGGTCTTCCAACAGGCCACCCCCCACTGCTGGGATGAGGAGCCACTTAGATGGTTCCACCCCAGACGCCTGATGGACCCTGAGAGGTTCCAGACGGAACTGGGGTTCTTTCCCTCTTCCCTTACCCACAGCTCTGTCGAGGATCTGGCGGCCACTTGGCAACAGGCTGCGTCGGATGCCCTCGACAGGGTTGTCCCCATGCATCCCCTCTCACGCCATGGATCCCGGATGGCTCCTTGGTATACTGAGCAGCTCTGGGAGATGAAGCGCCATCGGAGGGGTTTAGAGAGCAGGTGGAGGTCCACCCGCTCCCAATCCGATCGAGCCCAGCTAAGAGCCCATATTAGGACTTACCTGGTAGCTATGAGAGCGAGAAGGTCTTATCTCTCCTCATAGCGTCCTGAGATAACCGCCAGCCCTGTTCGGGTTACCCGCTCTCTCCTTCACAGGGAGGGGGCGACCCATTGGGAAGGGCTCAGGAGTTTGGTCAATATCTGTTGGATAAGATCGCCCGGATTCGGAGCGGGTTGTCCTCTGATTTGCAGTGGTCTGAGGAACGAGATACAGGTAGTCTGGCCAATGTGATCTGGGATGAGTTTGATCCTGTTTCGAGGATGAAGTGGACAGGATTATCGCGGCAGCTGAGTTCCACCACATGTTTGTTGGACCCGTGTCCTTCCTGGCTGGCCTATGCCGCCAGGGAGGCCACCTGCGGTTGGCTCCGGGCAGTTGTCAACGCTTCATTAAGGGAGGGTGTTTTTCCCACGCCTTGAAGGAGGCGGTGAGACCCTCCTGAAGAAGCCTGCCCTGGACCCGACCGTGTTAGATAACTTTCATCCAGCCTCCAACCTTTGCTTTTTGGTGAAGGTTGTTGAGAGTGTGGTAGCTCAGCAGTTTCCACTTTTCCTGGATGAAGCGGACTACCTAGATCCATATCAATCAGGCTTCCGATCTGGTTTCAGCACGGAGACGGCATTGGTGCTGATGGATGATCTCTGGAGGGCCTGGGACAGAGGTTTTTCCTCTGTCCTGGTCCTATTAGACCTCTCAGCGGCTTTTGATACCATTGACCATGGTATCCTTTTGCGACGCCTCGAGGGGCTGGGAGTAGGGGGCACCATGCTCCGGTGGTTCACCTCCTACCTCTCGGGGCGATCGCAATCGGTATTGGCGGGGGACAGAGATTGACCCTGAGGGTGCTCTCGTGTGGGGTCCCTCAGGGGTCGGTTCTCTCCCCCCTGCTATTTAACATCTATATGAAGCCGCTGGGTGAAATCATGCGTGGTTTCGGGGTGAGTTACCACCAGTACGCAGATGACACCCAGCTGTACATCTCCACCCCGAACCAAATCAGTGATGCCCTCTCCCTGATAACCCAGTGCTTAGATGCGGTATGGATCTGGATGAGCGGGAACATGCTTCGACTCAACCCGGCCAAGACTGAGTGGCTGTGCGTACCGGCATCTCAGCCCAGTCAGGAATATCCATCTTTGGCCATAGGGGAGCGGTGTGCCCCTGTGGATAGGGTGTGGAATTTGGGGGTCCTCCTGGATGTTCGGCTCCGGTTGGAGAAGCAGGTGGGAGCCGTCACCAGGGGGGCCTTTGCCCAACTCCATCTTGTTCGCCAACTATGCCCATTCCTGGACCGAGATACCCTGCGCACAGTCACTCATGCCCTTGTTACCTCTAGACTCAACTACTGCAACGCTCTCTACTTAGGACTGCCCTTGCATACCATCCGGAGATTGCAGCTGGTGCAGAATGCGGCGGCGCAGGTGGTGATGGGAGTTTCCCGATTCTCCCATGTTACCCCCCTCCTGCGCTGCCTGCACTGGTTGCCGGTTGCGCTCTGGGTGAGATTCAAGGTTTTAGTTTTAACATACAAAGTCCTTCACGACATGGGTCCTCAATATTTAAGGGAGCGACTCCTGCTGACATCGGATGCCAACCGCCCTGTGCGAGCACACAGGCAAGGACTCCTTGGGGTCCCATCGGTGGGCCAATGCCGGCTGGCAGTCCCCCGACGAGCCTACTCTGTCGCGGCCCCTGACCTCTGGAACCAGCTCCCCCTGGGGCTCCGCCTGGCCCCTGACCTCCGCACCTTCCGCCATGATTTGAAAACCTGGTTGTTTGACCAATCCGGGCTGTGACCTTTTCTTTCCTGGGGGGGGGGTTATATTTTTAATGTATTTTAAATTTGTTTGGGCTTGTAACTGGGTTTAATCTCTTTTTAATTATTTATTGCTGTTGTTTCTTAGTTGTGAGCCACCCCGAGTCTTCGGAGATGGGGCAGCATACAAGTCCCAATAATAAATAAATAAATAAATAAATCTCTTTTAAATGCTTTCCAGAGCCTTTAAGCAATTGCTTCCTTTCAATTGTTCTACTAAAATTTAATTAATTAGGGACTAAATTCACATATTGCACTAAGGCAGTTTGATCATGGACTTGATTTTTATTTTTATTTAACATCCTTAACACACAACTAACAAAATTAGCTTTAAACTTAAAAAAAATTAGAAGAGAGGCAATCCCATAGACACATATTTGTCATGATTTTAATAAACTATAATAACTAGATTCACAAATACAAATTATGGTTTACCATAATTACTTTATTCATACAATACACAAGGCTGAACCTAAACAAAACAGGTTAGATCATGAATCCAAGCAGAGTATCATTCTTTCAGTTATATATTCTCTTTGGAATTTTATCAAAGCTAAGGTAGATTTCAGAATCTCAGCACGAGGTTGCATTGATGGATGCTACATGGTGTTAGGTAATATTTCCATTAAATATATATTTCATTTTTTCTGGAGATTGTACTCTTATATATTTTAAAACTCTGTACCAACTTTGATCAGAACGAAAAGGCAATGTGTGACTGGAATTGAAAATCCTGCAAGACAATATTGAGGATAAATAGAAAATACAGCTATGAAGATATTAGTTGAACCTACCCTTCAAGCTAACTGTGTAAAGACCGCAACAGTGAATGGGAACAAGAGACATCTCATCAGGTTTGTGTGCATCACATCTCTCTCCCTACCCCATCATTCAGCTCTATTTGAGCATAAGATCAAATAATCTTCAAATAAAAATAATACCCAATATTCTTTCTTTACAGATCTACTTTTATTATATTTTTTGCATTTCGCCATGGATGCTCAAATTCCTACACCAATATCCTTTTTTCAGTCAATGTTTTGTATCTCAACAGCTGGAGTTTATGAGTAGATCACAAAGGGCTCCATCAAATATAAATTATTTTTTTGAAGTATTTATGATGTCATCTGCCCATATAAAGAATATGTAACGAAGAGTCCCCCCTCCCAAAAAAAGGATGAAGACCTTTAACCTTGAGGTTTTAAAATAAAAGCAGAATACTTATCTTGCTATTGTGATCCATTGTGATTTCCCTAATTTCCTCTGTATGTCTGGTAAAAACAAAAGACAGTGATACATATTTTCAAGGAAAAAAGAGATAGAAAGTGATCAATTCTCGCTCTTTGGATTGCTTCCATTTTGAAGAGCAAGTTCTAATCCACAATGCCTAAATGGTCTGAAGCTGGACCTGGAGTATTTGAACAATATCCCTCTTCTCCAAAGTGGGATATGGGCATGCCTAGTCAGAGACTGTTCTCTTGTGCATGGAGGCTATGTTTCATATTTGAACAATTAGGTAATTATTAAAGTTAATATCAAATTATAAATATGTAGCAAGGAACCTAAAGCTCTCCAGATGTTATTGAACTCAACTTCCCAGAAGAGTGAACCAACATGAATAGTGAGAGATGCTAAGATATATTTTCCATAAAATTTGATGCGCCTATTTAAAATAAATGCATTTCAGGTTAAAAGCAACCTTGAAAATGCTGCAATGAAAATGGGCAGAGTAGTACCCCTGGTTATTACACATATCTTTAAGCTCCTCTTCCTATATTAGCCCTATATTCATGCCAGTCTTGTACACCATTCTAAGAAAAAGGAAGGGTGCTTTAAAAAAAGTCTTTAATCATTCATCCAGCCATTTATTGACCTACTCTCTAAAGGCCATATAGCCTTCTTGATCTGCATACAAAATTTCTATTGATATCTTTAGAAGAACAATGGGCATATGGAAGATAGCATCAGACCTGGGCCATGTAAACATGCCAATTAGAGAGAAAATAAACCTGCTTAAAGTATCAAGAAATGTCTCTTATCTAATATTGGTTATTAAACGTGGAGTTTGAGTAGTATTTGGGTTGCAAAAAAAAGGAAAAAATGTTCAGTCAGCTGTGCCATATTTTCTGTGAAGACTTTACATTCAACACTCAAACAATTGGTGTCCCTGTGGTATAAACAGGATAGATAATGAATATAAGTGGGATAGAAAATTAATCCTACTTGTGAGAAAAGAGACAGTCATAATTCACTTAGGCTTCTCAGCTCTTACGTTATGAGGTCTTCAGCTAACTCATGGGATCCATTCCACATCCCACAGATACTCATTATGAATTCTTTTTATGTGCAACATGTGGGGACTAACTAGTTTCATATCTCTTGGTATTAGCTGCAGTCCAAAGCATTTTGCATTAAAGTAGAATGCAAACACAGATGCTATTTGATACAAAGGATTTCAACACAAACAGTTTTATCATTGAGTTTATGTACCCTGATTTGGTTTAGAACAAAAATGCTGAAGCAAAAAAAGAGACATTATTGATTTTTTGTTACTGAGCTGAATATTGGTATTGCTTTCCAGCTGGGGGCAACCATAAACACTAGGCCTTTGAATATGGTGCAATTGTTCCTTAGTCTCTTTGAAATACTTTAGAAATGTTAATTTTAGGATCTCTACTTCATGGGAAACATTTCCTTGAGTTTTCACTGAGAAAAACAATCTTTTTCTTGAGCCATCATTCTCAAAATTGATTTTCCTTACTTATAGACACAGGGAGTTGCCTATGAAGTACTAGCTTCTCAATTCATTTTCCAATTATATAGGCTTATTAGAAATAGGCTTGTTTCAAAATGGTTAATGGCCTATGAGCCTTTTTACATTTATATACTCAGTCACTTACAAAAAACCAAATACTCCTTGATTCACTAATATGGGACATTAGCTAGGACTACAGTATCTGAACTTCTAAAACTCCGTATTATCTGAAGATGATAGCAACAAGATTGGTTTTTGTTACCTCTTTGCTGTAATCTAGTAGCTGCCCATAATTTTGCTAAGCACATCTGGTGGTACAGGAAGTTCTTGCTTACCAACTGTAATTGGATCAGGAACCCTAAGTGATGTGATTGTAAGATACAATGTCATGTGGCCATGCTGATTTACAGCAACAATTCTGGCATTTGTAGATGCAATAATCCATGGTCACATGAATGTTAGTTGCAACCTTCTGCCAGCTTCCAACAACCAAGGTCAATGGGGAAACCAGCAGGAGGTTGAAATGATGATCAGGTGACTGTAGGATGCTGCAATGCTACAATGGAGCTGAATGAATCAATATTAAACAAGGGCTACCTAGAATGCAATTTTATTGGAGAATTTGCACTCAAACAGGCCAACAATGCAGCTCTTTATTTTTGCCATTTGTATTTTTTTATCATTTCTGTGAATGTTAATACATTGGAATGAAACATATCCTATCAGGATTGTTAAAAGTCCAACATTACAAATGTGTTTCTAATATAAACATCCATATGGCTTTGCTTGGGCAGATTTTATTATTGCAAGAAACATTTTCCAAAATATTTTCTTATATATACTAAAATTATTTAACTGAAAAAACCCACAAACATTCAACTCTATCATAAACGAAGGCATAGTGAAACCAAGGAAAATAGTTTGGAAATTCTGGTAACTAAACATCTTCAAAAAGTTTGATCACATTTTTATTATTTCTTTTTTGCCCCTTTTGTTATAAAAAAGCTACTTCAAAATGCAGGCAAACAACATGGATCCAATACCACAAATCAGACACAGGTTTATCCTTCCTATGTTACACAATAATTGTTTTGACATTCCTCATCCATGAAAATATCCCTGGTTCTTGATATAAACATAGGGACACATATCAGACATCATCTAATAATTGTTTTAAAGCAAACCTATACCACCTGTGCTGAATGAATCCTGCCAAGCAGCTTTGTGCCACTCACAAGTGTTTTCTCTCCCCAAAAACTCCACTGTTGACAAATATTGTAGTGTTCATGAAGGATTTGCTATGGCCACCCCAAAAGACATGCCACCAAATACCTCCAATGCCTCCAGACCTCACCAATACTGCTAGCTTACTAGCCACAACTGACTGGCATGCTGGCTAATACTTTGTGGCCTATGATTGTTTTTAAGGTGGCCTCTTTAGCTCTATGATTTGCACAGGACTGGTCTCAAATCATGTTCACACTCCTGTGGATTTTAGATCAATACAGGGTCTGCCCAGCCCCAGCCCATCTGAAAAGCAAGATGATCATAATAAACCTTTATTAAACTCTTATTAAGGATTTCCAAAGAATCTAAGACACACCAAATACTATTTTAGTTATATGAAATTTATTTTAAGGGCACCGGCAATATTCTTTACAATCTCTCCACATATATTTCACATTGTTTCCAAAACTAATTTTTCCACTGATGTCTCCAGGCAGTTGACAAACTGTAAGTTGCTTCTGGAGAAATGAAAAAAAGGAACAAAAAAACCCCAGAACTGACCAACACTTGGGTATATTTGTGAAACCACAATAACCTGGAAATTAAACCTGAACAAAATATACCAATAAAGAATTGGCTTTGCATGTCTTAAGGACCAGAATTATAGGTTTCACTTTAATTTTTTTGATGTGACAGCTCCAGATGTAAAATTTGTACATTTTCATTCTCGTCCTCTTTCCTCAATCAAAACATTATACGAAAAACAAGAAAAACTAAAATATGACATTTTTCTTGCAATTAAGCATGACCATACCCATTAGGATTTTCCATTCACAAGTGGAAACCATTCCATGAAATTTGAAGTTCCTCTAAGTTTTGTAAGAGGCTGCCTTGTCTGAATGTCACACAACTGGTCTCTAATAAAAGATCCTTTTCCTTTTATTATTGTGCAATGAAAAAAACATAATACCAATGCAACTTTTGAGATTAACCAATTTGCTTTGCCACCTTAGAAAGAAATTATTAATCTTGAGAGGTCCCTAGTAGTCCCTGAGCTTGGTTATCTTCTTGCAGACATTTCATTACCCAACTAGGCAACACAATCAGTGCACTGCTGATGTTACGTAGTTTCGGAAATGAAACTGCAAGAAAATAACCAAACTCAGAGCACACCAAGGACCACTCATTTCAACCCTGAGCCACAAATATTCTACATCAATAGAAGTCTTTAGTGTTGAACCTTCTTTTAGAATAGATACTGCTCTTTCTATATGTGGACCCCATGGAAACTGTTCAAATCCACCTTTCTCTATACCTCCAACATGAATTTTCTACAACAGATAATCAATGGAAGCCTTTTCCCAATTTAGGTTTAGTTTACGAAGATGAGGTTTGTAAATTACTTTTAATAGTTGCTCAATAATATAATGCTGTATGATGGAGAAATGTGTGTATTTGATAACAAATGCTCCTGAAATATGCAATTTTGACGGAGTAAAGGAAGACAGAGAAGTGCACCATCCTGTCATAATTTTGATGTGCAACTGTTATTCCTTGTGTGTCCAATCACACTTGGCCAATAAAAAATTCTATTCTATTCTATTCTGTTCTGTTGTTCTGTTCTGTTCTGTTATAAACAAAAGCTACCAATATGGATAATTATGTCTTCTTGTGTTTGGAATTTGTACCTGGACTGACCCTGGCATCAGTCTTTCCTTGGTGAGCCCTCCAGAATACCTAAACTTAGTGAGACTCTGGCAAATTATATTGAACAATATTCTTTGAAGTTGCCTAAGAAAAACTCTTAAATGTTCTGCAGAAAAAAGTATCTATTTTTCCACATCCAATTGGTGCGGACCGTATGTTGAGAATTCCCACAAGTAAGTCTTTTTACAGATGCATCCTGACAATTATACAGACTAGCAGGCAGAACGAATATTAACAGGGGAACAAAGCAGTTTGTAATTATTTACTTTTATTATTGTGGGCTTCGAGCAATGGAAAGGGAAGGGTGAGGAGAAGGGAAAGGAAGGGGAAATGGGACACCAGGAACAAAAAAAAGGAAGTGGGACCGCAGTGCCTTTGGTTAACAACAGGGGCGTCTTCTCCACTGCTTCGCCTGAGCAGACTTTCCCTTTGACATCCGTCCGTTTGTAGTGAAGGGAAGCACTTGTGGTGTGGGAACGGGAAGGCGTAAAGCGGGAAGCTCCTATCTCGGCACCTTCCTGCTCGGGTACCCCACCGCTTAACGCGCCCTTGCAAAGCTCTGCTCGCAACACTCACGAAGTCCTATATTGCTAGCACAACAAGCGGCTTACAAGCCCCTTCCCCCATTCCTCGTTATTTGCAGCTAGAAAGGATGGGAGAATAGCAATGTACATTTGCACGCCGTCCTGCGCACAAAGAAACGGCAGCCCCTCACCTCGCAAAGTACTTGGCAATACCCACAATCCCTACACGTGGGAAGAGATTCCCTGCTGTTAATGTATCGCTTAACTTCCCGTGCCTGTAAGAGGACAACAAAGTCCCACCTGAAAGAGCCAACTTAGGGAACGCCGTTGCAACCAGCTGCCCCAGAGCCTTGGTTAACAGCGCGCGTGCTCATCGCTCGCTCGCAGTTGCACACCGAGCTGCCTCCCGCGTTATTGTTTGTTCCCGCTTCATATAATGCATTTGCAACCGCTTTCTTGCACTGCACTCAACGGTTTAATCGATTTGTTAGAGCAGCAAGGGAGAGCTGTGCGTGCAGCCAGCCAGCCAGCCGCGCGCGCAGACACCCTACCTTCCAAGTTTGAGTAGCAGTAACCGCGCCGCACACTAGGAGGGCAGGAGAGTCACTTCCCTCTGGAAGAGAACGAGCCCCACCGCGGCACAAAGCGGCGTTTTTTCTTCTGGGTGCAAACCGGCGCTTCATTTTAAAAAAGGGGAAGATAGAGAAAAGAATACAAGAAAGGAAGGGAAAGGAGAAGGGAGGGGGGAGGCAGAAGGGGAAGGAAAGCTAGTTCTCAAGAACTTATCCTGTAACACGCCTCCTCTTCCCATCGTTTTTTTTTCCCTTTGGGAACCGGGAATTCCCCCCCCGCCGCCGCCGCATACATAACACTTCTCTCCCTTCCCCCGCACCTCGCCAGTTTATTGTGGCCCACTAAGCTGCGGTCAGCAGTGTCTTGAGAAACCGAGAAGTCCTCCCGGACTCCGCGTGGTTGGGGCGGAGTAGAAGGTGGGAGTGCGGGGGAGGGAGGAAGAGGCAACATTTGCTGCCCATCGTTTTCACAGCCGCGTTAAAGTAATTGCGGCACCCCCCTCACCGTCCCTTCGCCCCTCGGATTCCGGGTTTAGGCTACCCAGAGAATTCCCTCTTCCCGATTTTGCCTCCTTTTTCGTAGCCTTCCAGTTCCGCGCTTCTCTTCAAATCCTGGCGCGTTGTATGTTTGCAAATCGGTAAAATACCTTCTCTGTTCCCTCGCTTCACTTTAAGCCCCCCCCCGCACTCAACTCAATCTCAGCCCAGCCGCTCACATCAAAGCGCTGTGCCTCCCTCCCAGTGGCCGCTGTTCACTAATGGGATTGCAGTGTGGCTGGCTCTGCTGCTGCAGCCGCCGGAGGGAGAGGAGCTGCTGTACCTCTTCGCCGACACTCGCTGGGTGCTGAGCCGCGGGAATGATCCGGATCTTCCCGGATTTCAGCGTGCAGGTGACTGCAGCTGCGGCCGGGGGAGTACCAGCCGGCCCGGGCGTGGGGAGAGCCAGTACCGCAGCTAACGGGAATCCGCAAAACGTCCAGGGCATTACTTCCTACCAACAACGGTGAGTACATAAGCTAGAGAGGTGTGTTGATCTTTCGGACTATTTCACTTGCCTTTTATGTCCGTGTGCGCGTTATGTGTTCATCTTTTTAAAAACAACAACCCAAAATCTTAATGTCGAATGCTTTGGGGAATGCAACTCTTCATCCAAAAGGGTGTTTTAAAAGCCGCGAACACACGTTAGAGCTGCTTGATCTTGGAAACAACAATAGGGAAGGGAAAAGTAAGATAATCTGCCTTTGAGCAGGCGGCTATCTTTTTTTTTCTGCTGCAAAGTTTGGGATCCTGTCTGTTTCTCCTTTCTAAGTAGGAATTTCTCAATGTCACTGGCTTGTGCAAACCCCACAGCATGGCAGCTAAGAGGTATAATTGATCACGCTATTTTGATTGATGATTTATTTTCAATTGAGCACGACAGAGTTTTCACTTGGCACTTCACCCTTGCAGTTACACATTTGTATTACCAGGGTATTAGCATGTCACCTGTTACTACAGGGAAATCTAGTAGGAAATTCTAAGTGACTTAACACTTTGGGAGTATTCATCAGAAATGCATTTTAATGCAAATACCAGACTCTCACAGCCAGCTTCTTTAAGTTGCAGTTGTATACATACTTCTGTCCAAATAAGTCCTTTGAACTTAACTGCTTTTGAACAGATATTATATATTGGAAGGACCTGACATTAACTTAGCCAAGTCATAGTGCCCAAGATTTTCTTAGTACCTAGTATACAATTAATTGACATTTTGTTTTTCCAAAAGTAGATGGTTTTTTGTTTTTATTTGATTCTGCTTCACAACATGTCATTTTTCTTTTTTCTTTTCATGTTCTACAATTTCCTCCAGAGAGGTTAATATGAAACAAAATGTGCAAGCATAAGCTTGTGCTTACACAAAAATAAACCAATACTTTCAAAATTAAAATTTCACTAGACAAGGAACTTTTGGAAACCATATTTTTCTTTACTTAAATCCAGTCAGGCTGGAACTATGTTTGCTTGAATGAGAAAGCTGTCTGGATAATATTGGGTGCCAGGGACATGGTTTGGTTTAGTAAACTTTTCAAGCAATGTATGTATAATCCTTTGCTTTATGCGCTTTTGAGATAGTGTGAGAATCATGAAGTTATTTCAGGGGACAGCAGAAGACTCTTATAGCCGATGATGGTTTGGAATTGAAAACCAAGTATATTTTAAATAAACATACAAAACCTTTCTAAGGAGGTAGGATGGATATAAAGAATAAAGTTAGTGTAAAGCTCACTATTCTGTTTTGGGACTATCTGTTTTAACAGGTTTCTTAAATTACCAGGAGAAATTGATGGTTAGTTGTCACCTTATACTTTCCAGCTAATTTGGGTAGGAGAAGGAAAGTCAAGGCTCAAATGGTAAAACTTCTACAAAAATAAGAAAATAGCTCTCAGATTTTATCCTGTATAGTAAATAGTACATGGAACAGTTCTCAGGTTTTAGTAATTAGGATGTACAAAATTGGAGAAATAAGTATATATTTGATAAATTGACAATATAAAGATTATTAAATATAATGCCCTCTAACTTGTAGCTATTTATCCCAATGAAAACAACACATGTGGATACTGTTGTGAGAATGAACTTCATTTTCAGTTTATTACCAGCTTACCGGTTTAACTGAAACATAATTGCAAGTTTAGTTTTCTTAGAATACTGTCTCTTATAATCAATATATGCCATATTTTCCTTATTTTTAAGATGCATAGCAAATCGTGTTTCTTCAAAACCGTGGGCACTTAAAAACAAGCATTTTCTTCTTAACTCATTAAAAAAACAGCTTCCATGTTTTGCCATAGAATAGTTAAGTAAAGCAGAAGGATTTTGCTAGTCCTTCAGTCACTGGATGAACCAGATGACACCTGTTAAACTTCATTGTTTTGAGCATGTGGAGAAAACGGAGCTTTGCAGCCCTGTCTCCAGACAGCGTTAATGGGATTTCCCCTGGATAAAAACTCGAGATTCCCCATTTTATAAGAATTACTTTTCATTTGAGTGTAGATCCTTAACGACCGAATTTTGCGTGCTAAACCAGAAAGCAGTTCTTCGAAGAGGTTGCTGTAAGGTTCTGCATTGAAGCTTCTTAGGTCGGCTGTATCTGCTCTTTGGAGCCCTGAGGGACTTAAGGCAGGTCAAATTATCTGCCTCCAGTGGCAGAGATCATATTTTTGGGGTCACTGACTGCGCCCTCCAGCTAAACTTTCCGCATTTGCAAAGTCCTTATGCAGCTATTCGCATACCTACGCACGCGTGCATCTGTTGCATTCCGCTTAACTTTTATCAAAATTCCGCTTCAGCACCTTACTTACTCCCTCCAGCCCATGACGCGATTGAGTGAATTAGTGATACAGAGCAACTTTTAAAATGAATGGACTCATATTCGTAGGAAAACGTTTGACATTTCACCCTTTAAAAAAAACATGTTTTTTTCCTTGTGACATCCTGAAGAGCCACTCTGCCCGTCCCCACCTGTTATATCAGAAATTTCTTCATTAACTTATGATCCTATACAGTGGGAGTATATAAGAACAAAATGAACTTTCTCCAACAGGGTGAGCTATCGATATGCCAGAAGAAATACGGTAGTAGTACGTCCCGATGATAGAATTCTATACCCATTTTTGCGCAGTCACACGTCCACTCAGTTGTATACGGTAGTTGGACGAAGGACAAGAGTCAGACGCATGTGCAGCTCGTGTAGCTGAAGGATGTCGCTCCTCTTCCATAGAGACACATAGGTTGTGTACATAAAGACATGCACGTATGCTAATAGACGCACAGGCGCTCAAATCTGTGCGCCGATTGTGTATGTACAAACATAAAACCAACACCTCTAAAAAAAACACGTTCTCCAATTTTGCCTTTTATCCCACGTGCATTCGGGTCTTCCCCGAATACACGCTGGCTTTTGCTGGGAATTTCCCTCAGTAGCGACCGTGTGCTTGCGGCTTCCTAGTCTGCCTCCCTCCCTCTCCCTGTCTGTCTCCCTCTTCCTCTGCTGGCTCTGCTACTCCAGAGAAGGAAAGTATGCGAAACTGCAACTGAGTGGCGTTGTTGCGCCGGCAGCGGAGGCTTTCCTGTCCCTTTGCACACCAGAGTCAGAGCGCCGGAGCTGGGGAAGCAGCTGGAAAATGCTCGCCAACACTTCCACGGCAGCCAAGCCTGAAGAACAGAGACTTCTCACTTTCCTGTTTATGGCTTGGCCTCGCGCTTAAAGCCAGTCCCACGGGCTCCCTCTCCGTGTGCCTAGTCACACCTGCCGGGCGATGCCAATGGCCGGGCTGCCCACCGGGGCTGCGCGCTTTCTCACTCAGCTGCGGCCGGCCAGTCGTCGCCGGGCTTGGTATGTCTTCGGAGGCAGCGGAGCCTAGGCTCTCTCCGCTCCTCGGCTTATGGACGGCTGCGGTCAGAGCAGTAGCAGCGGCGGCGGCAGCAGCGCTAGCTAAGCGAAGCAACCTGCGGCAGGACTGCTGCGCCGGGGAGCGGGAGCCCGCAATGCATTGGCCTCACTACTTTTCCTCCTCCTGCCTGTCTAAGCAGGGCCGCCGCCGCTGCCGCTAGACACAACACCACACAGCAACACAAGGAGGGGGAAAAGTAAGGGAGAGAGGAAAGGGGAAAAAAAAAAGCCCAGGAAGATGGCGCCCACCAAGCCAAGCTTTCAGCAGGATCCTTCGAGGCGAGAACGGTAACACTTTCTCTATATTGAACCCGAGGCAGCAGTGCCTGTCTGGGTCCGGGACTCCGCCGTCACTACCGCCGCCGCTCGCCACCTTGGGTCTGGCTTGGCTTCCATGCACGGGAAAGGGAAAAGCGGCGGGAGGGGTGGCCACGGACCCGCTCGCGCTGCTGGGTCTCGAGAGTTTCTCGTGGTGCATGCACGTTTCGCCGCGGCGGCGATTACTGCTGCTGTTGCTGCTGCTGGATCCACAACACTTGCTAGGCTCGCCCGTCAGCAGCAGCAGCAGCATCAAGAGGGAGCCTGTACCTCCCCACATCGGAGGAGTCGTCGTCGGTGTCTGGCTGAGCGCACGGGTGGGGGGAGGGCGGAGGCAGGGAGGGGGTGGGGCGGAATTCCCGGGAGGCAACTTTTCGGCTGGATGGGTCTGGATAAATGGGGGAGGGACGACCCACGGCAGGTTGGAACGGAGTAAAAGGGGGCGGGGGAGTGCGTGAGAGGAAAACCGCTTCAACCAGGCCCGGCGTTGCTTAGTGGAGAGACTGGCTGGGCTCGTGCAGCTAGGCCGAAAGTGGGGAGAGGAGCTTGCTGGGACTCCACTCAAACTGCTGGCGCAAGTTTAGTTCAAGCTAAGCAAACAACTCCCCGGCCTCGCGTGTATATCTCTCCCTCCCTCCCCCCTCCTTTTGGAATCGCCCGGGTTTAGCCCTGAATTTGCTTATTGCCCGGGAGAAGCTTAGTCATAAGAAAGAGTTTGCTGTGAAAGGAAGTAGGGCCGGTGGACTCGCGTTAAGGTGTCTTGCTTTCGTCTTCCCATCCGATATACTTTTTATTGTTGTTCCCGTTCGTTCTGTAGTTGGTGAGATGCTTGCAGCTGTTGCGTTGGGCAAAATTTAAAGTGCATCTTTAGAGAAGGATGCCGCCTTGGAAGCCTCGATGAAGAGACAGATGCTCCCTTTGAAAGTAACAGAAACCTCTGGACGAGCCACTGGGAACAATGGAAGTGTGAAGGAATAGCAGTTTGAGCTGTGAAAACCTTAAAAAAACACATGTGGGTTTCCTTACCAAGGCAGTTAAACTTTCTTGCAGTATACTGTCAAATAATTTGAGGTAGGATTTGCCAGGGCTTAATACCTATGGTACCTGATCTAAGCATGTGCAAAGTACTTTATGGATAATTATAATCAATCCTTCTAGAAGTGGAGTTTGGAATCAGGAAGACTTCTGCATTAGGGCCTTTGATCCACATAAGATTGAACCTCAGTAGGCCTCCCATCCCAAAGAAGATGGCTAATAAGGAGAATGGGATCAAAATTAAAGGAAATAATAGGAAACAACTGGAGATGGTTTATAGATTGTATGGAGATTTAGGAACATGATAGTTGGAGTGAAACATTGTAAGGAAGGATAACCAGTTACGTACTTTAAAAAGTTAATCTGATGCTACCAGATGAGACTCCATTTCATATGAGGAAAGATCAGTATGCATACAATATTTGTCATCCCTTGTACTCACTTTTAGCATAGCTAATTCTGTTGAATAACTCAGAATTGATACATATGCTGGTTAAGATACAAAACTTCTATATTTTTTTAAAAAACATGTCTACACGTTACAGGCTGATAGATTATGAGAAGGTACTGTAGCTTTTAAATACTTAACAGTGCAACAACCAGCTTTTAGCAGCATCTCAAAGGAGGGAGTGAATTTAAATTTGCATGTTGCCTGCAAGAGAATCCTTACAATGCTTGTGTAATCTGTAGCAACAGAGCTGGTATTTTGGATTTGAGGTGATTCAGTTTTCCTTAAGATATCTCAATCCAAATACTTCCGTTCATTTTTCATCCTGCATTTATTGCTTCCTTGATGGTATAAACTGTTGCATTTCAGGACTCCCAGTAACATTTGCATAGAGTCAGGTTGGAAATATTGGCAATATTTATAGAGTTTAGGAATTAGGTTTGAAGTCACTTTATTACTCCTTCCTATGAACTTTCAGTGTCTTCCAGTGACTGAAAAGCATATGTACATGCTATTCATTATAGAGGAGTGCTGTTATCCTGTATGTAAAGCTGTACATCTCAAAGGGAAAGAAAGCTAATACTGTACATAACTGCTGGTATACACTGTCTTTACCTTATCATGGCTCCAAACCAGAGAGTTGTATATTTTTTATGAGCCTAGTGCTATATTAGTAATAAGTATGTTTGCTGGGACAGCTTCAGTAATCTCTGCAGCAGAGGCATATTTGTGTGCCATTTTGGGAATTTTTCTGAGATAGGAATCTTGAAGATAGAATTAATTTCTAGGGGAAACTTCATAGCCTGTGCATGAGTGCTTTCTTTATCACCTGTCTCCATTTGGCATTCGAAGAAGGTAAATCAAAGTGTGCAATTTGTTATTCTGCTTCACTTGAGAGCTGTACTAAATAACACTTGGTCTGAAATTCTGATTGAAGTTGTAGGAGGATATACTGTATTTAATTTAATGCCCTTTAATAACATATTCTTGTTCAGCTCTGATGCTGTCATCTTAAAGGTTGGATCAGAGTAGTTTTATCCTGTGTAGGGAGTGGAATGAGTAATAATTTTAACGGGTGGTGGTGGTGGGTAACTTTAATTCATGAAAGACCAATAACCCAAAGCTTGCCATGGTGTCCAGATTGTTTTATGCCCCAAGGCCTAAGTTATTATCACTGCTTATTGTGCTCCAACTAGTTTATGATGAAATTATACATGAATTATTTCAGGGCTTGAATAAGACATGGTATGTCAAACTGTTGCTGCTTCATAGTGCTTTGAAGAATAGAACGACATTTCAATAGATTAAATGCTCAATATTTTCTTCATATACACTTTATATTTTAGTATTAATTAAAACTATTCTCTTGGCTTGTTTTTTTTTAATCTGCAAATTGTAATAGGGATTAAGGCAACAATTTTGGGCATGCTTTTTGAATTGAAATGACATTTACATGTGAGCAAACATGTATGAATGTAGTGCACATCTCATTGAAATAAATTATATCCTTCAGATAAAGCTAGCATGTAGTGATGCTTAAAAGACCGGCAGATATTTAGTATTCTTATGATTTAGTTATTATACATTAATAGTATAATCATTGAATAGAAGTCAAATGTATTAAACTTTTATAAATACTAATAGACTAGTTGGTAGGGTAGTCTTTAAAACTTTGATGTTTAGTAGCTATGGTTAATATTCAAACTTTATTATTTGGGGGAGGAAAAAACATGGACTTGAATTTAATGTATTTTCATGTTAAAAAGATTGTGTTAACAATCTTTTTAATGTTATGCAGATTTCTGGTTATATCTTAGGAACTTGACCTTATACACAATCACCTGGAAGTAATCACCATAGAATTCAGTGGGGCTCATTTTCAGTAGATATGCATAGGAATGTGCTTTAAATAGACACAAATATAATGCATAAGATATGTCTGCAGTGATTTGTAAAGCCTATTGCTGTGCTTCTGTTGTAAGTGGAACAAAGCTCTGTTCATTTTTTTGGTATTTCTTTCTACAGTATATGCTTAAACACAGCAATGATAAATGATGATATGCATTGTCTAACACTTGCTTTTATATAAATAGCTCCAGAAGATTGCTTAAATGATAATCGAAAATATGAAATAGGGTGGCCTTCATATCACAAGGCCAAGGGTCTACAAATGGAAAAACTGAAATAATGAAATATTTCCAAGGCAACAGACTGTCAACAAGAACAGTAATGCATGGGCATATCATAGAGGTACCAGAGAGGATATTACATCTTATGGCTTTGGAGCTAGGAGTTATAATGACCTTTATTAAACAGAGCCTCCCCATTACCACAATATTTCTGATTCCTGATTTATGGATTAGTAGTTGCAGTAATATTAATAGCTTGAAATATTATCCCTCTGTATTTGATTTGTTGTAGGCTAATGAAATAACTTGTTTGATGTTCATATCATATTGAGTATTTTTCAACAAGTAATGAATTAAATATGTTTTTATGTTTTGTTTTATAGTTTTCAACCACATGCATATTTTGCTTAATATATCTTGTAACCAGCACCTCACCTGTTGTGAGTACAATACTGCAAATAACACATTAGATCCAATACTTAAGCTGTTGCATTGCATTCTGCATGAAATAATGAACAAGTCAATATATTTTGGACTTTCCTATGAGAGTGTTATTACAGTACTTCTGTTGCACTTAATGCTTTAACTTCATTAAGCTATATAATTAAATCTTAAATACTGTTATTGTGATGCTGGTTCATTATTTTCTGTTCATATTTGAGTACAATATATTATCCCTATCTTACTAAAAGTGCAGTGTGTTGATATCATGAATAATATTTTAAATAGGAAAGGCATTTTTGAAATCCTTGAATTTTTCACAAATTTCATAAAGAGGTTTGGCAATAATTTTGGTAGGACCCAGTATTTGTTTAAGTGCTTTTGTTGAATATTTTAAAAGAGAGCCTATAAAATGTTTGAACAAACTCACTCTTAAAATACAAGCTTTCTTTTTATAAATCATTCTTTTAACATGTTTATTTGTAGATAATCTTCAGCTAATTAATTAGGGTACATCAGGCACTAGAACTTTGTTTTAGGTTTTTCTGGAAAATCTGACTTTGGTGGGGGTGGTAGGATTTATTTTTTAATTTACATTAACTTTTTCTGTGATTGCCTTCCAACTTTGTGTAAAAGAATTTGTAGCTCTTTTGCTTGGTTACAAATTCCTCTCCGGGTGAGGCACCTTAAGATACTTTACAGTGCCTGTAAATTGTGATACAGTAATCATAATGTATCATAATGCCATATTTGCAAGAGTAAGGATTAATAAGGAATATATATGAAAACTGTTGCTGATTACTAAAATTGCTTTTTCTATATAAAAGCCACATGCCACCTTTTTGGTTTTGGTAGTTCTTGCTATCTATCTACTACCTATAGAACAAACTATCTCCTGTGTCCTTTATTTTAACATGACTTAGAACTGAGGTATTCATTAATAATTTAAGGTACACTTGTGTATTATGCTGAAGAATATGCCAGCAGTAGTATCATCTTTACAATTGATATACATTTCCTGGGAAAATAAATAGAAAATTTATTGTTGTTATTTAGTAAAAACAGCATTAGATTATTATTATTATTATTATTATTATTATTATTATTATTATTAATTAGACTTGTATTCCGTCCTTCTCCCTAAGGACTCAGGGCGGCTCACAGAATAAAAAATACAATACAATAATAATTAAAAAAGGATTAAACAATACAAGCCTAATTTAAGAACAAAACAATTTAAAACTATTAAAATGTTTTTTTTTTAAACAGAACCCCCTCCCCCTTCTTGGTTCAGTCCAGGCCGGCTAATTATGCACATTAAATAGAAGAAAGCTAACATATGCTATATTTTTTGAAAGGTTGATTTTAAAATTCTTATTTATTGACCCAATTGAATATGTATTTAATTGCTTTAATTTGGATGTTAGAAAAATACAAAGTATTCCCTTAGTTTAAAGGGTCTTTGAGCATCTTAATTATGTTATGTATCAAAGGTCACACTGATCTCATTTTTATATAGAATCTCATTTATATGATTCGGAATCAGTTATTTTTCTTAACGTAACTAATGATTAGCAATGCCCTGAGGTCTTTTAGAACTAATTCAGAATACTTCTGATTTCTTCCCCTTCAAACATGGTGTTGCATAATCGGAATTAAGTATATTGACCTTCCTCGAATCATTAAATGTTTGCAGTGTATCCCAGATTAACTGAACTCTGTGTAGTGAAGAAAAGGCTCATACTATACTGTTCTGTCACAGGTTCTGACATGAAAGAGTGGTTGGGTGAGAATTGATAATTGTCTGTGGACTCTTTTCATCTTTCTCTTATCAGTTAAGTCTCCTGGTCTGTTTTCATCAAATGGACAGTTTGGCATCAATTTGTGCCTTACAGGATGAATTTGGCTTTAACAACAAGACATAGTTTAATGTTATAGGAATAAATATTGTTGACCCTTAGAGTTGCATGTGTTCCTTCTGTCTTTTCCAAAGTGTCTGTGACAAGACTTCTATTCTTATCCCATTGCAATCTTCATATCTGAATCTCACTCAGTTTTGATTAGTATTAACTATATTTCAGAGAAAACATCACTTCCGATTATGGTTTGATTTGTTTTCTTGATATTAGCTGCAGGTTATTCAAATTGTGCAGTATGTCGTTGTAGCTTGCTTGAAACATAAGCAAATTCTCTTAATGGCATAATAGATGAGAGACAAGAAAGTACTTGAGCCCTGAATTTGTACATAGCATGTTAAAAATGAAGTTTGGGCTCATGTGAACAGCTATCTTCTTAATTAAGAAGTAATATTTGAGTATGACAAATATGAGTTTTGTAAATCCATTTAAAAAAATACATCTATATAATCACGTAATTATCTGAATTGCACACAAAATGATTTTGTTACAAGTGATTTGGTAAATAAGATATTGTATAGTAATATTGTATAGTATAATATTGTATAGTAAACCAATGCGGTTTTATTTGTCTTTTTGCTGGGCGTGAGGAGTGTTGGTTACTTCATAAAACAAAGGGGATCTAATTTTTTGCTTCTGACCATAAATAGGTAATATTTCTTGATAAATACTAATTTTCATATGAAGAAATGGAATAGGATTATTTTGGGGGAGCAATCATCAAAGCTATTTTTTTTCATTTATTGGTATATTCTCTTAACACAACTTTTAACTTGGGCATTTCCAATGTTAAGGAGATTGATGAAAGGTAATACAGATGGGAGAATTATGGTAATTCAAACCATTGGGAGATATTTCAGCCTCCTGGTTCTATTGCTGTCCTATAAATGGACATGCTTGAACAAAGGAATGGCTAATTCCAGATGGTCTGAGTGTTTTGATTTCTCCCCCCTCTGTATCCAAGTGTATAATTGCTGAAGGAGGATTACACTTTATCCACAGAAGCTTGTACTACACCAAACTTCCTGGTTTGGGCTGAATTCTGGATGCTGAGCATATATTTGTGTGTATTCCAAAACATGAATTATATATTATATAATTATTCATACATATAAATTCTTGGCATATATAATTTGGAAAATTTAACATTAATTTAATAGACATGTTTTGACAGACACACACACACATCCACACAAACCCACACTTTAGGACACTTAAAAAATAACACCATAATGTAATACAAAAGGAGCAACATACAACATGTAGTAAAACACAACTGACACATGCAATATGTAGCATGAATGTTACATGAAGCAAACCACAAAAAACACCACCACTAAAAAGGAGACTTTCTCCCCACACAATCAACTTAGCCTGAAGCCCAGGAGCAGGGAGGGGAAAACAGGTTCTTAAAGATTGCTGCAGAGATAGCAAGCTGAGGGCCCTGCAGGTCTCTGGGTGGGAAAGTTCTTCCACAGAGCAGTTGCAGTGGAAGGCTTACTCCAGGATAAACGATGGGTAATCCTCAGTTTACAACCATGATTGAGCCCAACATTTTTGTTGCTAAGTGAGACATTCGTCAAGTGACATTTGCTCCATTTTACAATCTTTCTTGCCACAGTTAAGTGAATCACTGCAGTTCTTAAGTGAACCTGGCTTTCCCTTTGACTTTACTTGTCTGAAGGTCACAAAAGTTGATCACATGACCCTGGGACACTGCAGCCATCATAAATATGAGTCAGTTGCCAAGTGTCTGAATTTTGATTACGTGACCATGGGGATGCTAAAGCAGTCGTAAGTGTGAAAAACTTATGTCATAAATTGCTAAATGAACTGTTGTAAGTCAAGGATTACCTGTTTATAAATTAATAATTTACATCTTATGGAAGAAGGTTAAAAGGTTTGTGAAAAATTATAATACTGGTAACAATTTTACTGGTTGTATGCTGCACAAAAACAAGATCTTGATTTTTACTAAGAAAAAGTTATCTTGAGTTGAACTAGACTTCTGAAGGAAGAAAGGCAAACTATGAAGCCATATATAGCCATGGTGGAAGCAAGGATGGTTTGCAAAGATAGAAAGATTCAGAAAAGTTTAGTGAATGGAGTTGGTATATTCTAGATCTAACTATACTTCTTATCCTTGTATTTCATTTCTTTGACTTACTGTGTTTAACTCCTTTGTTGCTCTGCATAATATTGCTTACCTTGAAGATAGCATGATCTTTATGAATAAAGGCAGACTAAAGTCATGTGTAGAGGGGATCTGACTATTGCCCTTCAAATTATTTTTACATCTTCTGTACAACCTTGCCAGGTGCCTTTATAAAATCTCTATTCTACTATTCAGCCTTCTGGAACACAACAAGAGGTGTATGAGGGGGATACAACACAGGACAAAGAACCCAATCCAACAGGAATGTACCATGTGTACTCCTCTTTGATAGTCAACAACTGATCACAGTTCTGTGTTTATAAAGAGGCAGGTTTCACTTCTGAAATCAAAACATCAAAACATTGCTGGCCTTTGGCCATAATAAAAAAATTCATTCAATCATTCAATATATTAGCTAGAGCTGAAAATACATAGTAGGAAAAGTGGATACAAAAGTAAATTGTGTTTCTGCATTGTATTAGTTATTTTCTTTTCCAAAATGAAAAAAGAATGATAATATCAAGATATCCATTTTTCAACGAACAGAATTTCCCTACTTTTACTGGATAATAATGTCCATTCTTTTAGGAAATGATAGTATTCCATTATGTTGCTTTGATGCCTATGGCGACTAGAAAGTTTCTTATTAATCAAATGACAATAATCTCTGGTTTAGACTATTGCTTCTATGGTATAGAATCATAGGGCTGGAAGGGATCTTTATGGTCTTCTAGTCCAAAACAGGAGTCCTTATACTGCCCTAAGGAGTCCTTATACCATCCCAGACAAACGGTTGTCCAATCTGTTCTTGAAAATCTCTAGCAGTGCAGCACCCACAATTCTAGGAGGCAAAACAACACCTTTTACCCTGTGACAGCTCTTCAAGTACAGGTAGTCCTTGACTTACAGCAGTTTGTTTAGAGACCATTCAAAGTTACAATGGTCAATACTTATGATCATAAGTCAATACTTATGATCATTTTTCAGACTTACGACTGTTGGGCACATGATTTACATTTGGATGCTGGACAACTGGTTCATATTTATGATGATTGCAGTGTCCTGGGGCAATGTGATTACCCTTTGCAACCTTCTGACAAGCAAAGTCAACAGGGAAACCATCTTCACTTAACAACTGTGTTACTAATTTGACAACTTCAGTGATTCACTTAAGAAATGTGGCAAAAAAAGTTGTAAAATGGGTTAAAACACACTTAAATTCTCACTGAACATACATTTTGAGCTCAATTGTGGTCGTAAGTTGAGGACTACCTATATTGGAAGACTGCTATCATGTCTCCCCTGAGCCTTCTCTTGATTAGGCTAAACATATCTAGTCCTCTTAGCCATTTATCATATGATTTAAAGGACATCTCTTAGCAAAACTAATCCCCTTAATAATTATATAGAGTCTAATTTTAATGATGACGAGAGTCTCACGTCCTACCAAGATCTACAGAAGATTTATTTTAGAGAGTCTTCTGTTTGAAAAGTTTTTCTGGTTATATCGTATTTGTGCCTATTTTAGATAAGTTGCTTATTTTTCTCTGATCTTAGATTTAGAAAATCTGTAATTTGTTTTGGCCTTACACGGAGACTTGGGAAACATATGAAATGGAATATAACTTCCCTCGTACAGTAATTTGCAGTTGTATTATGGGTAAACCACTTTTATATAACAGAGGACTCAACTCTCTCCTTATTTAGCAACCATGTTCTGTTCTAACAACCTGGTTGTTAAGCAACATGGCCATTAAGTGAATACAGATAAAGTCCTCTTGTATAGTGCCTGACAGTTATGTTGTCAGCGTTCCAGCAAACCATTCCAATCAGTAACTCCAAGACAAGCATAATCTCAAAAGTACCTTTATCAGAATAGCACCTGGCACATCTGTGGAATCTTGAAACTAAAAGTTTCCCGGACTTCCCACAATGTCCCAAACTACAATCCATCCCCTTTTTTCCCATCATCACATCACATGGACCAATCACGATCTGTCCCAGTGTACTGCTGTGCCACACTTAATAACCTTGAGCTAAGAAAATAATGTTATGTTGTCTACTTAGAACTACTCAATTGAAATCACCCCCCTCCCACTTTCTCAGGCTATGTGGCAGTGTGGAATGTGGCTTCCAAAGCTGACATATGTTTCTTTTATTTTGCCCCCTTGCAGGTTGGAAAAATTGCTTAAACTATTTCTTTCTGAGCTGTTTTTCTTCTCAATGCAGGGATTCCTAAAAAGTGCCAACCAGTAGTTAATAAGATCAGGTATGTGACCTTAATTAGTTGATTAGAACTTTCAGCCAACTGCTGGTGAAATTGACCAGACGTTAATCGGTTTCACACTGAAGTTTTTTGTTGTCAGATGCATGAAATTTGGTTGTAAATGTGTCCATTATTGGAAAAATTAAATTTTTATTACTGTTTATTACTGTTGTATTTGTGAATGATTGCTAACCAAAGTAGTTACTAAACAAGAAGTGTTTTGTCCCAATTTACAACCTTTCATGTCACATATCTTAAATGAATCACTGCAGTTGTTAAGTTAGTAACACAATTGTTAAGTGAATCTAGCTTCCCCATTGAGTTTGCTTGTCAGAAGGTCACAAATGTTGATCATATGACTCTGGGGCACTGCAAAAATATGAACCAATTGTTAAGTGTCCAAATTTTGGTCATGTGACTGGGGATACTGCAACCATCGTAAGTGAAAAATGGTCATAAGTCTCTTTTTTAAAGTGCCATTGTAACTTCGAACAGTCACTAAACAAATGGTTGTAAACCGAGGTCTACCTCTGTATTGATAGGTTTTTGTAAAACTGAAGCCTTTAAAAATCTCCATTCAGATTTGAAAAATGGTATTTAGACAAACTGCATACCATGAAAAGATGAGTGAAATAAAGGTTTAGCAGAGAAGGCATGTAACCAGACATTTATCAATTAGCTAGATGATATAGCATTGTAAATTTCCCAAGCCAATGAATGCATCCTGCAATATTGTATTCAAAAATGTAGGAAACTGCCTTTTTTCAGAGGGGCTCTAGATTATGATAATGGTGATTACAAGCTAGAAATTAATATGATAATCTTTTCCCTGGCAAGTCCAGTGCCAGGTCAGTGGTTTTCTATAACAGTGGCTGAGGAGCAATAATAAGGGTGTATACAGGGTACATTAGCTCTGCAATTGAGAACTGGAAGTAATGATAATATCAGATGCATTGGCTATGGAAAAAAATGCCCTGTGCAAGGTTATCCAATGGAATAAGAGAGATTTTTCTTTCCAAGTGATTTTGAAATTTTGCCAACCAATTGTGATTTGCAGAGAGATAGCTGTACATTTATTCACATTTAGCCAGGTAATGGCTAATATGTTTTAAAGAAGTAAAACAATACTGTTTCTGGACTTTATTCAAATAAGTGATTTTTGCTACCTCATTTTCCACTTTTGATGATTGTTGATAGACTTCATTATGGATTAATGCTCATTTTATCTCAAATAACTTAGTTCATTGTAAAATTTCCCCTTTTCAGTTAGGATGCTATACAGACATTCAGTTAAATTGATAAGTTTTGGAATAAAAGTATTTCTCTAAAAAAACAACTTTGTAGCACTGTTGAGTGAAAAACAGGATATTCAAACACTTGTAGATAATAGACTTTATAGGTCAAGGTGTAGGTCAATGCCAAGGGCTGAACAACTGAATCTTTACAATGTTGGATGTAAAGATAAAAAAAAGACTTTTGTAGAGTGTGTTGTTTATCCCTTCCCCTTTATAATAGCACAAAGTGGCTGATCCTATTTGTGAAAAAATATAACCGGATACCGAGTTGGCTTTTATCCTTCATCAGTTCTATATAAACCAGTGGTTCACAGAGAGATTCAGAAAACCTTGCAGATTAATTGAGGCTTGGTAAAAAAACCAAGTATTGCACATAAACTTGAAGAATGATTAATCACTCATTTTTTTCATCATTTTCTATATTTAATAAAGCATAAATTTTCATGTAAGCCTAGATTATAACATTTCTTTCTTCTGCATTTTGGTTGACTTAGTGAATAATTGATTATATTAAAACACTTGCATTTTAAGTTTAAAAGAGTACATTAAAATATTAATTAGATGTTAATTCTAATATTGGCATTTTTTATGATTACTGCTTGGCAAACATGTTTTTATATTGTAAATTAACATGGCTGTGTAAACATGTCACTAAATTTCTATACTTATTAAAAATTAATGGTTAAAGTGCTTGAATGAAAAAGGTAAAAATATGAGAATACAGAAAGATAAAGTAAGTTTTTGAGCATAATCCTTTTTCTCTTTTATATATTAACTGCTTCCTTAAGCAGTTTTTTTAGTTTCAAACTTCTTGTTTGTAATCTGGAGTCTTGTGGGATTCAGATGTACATCTGTGCAGAGGCTTTCTGAACTGTATGTGTGCAAAACTATGCAAACACTGTGGATAAAGCCAGTGGAATTAGATTAACATGCACAGGGTGAAGAAAGGGATGGTGAAAATGGTGTAAGATATGCTATTGCAAATGTTTTAAGATATGCTGAATCTCCATCTCTGATGTTGGCAGAAAACCACAGTTAAGAGAACAGATTAAAGTTCCCTCCCAGCTGCTGCAGGTAACAAGAAGTGCAGATATTCAGTCCTTTAGCCATTCCTGAAAATGTTATGTATGATTTCCTTGCATTTGAATTAAAAAAATAACTTCCCAGGAAGAGAAAAGAATTCCTTCACTGTATTTTGTTCTTGCAGAAATCTCTTTAAGGGTATATATAAGTAGAAAGGTGGCTTAATTCATTCAATAATAAATAAAAATAAGATCAAGCAGTGTTTTTCATAAGGTAGGACATGGGCCCCATAGATTTTCCTGCAAGTTCCCATTTCTATTATTATGAGTTATTAGCATTTCTGCTGCATATGAATACACAGATATATACACACACATATGGACACACAATCCAAAAATATAGAAAGCTACTTTCATATAATAGCCAAATCATTTAAATTCTTGTAAGTTTGCAATTTCCTAACTGTAACAAATGACAGTTTGTAGGTTGTCATATTCTAGGCTGAGTTTTCTAAATTGCATGATGGAAAAAAATTGCAAAGATATTTTTATGAAGTAGGTTTAAATGAAAAATAATAAAAAGTATATCTTAAAGTCAAAATTGAGTCCATTTAATGCCATAATTGATTGGCATGTAATTGGAATTGATAAAAATTATTCTTCCGTGATCTGATGCCTCTGGGATTGTACATCCATAATTTCCAGGCAATATATGACTTTCCCAGCTGGTTTAGATTCTTGCAAAATATATTTTATATTTGAGATCTTAAGACTGAGAAAGGATAGGTACCTTTCAGCATCAAATATTGAAGTCATGCAGTGAAGTCTGTGACCGCTTTACATAGTGGACTCTCTGAAATGTTGAAGAGTAGCTGGACGCATACCTAAAAGACAATTATCTCTGGAGTCTTTTTTTTAAAAGCTTCACACTCACCAAGAGAGAGTGTATCTATAGATCTAGCTTTATATTTTAGGTTGTTTGAAAGAGTACTATATATGATGCAGGGGAATGAAGCATCTATTAAAAGAGCTGTCCTAGTACTGCTTGCTGTATCAGGAGCTAAGAAACTCAGTATATGCTGTGATGCACAGTGAAATCTGCATTGCAATTCTCTCAGATGGTTACACTTCCAAAGTTGTAGCCACATCTGGTATAATTAGTCTTATGTGCATTTTAGTCATGAATGATTAGAATCAGATTGGGCTGAAATTTTTTTCTCCATATATCTGTGATTTTCCAGTTTCTAGCCAGATAGACCATAGATCACTTACCAAGTTGAAAACTTCAGTTAATAATACTTAGCCAGTGACTGTTGTCAACAATAGCAAGTTTCCAGATAAGATAATAAATGTAATCAATTTTAATCAATAACTTCCCTAAGCATTTGATAAGTTTTAATTACATTTATCAAATGCTTAGGGAATTTATTGATTAAAATTGATTACATTTATTAAATAATCATCTGGAAACTTGCTTATCTGGAGAATATATTACACCTTTTATAATAAAAGCTTTAAGTTAACTATATAAATGATTAAAATACAACAATTTTACCTTGAAAATAAATGTGGTATAAGTTGTAAAACAACCTTTAAAAGAGAAACCAGCAGTTTTAAAGTATTGTACTACATAATCTGCAAATAAAGCATTCCATGCATTAAATGTGTTATTTTGCTTGAAGAAAAGAAACTTAACCCCTTCTCTGTCATTAATTATGGCACAACTCTTAGGTATATTGAACTAAGTTGGATTTACTCTGAAGACAACATGCATATTATTGAGCTATGTATGTGTCTTATTTTCTAGTTCAATTTTAAATGCATGCAGTTTGTATGGGATTTTTTTTTTGGACTGATGGTTTTAAGAAAAAATAAGCTCATCATTACTTGCAGGTTTGTATTGTTCTGTGTAAATGTAATTTGTTAATCCTGTGAAATTTGTCATAGATAAATTTGCTTGGATTATCTTGTCACTATCGTATCTGCATTCTTTTGTTCATTGCTTATTCATAATTTAACAGTCTGGCAGTGAGCCTTTTTGGGATACTCACAAAAGATATATGACCTCTACCAGCTGCTTCTCTAACCTGCAGAATCCTCAGCAAGACATTAGAAATGTGAGGATTCCTCTACTGATTAAAGTGCTCTTCATTTGAACAGTATGCTGATAAGAATCTCAGGAATTTCTGTGAATAGCTTCACCCCCCCCATACAATTAATTTAAAAATTGCTCTGCTGCAAATGAAAGTGAAATAATACAGTACTTTTTTTTTTACAGCTGTGAATTGTTTTCCAGATTAGAGGAATGAAATTGACTGCCTTGATGCCTTCTTTATCTTCAGAACTTTTCTGTAATATTTTTCTTTGTCATTGAATATAGTATGATAGTTATCAGAGAAGTTCACTTCTTTAATCTTACTATTGCCTGGGTAATTGTGCATTTTAATGTATGACTACTCAATAGTGTACATTAAAGAATGATATAGAAAGTTGCTTGAAATTTGTTCTCCTGATTTTAGAATGTACATTTTCTTAAATTTAATTTCTTATTCTTTAATAAGCCTGCAGTTTTTGTTCCACTATGTTCTTGCACATGATTGTCGTTAAAAATAATGTACAATTAGAGTTCAGCATCATGACTAACATGTTCACATGATTCAGCCATCCATAAAGTATCTTGTCATATAATATTCTATGCTTGGTTCCTCAAAACACTATTTTCAAAATGTATGACATTTTAGGTATTTTTTCATTGTGAAATTTTGTTTTGTGAAACTATTTCCTGTGGTATTTTAGACTATGAGATTCCAATGAATAAACTTTGAAACTTTTGTAAAGAAGATAAATATACTCCCAATGATTTGTTTTAATAATTATAAAACTAATGTGAATTGCTGGTACAAATATTTCTTTGCTTTCCAATATAATATGTGATGTAATGTTTTAAATATGAATTTATGTCTGTTTACTTTTTGTGATTTTTTTCCTGTTCTGCATGTTGTTCCTAATAATTAAAATTAGGATTAAAATTACATCCCAATTTTAAATAGTTCTGGAATATATGTGGAGCGTGAAGGTATAAAAGTGAAATAAAGTTACAAATCGATTTGATTAGATATTATTTTTAAAAACTATAGAAATAATACATTTACAGACTGAAAGCAAATTTTCTAGATCCCTATGAATCACAGGCCAATGGTCATAAATCAAATGTTTTGTAATAGTGGATTTCCTGCAAAAAGTGTGGTATTGGATTAGACAACTATTGAGATTCTTGCCTGTCTATCTAGTTATCTAGTTAATATATATTTTATCTTTTAAGTATCCTTCAGGCATATTAGACCACTATTCTTAACATACAGTTTTGGGGAAGAATGATTGAATAATATTTGTAATCCATGTGATTTGGTAAAGCTGCTCTAGTTGTATGTACTAATTTGTTCCTCCTTACTCAGTTTTGTAACAGAAGATTGAAACCAACCATTGTGGAATCCTCTGTCCACCAGATTTATTGTTGCAAAAAAATGTGGCAGAGCTACAAACATCATTATACAATGAATGTCTGCTTGTTTTCTTGCTCTGTTTCTCCTAAAGATTCTTGTATGCCTTCCAGATTCCAGTATGCCCAGGTCCTCTAGAAAATGAATAGAATCTTGGGGTAGAGTATCTCATTAAATTATGGAGTGTACAGCTTTGGTGAAGGTATCTGATAAAGTTCATTCAGTAGAAAGTTTCCTATTACCTCAGAAGGAAGCTATGACTACAGTAGAGGGAAAGGATGTGTTGTAACAACATGGGAGCAGCACATGGAATATTTGCTGGTATATAGTGCTGAGCCTCCTGTACTTCCATTTTTGATTATCAAAGAAAGAGATAAGAAGCAGCAAAGTATTGTTTAATTTGCCATTGATCTTTGTTACACAAAATAAGTGAAAAAATAAAGTTCTTTGTTTACATTAATAGACCCATCTAGAGAAAGTTAATTATACTTAACATGATTTGAAAGAAACTTTCTGCCATCAGAAGAACTTTAGTATACTTCGATGTTATTATTGTACAAGAATAGGAAAAATGTTTTAAATAACTTTCATATAAAACTTCAATCCTCCACTAGCAATTCTCTTCATATTGTTTAGGTGATGTATTTAGATTGCTGATGGAGAAGAATTGCACAAACAATACATTTTTGCTCAGATGCAAGCATATGTTTTTTTGTTGTAAAATCAAATAATGGATTGTCTTACTATCTTAACAAATACTATCCTCAAACAAAATATAGGCAGGTATCAATTTACGATCACAATTAAACCCAAAATTTCTGTTGTTAAGTGAGACATTGTTAACTGAGTTTTGCCCCATTTTATGACCTTTCTTGCCACAGTTAAGTGAATCATAGCAATTGATAGATTAGTAACATGGTTGCTAAGTGAATCTGGCTTCCCTGTTGATTTTGCTTGTCAGAAAGTGGCAAAAGGTGATCACATAACCATGGGACACAGCAACAGTCATAAATATGAACTGGTTGCCAAGCATCTGATTTCTGATCATGTGACCATGGGGATGCTACAGTGGTCATAAGTATTGAAAATGGTCCAAGTCACTTTTTTCAGTGCTGTTGTAACTTGGAATGGTCATTAAATGAACCGTTACAAGTTGAGGAATATTCAATTTTGAAAAAAACAACAACCCTTGTTTTAGATAGAATAGTTCTATACATATATTTATGTTGGTTTTGTGTATATATCTGTATGTGAGTGTATGTATCTATCCAAATTTATATATGTGTGTGTGTGTGTGTATGTATGTATGTATGTATGTATGTGTGTAGATAGATAGATAGTATGTTTTTATTGTTGTGAGTGGACCTGAGTCCTTCGGGAGAGAGGGCGGCATATAAATCCCAATATAAATAAATAAATAAATAAATAAATAAATAAATAAATATATGTGTGTGTGTAGCAATTTGTCAATAAGGTAGGCAATAAGATACAGGTCAATAAGGATGATCGCATTCAGAATTTCATGATCTGTGTAGTGGAACAAATTGAAAGCAAAGCCTGTATCAATCACTGTGAAGGGAGGGTTAATTGTTACTGCTTCTCAAGCCTCTGGACAGATAAACTAGTAATGAAATACTTATTGCTCTGATAGGAGAACACTAAAGGAATGAAACAATTGGGAAACAAATAGTCTTTGAAGATAACAAAAGGAATAAAAAAAAGGAATAATGCTTTAAAGTGGAACTCAAATGGGATGGTGCATATAATCTTCATTAACTCTTCTGAAAACAATTTTACTTTTATTAATCTAATAATAATAATGATAATAGCTATATTTACTAAATACAGATTTTGTTATTTTGTCTATAGTTAGTGAGCATAGTAAAGTTAGGTTTCAGGGCTAAAAATGTGAGATGAAGATGAACATTGTAAAATAAATTAGGGCATCATAGTAAATATTTAACCATTACTGAAATTCAAACTTAAGATGTAAACATCTGTTACTTAAATGTTGAAATATATGCAAAAATATTTAGCCAAATTGAAGTCTTAGGCCCATGACGATCATCTCAACACAGTGGGTAGTTTTGAAAATTAATGAGAATGATAATACTGTAAAGACTGTTCCAGAGTTTGCCCAAATTCATTATCTAAGACTCTTATTAAGAACATCTCAGAGAATTTTAACCAGGAAAATATATTAATGGTTCAAAATCATTTATCCAAATGCTGATTTATAAAAGTATAATAGAATTATATATGCAAGAGCCATCGTTAGCAACACAAATGACACAAGACATGGCCATTATATGAAGGTATATTATCCCAATGTATTGCAGAACACTTGGCTTTAATTTTCAGCTTTATGTTAATCTACTATTAGTTTGTATTGAAAAAGGACATATTAGCAAGATTATATATCTTTTTAAATATCACTTAATTGAAAAAGAGTTGATTTTGTTTACAAGTATTTTATTAGTACTGGTAAAATGTTTACAACTGATTCTTTAAAAAAATAAAAATAAATATCCAAGCCTTCCAACTATTTCATATTTCACAATTGTCTTTAGCCAAAGTAGCCAGTAGCAAAACATTGTTGGAGTTATGGTCTAAAATCTTTAAAAGACCAGGCTGTGTACCCTACTCTTGTATTGTATTTTGTTTTAACTTTCAGTACATTAGTTTAGAACAATCTCTTGTACAACATTTTTCTTGTCAATAGTAACCAAAAACTTGGATTTTAAATAACAGTTTAAATCTGTTCCTTAAAGTTTGACTAATTGTATCATGGCAATTAAAACTATCAATGCAGATTGTAAAGAGAAAAAAAAGCAAGCATTTATGAAGTAAATGACTAAAAATACAATTTAAAAAAGTAAGTTTGGTCCTTTTAAACTGTTCATCTCATAATGCAAACCCCAGTCTTATGCAGAGAAGGTAAAAATTAAGGACACTAGGATTTATTATATTATCCCAATGAAATAACATTAAAATAAGTTTATCTTGTTTTTTTCTTGTCATTATATTAGTTTGTATTATACAAACTAATAGAAATGCATGTAACAGCATTAAAGGATTAACACAACCACAAAATTAATAAGCAGAAGAATAAAAAAAGGGGGGGAAGTAAAGGGGGAAATAGTTGAATATTGTGTTATAAACAGAAAGACTCCAAATGCTTTGCTCAAAAACTTATCTTCCTCTTTTCTTGACAACACATATAAACGGGTCCATTACTGCGAATAGATGTAGGTTTCGCCTTCAGGATATATACAATAACACTACTTTCAGGCAGCCTATGGAAAATCCACAATTCTTGAAATAATACCATGCTGCCTGACTGACACACACACACACCCCTTCGGTGGAATGCAAATACCAGGAATACATCCAAGAACATTAAAGGTTAATATATAGTGATTGATCCAGGGACACATTAGCATTCCTGTAGATTATAGTCTCAAATGCAACAATAACAGGATAAATTTAAGCCATGAGTTCAAGTTCTCATTATGAAATACATCTTTATCTTACATTATAATTTTTATATTTTTTTGTTTGTTTTGCACTTGGTTTTATACTTACATTATCTATCCTGAGTTTCAATTTGAAAAAGGACATATTAGCAAGATTACATATATTTTTAAGCATCACTTGATAGAGTTGATTTTGTTTACTAGTATTTTACTTGTGAGTTGCAATATTTATGTCAAAAGTTTACTTCTTTTAGGAAAGATTAACAGATTGCCAAATTTCTGCTAAATTAAATTCTTACATTTGGTCTAGCAATATACTATGAATCTGAGAGCATAATTTGGCTGTTTATGAATGTTACACTCTAAAACAAGATTCAAAAATGATTCAAATAGCTTGCAACAATATTGAAGTCCACAGATTTTGTACACAAATGTTGAAACATTTATGTATTTGGGGAGAAAATATGGTTGGACTAAAGAAGTTTAGGAGTGCTAAAGGTCACCCAAACTGACAAAATAACAAGCCAGAGATTGTGAATTGCAATACCCACCTTGTCTAGAAGTCTTAGCAGTATCTATTTACATTAAACTAATCTACATTTTAATGGGCTATCAAGATTTTTGAATTTATCTTAATGACTTAAAAAGAAAATATATTTATAACATTAGTTTTCATAAATTGTAATTATATGAACATTTAAATTTTGGATTTAGTGTTAATATACAAACATCTTTGAACAATGTGGGTTTTGGGGTTTTTTTGAAAAATTCTGTGCTTCTGATTACCAAAAACATTCCAGAAAGAAGAGTGGGGCATAACATATAATAGAAAAGTTATTCAGGCATTATTTAATTGGTGCGTCTATTTTCCAGAATGAAAAGATCTGTAAATTAGGACTAAGGCTTGGAACAAAACAGTTTAAAATCAGTAAATGTCAGTTTTCTGGTTTTTAAAAAATAAAAATATAAAAAAATCTTGAGACTGAACTTGAGGAATTCTGCATTTAAAATTCCATGTGTTTTTCATCTTTCAGTTTATATTTTTGGAAAAAACAGTTGGTTTGTAATGTGCTGAAAACATTGTTTTGAGGAACTGTAATCATGACATTGTCTTATCATTATATACTTCAAATTCATATAAATATATCCCATTTGCAGTCCTTCAGCTGTTTTAAAAAATGTATCTTTATAGTTCAGTGTTTTGAATTCCATGTTTGCTTTTTTCAGTTGCTGCATGCATCCCCTGGGTCTTACTCAATTCAAAATGATATTCATAGAAAATGAGAAGTGTTCTTCACTGATTCTGTGCAGTTCTTCTGCCGCTGGTCCAAAGGCTCCCCAAATCTCTGGAGCAAATTTTAGGATATATAGATTTCATGATAGAAGAAATGAGTGAAAATTATCTCCAATCTGCTATGTTGAAGGAAATATATTTCATCTATGTACATGCTGTGTCCAGCAAAATTTCTCCGAAGTGTTGGATTTAGCCTGCATTTGCAATATCTTGATAATATTTCTTGCTGATCAGATATGTTTTAAATCAGGATTTTATGTCTTTTCCAAAACTTGTTTTTTTTTTCAAGTGAAAAAATTAAACTGAAAAAATGGGCTTGCTGGACATCTCTTTTTTCATTATGAGGCTGTTGCAAAAAAGTAAAACTTGTCATGAATTGATATTATTGTTTAAAAGGGAAGAAAAAATGGTCTATGAATCTTATTTTCTAGATAGAATAGGCTACAATCCTTTATGTAAGAACTTTATGTAATGTTATCAATGAAAAGTATTAGCTTTTCTGGGAGGTGGTTAACTTGTTTGTAAAAATCGCAGTGTCATTCTAATTTCCTTATAGAAAATAATAGAAGTTTATAGTTTATAATACTTGGTGTTCAGTCACTTGAAAACTCTGGGAATGTGAACCTAACCCACTGTGCAGCTAATTAAAGTAGCTGCATCATTTTACAGGATTGTGCAACTGTTTTGGGGAGGTTTCTGTTGTACTGTGTTGTACTGTGGCCCTCAAAGCACATCTTCAATGTGCATAAATAAATGCACTTGTGCTCTCAGTACTCCAAATACTTCAGTCTTGTAAAATGGGCAACATTGAGAGATGGGAAAACCCAATTTTTGCTATACTGTTTTTCTACTACTACTTTGTGTGCCTTTACGATTCATAATTTAATGTAACATGAGTATCTAGAGTGAAACTGCTCCAATCTAGCTCCAATCTATAGTATTGGGATTGAAGCTTGGTTTTGAATTGTTTATATTTCAGGTTTAAGAATTATGAATTGTGTCAAGAATCATTGGGTGAACTAGATGTTTAGGCAGATTAAGTAATTTATATAGTGATCGAAACATTTGTTATTGAATATCTTAAGGACAGCGTAATCTTAATAGTCTTACATATTTTAGGTGGAAAAGCTTCAGGTAATTTTCCTTTACTTCTTTAAAAATGGTTTTAAACTGCTTGTGGTTTGTATTCTTCAAAGAGAAATCTAGGTTGGTTTTTCAAATCTATGCAGTTATTGAAGATATTTTATTGTCTCTATATCCTGGTCCTCTTGAGATTAATTTCAAATACCGATGAATTCTCATTTTTGCAGGTTGCAACAGAAATAAAAATCCTTTCTTTAAAGGTTCTGAACTTCAACCTTTCTTCAATATTTCTTTTCAAGCACTGACAATTGGGACTTCCCTTATTTTATAAATGCTTATATTTCAGCAATAATGTTATAAAAGTTAAGCAATTTGTTTTCTACTTGCTGTGGACTTGCCCTGACCTGAATATAGTTCTTAACTAACTAGCATTACATTAATTATATGTTGTTTCTTTTCTGTTCGTGGAACTTTGCATGACTGTAAATTTTGTAACTCATGTGAAAACGTTAGCAAATAAAAAATACTAGTCAAGCATTGCCGAAAGTTTAGTTTTCAGATACCACATAGTAAAGCATATCAAAGTGTTTTGAACATTTGTGGACAGTTTGTGTGGAAGACCATATCAAATGTATAAAAATTTTTAGGCTTTTATTATATTTTAAGCTGATCATTTTGAAAAGTCCAAGAGGTTTACGTCTGAGTTTCACTGACATTTGGAAAGTCTAAAGTTGTAACAATATGGGTTTCAGGCATTGAATTTTGCAAAAATCAAGAAAATAATGATTTTTAGGATTTTCAGCTTGTAAAAAAGTATTGTTGAATCTATTTGCCTACATTCTTGAGTAAAAATCGAACAGGAATGATTGCTCAAAGTGAAAAATAATCTCTGGTTTTGGATACTTCAGAATCTTCACTTTTTATAAGAAGTGTTTTCTAAAATTTTCTGAAAAAAATCTACCATATCCATAAATATTTATTATTTATTTATTTATTTATTAATGGGACTTCTATGCCGCCCCATCTCCGAAGACTCGGGGCGGCTCACAGATAAAAACAACAACACAATAAATAATTAAAAACAGATTAAACTAGATAAGCCCCAATACAATTACAAAAATACAACAAATAAAACCATCCCACCCCAAAAAGATCACAAGCCGGATTGGTTAAACAACCAAGTCTTCAGATCATGGCGGAAGGTGCGGAAGTCAGGGGCCAGATGGAGCTCCAGGGGAAGTTGGTTCCAGAGGTCCGGGGCTGCGATAGAATAGGCTCGTCGGGGGACCGCCAGCCGGCACTGGCCAGCCGACGGGACCCCAAGGAGTCCTTGCCTACGTGTTCGCACAGGGCGGTTGGAACTCGATGTCGGCAGAAGTCGCTCCCTTAAATAAAAGTGTTAAATTTATAGTGTCTTCAGTCCCATCTTCAGATTTTACAAATGCTCATAACAGTATTAAACATTCAATAGAGATAACTAGATTATTTTCCTCCCATTAAAATGACAAGTAAATACATACATACATACATATGTACGTATGTATATTTATTCCATTTATGTCTGAAAGTGCAATTTAAAGTGAAATTCTTTTTTGCTTGTAGGACTTTACACTGTTTTTACTATAAAATATTAACATGACTATTCTGGAATTTGGATTTTCCTCCAGCAGACTATTATAAACTTTAAAAAAAATCTTACTAACTGAGAATGTTAACCAGCCAGTTCCATCTTCATTGTAAAATTAAATTCCATTTCTAGATCACCTGTTGTATTTCTGCTCACTATAACTAAAATGTGACAATAATACAAGCAATGAAATCAATACAGAATATACTTACTAAGAGCAAATGAAGCCATTATCCTAATATGACATGGGCACTTAAGGGAAATGTCTTAGCCTGAGTCCCTCCCCCACCTTGAAAAATAGGTCTGAAAAATAGTTTTTTTCTGTAGGCACTGGGCCACACAATGAGATGAAAATTAGGAATTTCTGAGTGATCCATACAATGCTTGGCCTCATGTACTTGTATTTTGTTTTTAGATACTTTGTTTTTTTTTTTTTTACAAAATGTATGCTACTAGTAGTGACTACAAATCCACTCCTAATAATTTCTGGTCCTTCTTTAAGTGGTAAATTATTTCTTGAACAGACATTTCTTAACAGCAGCGCTTGTTTGCTTGAGAATTTTATTGTGTAATAGCCTTAGCTGATACTGGGATTATACTTGATAAGGCAGAATTGCTTCAATTCCCTCTATTCAGTATCAGAGGAAACTTGGCTAGTATTTAGATTGAGCAAAGGAAGACATGATGGCAAATCTATGGCACATGTGCCAGAGATTGTATGCAGAGCCCTCTCTGCAGGCAGGTGAGATGTTGCTCCAGCTCCGCTGTGCATGTGCGTGTGCCTCCCGCTTTGGGTCTCTGCCGTGCATGCATGGGGTGGGGCGCATGTGGGGGATGCATGTGCATGAGTGGGGTGGGGCGCATTTGCGGGGGTGCACACATTGATTTTGGGGGGCTTGTGCATGCGCACACGCATTCATGCGGACGTGCACACCCTTTGGGCACTCGGTGCCAAAAAGGTTAGCCATCACTGGAATAGATACTTGGGCTGCATTGTTTACACTCTTTTTTCAGCAGCAGTCTGATTTGTGGGAATATTATAAAAATCAATTGCACCCGTCATTGTGTTTAAAATATTTTACATCTCTGGAACTACTTCTTGCATGGTGAGGAAATACTCATGCTTAACAGGAATAAATATTTTTTTTAAATATTATGCGACTCTTGAGTTCCACCACATGTTTATTGGACCCGTGCCCTTCCTGGATGGTGTATGCTGCCAGGGAGGTCACGTGCGGCTGGCTCCGGGCAGTTGTCAATGCTTCGTTAAAGGAGGGCTCTTTCCCCGCCGCCTTGAAAGAGGCGGTGGTGAGACCATTCCTGAAGAAGCCTGCCCTGGACCCAGCCATATTAAAACAACTTTCGTCCGGTCTTCAACCTTCATTTTTTAGCAAAGGTTGTTGAGAGTGTGGTGGCTCAACAGTTTCCGCTTTTCCTGGATGAAGCGGACTATCTAGATCCCTATCAATCAGGCTTCCGGCCCGGGTTCAGTACAGAGACGGCATTGGTCGCACTGGTGGATGATCACTGGAGGGCGCGGGACAGAGGCTTTTCCTCTGTCCTGGTCCTATTAGATCTCTTGGCAGCTTTCAATACCATCGACCATGGTATCTTATTGCGGTGCCTTGAGGGGTTGGGAGTGGGGGACACTGTTCTGCAGTGGTTCTCCTACCTCTCGGGGCGTTCGCAATCGGTGTTGGCAGGGGGGCAGAGGTCGGCCCCAAGGACTCTCACGTGTGGGGTCCCGCAGGGATCGGTCCTCTCGCCCCTCCTGTTCAACATCTATATGAAGCCGCTGGGCGAGATCATCTGAGGTTTTGGGGTGAGGTATCATCAGTATGCTGATGATACCCAGTTATACATCTCCACCCCAAACCAAATCAGTGATGCCCTCTCTGTGATGTCCCGTTGTTTGGATGCGGTACGGATCTGGATGGGCAGGAACAGACTACAGCTCAATCCGGCCAAGACTGAGTGGCTGTGCATACAGGCATCTCGCTCCAGTGAGTATATTCCACCTTTGGCCATAGGGGGAGAGGTGTTACCCCCTGTGGATAGGGCGCAGAACCTGGGGGTTCTCCTGGTCTCACGGCTCAGTTTGGAGGAGCAGGTGGGAGCCTTTGCCCAGGTTCGGCTGGTTTGCCAGCTCCGCCCTTACCTGGATCGAGATGCCCTTTGCACGGTCACTCATGCACTTGTTACGTCCCAACTCGACTACTGCAATGCTCTCTATGTAGGACTGTCCTTGCATACCATCCGGAGGCTCCAGCTGGTGCAGAATGCGGCCGCGCGGGTTGTGATGGGAGTCTCCCGATACTCCCATGTTACGCCCCTCCTGCGCGAGCTGCATTGGTTGCCGGTTGCCCTCTGGGTGCGATTCAAGGTTTTGACATTAACATTCAAAGTCCTTCATGGCATGGGTCCTGGGTACTTGCGGAAACGTCTCCTGCCGATATCAAATACCGGTCGCCCTGTGCGACCACATAGGTTGGGACTCCTCGGGTTGCCGTCCGCACAACAATGTCGGCTTGCGGTGACCCGGGAAGGGCCTATTCTGCATCGGCCCCCGCCTTATGGAACCAGCTGTTGAGCTCCGGCTGGCTCCCGATCTCTCCTCTTTCCGGCGCGATCTAAAAACCTGGTTGTTTTTACAGGCTGGGCTGGACTGATCTCCTAGGGGAGAGGATGGGTTTTAAATTCGATTTTAATTCGGTTTTATACTTGTATTTTGGCTTGTTTAGTTTAATTTCTTTTTAACTAATTTATTGTTCTGTGTTTTTATCTGTGAGCCGCCCCAAGTCCTTTCTGGAGAGTGGCAGCATACAAGTCAAAACAAATAAATAATAATAAATAAGGTACTAGAAAAGCACACGAAGAAGTTCATGTGGGAGGCTGAAGAAAATTCTCAAACCTCATCTCCCACCAGGCCTACTTCGGCTCCAACCCCCCTCTGC
The DNA here is from genome assembly GCA_009733165.1 of Naja naja. NCBI lineage: Eukaryota > Metazoa > Chordata > Lepidosauria > Squamata > Elapidae > Naja > Naja naja. The sequence goes on from CM019148.1 coordinate 314,113,792, forward strand.
AACCACTTCTGGATCTGTCTGTATAATCCAGATGCAGTGCAGCTGCACAAGATCAGGAACCCCATCTAGATCAGTACAAGTGACACGAAGGGCCTCTGTGGCCACATTGCTCTAACAGCAGCCGGATTCCATCAAGATGATGACTTACCGGAAAAGGTCCCCGCAAAGATGAGACTCCGGATGGAATTAGTGATACGCCAAGGTATTGCTGCGGGAGTGCAGCATACTGCCCTGGCCAACAACAGAATGATCCTTCTGATTGGAATTCCCTATCAGTCCAATCACTAAGTAGGACAAAGCATCCTTAGCTCTGTCTCGCCGCAGGAGATTCAGTAGTTTCAGATATACCCTCGCAGGGTATATAGAAGGAGCAAGGGCTATTGATCGGGTGGAGCCAGAGGACTCAGAGTTCTCCTGCTCAAATCCTCAAATTCTAGTTAGATTCGTATTGGCTCACAATAAGAGGTGATGGTGGATGATACATCTTGATGACTAAAACAACGCTGGCGTCGTTTTGTTTATAAGAATTCCATGGCATTATCTGTTGAGAGGCCACTTCCACTCACAAGGCTCTCTCTGGGAGGGTCCAGGGCACATTTACACCAATTGCGGACCTCTTTCTGAGGTTGAATATTGGGCTTCCTTTTTAAGTTGGCAGCCCTCACAGAATATAGCAGCACAGCAACAGCGAGCGCCAAGGCCTGTGTCCGCCTGGACAGGAGCTGTTGAGGGCCAGTGACTGCAGGATGACCCAATTGCAATACAGGTCCTGAAAGGTGTTCTCTATTTGGCTTAACAATTTGATTCCACATTCAGTCATCTAATTATGAGTTTGCAAACAGCACAACAATTTATGTTAGTAGCTGTGCACAGATATAACAAAAATATTATCAACAATAACAATATTAATGATATCAATATTAATATGGATAATATAATAAATTGAATTACAAAAAAGTGGGGGAAATCAAATATCAAGAGGATTCCCTGCCTCTGTTCACAGCAGGTCTCTGGACCAGTCAACAGTCCATTAATATCACATACATATATAGATATATATAGATATCTCACCTTGTGAGCTTTAGGTCAGAATCTTCAAGGGCAACCAAAAATACCCCCAGAGGACAATAAACCAACTCAAAGTAGGTCAAAACATCCTAGAGAGACCTCTAAGGCTGCAGAAAAGGATGCCAAGAGATGCCAAAATGCGTTAGATAAGCATATTATTAAAAAAAATGCATGAGGGAAGGTGAACAGAAGTCTCAGTCCTCTTCTCCAGCCAGGCCAGTCTCAGTTCCAGAGTGCTCGCTTTGGCAGCACATATACTAAAAGCGGAACAATACAGAGAAGATTAGCATGGCCCCTGTGCAAGGATGACATGCATATTCATGAAGTGTTCCATATTTCACCTTGCCTCAATTCCTGGATCTCTCAATGCCATCCAGGAGAGCCTCAGAGGGACCAGTTTAATCCAGGCCTTCACCAACACTACTTGCCTGACATACAGTTGTGGGACCACGCCAGAATACTTCCTCCCAGAGGATATCCCTGACAATTCAAAGGCCTGGAGGGACATGGCGACTTGAAGGGGCATCACAACTGGGGTACAGCAGAAGTTGATGGCTAGGCAGCCTCCACAATCTGACCTTGATTCTCACTCAATTCAGTTACTATGCAGAACAGACCTTCATTACCAGCAGGTACCTCCTTCAGAGAAGTATTATATAATCCAATTACACATTCACATGATGCACAGGATGAGGGAGAACTAGAGACCAGATGGAACAGGTTGAGGAAGGGTCTACTCACGAGTGACCAAAATCTGTCAGAGACGGATCCCCTAAAAAAGGGGGGACATGTCAGACATTGAAGGCATTAAGCCAGACCAACCGACCTTCGGGTCTGTTTCGCCCTCAGACTTTTTTTTTCAAGTCTCTGTTGTTTCAAGACAAAAACTACTGCCCGCCTTGATATTCCATTCCCGTTGGCCCAACAATCGTTACTGTAAGGGGGGTCAGACGATTTAATCTTCTCCCAACCAATAATGTAAGAGGAAGTCATAACTCCCACAGAGGTTCTCGGACCTCGTCCAGAAACAAGGAGTCTCTTCAGTGGTGTATTCCCCTTACAGGATATGATAGAAAAATTTTAATCTGGTTTTCTGATTTCGCTAAATTTCTCATCACCACGGTAGTAGATAAAACAATAATGGCAATTATCATCCTCCTGCAATTCCAACTGAAGCAGAAGGGGCTATCAAGTTAAAAGATATACAGGGTCGAGTTGTCTCCATGTAGGCATGTCAGTCTGATGCGGGGGCCATAAGAGCAGCATCGGCCGCATCCTTTTTTTTACTAGATAGTTTCTTAGGTAGCTCCGGCATCTGAAGGAGATTATCTCAAATTCCAATATCAGGGCGCACAAGGACGCCACAAAGCTCATAGAGGCCACAGAATTTTCTATGGACACTAAATTCAATTCTATTAAATTATCTGCTCGAGCCAGGACATCTCAGGTTATTGCTCGCCTACTGCCATGGCTCAGACATTGGCAAGCAAATATCACACAAATAATGGAAGCTTGCTTCCTCCCCAATATTGGGAGAGAATTTGGTTGGTGCTGCCCTTGACCCACCTCTGATAGGGACTAGAAGCAGAAAATAAGTTCCTCTCTTTTCATAGACCCCAAAATAGTCCTTTCCAGCTTTTTGGAGGGTCTCCTTCGTTCCCTCTACTAGGGACTTTTCTCTCCAGACTCCAGGGACTGTCTGGATGCATGAATCACCAACAGTCAGATAGTTTCTGATTTGGAGATAGATACCGAAGGGGAGGGCAGACTAAAAGAATCTCTTGAAAAACATGAAATACAGGTCTCCGAGCCACAACATAGGCCCCACGACTGTGCCCCTATTGGTGGAAGTCTCAAGCCTTTCGCAGACAGATGGGATTCCTCTACCTCTGATTTCTGGGTTAGAGATATCAGAAGATTAGGCTTGGCTATAAAATTTCCATCCTCTCCCTGGAACCTTTGTATTACTTGCCCTCTTTCCAGGGATCCTGTTAAAGGGAGCCTGATGGAGATAGCTATTGTTCATTTATTGGAGATCCAGGCAACCGGACCTGTGGCACCGGATCAGCAGGGGCAATTTTAGTTTTAAAATGACTTAATTGGTCCCTAGTTTGTAAGAGGCTTAAGATGAGTATACTGAACTCCATACTTCTGAGCTTCAGAAGGGGCAACTTTCTACCCTCCATTGACTTAATGGAGGCCTATCCCCACATTCCAATTAGATCCTCACATAGCAAGCCTCTTCGTTTTTTGTTGTAATACTCAATGTTTTGAATACGTTGCACTGTCCTTCTGGTTGTCATCTGCCCGAGGTTCTTACGAAGGTTCTGACGGCTCTGGCTGTCCATCTCAGGGGAACACCTGTTAGAAGGCAGTGTTACTTAGATGACATTTCATTATTATCTTGTTCATATAAACAGGCAAAACGGGAGGCCTTAGCATCGGTCATCACCTGGAGAGACTTGCAGTCCATTTCTCATCACCATGCATATGCAAGTTTCTTGCGCGGAGCTACAAACTTATGGCCTCCTGTAGTGCATTGATATTACATGTGGGACCTCAACTAGGCCCTTACTGCACTCAAGAAAACTCCCTTTGAGCCCCTCTAGACCACGAGTCTCCATTTCTAACGTACAAGGTGGTTCTCTTGGTTGCCATTACATCGGCCAGTCACATCTTGGATCTAGTAGCCTTGTCAGTTAGAGAGGAGCTCTGTATTTTTCACACAGAGTGGTCCTTAGTCCAGATCCATCTTTCACCCATAGATAAATTTGGGTTTCCACAGACCATAGGAACTGATACTCCCATACGTTTGTCTGAGACTGACATAAAATCTGGCACGACAATGGCACAGTCTAGATGTAAGGTGAGCTCTCTGCATATATTTCAACCGCACGACGTGTGTTAGAAAATGGAGGCTCTCTTCGTTTCTTTTCAACCACCCACCGTTGGGTGCAAGACCTCTTCCTCAATGATCACTAGGTGGCTGAGAGCACAATTAGCAAGTCCTACGAGACACAGTCTCTTCTGGTACCCAGGGGCATCATTGCTCATTCGACTTGGAGCGCTGCGATGTTAACGACATGGGCCACAAGCGCCAATAGTGGAAATTTACAAGGCTACAACATGGGCCTCACCATTGCCTTTTATTTAGAAACTATTAAAATGATGTCTTCGCCTCTACAGAGGCTGCCTTTGTCAGAAGAGTGTTACAAAGGGTCCATCGGGACCAAGCAAAAAGCGGAATCTGAATCAGACGGAAGCCCTCCCATAGGACACACCAAGCTTTGGTATGTCCAATCAATGGATGCTCTGAACAGCTCATCTGGAGAAGGGGCGTTGGTACTTACCTGGCACGCCCTTTCTCTGTGAGCTGTGAAGAGCATCCATCCCCACCCTTATTCGTCTGGTGGGATGCTATTCCAGCCAAGTATTATTAAAAGGGGTGAAAGAGAAGAAATATTTCATCACTTCGACTTCGCCAAAACTGGGGACGCTAGGGAGGAGTCCCATGGAGGAGGAGGAGCGTCCTCTCAATTAAAAGCCCAACCTATCAGATGAGCGACAGAAGCATCATCCTAATCAATGGATGCTCTTCACAGCTCACAGAGAAAGGGCGTGTCAGGTAAGTACCAACGCCCCTTTTGTTGCCACATTTGTAATAACGGAATTGTTTGTATTAATCTCCCCTCCAATTTTAATATAGCCTTAAAGTAGCCTTAAAGTATACATAATTTTTATAAAATGAGCAATTTAAAGATGAGAATCAAGGTCAATAATATCAAGTTCAGTTTCTTTTATCCATCAATTTTTTCCCCAATAGTGGGGTGATATTACAAAAATGTGCCTTTGTATTCTTCCAGGATACACATACAACTTTTACTGTTTTGCTGAAATCTTTGACAGCTCAGGCTGTTAAATGCCTGCTCTTAAGATCCAGCTGCCTACAATTATTGTAGGCTCGAATCCCACCAGGCTCAAGGTTGACTCAGCCTTCCATCCTCTCGGGGTAGGTAAACTGAGGACCCAAGATTGTTGGGGGCAATTAGCTGACTTTGTAAAAATGCCGCTTAGTAATAAGCAGGCATATACAATGGAATGAAGGCTATTGCTGAGCACACTGGGTTGTATCCCAGAAATTGTAAGCCGCCCTGAGTCTTGGAGAAGGCGGCATATAAATGTAATTAAAAAAAAAACCCATAGGAGATCAGTTTATTTCCCTTAACTCATTCATATGCTGTGTGTATGCACATATACATACATACTGTACATACATACCAAATCCATATACATCATATGTACATTTTGCATGAACTTGAAGTTAGCTGACATTCATAATTTCAATTTAGCCTTCCAATAAATTTTCACTGACAAATACAATTTCTTATGTGTTAACTGTAGAAGACAGAATTATGAACATACTACGGTGCATTTATTCATTACAGAATAAACAGCCTTTATCCTAAATAATTTGTACCAAAAGATTCCACCAATTAAACCAGTGATCAACCAGAGTGCTATCCTAAATATATAAAGTTTTTTGAAAACATTAATATTGAATCAAGTACTTTTTTACTGCATTCAGTAGTTTTGTAATATAGATAAACCTTGACTTTCAACTGTAAGTGAGACAAGACTTTCCATTGTTAAGCAAGGCAATTGTTAAGTGAGTCATACCCAATTTTATGACCTTTCTTGCCATGGTTGTTAAGCAAATCACTGCAGTTAAATGAATCCAGCTTCCCCCATTGACTTTTCTTGCAGGAAGATGGCTGGGAAGGTAACAAATGGTGATCACATGACCCTGGGATGGTGTAACCATTGTAAATACAATGCCAAGCATAATCCAATCCTGCCAGAGCAGCAAATGTTCTCGGGAAAAACATCTGGCATTGCCTTTTAGGCAGAAACAACCTCTAGCAGGCGTTTCTTAAAAATGTCTAGAGTTTCTGACATTGTCTGGGAGGAATTTGTCCCCACTTCCATTCCTCCATATGGAATTGTATCAGCTGTGTGATGTTTTAAGGGTTTCTTACATATGCAGCCTGTTTCAAGTCACCCCACACATCTTAATGGGATTTAGATCTGTGTTTTGACTTGATTATTCCAAATCTCTCTCCCCCCCCCACCATTCCTTGGTGGATTTACTGGAATGTTTAGGGTCATTGTCATGTTGCAAGGTCCATTCTAGAATGAGTTTAAATTTTCTGACAGATGGTCTCATATTATCCTCAACCATGCTTTCTTACAGTGATGAATTCATAGTGGAATCTTTGATGGTACACTTCCAGACCTGATGTAGCAAAGCAACCCCAAAGTATTCCTTCATCAGATGAACTTCTGCTTTAACAAAAGGTTAATATGTCGAATTTCACTGGTGCCAGTGTAGTGTGTAATATGTATATACCATGTTATAAGATCATACACCAGAGTAATAAACATGTTGCACAGAATATGATGTACATATGGAAACATATGACTAGTTTTTTTCCTAACTACTTGTATAAGGATTATTCTTTATGTTATTCATGTTGTCTTGTATTCTTGTATGGCTGCACCAGTAGAGGCTAAACCAATTTCTTGTGTACATGATGTACAACGACAATAAAGGCTTTGAACTTTTGCCTCATGTGTCCAGAGCACATCTCCCAAAAGTAGTGATCTTTCCCTAGATGTTCACAAGCAAACTCAGTCTGGCCTCATGAGCAAAAACATATAGTCCTGATATATATTTCCGGACAGTAAAGGTTTCCTCCTGGCACATATAGATCTAATTTATGTAGCTTCATTCTAATCATGGACTGTTGAGAGCTACTTGTACTTCATGTGATGAAGTCTGGGTTTGTTTCGTAGACTCCTTTAAATCTCTTTTGTTCTACTCTGTGTCTGAACTTACTGAGATGCCCTTTCCTGGGTAAGCTGGCAGTTGCTTGAAATCTTCTTCACTTATACATAATCTTGTGTCTAGTGGAATCCAGTTCTTTGGCAATCTTTTAAAATCCCATTCCAGAGATATATAGGGGTATATAACTTTTTTCCAAAGGCCTCAGAGAGCTTTTGATCTGCATATGATGATTACCTTACACTTTAGCAGCAAATAACAAAGTGCCTGAGATTTTAGTTAAGACAGGCTCCTCACAGAGCCTCTCTAATGATATTGTAATCATTAAAATGGTGTACCTTATTCTAAGTCTAGATATTTGAGATAGTAGTAAATGTAGGGATGTATTTAATTTTTTTCAGATTCAAATATGCATAATGTTTATTTAAATTACACAATGGGCTAGGAAATGTGAATAGTGCATTACATTTGAATCCTGTTTATATATCCATATTGTTGAAATAAAGTTCAGATATTTGAATTTTGAAATATGTTGAAAAAATAAAAAATTCTAAAGGGGTAATATACTTTTTCACATGACTGTATTTTGAATGACCAATAAATTCTTGCCTTTTTTTTACATTAATTGCATAGTAAAGTATCCTACTACATTGAAACTCACACTTATCTTCCTGCAGTATATGCTATTAATATATTAAGGGAAATACTCATAAAAGTAGATCAGACAGCCCTACTTGTTTCTTTTTATTTAAAGAGCTCTTCAGTGCCTCCTTTTTTTACTTTCCCTGAAGTTGAGAATGTACCCACTAAAGATCAATACTTCATTTTATCATGTTTTTACCATGTCATTCTGTAAATTTTCCCCAAGGTGAAATACACAGTAAAAAGTAACATGATAAACAATGTAAATTCACCTAAATAATCAAGTAGTAGTGTATAAAAATAGCAACTTTATAAACATGTATAGGCCAAATGCTTACATAAATGAGAAAACATTTGCCTGTCAATCCAAGGCCATTTTAGAATGAGTCATTGACTCATTTGGCAAAAACCTGAAGGGATTTTATATTTCAGTCTTCTGTTTTGGTTAGTTACTTAAAGAAATTGAATGGATACTCCTTTTAATGCATAATTTGCTAAGGGTCTTTGAACATGACCATGGAAACCCATGAGGCTTACATCCTCACTGTAACAAAGTACCTATCAGTTTAAAATTACTGATCTGAGAATCATAGTTCTTTTGTAAGCAGAATATATGCACCTGCCCCAAGTTGTCTGGTATGGCAACTTTATTAGCTATGTAATGTAAATGTTACTAATATTAGGAGTGAAAGGTTTTGGTTTTGCATTATTACTGTCACTTCCCATAAAATGGTTTGGTAAATCTGTTTTGGGATATTATAACTTCATAATATAAATAGGTCATCACTTGGTTACATGCTCATATATAAGCATTACATGGAAGCTGGCTGGGAAGGTTACAAATGAGACAGTGCAACTATCATAAATACATGCCGATTGATAACCAGCCAAATTTTGATCACATGACCATGGAGATGTTGCAATGGTTGTCATAAGTCACTCCCATCCACAATTCAAGGCAATTACACATTTCCCCTTAGCTGCTCATTTTGCACATGAAAGTGCCATATGGTCTGTTAGATAAAGCATTGATTGCTGTTGTAATACAGGCAGTCCTTGACTTCCAGCCATTCATTTAGCAATCGATCAAATTTACTATGGCACCAAAACAAGTTATTTACAACTGGGAATACCCAATAAACTTTACTCCATTACTTAATGCTTCTACCCTTTTATATATGTTTATAATTGTAAGTGTGGTTTGCTTGCATTGAGATACTTCAATTAACCATGAAGCTTCTTGGAGTTTACATTACAATGAGTTTGAATTTAGTCCATAGGAAAATAAACCTTTTACCTTTGAAACTATTGCATTATCCCAATTTTATCAGGACAACTCATTCTGCCACTGTCAATTACCCATGTAGGAGCAATTCTTGTTTTCAGGCAGTCTTCATTCATCTTTTCATATACCTTCTTGATAATGCATTTACAGTAAACTTCCTTTCATCTTTTTGATGTCTGTTGAAGAGAGGTAATCTGGTCTTCACATTCTCTACCCAACATAAAATTGCAACGTACTGTCCAAATTTTTCTCATTTCAAGGAACTGTAAGATTTACTCCTGCGCCATTGTTCCTTCTAGGATTTTCTATTATAGGAATTGTATGCCATAAATCTGGTGGTAATTCCCATTGCTGTCAATAATATATCCAGAATACATATTTACAGGACTGAACTGCACAAAAGATTAAATTATGCTTCTGTTTCCTGCTACTGGTGTATACTGTACTAAGACTTGCTATCACAGTAGCGTGAACTGGTAGCCAGGTGTGGTACCAGGACATACCATCTTCCCAGGGTAGCCTTTAGCCCATTGTTTTTTTGGTACAACAGGGCAACATTTGACATAAAGTCAAGGAGTGGTTATGGTGAAGTTCAGGAAGGACCGCTTCAGGATTTGGGAACAGGCAGAAGTAGCAGTGGGGGACTTCACTTAGTTGTTTGAAGAAGGAAATAAGTCAATTCAACCTGCCAAGAAGTCCTCTTCATCCGATCTTCATGTGATCTTACTCTTTTTCTCATTTTTTATAAATATTCCATAGCTGAGCAAAGCTCATCTTCATCCAAGTGAGAGGTGGATTTTATTTGGAGGCGTGGCTTCAGAGCTGTATGTGGAGGGTGGTATATACCGTGTTTCCCCGAAAATAAGACCTACCCCGAAAATAAGACCTAGTGTGTTTTTGGGAGCCAAAAAAAATATAAGACAGTGTCTTATGTTAGGGGAAACACGGCATGCGATTTGTTCGTGGTTTCGTACATGAATAAATGTACATTGTTCTACATGAATATGGTAAGTTTTTTTTCATTAAAAAAATATATAAGACCTACCCCGAAAATAAGACCTAGTGTGTTTTGGGAGCCAAAAAAAATATAAGACAGTGTCTTATTTTCGGGAAACACGGTAGAAGAAAACAGCTTGATTACGCCTGTTCTAGTTTGATATATTGCAGTTATTTAAATGAAATGTTTCATATGTTTTTATAAAGTAGCATGAAGTAATCATAAAGAAGCTTAACTTAAATTTATGGTTGGGAATCACATATTTGGGTCAGTTGAGATTAGATTGAAGAGGTTTGGTGGTCTGCTTCTTAGTGAGATTTGAGCATTACTTGTTTTACATTGAAGTGCATCTTTAATCAAGCCCAAAATATATGGGCATAACCAAAGAGCCATAGAACTATTGCAGATCACCAGCTGCTAGCTTTTTCCAGATTGGGTTCCTTTGAAGCCTAGGATTCCACAAAACTAAGAGGAAAAATGTTTATCTGCTAGGGAATAAAAGTTATTTGTAGAGAGTCTCTACAAAATTAAAATTCTGTAGATGCCCCTAAAGAATAACACCAAGTTAAGGTTAGATGGCTGAGTGTGTTGGGATCCCCCCCACCCTGGTTCATTGCTTTGGAAAGTTTCTTCGGGTGTGGGTGGGAAAATCACCTTTCCACGAAGGTCAAAGTGAGGTGGGAGATACCTTAAGTGTACTTAGTCATCTGCTCCCATCTCAATGCTGGTTTAATCAGGAGCAGCCATATTGATTTTTTTCCCAGATGCCATGTTATCAGCTGACATTTGGAAGCTCCACCCCTCTTTATCAGCGTTCCAGGGGCTATTATTTTTAATAAATAGGTTCTATAGCCTGAAGGTTTTTTTAGCCCCCTGACCCTACTGTTTTTGCTGCAAAAGCTTTTATGAAGGGAACTATGCAAAGGTTAAACGTGATTAGAAGGTATCATTGACTGTAGACAAATAAACTACAAAGAGAAATTGAAATTGAAATGAATGCTGTTGCAGTGGGATAATGTATATGAAATCATTAATGACTGATAGGTTAGATTAAATGTAGGCAATCGGGCTAATAGGAGGATTTGATTTTATAAAAACCCTTTCGCACAAAATTACAATGCATTATTTTCAGCTTTATCTTAGCTAAAATAATGAATATTTCCTATTAAGTTTTCTACATGTCACGAATTACAGTGCAAAACGCATTGTTTTTAAATGGTTGGTTTTTGTTGTTCTTGTTGTCAGTTACAGCAATTTTAAAAGAGCATAGCCCATGTGAAAGAATGAATAAAATTCAGGGAGTAGCATCAAGGACTTTGTAGCTCAGAAAAGTGAGTTTGGCAGTGCTAATTTGTATTAAAGTTGTTGTTGCATGACAGCAGGAAAAAGATTTAATGCTTGCCACCTGAATCAAGCCATGGAACATTGGTTTCTATAACTGCCATGAATTTGAATCAAGGCCAGTATCTCTAAATTCGAAATAAACTGATACTGTCTCAAGAAATAAAAAAAGGTGACTTACATGTGGGAAAGTATTTAGAAAATAGTATTTCAATTTAATTTTTAGCAGAATATATATTTTGCAATATTAACACTCAGGCCTTTTTTCTCCTTTCTGGAGGGGAGGGCTAAATGTCTGAAAACCATTTACTATCTTCATAACATCCCTAACAAGCAATGATTTTCGCATAAAGTACAAGTTCCAATTTATACCCTCACTGTCACTATGCAACCACTCTATCAGAATGTCTTTTTTCTTCCTCCCTTGCATATATAGTACTGCAAATAAGGTAGGAATATATGGTGTTAAAATATTAGTTGCTGCATTTACTTGTACAGAAATCCCTAGAAAAATACATTTTTCTTATGTTCAAAATACTGACCAATAATAGTAGATAATTCCTCAATTCAGCTGGTGATGATCTGATCTCATCGTTATATCTCACAGTTTTTCCAAGTGTATACTAGTATTTCTCTTATGATCTTGCCAATCGGCAGAGATTTTTAGAAAAATTGAATTTTTATTCAATTTTTTGGTTTACTGTATGAATTTATAAACTTTAATCTGAAAAATTCTAAAAAGTTTTAAAAAAATTAAATGTATGCCAATCTTGGAAATGCTAATAGCTTTGGTTCACATTAAAGACTGAATGAAATCCTTTATTCTTAATACAAATTTTCTCTCTTTGAATGGAAGAGCTTCAGTTTAAAGAAGGAAAAAGTGAGATCCATTAGAGCAGCATTCCCTAACCTTTTCGGGTTGGTGTCCCCATGCAGGGGAGAGGAGATGCGAGGGGCCGGGACATGTGTGTGCATGCACTGCTCCATTTGTGTGAGTGAGTAGGGCTGAGTCAGTGTGTGCACTGGTCCGCTGCTCCCATGTCATGGTTGTGAATAGGCCACGGTCCCTGCATTAGTGCTTTATTTCTGGAGTCAAGGGCTAATAGAATATCTTCTCATCCTTCTTCCTTTTAACAAGCCAGTTTTGGAAGATTTCTTTACAACACCATGGATAATATTACTGGGAGTTACTGGAAAATTGGGCACACGATGGCTCAGTGGCTAAGGTGCTGAGCTTGTCAATCAGAAAGGTTAGCAGTTTGGCAGTTCGAATCCCTAGCACTGTGTAATGGAGTGAGCTCCCATTACTTGTCCCAGCTTCTGCCAACCTAGCAGCTTGAAAGCATGTAAAAATGCAAGTAGAAAAATAGGGACCACTTTGGTGGGAAGGTAACAGCGTTCCGTGTGCCTTCGGCTATTGCTCATGCCAGCCATATGACTATGGAGATGTCTTCAGACAGCATTGGCTCTTTGGCTTTGTAATGGAGATGAGCACTGGCTCCTAGAGCCGGAAATGACTAGCATGTATGTGCGAGGGGAACCTTTACCTTTACCTTACTGGGAAAAAGAATTGAGGACTCTACCATTTTTTTCTCCATCTTGATCTGAATCTAAATTAGTTTATTATATTAACTTGTTTAACATATATTTATAGCTGAGAGAACATTACAGTTGACCATTGGGGGAATCTTTGTATATTTTTCTCCAGCATGCCTATTGGAGAATCCACACATCTGGGTTGAATCTGCCTTTCTGCCCAGAGATTTGAGTCATCAATCTTTGCCATGCCTCTTCCTGTTAGGCTGGGAAGTCCCCAGTCATGACTCAGTCTTGGCCCGCTAGAGATATGGCAAAGGTTGGCTCCAACTGGGAATCTGGGCAGAAGCTCACCTATTGTCCATCAAGGTGGAGCACATATCGGGGACAACAAACGCACAGGCAGATTACCTGAGTAGAGCCAAGGTGGACAACTCTGAGTGGCGTCTCCATCTGGATCTCTTCAAGGAAACGTGTCAGAAATTTGGAAGGCCGGTACTGGACCTGTTCGCCACTCTGGCAAACACTCAACTTCCCCGATTCTTCTCCAGTTTCCTGACACCGGGAGCAGAAGGGGTCAATGCCCGCTTCCCTCCTTTCCCCCTCATTCCAGGGGTGATATAGAAAGTGCTACTAGAACAGGCGGAAATTCTTCTCATCGCTTCACATTGGCCCAGATGATCATGGTATGCAGACCTGGTGAACTTGTCAGTGTCTTGTCCTTGGAGAATTCCTCAGGATAGGCTCTCCCGCAGCCAGGGGTTAGGCACTTGAGAGGAGGATCCTGAGGAAGGACAACTTCTCACAAAAGGTGATACGGACAATACAAGCTTCCAGGACACTTTCCACTAACAGAATATATGAAGCTACTTGGAAAGCATTCTGTAAATGGTGTGCCAGAAAAGAGACGGAACCCACAGCAGTTTCTATTCTGCAGATCCTGGACTTTTTACAGGATGGACTTGACAAAGGTTTCTCACTAACACACTATGCAGGCAAGTGGCTGCCCTGTCCATGGTACTGCATTACAGATATTTGGACTACCTAGTCCACTATCCAGCAACTTCATCAGGGGGACCATCAATCTCAAACCACCAGGTACCCCACCTGGGACCTGTCTAAAGTCCTGCAAGCCCACACTGGCACCATTTGAACCTCTGCAGTCTATCAGTTTGCAGTTCTTGACATTGAAAGTCTCCTTCCTAGTGGCCATCACCTTAGCCAGGTGCATATCGAAACTGGCAGCTTTTTCTGTCAGAGAAGACCTTACATAAACAGGGTAGTTCTGCGCCTGTACCCCTCCTTCATCCCTAAAATCAACCTCCTCTTTCATAGGGCTCAAGAAATCATCCTACCTGACTTCTGCCCTACTCCATCTAATGATTTGGATCACAGATGACACAATCTGGATGTAAGGAGGGCACTCTGCAGATATATCCAAAGAACATCATTGTATCACAGAACTGAAGCCCTGTTTGTCTCATTTCAATCATCTTCCATGGGTACCATGGTCTCATCATCGACCATACGCTGTTGGAACAGGGCTTGTATAGCCAAGGCCTACGAGACTGAAGCTCTTCCTGTACCCATATGAGTAACTGCCCATTCAACACGAAGTGCAGCTACCACTGCTATGTGGGCAACACAGGCCTATCTTGAGGACATCTGCAGGGAGCAACGTGGTCCTCCCCATCCCTCTTTGTGTGGCACTACAAACTGGACACATTTGCCTCTGCAGAGGCAGCCTTTGGCAGTAGTGTGTGTTGCAACGAGTAAATACAGATGGGGGAATCACAGGACTAGACTGCTTCCCGCACATAGGGACTGCCGGCTTCCGTATGTCCCATATGTGTGGATTCTCTCAATAGGTATGCAAGAAAAGCGTTGGCTTACCTGAACGCAGTTTCTCAGCATGCCTTTGAAGAATCCACTCCCATCCTGGCAACCATCTGGTCCAGTGACCAGGTGGGAGGCCGAGCTAATACCACAGTGAAGATCATCAGGTGGCTGCACCTTTGTTGTGATGGGGACTTCCTGGCCTGACAGAAAGAGGCGTGGCAAAGATTGATGACTCAGTCTCTTGGCAGAAAGGCAGATTCAGTTCATATGTGTGGATTCTCCAAAGGCATGCTGAGAAATTGCAATCAGGTAAGCCAATGCCTCTTCTCATTATTTTGCACACTCAAACATAAAACTGCATGTTGGCTATTTTAAAATGAGGCCTTTTAGGGAGATGTTCAGTTGTGTTTTTCATCTGATAATGGTGTAGTATCCAAGGATCCCTATACCTCCCACTTCACAAATTTCTTAGCTGCTGAGAGATGTTTGCTTGTCATTGGAATTAATTTATTTGTAATCAATTCAATTCTTTGTTTTTAAAGATAGCTATTAATCTTGGGCTTTTTATTATTTTAATTTGAGCATAAATTAAACATTTATGGAACATACATTAATGGTGGACTTCTTTAGTTTTTAAAAATGGCAGACTTAAAGCTTACAGAAATTTTTAAATAATGGTATGAATGTGACAAAAGAGAAAACTTTGGCAACTGTTCCATATCCTTTTAAGAGATCATATCAAGATGAAGTGGGCAAAGTACTGACACATGGAGGTATTTTTAAAGATTCCTGGCACGCTGTATTGATACATAACTCAACAGGCCATTTTGTTGGTGGATGGGAGCCACCAGATTCTATTAAAATTTATTTTGCGTCACAGTTCCAGACTTCATAAAATACGATACATTATGTAATATGAAGTGCAGTGTTGTGTGCATGATTAAAAAGGCCTGTAATTGTGTTTCTGTTTTGTTCTGAGTACATTCTGAGATGCCACAGTAAGAGTTATCTTGGCAGCTTTATCTGCCAAAGAAGCTGCACACAGAATTCTTCTGTCTGACCTCAATGGACAAAAAAGTAACACATTCTGAAGGTCTTGGTAAAAATTAAAGGAGAAAATGATCCCATGAGTCAATGCATTTCTCTTTACTAGGACAAAGCCTTTTAGGATGGGAGATTTTGCATAATTTAACTTCCAGTACTGTTGATGGTAAAATATTAAAACCTCAGTATTGTAAAGGGCCTATGAAATGTATTGATTGTAAGTTGGCCACATATAAGGCTGATTTAAAACCAAGTTTGTTGTGCCTCATTTGCCCTCAAAATGACATTGAGTAAATTTTGTTTGTAATTCTATGTCAATACTTTAAGAGTTGCCATTGCCTGATTTTGTTTCAAGTACATCAGCATCACATTTGAGAACCAGTTTATGTAATTTGTCATTTATGTGGAGTTCTCAAGAGGAACAGTATTTGTATGGCAGAATAAAATATATTAGACTTAAGACTTAAAGGGAGCTTTTTGCCAGTATTTAAATATACATAGCTTTACTAGCCACCTCCATACATTGAGCTTTATTAGGCAGTTATTTTGCTATCTGAAATAACTTAGAAAACCAGTTTGAATTCTCCCCAGTTTCTCATAGTTGACACCTGGAATTAACTGCATAGATAAACTGTTCCAGCATCTTGGATTCAGAAAGCAGCTAGTGCATACTGTGTTTCTCTAAAGAAAAAAAAAAGTGAGGATTGCTGCTGAACTCTTTTGAACATTCAAAACAATCTGGGAAATGAAGGATGTTCCTTCTCTGAATAATGTAACACAATCTAAACATTTAGATACAGTGTTTTTAAGTTATATGCTCCTCACTGGTCCATTAGAATTTTTTTGAAGCACTTTGCCAAAGGTATGACCTTTATTTTCTTATATGTAAGAAGAGGAGTTCAGGAATTAAATAATGGTCTATGGCTCTTCTAAATATCTTTCAATAATATGAGATCAAGGTCTGCATAATGCAATATAGATGTCATTTAGCTGGATGAAACTTCCTTGCTTAAGGCATCTACCAATTCATTAATATAGTAATTAAAAGTAGTGAGATCAAAATATACCCTTGTTTGATTGCTGGTTGGCATGCATGCTTGAATAGTGATTAGCTCTAGTACATCTCACTTTCAAATTGCTGTTCCTTTGAAGTGCATAAATAGGGTGAGTAACTATCTAGCAAGTGTAGATACTTTGAGTTTATTCCAAACAAACTATTTAGCTTGCTTGAGAACTACAATCCACAAAAAGGCTGCCCTAAGTCATTGGGTATTGATGGATTCAATCAGATGGGAGAGTATCAGAATACAGAATAATAGGGTTGGAAATCTTCTGGTCTAGATGCTAGATTCAAGACATATGGCTGTCCAATCTCTTCTTAAAAGCATCCACCATTGGAGCAACCACAACTTCTGGAGGCTAGCCATCCACAATTAAGTGTTTTCAACTATTGGGAAATTTCTTCTTAGTTCTAGATTAGATATTTCTTTGATACGGTTCCAACCATTATTTCCTCTCTTGCCATGAGGTGCTTTGGAGAATAAGTTGATCCCTCCTCACTGTGAAAGTCTCCTAAATATTGAAAGACTGTGATCATATCATCTCTAGTCTTCCCCTTCATTAGATTAGACATTCTCACTTCCCACAACCATTCATTGTACACTTTAGCATCCAGTCTCCTAATTGTCATTGTTGCTTTTCTCTGCACTCTTTCTATGGTTTGAACCAGTGGTGGGATTCAATTTTTTTTTACTACCGGTTCTGTGGGTGTGGCTTGGTGGGCATAGCAGAGGAAGGATACAGTAAAAGGATACAGCTGGGACTTGGGAGGCAGAGAATAAATGGGGGCAGGGCTAGTCAGAGGTGGTATTTGCAGGTTCTCCAAACTACTCAAAATTTCTGCTACTGGTTCTCCAGAACTGGTCAGAACCAGCTGAATACCACCTCTGCTTCAAACATCTGTTTGTATTGTGATGACCAAATCAGGACACAGTGTAGTCTTATCAGTACAACATAAAGTGGTACTAACACATCACATGATCTTAGTACTGTCCCTGTGCTGATGCAGTCTAGGACTCTCTTGACCTAGCACAGAACAATCTACCCACAACCCTTCTTGTTTGGAAGTAGGAGCTCCTCCTAACCAGTCTAAAGACCACTCCATCAGCCTCTTCCCCTAAATCAGTTTCAGCATCTCATGAATTTTGCCTCCATAAAAAGCTTGACGTTTCCCAGATTGCTTCTGAGATATGATACTCCAGGCATGAAGGGTGAGCTTTCTGTACTCCCATAACTAAATACCAAAACCTAGCAGTCTTTTGGCTAGGTTACTGTTACTAACAGCATCCAAGTTTCATTAACTGCTTCTCTCGTAATGCTTTTTCTGAAGGAGAACTCTCAAAGCGTATAAATGAGCTTGACTATATTTCTTAAATTCTTTTAAGAAAATTCTTAAATAATTTTTTTTTTTACTTTCTGGCAGTCCAGAAAGTGCATTTTTAGTTTGAGTTTGACTTAAAATCTGTTTGCAGGACTGGATGATAAACATGTAATGTTTAAGAGTAATTTTATTGGTGTACTTGAAACTATTTCAAGGTGAGCCTGTTTCAGAGTACATTCAAAAGCTCTTCTAAACTAGAATCATATAACAGCAGTATTGTTGATGGCACCATACTTTAGAATCCAAATCAAAGTGATGACCATTACCTAGTTAGACTCCTCAACATCTTCAGTCTGCCTGCTTCAAGTAAAACCAGTGTGTTCAGTATGCGCTTCCGGGCAAAAACGTTCAAGGTCCCGCTCTGTGTGAGATTTTTGGGGGGGAAGATTAGAAAGTGGTACAAGTTCCCATCTATACCCCTCCAAAATTATGTTAATTCCCTCCCTTATGGTTTTTAGAATAATGGTTAACTATTTTGAAGAATCTTTAGATTTTGAAGTTATGGATGCCAAGGAGAAGTAATATTTTATTACAGTTCAGTAGTATATTTTAATGAAGATTTTGTTTTTATTTTAAGAATACACTAAATTCTTGGAAGTGCATTTATAGTCAGCAGTATACAACTGTTGTAATATATAAACAAAATTTTCTGCTACTCTTTGTTCCCAGTAACTATTTCTTCTCAGTAACTTTAGCAGAATCCTAAATGACACATTTTTTGAAGTTAAACTTATTATAGATTATAATGTAAAAGTTTTGCAATTCAGTGATTTAACATATAGAAAATGGAAAGAAAATATCTATTATTCTCAGTTCTGTCCCTCTTTGATGGCATATTTCTTCCACTTGATCTATTTATTTATGAAAATGTATATGGCCGTCTGCTTATTCTTAGTGACTCTGGGCTGCTTACAAAAATAAAAGCCCAACATACAAACAATTTGTGGTCTTGTAACTGTATATAGTGTTCCTTTTTGTCTCTCATCCTTCAAATAATCCCTCAGTTTTATCCATGTGGATAAGATGAGTCAATATTGAGATTACAGAATTCGAAAATAATCTTATACTAATTTGTCACTCTTTCTGTATTGTTCTGAAGTCTTTAGCAGTAAAAATAAACTTCCAACATAGAATCAATCACAATGAGTTATATTCTTCATAATCACAAAGTAGCACCATCGACCATGTTTGAGAGATTAAATGTAAAGAAAGAAGGTTAAAAAAATATTGCATAGCTACTACATCTCATATAGAAAATATATGCTTAGAAATTGAAAATTTGTAGGTTGGAATTAATTAACAATTACTATGTTGAATGTAGCTACATATGGTCTTCAATTTATGATCGTTAACAATGGTTCAAATTAAAAGAGTAGTTAATAGCATGGAACTATTTCAAAATGTTGCACCGTCATTCTGCTGACATTTGCAGTGTGGGTTCTTGGGTCCTCACACTTACAACTGGTTGCCAAGAGCTCCACGGTCATATTGCCAATTGCAATATGCTCTGCTAGTTTCCTCAGAAAACCAGTAGGGAAGATTGTAAGTTGCAAGTTGTTGCTGCCTGCTGAGTGGACTCACTCTCATCGGTGAGGGTTGGCTGAAAGAACTCTCTCAATGGATTTTAACTCTATGCAAATAGGCATGAAGGGCCAGCTTTCACAATAGTCAAAGAGAAATACATGATTCTTGAGCAGCAACACAGTCACAGTCAACACAGCAACTCAGCTGAACAGAGTCTTCCAGTATAACTGAAAAAAGTAAAAGTAAGTAAAAAGTAACCAAAATAAGAAATATGAGATATTTTTTAAAAGATTGAATGCAATATTACAGAAGTGAAGGAGGACAAATATAACCATCAATAAGATCTAATGGAAGAAATAAAATTAAAAAGAAAATGGGAATACCATAGAGGACTGAAACATTTATAAGGTGTAAATGAAATTTTATTTAATATTTTTGGGAGCCACCTATTCCAATGGACTCTACAACATAACAAAACTAGTAGAAAAAGTGGACTATTAAAGCATTAAATCAGACAGTAGCTCAGACAAATTACACATTCAAAACATTTGCTTTTTTAAAGTTATAAATGCAGTAACATAACAAGAAAGAATGACATATAGGAGGCAATAAACCAGATATTAAATACAAAAATTACAGGCCTTTAATTCAATTCACCCAGTAAATTGTTTAAGACGGGTGTCAAACTGGATTTCTTGGAGGGCCGGATCAGCATTGTAGTTGTCCTCCATGGGCCTGCCAGGTGGGGAGGAGGAGATGGGATGGACGGTCTTCTGCAGCACCCTGCCACCCAAACTGGGGCACGGGCCAGATTTAAGCATCCCATGGACCGAATCTGGCCCGCGGGCCTTGAGTTTGTCACCCTTAGTTTAAGAGAACAGGAAACCACAATTATAGAACCAGGTTGCTAAGGAAACTCTTAATTTATTGAATCACTATTAATTTCTCACACAAAGTTTTGATTAATATCTTAAAAAGAACCATGCATATAAACTGACAAAAATAAGGGCAGATTTCAGAAAAAGTAGAGGAAGATGAGATGAACAACGTCTGATAGTAGTGCAAAGACAGAAAATATAAGATTTACTTCTATTTTACTACAGCAAAGGGTTTGACTGTGCAGGTCATGCCAAAATGTGAAATATATTGAGGCTATAGGTGACCAGAGCATCTGATTAGTTTTCTAAGGAATATTCACAATAAACAAGAAGCTATTGCAAGAACTAAATTTAGAAAAACTGTCTGCAATAAGAAAGGGAATAAAATAAAGGTCACACTGTTCTCATATTTATTTAACCAAATATAAGAATAGTAGGAAAAAGTTGGAATCCATATTAGAGATTGGTACACTAATAGTTATAGATATGTTGACAGCATTATTTGGTAAGCTGAAAATAAAGGCAATTTTGAAAAAAAACTCACTGAGAATGTATAATAGGAGAGTGAAAAACCGGTTTTGTGGCTGCCGGTGGTTTTTTTTCCCTGTGGGAAACGAGTCCAAATGGCTGAGTGTTTAAGTTTGCAGACCCCTGCTATAGGAGTTTATGTACTCCATAGTGGCGCAGTGGTTAGAATGCAGCATTGCAGGATAACTTTGCTCACATTGCCAGGAGTTTGATTCCTTCTATTCCGACTGGCTCAAGCTTGACACTGCCTTCCATCCTTCCGATAGTAAAATGAGGGTCCAGATTGCTGGGGGCCAATATGTTGTCTCTGTAAACCAGTGGTTCTTAACCTTTTTGGAAGAATCGCCCCCTTGAGCCATTGAGGAAGTTGTCATTGCCCCCTTCCCCAACATAACTGCCCCCTGCCACCTCTTAGCATCCCCAAGGGGCCAGAAGGGCTAAGAGGCGCAGGGGCGGCGCGTTGAATGCGGCCACGGTGGCATGTAACGTGCCACTGCTTCCGCATTGGAGGCGCTGGCTCCAGAGCAGTGCTAGTCAATGGGTGAACCTGCAGGGCCAGCCGGCACCTCAAATGCCCCCCTGTCGCCTCTTAGCGCCCCTCTTCCGGCCCCCTTGGGGATGCTAAGAGGTGGCAGGGGGGCGTTCAAAGTGCTGGCCCTGCAGGCTCACCCCATTGACTGTTGTACCTGAACCGTATCGAATGTGGCATGTTGGGAAAAGCCGCCACTGCTTTCCCAGTGCTGCCTCTCGTTCTCTGTCTGTCCATCTGTCCGTCCGTCCATCCATCCATCCATCCAAAAGGTCTGTCTGTTTGCCTGCCTGCCTTCCTGCCTATCTACCTACCTACCTGTCTTTTTGTCTACCTACCTACCTACCTACCTACCTACCAATATAGATCTCTCTCCCTCTCCCTCTCTCTCCCAATATATCTCGCTCCATCGCCCCATATTGCCCCCTTCATTCCTTCCCCATGTCACCCCTTTTCGCTCCATTGCCCCCTGAAAACAAATTGCCCTGGATATCAGGTTAAGAACCACTGCTGTAAACCATTTAGAGCTGTAAATCTCTGTGTAGCAGTATATAAATCTAAGCACTATTATGTTATTATACTATATATGTTATATTATAAAATCAATCATAATACAGGCATTTTTAATTTGAAATGTAACTTGCATATAACGTTATTTCACTCAAAGTTTTGAAAAAGAAATGCATTCTTCAATATAAACAGCAAATGAAATCTGTAGAACCAGAATGTAGCTAGCCATTTCAAATTTTTTGATGTCTTTGTTGAATTTAGGATGCTTTCTTGAGCTGCCTTTAAAGTCCTGCACGGAGGCCTCGGGTAGAGTGAATCTCGCTTACCTTAACTTTTTTTCTGTGTTCAAAAAGGCATTCTCAGTCTTTTTGTGGAAAATGGCAATCTCTTTGGAATTGATCAGTTTTATTTCTTAATCAGTTGAAGTGCTATCCATAGGATAACAGAAAATATCTCCTTTACTGCAAGTTGTGTTACTCTGTTGGGCTAGAAGGAGGCTGAAAACATAGCTTACATCTATGGCATGATAATACTCAACATTTCCTCTGGGTACATAGGCCAGAGTTCAAAGTTAAAATGATATTATAAAAGGATGCATTCAGTTTGAAATGTCAAACTTTATATG
The DNA here is from genome assembly GCA_009733165.1 of Naja naja. NCBI lineage: Eukaryota > Metazoa > Chordata > Lepidosauria > Squamata > Elapidae > Naja > Naja naja. The sequence goes on from CM019148.1 coordinate 314,136,420, forward strand.
AAAAATTTTCTCCTTTAAAAAATATCATGAGCCAACATGGATATTTTTAAAAAAACAATGACTATTCATAAAAGGGATAATTTTAAAGTATTGACAGCTTAGCTGTCAACAGTTACATTTACAATAGTGAGAAATACAGGAGGTTGGTAATTTTGATTTTGATTAAATTATTTATTTATTTATTTATTTATTTATTTATTTATTTATTTATTTATTTATTATTTGGACTTGTATGCTGCCCCATCTCCGAAGACTCGGGGTGGCTCACAACTAAAACAATAACAATAAATAATTAAAAGAGAATTAAACCAATCACAAGCCCAATGATAGCTAAACAAAATTAAAATTTAAAATAATTTAAGAACTTGCTTAAATTACTAATTACTAATTCACCAATATTTAGCACAATGGTGTCTGAAAATTGGTTTTACCCATTTTAAAATATTTTCACCTAGTGGTGAAAAGCAGGGTTTCAAGTTCCTTTATACATAAACTTGTATGGAGTACTCTTACTTGTTTCTGGTTTTCGTTAATGGGAATCATGTCAAACCATGATTGTTCTTCCAGTATAAATTTCTACATGTCTAATTAAAAATTAAGTTCTTCTGCTCTCTTGAAAAATAGGAGGATCTATTACATCAGACCTCATTATGAACATTTTAAATTTCAAATGGAGATTTGAACAACTACATTACATCCATATCAGCTCCATCAGCTTCCTGAACATTCTTCTTCCTGGTACTGCAATTTTTATTATTACTGGGGGATCTTTAGAACACTTAGAATCTTTAGAACAGGGGTCGCCAACCTTTTGGACCTCAGGGACCACCAAACTCATAATTTTAAATTCCAGGGACTACTAACCAGTTCTCTGGGCGTGGCCTAAATTGTGGGTGTGGCTTGGTGGTCATGTGACTGGCTGGGCATGGCTTATATATTTATATAAATATTTATATAAATATTGAATTTTTTATAAAAAAGAGCAACTTTTACCCAAAATCAGACAAAGCAGGCAGGAAAATTGAGTTGTTCACAGAATCACAGATTTGTTCAGATATCTATCTATCTGCCATCGGCTTGCTCAGTCTGTCACATAACATTTGCTTGCAAGCAAACTCATAAAATTTGCTAGCAAGGAAACTCACAAAATTAACTCAACACACCATGTATGTAAATATTGAATTTTTTATATAAAAAAGAGCAATTTTTACCCAAAATCAGGCAAAGCAGGCAGGCAAATTGAGTTGCTTACAGAATCATTCAGTGATCTATCTATCTGCCATTGGCCAGCTCAGTCTGTCACATAAACTTTGCTTGCCATGGGTCTGTACTGAATAATAGAACCTTCAGTTCTAAGAGAGGCTTAGCTGTGCTTAAAAGCAGAGCTGAAGATCTAAAGACTAGCTAGAAAGCAAGAAATCCAACCATTTCCTGCTTTCTAGCTAATCTAAATCTCACAGCTGATGGTCGGAAAAATAGCAATTTAGCAGGCAAGTTTGCCGGGTAAGGAGTGAGTGGGCGGGGAGGGTTCCCACAGGCCATGTGGGCAGCGTAGCCTTGTTTCTGCGCAGCCTGGTTTAATTGCTTTGGGGGGGTGCTCTGGGGTGAGATTTCTCTGTGGTACACCAAAATTTTCTCATGGCCCACCAGTGGGCCATGACCCACTGGTTGGCGACCGCTGCTTTAGAACACCTGTCAACAAATAATTAGTATTAGTATTTTTATACAATTTTAAATATTATATCTTCATTTCCACAGAAACTAGTTGAGATAAATTATTATTATTATTTCCATTCTCAAGAGTGAGAATATATTAACAGCTTACTCAAGAAGTGTTCAAACAAGCTTCTGGTTTAGATGTGCTGGGGTCATGGACGATGCTAATTTGGTGGTGCAGGCTGTTAATAGCCTAGCACTTAGTTCCAGCTGCCTGTAATTATTGCAGGCTCAAATCCCACCAGGCTCAAGGTTGACTCAGCCTTCCATCCTCTCGGGGTAGGTAAAGTGAGGACCCAATATTGTTGGGGGCAATAAGCTGACTTTGTAAAAAATGCTGCTTAGTAATAAGCAGGCATATACAATGGAATGAAGGCTATTGCTGAGCGCATTGGGTTGTATCCCAAAACTGTAAGCCACCCTGAGTCTCCGAAGAAGGGCGGGATATAAATACGAATTAAAAAAAAAAAACCAAGGCTCTGGAGTAAGCAAAGTAAGGCTCTGTGTTCCTTAGCAATGGAACACAGTGTTATAGTGTCATGTATTACAATCTGGGCTATGCTGACTCCTTGGGTTTTCTTGATTTTAATTTTGGGGGTTTTAATGTTAATTTGGCTTAGTTTGTTTAATATGGTTTTAGGTAATTTATTGTTGTATTTCCTTTTAATCTGTGAGCCGCCCCGAGTCCTTTGTGAGTGGGGGCGGCATATAAGTTGAATTAATAAATAAATAAATAATAAATGTTGTTGTTTTTATTTTCTTATTGAAACTTTAATATATGTTCTTTACATGTGCAGAAAAATTAATGTGTGTCATTTAAAGCATTTAATATTAGAATTTTTTTAGGTATAATAAAATCTGATTCTGGAAATAAGCACACATTGTAAAGATAATTAGATTTTGAAGTATGTGTATAAGGTATTTATCCACCTAGGCCAAATAATAAAGAATTTTCAATTATATAAGCTCTTAATATTAAGCAGTTTTTCTGTGGTGCTGTCTTGCAGTGCTGAAAATAAGTTATGAATGCAGTACTGTTCAAGAATAAAAAGGTTTGCTTGGAAGAGAGTGGTGTGCCTGGGCCTCTGCTATTGAGAAGATGCCAGTCATTAATGAAAACGTCTTTCATGAAACTATAGCTGACTTTCTTGTGATACAGTACAATAATACAAAGAATTTAAAATCCAACTAGTGTGTGAAAATGTTCACAGTGCTTTTAAAACTGGGAGGAAGTATTTACTTATAATTGGACTACATTAACCAATCACACCTAAAAAATAATTTCCCCTCCATATACCTCAAATGAAAACTTGAATAAATTGGGCTTTATAATCCCTTCTTTGCTCTGAAATCTCTTTTTGTGCCTCTTGATTGTAACTACAAAAGATGTCTTCTGAGAAGAAAAGCCTTAAGCATGACATCAGAATAAAGGAATGTTCTCCACAATGAAGCATGCTGAAAGTAGTCCTTGTTTAAAATAATGTTTTTATTACAAAGTAAATCTGGAAGCAAAACTTGAATATAATATAATAATTTAGTTATTTCACATTTGTAAGAAGGAAATGCATAAGGCTCTTTAAGCCCAGTGGAAGATAAAATTTCATACTACAGTAACTAAATAAAGGCTTGTTGTGCTACATGGAAGGATCTGAATCTACAAATGTCTAAATAAAATAAAACCATTAAGCATTTTTCCAGAAATAGTTGTATATGGCTATTGTACTCAGAGAAAGCCAAGGCATGAAATATTAACACAGCCTTCCATTACAGAGAAACAATGAAGGCAAATATGTCTTGCTTTTCTCCAAATTTTGTGGATCTTTCCGCATTGATTTTCTTGTGAACAATTGAGAAGTCAATTCATTTATATATACAAATAAATAATCATTTTTTTCTCTCTGAAATGATTTATTTGGAGAATATAGAAGGATAAGGAACGAAGTATTTCTGATTTATAACATTATTAAATTCTAATTAAATACTTCTTTATTCTATTGTTTATTATTACTGATTAATACATAATACCCACCAATTCATTTGAATTCAGTAGAAATTCATTTGAATTTAACAGTGGCTATTTTTACACTAATTATTTACTTTATGTTAATTATTAATTTAGGATTGGAAATGGGTTTTCTTTGTTGAAAACATTGAACATGCATGCTTGAAATTTTTGTATTTTTCTGTAGATTTAAATGTTTATGTATGAATGTACTTTTTGTTTTTGTTTTACCTTTGATGTTTTGTTGATATTTATCTTAATTAAAAAATAAAATAAATATGTTGAAAACAGTAGCTGTTTTAATTTGTTTGGGCTGTTTGTTAGGGGGCTGCCATAGGAGCACCATTGCTTGAAAGTGATGTAACTATGTAGTTTGTTTTGAGATTGGTAAATGTGATCTAGGAGTAAGACAGCTTGGATTGTCTGAATCCCTTGTAGCCCAAAGCATTATCAGCAATTTTCTCCAGTTCCAACATTCACAGCCTTTTTCTTTCCTCAGTTTTTTTAATGGTTCACCTTATATAATGACCTCATATAATTAGGAAAAGTCATAATTCTGACAATTTGTACAGTTGATGTTTAAACTTACAGTACTTTTTCCGGGCTACAGTTACTATCAATGTACATTTTTCAGCCTAGGAAAATCATGCCTGTAATTACTTCAGCTTTTAGCCTTTTTGCATCCGGGTGGCATTGTCTGTTGATATAATCTTAGTATTTTTAGTTTGAATAATGGCTTGACTTCTATATATTTTTACCTTTAAGAACTTTCCTTAAATAAAAATAGTGTCTTCAGAATGTCTGAGGCATTCGTTCAGCATCTTTAATTACAGCAACTATTTCTTCTAGTCCAGAGTTTCTTGTGTCACATTCTTCATATAAATTAAATAAGGTGACAGTGTATGTATGTATCATTTTTCTTCCTTTATGTTTTGCTTTGTGTTTCATTCTAAACTGTTCTTCAATAGATAGATGAATTGAACTATATACATTTTCTTAAAAGCTAACTACAATGAGTTGTAATGTACACTATCAAAAAGCATTTGTATAACCAATAAAGCAAAAATATATACCTTTCTGACACTCATTTGTTTTTTCAATTATCCATAGGGTATTACAATGTGATTACAGGTGTCTCTGCTTCTTCTGAATCCATCTTGAATACCAGATAGTTCTCATTCCTTTCTTTTTTGAAGACTGGGTTGCAAAATCTTCAATATTATCACACTAGCATGTAAGATGATTGCAGTTTGAGCAGTCTTTGATGCTAAGGTTTTGGTATTAAAATATAAATTGATCTTTTGCGGTTGTCTGGCCTGTGATATGTTTTCTATAACTGCTTACAAACTATGTGAAGCACTTTAACTTTATCCTCTTGTAAGATTATAGAGTTCTATTGCTATTTCATCAGATTCTGTTGTTACAAGTGTTTTCCAGGGCCCATTTAACTTCATTTTACAGAATGTTTGGCTCTAGTTCAATAATCAAACTTGTATATATCATTTATTTGGGAATTCTTTTGTATAGTTCTTTCATGTTTTAATGTTTTTTGTCTAATCTATTTTTGCATGAAAGGATTCTTTTATTTCTGAAATATTCTTGAACAATTCTCTTGTTCTTTTAGTTGGACAACTAACTATTTTAACTTCCTTTGCCTTTTGCATTTGGGATTATTGTTTTCTCTTTCTCTAATGCTATCACATCAATTTCAGCCCAGAATACTTCAAGCACTTTATTCATCAAATCAAATATTTTTCAATATACTCTTTTACTTTTACCATGTAATCATTTGAACACTGCTGAGATTTTATCAAGTTGGTTCAAGGATTTTGTTAGTTTCATTTATATTTGTACAAGAAGAAGCTTTATCATATGAGCTGCAGTTAGCACAGAAACTTTTTGTGTTTTTCCAGATCAAATTTGTAATTTAGGTTTTTGGAAGAAGATAATTTTTATAAACATTTAATTTTAGTGGAACTCTTAATCAGTTTGCTGCTTGCTTCATTTTGTATCAAGGTCATTGCTCAGAAGCTAATTTGCTTCCAAATTTAGCATTCCAGATGATAGCATATATTTGTGTGTGTGTGTGTTTTAACAAGGTTGAGTTAATTCCTCAGTTTTTATTTCCTCCATACTTGTGGCTGGCATGTCGTATTGGTCAATCATGATAGTGGTTGGCTAGCCTTAAAATTTGAACAAGAATAATTCTGTCATTTGGGGGATTTCATCTATCTAAGCACTTACATTAACACTCTTTTCTTAACAATTACAGCTATTCTATTTTTAAAACACTTTCTTTTTTGCAGGAAGTTTTATATTACCTGGTTTGTGAAATAATTCATTACAGTCCATTTCACTGATTCCTAGAATATCAGTGTTCAATTATGACATTTTCGTTCTTAAAGCCTCATGTTTGCCTTGGTTCATGGTTCGGATACTCCATGTATCATTGGTATATGTATCTTTGCAGCATTTGTATTTATATCTGTTCCTTTTGCCTCTAGTCACAGGAGCCACATATAGTAACAAACACAAATTCATCACCTTCTTATTTATTTAAATATTGCCTTGATCGTGGATCTTCATGTCCTTGGCAGAATACTGGAGTAGGTTAGGTTTAGAATCACCTAGACTTAAATTTCAAATAAAAACATGGTTTAAATTAGTAAGAATGTAATGATTTCAATGTCTAAAAATTACCCTGAAATTACTATATTTGGTTGCCAAATGGAATGACTTCTATATTGTTTGGACTTTCTTAGCTGCCACAAGACATAATGCTTACCTGATCTTTTCAGGCTGCTGATAGTGAAAAGGAAATCCCAAAATACTGAAATAAGGTGACCTGTTCTAAGTTGATGCCATCTACTGCTAGGATTTTTCAGGAGTCTCTTACATAGGAATATAGGATTGTTTTCATTTAACAGTAAAATAATCTTAAAATTTTAATTGTTTTATACACCTTATATCTAATGTATTTCAGTCTTTTAATTTGCTTTCTTTTTGCTGTGTACCATTTGTTTAGCTGCATTACTATCTCAGCATTCTATAACTTTGGTTATAAAACTATACTTAAATTTGGTGATTGACTACCATACAGATAATTCATTCATTAATATATATACCTAAATATTATATTCTGTGTATGGGTTGGGTTTTTTGGTGCCTTTGAGTAACTTTTTGATCCCTAGATATGTCCTTCAGTTTTCTTGGCAAGTTTTTTTGGAAGTGGTTTGCCACTGATTCCTTCCTAGGGCTATGAGAGAATGGCAGACCCACAGCCACTCAGCTGACTTTGTGGCTAAGAACAGGGCTAAAGGTCAGTCTCCTGGTTTAATACTCTTAATTTTTATAGGTAGGAAAGAAAATTTTTAAATGTGGGTGTCTGTATAAGGCAATGAGTGTGCACTTGTCTACTGAATCTGTTTTATTCTACAATTGAGACATTTGAAATGTGTATCTTTCATAATGCCATGAATTTATTTTGTATATTTTGTTTCACAATATTTAAAATGCATTCTAATCTGAAAAAAAAGCTTTGGATAGATAACAGAAGAAATAAAATTAAAACCCCAAATAAAAACAATATAGGGGAACAAAACAACAAGAGTACAGACAACCAGATCTGTGATGGCCATAATCAGCCAGGACCAAAGGTGCACTGGAACACTGCTGATTTTAAGTATTTTCTAAGTGAAAGCAGTTTTGGGGCTGTAATATCCTATGGGGAAAGCAAAGATTGGGGTCTACCATCAAGGCGTGTCATCTCCACCTGTGAGATTCTGAATGAGGAGGATTGCCTCAGCAGACTCTCTTTGAATGTCTTATATAGAGAATCAGATAGAATTAGTCTGATCTATCCTGAAGCTTTATTTATCTAGAGCTTTAAAGCTAAATAATTACTTTGTATCGGGCTTAAAAACTTAATGGTAATGAGTGTAGCAGCAGGAGATTGATCTGCCAGTAATCTACCTGCCATGCTTTGTACTAGTTGGACCTTCTGCATCATCTCCAAAACTGATACCATAGACATCCGATCAAGTGGTGATCAATGTTACTGTTCCCAGTATACAGATTGTCCTTGACTTACAACTACAATTGAAAATTCTGTTGGTAAATGAGGCAGTTGTTAAATCAGTTTTGTCCCATTTTATGAACTTTTTGCTACAGTTGTTAAAGGAATCATTGCAGTTATTAATTGAATCGTGTGGTCATTAAGCAAATATGGCTTTCTCCATTGACTTTGCTTGTCAATAAATACATGCCAGTTGCCAAGCACTTGAATTGTGATCATGTGGGGATGCTGCAGCAGTCGTAAGTGTGAAAGCCAGTCATGTCATTTTTTTCAATGCCATTGTAACTTTGAACGATCACTAAATGAATGGTTGTCAGTCAAGATTAACTGTAGTTGTAATTGGAGCACTGGTTGAAGCTTGAGTAAAAACCCTGTTGTCCATGTTTCCTCTTGCAGTTTCAGCAGCAACCTAAATCAATTTGTATAGGGGGAGTGTGGCTCCCTCCAAACTGCTAATGGAACCAACATTACTAAGTGCCTGATGATTAGGATTTAATCTAAGTTTGCGTTGCCCCATCTAGATTCTCAAAAGTCTCTACGCACCAGTTCAGATTTTTGTTGAATCCTTGGTGACCCTATATAGCTTAGTGACAACAGCAAATTGATAAAAACTCATCCTGAACTAAAGGTGATGCCTCCCTGTGATTTCTCACTTATGATAAACAATATTAGAGAGCACATCAAACTGTTTTGAAGTCCAAACTGAAATGCTTGTGTATATCTCCACAGTGAGCATGATTGTAACTATATGCATTCATACAGGAAAAGAACCATTTTATTAGGCTGACCATACAACAGTCAACGGTATTTAATACTACTGAAGTTTACTCCCAATCAAGGTTTGAACACATGTTGTCCATCAGAGTAACTGGTGCTGAGGTCCCATGTCATGAAGCATTGACAGGAAAGGATTTCAATTATCATTTTAATCTGTTTCTTCTAGGATTCTTTTATCTTACTTGCTACTAGTTTGGATGAAGAATCAAAGTTCTCAAATTGACCGAAGCTGGGAAGGGCTTCTTCGGAAGAATAATAGGAGGAACAGCCAACTCCTATGGGCTGAGGAGCAGATCTTGTTTTGGGGTGCAGCAGTTGGGACTGTATGCACATTCATACATAAGATACACATTTTTCTCCTATTAATTCATTATAGACATACATTCATTTGTGACCCTGTGACTCTGGATACACAGTAACAATACAGTATGTACTTCTCCAGTGTCTTTATTATAGAGACATTCGTACTAGCCTCATCTCACTGTTATTGTATAAATACCCAGGGCACACAGGATAATAATACACCCCCTTGCTGCTCTCTGATACTAACCTTGCTACAACATAATGTTGCCACATTCTGCACAGTAGTGCTTACAATCCATCCTGTGACATAAACTAGTTTTAATGAGCATCTAGTTCATCATTCTAGAGTGTTCTGTATTGTGATACATTTAGTCGGCCATGTTCTAACCTTTAAGCCCCCTGCACCCATCGAATGCTGTCTCCCCTTTTAGATTCTTTTTAGGCTTTTGCTTTTATACATAATTTTGATTTATATCTTTTAACTTTTCATTATTTTTTATTCTTAAGGGTATTTTCTGTGTTTCTTAATTAATTGTATCCTCTTTTGCTGTTTTTTAACCTTAATATGGATTTTATTTGACTAGATACATATGTGCACATGGAAACACAGTGTTCCTCTCTACACGTGTCCATTCATCCATAGTCAACAACTCACTTGCATCCCTATGACCTCCCTTTACTTGTTTCACTAGGAGTGAATGAATCTCTTCTAAGATAAAGAAAAACCTGTGTCTATTATGCCTTTTGCTAGGTGGAGAAACTGTTTCATTGTGACAATATTTGATAATTGAGAGGCTATCGCTTGTTCATTGATTTTGCCTTTATTTTGTTTTTCCTTATCTACTCTATGAAGCCTGCAGCATAGTCAATTTTAATAGTTCTATCCCACCAGAGTAAGCAGTTGACCCATGGAATGTGCAAGAAGTTCATAGATAACTTTATGAAGTTCTTAAAAGTTAATATGCTCTAATGCAATATACCAAAATAAGAAGCCTCGGTGGTGCAGTGGTCAGACTGCTGTACTGCAGGCCACTTCCGCTGACTATTGGCTGCCTGTAATTTGGCAGTTCAAATCCCACCAGGCTGAAGATTGACTCAGCCTTCCATCCTTCTGAGGTGGATAAAATGAGGAGCCAAAATTGTTGCAAGCAATATGCTGGCTCTGCAAGACCGCTTAGAGAGAGCTGTAAAGCACTATAAAGTGGTATATAAGTCTTAAGTGCTATTGCTATACAGAGTATTTCGTAAAATGTAGTTACAGGTAGTTTACCTGTTCAAGCTATGGCAAAGTTATCCATTGTTCTCCATCCTGGATGTTTATTTGTGGACCAAAGTAGCTGGTTTTGAAGAAACAACCATCCTTCAATAAACTTATATACTATAGTCATTGTTTCACTGTAGTCTGATATGATCTGCAATTACCTGTCATGTTTTTGGAGATAAAGAATATTTCTAAGTCATACCTTGCATTTATTTTATTTATTTTTATTTTTATTCATATTTATATCCTGCCTTTCTCCGGAGACTCAGGGTGGCTTACAATTTTTGGGATACAACCCAATGAGCTCAGCAACAGCCTTCCTTCCATTGTATATGCCTGCTTATTACTAAGCGGCATTTTACAAAATCAGCTTATTGCCCCCAACAATCTTGGGTCCTCAGTTTACCTACCTCGAGAGGATGGAAGGCTGAGTCAACCTTGAGCCTGGTGGGATTCGAGCCTGCAATAATTACAGGCAGCATGAAAGGAATGTTAGTAAACTGTAAAAAAATAACAATTTTGAGAAATCAAAGAAGGAATCATGCCCAAATCTGTTGACATCACATTTAAAAAAATAATTTTTTAGTGTGTCCTGGCATGTTTTGATAGCACATCCCTTTAAAATAAGTTTTTCAATAAAAGCATGTGTCTTAACATTTTCATACTTGAGTATCAGAGATGTGGAGAAGAAGGCTGTTTCCGTATGCTGGTCTTTCGATAACTGGTTACGTGGCTATTCAAAAGCCATGAATATTCAGGATGTGCACAATTGTGCAGCCATTTCCTTTTCTCGTGTTTGTCCTTCCTTTAGAAAGGCAAACTCAGAGAAGTTAAATTGAGTGATAAGAAGTGTATGTCATTCAGAAACTGCACACTTTCCTGACTGCCTTATTCTCTTAAAAGTGAGTGGAACAGGTGTACAAGTGTTGTTCCCCTCCTGCTGCTTTCCCTGCTTGCTGGCTGCCTGCTGATACCGTCTTTGCCACTCAGATATTTATTTCTACAATGCATAATTAAAATTAACAATACACAGAGAAGAGGGTGGGGGGGAGGGAAATCACATTACACTCTCAAAACTTTGCAGGTTTCTTTGGGTAAGGCTGTTTTAGTGGCTTATTTTATATTTCATATCTGAAAAACTGGAAGAAGTGCAGAGGCAGGAAGCAGTTGGGCAGGTTGCTGTGGTAATGTGAAATAAAAATGTTCCTGACAGAAAAACAAAACAATAGTTTCAAAAATACTTAAATTACCAAATTTTTCTACCATTTCATGATAAGTAATAGTTTATTACTCAGAATGTAAGCAATACAGCTGTCTAGATGTGCCTTTATGTGGGAATAAGTCAATTTCTTTTTCCTGAAGTTTTTCTGTAAAACATTGTGTGTGCGAATGCATGGCTTTGGTATGCTTTCGCTTTCTTTCTGAATTATATGTTATGTGCAGTTAATGCCTACAATTCACATGCTCATAATTCATGAAATATTCCAGTCTGTAATTTTTATTTTCTACTGTGGAAGGCACATTCAAGCTTTTTTTATCTTCTTGAATATTTGCATCTGTTGGAACTGAGGCAGTTTCTAAAACTTATAGAGTAAATAAATAGTTTAGATTCCATAGCCGGGGTTTGTCAATTTTAGTCTTCTAAATATTGTCTTTGATTTCTCCTGATTTTTTATGTGCCCCCTTTTTTCCCCTGGAGTGCTCATTTTAGAAGCTGGTTTCATTATACTGCATTTTATAGTTTGCAGTATAGTTCATAGTTTTGCAGTTTCCACTACTGGTGTGTTTTTCTACAGATGTTTGGAGATTTGTCTTACAGAATTTGGAGAGGTGCAAATGAGAAACGATGTTTCATTCACATATTAGTTTGGAAGTGCAAGTTGAAATGTTTACCAAATACACTTATCCCACATCTGTGCTGGTGTTACACCTTATATTTGCTGAATATTTCAGTGAATATTCTTTGCAAAATCTTTTATTTCTGCAGGAATTCAAATTGTTAATTATGGAACATTCATTGTTCATTCCAGAACATTCATACCACATTTAATAGTAATACATTTGTTACTATTGAAGAAAATAATTTTTGTTCCGAATTCCCCTCCCATGGCTTTATGAAATAATTCTCCTCAATAGATTATGTTCCATGCCTAAAACCTGAGATTTCTGCAGTTATTTGATTAATTCAGAAAAAACAGAACTGAGAGGTAATGTGAATATTGAATTGGATTATTTAAAATAATATGCTAAAATGCCCAGTAACACTGAAAATTAAATCTGGTTCATATGGCCACATATTGGATCTGATTAATATGTTTAAAAATGTTTCATTAAAATATATTTTTTTGCTTCACTCCTCAGGATATGTGAATTCAAATAAAAATACATGACATCTAAATCTAAAATTGGGAAGAAGCATCTTTTCATAACCAAATTATCCTCTAGTGGTTTGGTAAGATTTTAATCCCTATTAAGCCTCCCTAAATTTCAGTAGGTTCCTCAAAGTTTCTGAAGAGGCTTTCTGAGGGGTATCGCATGGAAGGAGGGAGAAATTCTTTCTGTTTATTTTCTGGATCCAAGCCAGTATCAACAGCTGCTGGCTTTTGGAATTCTCAGTAGGAAAAACTCTTCCCACCCCCTCCTTGCAGCTGTTATCATGTCAATTGTATTTTTTCCAAGGGGCAAAACTTCCATTTTCAATGAAGTATATACTGTGCTTTGAATATTGAAAGATGTAAGTATCTAACTGTAGTCTTGTTCTAATCTGAATAGATACCAGAACAGCTTCTGCCTTTCAGAACTGAACAGTATATTAATGGGAACATTTTTTCTTAAAATAAACATGTTTGTTTAATACACTTGTAAGTACTCAAAGGCTGAGATATGATCTCAGCCAAAGAAGCTTATGTTATCAGTGTATCATCATCCACGATGCTAGTGAGATACGGGCTTTTGTTTTTAAATCTTGGTGACTGACCTGGGTGTTTATAATAAATATATATTATTTTATACTCACTTCAGCAATTATAGAATGGGAAAGGATTTTGTGTTACCATCTACCCCCATTAAACACAGCTTTCCCCGCAAACCTTCAACTAGGTACTGGTGGGACCCTTGTGAGAATGTTTGATGCTAAACATATTCTTCTTCACCATTTATCACTCTCTTGTTTCATGTTATTCTAAACTGTTTTTAATAGTGTGTGCCATCCAGAGTTATTATGGAGACAGGTGCCCTTATATATTTGATAAAAAATAATGTACAACTTACCAATCTGCTTAAGGACTTTTAGTAAAGTAGCCATCTCCCAAAGCAGTCTGTGTTATTTGCTGAACAACTATTACCATTCCAACTAAAATCTGCTTCCTTTTAATAGAAACCCATTGTTCCTCGTCTGCCTTGGAAGAATCCCTTACCATTCTATTCTTGTCCGACAGCATCCTCTGGGTGTCTCTTCTTTTTCATGTTCAGTGCCTATAATATTCTTCCTAATTTTTGGGATCCCTTATCTTCTTGGTTTGTCTCCCGATTACACAATCCAGTTTGTCACTGTCCTTCCTAAAATAGAATGGTCAGAACTGGATGTAATTCTAAAAGAATGACTGACACAGAACTAGGCTAGAGTGATTTCTCTTGATCTTAACATCATACCTTTATCAATCCAATCTAAAACTAATTTACTATGGTACAAATAAATAATATATTTTTAAAAATAATTGCCTTTGATATGATATTAATTATTCTACTTTTTAAAAATCAGGTGTTGCTGATTTTAAATGGAAAGTTGGGTTATATGTAAATTATCTTCGAAATAAAATAAAAACATTTTTCAGCTTTAGCCTTGTCATGTTTTCTCACCTTAAAAGTCCTGCCTTCTTTCATTTCAATGAAATGTATATAATAAATCTGTTTTATTACATCAACAATTTAAATGGGCTTTGTTTACAATATTGCTTGTTGCCCTAATATTAAACAACACATATATGCAACATAATATAGTATGGATTACATCACATTACTTTACATTACATTATATTATGATATATTATGGTATAGTATAATATTATGAAATAATATACAATGCAATAACTGTTGTGCTATGCTATGCTATGCTATGCTATGCTATGCTATGCTATGCTATGCTATGCTATGAGCCATGGTGGTGCAGTGGTTAGAATGCAGTACTGCAGGCTACTTCTGCTGACTGACTGCTGACTGCAGTTTGGCAGTTCAAATCTCACCAGGCTCAAGGTTGACTCAGCCTTCCATCCTTCCAAGGTGGGTAAAATGAGAACCCAGATTAAGCAGTTTAGAGAGGGCTGTAAAGCACTGTAAAGTGGTATATTGCTATTATTAATATATAATAAATATATACCATTACATTATATTACATTACATTATTAACGTTGCCATTTGATTGGTAATTTAATGATGGGCTTTAGATATTCAAATATATGGCCAGATTGATGGAATTGAATTCAGTTTTTGGACAGTTCATGGACAGAGCTATCCCCAGAGTAATACTTGGCTGTCTAGAATTTTGGCTGTAGCTCTTTATTGGTGCCCAAAATCTCTGCTTTTATTGAGCTTGCTTGTCCTTTATAACTTAACGAATGATGCAGCTGTTGCTACTACTGCCATTTTCTTGCAAGAAGCTGTCTCTACCAGTCTCAACTACTCTGGCTTCCTGTAATGCGAAATATAGCATACTGTAATGCGAAATATAGTATAGCAAGAGATCATTTCAACACTGACAAACATCAGTATACTATTGTAATTGGTGTAAATTTACTGTACAGTTGTAATTGACAGTAAAAAATTGTAATGGTTTATTCAAAGCTGGACACTAAAACATCTACAAGCCTCTGTTTAAAAATAGTTTAACAGCATATCTTCCCAGCTAACCACTCCAATCTTCTCTTCTCAGTTAAGCAAAGCAAAAATCAACATACAACATACAAAAACTTCAAGCTTTATTTATCACAAGTGGATTCTGTATTTACTGGGCATTGGAAGGAATACCCTTTCTGAAAACTAACCCTGGGGACTCTAGGCATTCATTCCTAACCATGGTGATAAAATATTCATTGTGATGTTATACAGATAAGAGAGGAAGATTTACATTGTGATAAATCTATTGTCATTTGTCTTCTGATCCCCATCCCTCTTGAAACTGTTTTGTCGACAGAGCCTTGTAAGTGAAGAAGGTGGAGCATTATGACATAACTCTGGTTGCAGAGCTTTGCAAAAATAAGGTCTTTAGGACAATCAGCCATAGGTTCAGCTTTATGAAGAAGACACATGCAAGTGGGGAAGGAACTCTCTGTCATCATCAGCCATATCCTGTTTGCTGAAGAAAAAGATTCTGCATAGGAATCAGCATTTGTGGAGCTGTGACCTGCCATCTTGCATTAAACACAGCCATCAGAACTAAAGAATCTATCCATGTGTTCTTTAATGTTAAGTAAAGAAGAGGTGGTGTCAGCCTAAGATAGATATGAGTAAGAAATCACTGCCATAGAGGTCTAGAACTACTTTTATCAACACAGCTACAGTAACAGAATCTTGCAAGTTTGAATATGTTCCCCTCCCTTAGCATCATGTGAATTAAGCCTGTCTGAGACATATTTCCAAATTAATTTCTTGGAATGGGCTTGAAGCCATCTTCATAGCTTTCATAGTAGCTCTTCTTGCTGTGCTTCTATGCCCAGTACAAATAGACAGCCAATATTTCTGGATTTACTCAGAAACAGATAAAAAGTTAGAATTCCTCATTACACAATCAGAAATAGGGAATACTTGGAAGCAAAATGTATCTATTAAATTATTTTAGAATGTAGATAGCTAGCCATTAATCCTTGGTACCAAAATACTTGTTATTGACAATTTAGGGAAGAAATTGTGCTGAGAATAAGATTAAAAGAGAAGAAAAACTGTTTATTTAAGCCATCCAAAACATCTTACACAGCTACATGGTATTTGGCATCTCCTGTTTGGAATGACATTAATAAGGATATTCATTTGTGTCATTTTTAATACTTTTTTCCTGTGGCTGTTACTGATTCTTGACACAGGTTTTTATTCTTTACTATTCTTGGCTTTATTGCTGTTTAATCTGATTAGCTGTGGGCAACCATGTGACTTAGTTGATGTTAGGAATTGCAAAGCACCTCAGGGAAGTGCTTTAAGTAATATCGTTAGTTATTATTAAATATATTTCAGTAACAAATAGTGTAAATTGAGATTTGAAAAATAGATGAGCCAAAGCTCCCAAAACACGTGCGCCTGCACACACACACACACACACACACACACACACACAAATAGCAAAAGAACGTTCAACAGGAAGAATAACAGAAGGGGTAAAACAACCTTAGTACTATATTTGCCAAAGTGAATCTTGCTATTAGATATGTTAAAGTATATAAATATATTAATTGTGTTGACTATTGACATAACAGAATATTTAATAAAGGTTTTAGTGTCTGTGTCATGTCTTCTTATAAGACAAAACTTGAGTTTAAAAATTAAAAGCCCTTGAAAATAAACTTTCTCAGCTACCAGAGGACAAGGGCACTGAATTTGCCAGAAAAAGCATGGTCTTTATCTCTTGCTTGGGTAGTCCAAAATGCTATTGGACAGATTGTTCATCAGATGTCTCAATGGGGAAATGAAGAAAGAGAAAGAATTGTTTAAATGTAGATCCAGGGCAGCAGATATTTTCTAGGGACAGGAGAATACAGTGTAAGTGATCTAATCAAATTCCACTCAGTCCAGATGTCTGTAACTGAAATATATTGAATTAGCAATTTGAGTTTGGAAACAGACATATATATTAAGAATGCTGGAAATATAGTACTTTTCCTAGTGTTTCCTCCCCCACCCCTCCTTTTTTTTTAATCAACTGAACATTGAACCATTGATTGGTTGGCAACAGGAATTGATTGATCAGTTTGTCGCCAGAGTCTGACATCATGGGCTGAAAGAGATTGACTGGTCCGAAGTCAATTGGCCAACTTTCATGTCTAAGTTGGGGCTAGTCTTCTGTTGCTTTAACCACTAGATCAAACTGGCTCCAATGGGGAAATAGCATTGCCATCTAAATTTTAACATTCCTCAAACTTGATACTTAGTTTCTCTCCCGGTGTGAATTGGGACCATCAGAAATAGCTGACCATCTTTCTATTCCATGACATTGACAGCTGCTGAACTTACAAACTGATAGCCCTTATTTTAAATGTGGTGGTGGGAAACCAATCACAGTAATTTGAATATTTAGTCTACTAATATCCATACATAACATAATACTTAGTCTCCCAACATCCAAATGTAAAGCTCATTCCAGATTTAACATTGATTTTAAAAAAATGGTTCCTCTAATCATTCCTTGCAACTTGACTGTCCAGTCACAACCAACTACATTTTAATGTTAAAGAATAACCTATATGGAGAATTAAGGTAGATTCTGCTTATTTGTTGTCTCAATGAGATAATCTACAGCTTGTGGGAAATATGATCTATGGACAAGGAAAAGCTCGTATTAAAACAACATTTTTATCAGATTTAGGATTATTTGCATTATAATTGAGATTGGCCTATATGTGTCTAATTTTTTTTAAAAAGTGGTTCTTAGCACCAGGGCCAATCCCAGACAGAAATCATGATTTTTCAAAACTCTTAACAGGAAAAATAAATTCAAACTCTTCTCCAGGTTTCTTCTCTTTTCTTACCAGCAAATCTCTTCTACAAAAATTTTCATTTTATTAGATTTTACCAAGTCCTTTAATGATTGTCAGAATAGAATGAGCATTTCCTGTGAAAAATAAAATACCTATATACAAATGTATATATTAGTGTCAGTACATCCACTCCATCTTAAATAACTTCAGTGAAATAATTAACCCTGTAGACAAGTGTGTACTAGTGACTCTGATGCTGGACTGGAATTGGTCATTATCACTTCCTTAGGAAGATGGGAACAATGGTAAGGCAGCCAAATTCAATCATTCATTCGTTCATTCAATCATTGTCTGAGGCACCAATAGAAATGAAGAACAAGCAGACAAAGCACCATGGCAAAACAATATAGTGCATGAGATGTACCAGGAAAGGTAGCAAAAAAAGTTTCCCTGTCCAGTTGTGTCCAATTCTTGAGAGCGTGCTCATCTCTGTTTCTTGGCCAAGGGAGCCAATGTTGTCTTAAAACATTTTCCATGGTCATGTGGCCAGCATGGCTATATGCCAGAAGTGCACACAATGCTGTTACCTTCCCATCGAAGTGGTACCTATTAGCAGACACTGGGAAATTCAGTGGCTGAAAAGGGATGGACTGAAGCCCTGATTATAGTGGCATTACAGGGACTATTCCCTGGATCCACAGAAGCAGGGGTCTACCCTACTAGGCAGGACCCAAGGTGCAGATTATGCAGAGAGGTCTTGGAGACAGTCCAACGTATAGCGGCAAGATGTAACATTCTTGCTATGTAAAGAATCAAATAATTTCTGCTACAAACATTAGCTGCTTTGGGAAACAAATTCAATGGTATTTAGTATCTATGTATCACTTAATATATATGCTTATAGAATGCTGTCATTTTGTAAAAGAATATTTAAATTTTATAAATACATTTTTCAAGCAAAATACTATTGTGAAATTTTCTTTAAAAATTCAGTTGAAGTCATTTTACATTATCTATAATCTGTTTTTAAAGCTGAACAATGCGTTTTTAGGCATGAATATATGATGAAGCTTTAAACTTTTTTAATTGAACTTTCCTAAGCATTAGTTCATCATAAATAATAAATAAGAAGGATATGTTGTTATGAGTAATTTATTCTTGTCATCTATGTATATGAAAACCTCTTAACTGATTACTTTGAATGTGATAAAAGCATAGTGCATTTAAATGCTGCATTATATTTGTCATTGTAGTGGATCAATCTGTTGATCTAGAGTGAGGCAGACCCACTCATTTCTTTCATTCATTTATGTGATGAAACCATCATAAATGTGTATCTGATGAAAGACATTGCCTTTTAGAGGAATGAATGTACTGATGAAAAATGCTCTGTGTTTAAGAGGTTTTCACTTATCCCATGTTAACTGTATAGGGTGAATCAATCTCCTAGAATGTAAACAAATTGAATTGAGAAGGAGAATATTTTCCATTCATGAGCATCAACTTGAATGTTTGTTGGAAAACCATGGTTATAGTTGTAGCTAATGCTTGAGATACATATTAATGTTGTATTCTGTAATTTAATTCAGTTTTCCTTTTTACCTTAATAGTCTGTGGGTCTCATATTTTCACTTAGTACTAAATGAATATGTATTGACATTGGATCAGAGCAATTGTCACAATGCTGTTGATGATTGCAGAGGTGGTACTTTCTCAATACAAACCAGAGGCATCAGGTTTGTGTAGATTATTGTTAGATCAGGAATGGAAGATGGAATTAGATATATAAGTTATTCACAGTTAAACCATGTGGGTAATAACATTCATGAGATGTACAACAATGATCTTTATCTCCATTGCAAAACAGCAGATGTGCTTTTGCAGATAGATATTGTAGACATGCAGGGAGAGAGTACACAAAAGTCAATATCCTTAAAATAGACACATTTATTTGCCACATACTGCATATACAAACTTCTTGTGTACGTTTCTTTAAACAAAGATGTTACATTCTACTGTGTGCACCAGTAAAGCAGAGTGGTAAAATGCTTAATTCTTAGCCAACTCATGCCCATTGTATTATAACAATTTTTTTTCTTGAACAAGGTGCTGGAGAAACATAAGCACTCTCAAAGGAAACACTCAATTATTGGTACTCATGTCATAGGGCCATGGGATAATTTTAAGTATTTTAATTTGGTTTTATTGGGCTTAAAATTGTTTAATTCTTTTTTAAATAATTATTGTATTGTATGTTTTAATTGTGAGCCACTCCGAGTCTTCGGAGATGGGGTGGCATATAAGTCCAATAAAATAAATAAATAAATAATAGTAACCTAGAAATAGTCACAACTGCTTTGATTTTATCAGGAAAAGGTAATAATCTATACACAAACCTATATTGTTTCTTTTGAATATTAGTAGCCTTTGATGAGGCAATCTTATTGGAATGGTTCAGTTCAGTAGGCAGCGAGTTGGGCATTATCACCTTGGACTACCAGCAGAGAGCAGAATGGAATATTTGTGTTCTCTCCATGGTGTGCTGAAATTAGGAATTTTATAATTTTCTCCCTTTTCTTCTATACAATTTGTACATAACGTCACTGGGAATGGCACTCCAGAGATTTGCTGTTCAGGGCCTTTGTTATAGGACAGCTCTATCTCTCTTATCCCCCTAAATGAGGAAAGCTACATAAGTGCTTTAGAGAAGAGACTGGGATGTAATGGACAAGGGACAGAAACCGAAGCTAAACCCAGATTAAAAAAGAAGTACTGTGGATAAATGATTCTTAGGCTTAGGAATTAAGAAGGTGGCTTGTACTGGATGAAGTTTCATTTTCTTTGAAAGAACAAGTTGGTAATTTGGAATATTCCTCATTTTTGCTTATTATCAGGAGAGCCTATGCTCAGCTGGCTTCTTGGTATGTTACCAATGACTTTACCTGGACTAAGGCAGATGGGCATCATTGACCTATTTCCCATTAAGTCTTTTTAGATGTTCTAGGATATAGGTGTGTAAAATATTGCTTTTCTTTTACATTATTAAACTAATGCATTCAATTCAACTGGAATGGCTCTGAATGTTTTTTTCTTATGTGGTAACCAGGTATAGAAACTTCTTGGGAACAACGGACCATTTATGAATCTTTTAAGTGTTCAAAAGCTACAGTAGCAATAGTGTTAGATTCATATACTGCTCCATAGTGCTTTACTATACTAACTCTTTACTAATATATTTATGGGATAATAACAATTTATTCATTACACCACTCAAAGCCTTTCTATTATTTTAAAAAACAAAATTGTTTTAATTGTTTGTATTGCTGTTTCTGTTGTGTTCATTTTATTTAAGACATTCTTGGTGTACTATAAACTGCTATGGGATCCTCTGAACAGAAAAATAGCACAGAAATAGCACTTAGACTTATATACTGCTTCACAGTGCTTTTACAGCCCTCTCTAAGTGGTTTACAGAGTCAGCATATTGTCCCCAACAATCTGGGTCCTCATTTTACTGACCTCAGAAAGATGGAAGCCTGAGTCAACCTTGAGCCTGGTGAGATTCAAACTGCCAAATTGCAGTCAGCTGGCAGTCAGCAGAAGTAGCCTGCAGTACTGCATTCTAACTACTGTGCCACCATGACTCTTTATCTTAGATATTGTTGTCATTTTTATTGTAATATTATTATTTGATATGAGCCTTCTAGACCCATTGAGTCAGGTGGCATACATATAAAAATAAATTATTATTACTGTTACACTCACAACAAAGTGAATGCATAGCTGCAAGTTCTTTATCTCGTGTTGGCCATGATACACATCAAGTTCTTCCTAAGTTTCTCGAATGTTGTAATGTATTGGCATATTATATGTGGGGATCCAAGCTGTGTGGCCTTTTGCAATTGGCAGATGAAAATTTTGTTAATGCCCATATTTTCTAAATGTTGTCCAAGTTTTTTTTGGTATGGCAGCCAGAGTGTCAAAAACAACTGGGACCACCACAGCAATAATAAATTAATAGATAAAAGATATAACATCAGCAGTTCAAACTACAGCCTTAAAATAAACTTCACAACTAAAATCTGGAACAAAATATTAAACCATTTAGAGTAAATCTTTAAAAAATATGAATTGGTCTTCAGTGTTCCTAAAAACATGCAGTAATAATATCCAGGTGACCCTAGATTGCCACCCATTGAATGTCCCCCAGAAAAAACCCTATCTGTTTCTTGTGTTAATCTGATTAATATCTCTGTAACCAAATCTCTCCGAAGAATGTTGTGCAACTGTGAAATGTTGGACATGATTATTTGATCTGCTTCTTTCAGGACTTTTGATTCCGTGATGAATTGTAGGGCAGTTTATTTTCTTGAGTTGTGTGGAAATATGCTAAAGATTACTATATTAACATAAGTGCACTAGCTGGTAAGTTACCTTAGACACATAGCAGAGGTAGAAATATTACTAATGCCAGTAATGTCCCTACGGTCCTTTCAATACAGCTGCATGAAATTAATTTCACTCTCAGCTTGTACATTAGAGTAAATAATTTCAGATGTGCCAAGCACTGCTCTTCTATAAACCATAAATGTTTATTCTAGCACCTGGTAGGCCTCTTTATCTCTGACCTTTTGTGCTCTGCAATATTAGCTTCTCTAAGGCTGTGAAATTAAAAGTTACTTAAGAGCTTTATGGAGCCTAAGCGTTTGTATTTTCCAGGATTAAAATGTTTGTTTGCTTTGCAGTGATTCAACCCCACCCAGCCCAAGGACAGCCCAAGCTGTTACTATATAATAGGACTTGGTGTTTGACCATAACTGCACGTCTTCCTCCACAGGCAATCAGCGATTTAATGAGCGATTAAAGGAAAGTCATTGTATTTGCTGCTTTATCATTGTTGCCAAATAATTCTTTGTTTGGATAAATAGATAACATAAAAGAGAATCCTTTCCTCATCATAGTGCTATCATTAAAAGCTTTAAAGATTTTAAAACTATACTCAACTTAAAACTACTTTCAGTTTGGGACTGCAAAAATCTAGATGACCATTAGGTAGCAGCAAAGGGACATAAAACTCCTTACCATTTTGCTTTCATCTCAGCTTTCCAGACATTGCCTGTCTAGTTAGGCCAGTGAGAACACATTACTGTTCATTCTAGTATTAGAATTGATTTGGATCTTCAGTGTTCTGATTATTCCATGCTTTCTTTTGCATCCTATTTCTATGAAAATGCCTCGTTAAAAATGTACAAAGGTTTTAAAAGTTTAAATAAATGAAAGTAAAGGTTCCTCACACATACATGTTAATTGTTTCTAGCTCTAGGGGGCAGTGCTCATCTCTGTTACAAAGCCAGTGCTATCCAAAGATGTCTCCGTGGTCATGTGGCTGGCATGACTAAACGCCAAAGGCATACGGAATACTGTTACCTTCCCACCAAAGTGGTCCCTATTTTTCTACTTGCATTTTTACATGCCTTCGAACTGCTAGGTTGGCAGAAACTGGGGCAAGTAATGGGAGCTTACTCCGGTACTAGGGATTCGAACCACCAAACTGCCGACCTTTCTAATCGACCAGCTCAGCATCTTAGCCTCTGAGCTACTGTGTCCCATGTAAATAAATGACACATTACATTATTTGGATCTTAAGGATTATTAGGTAAATTGTATCAGGACTCTGATTTACTTTGTAATTGATGTAGGCCTTTTTGTAGGAGCTCAGGTGGCACAGCAAATTCTGCCTACAGTCTGAAGTTCGATCCTGACGGGCTCAAGGTGCACTCAGCCTTCCATCCTTCTGAGGTCAGTAAAATGAGGACAGAGATTGTTGGGGGCAATATGCAAATTGTACATTTACATTGTAAATTGCCCAGAGAGCACTGTAAAGCACCACAGCTATTGCTCCATTGCTATCGCTGTTGTAGCTTTGGAACACTTAAATCAATATTTACTATGAGTAGAACAGACAGACCAAATGGCATTCTTTTTGTAAGCATTGGACTATTTGTAGTTAACTAGTTGTTTGGGGAAAGCGAATTTGAAAATGATACGTAAGAGATTTTTAATACAGCTAACTCTACTCATGTAGATATAAACAGTATCGCAGAACAAAGTGCTACAAGTCAAAAGCTAGGTAGAATTAAAATTTGGATGTTGTTCCTGGCAAAGCAATTAGGTTTTTTTTCCCTTAGTCAAATCAGAACCAATGTAAGACATTTACAAGAAAGAAAAGTTTCTGTTACAATCTAGAAAATGGAACATGTTGGAATTACCATTTACATTATTCTCCTGCCACTCCTTGAATACATCAGGAGGCTGGCTAGTGTATATGAACTCTAGAGATTAGTTGATTTGTGTTTATTTTTGTGTGTACTGTGCATAAACATAATTTCTTTACTGATAAGGTTAATTCAAATTTAAAACATTGGAATAAAGTGAGGCTAGGGCAGAGAAAAACACCTTTTTGAATCTGAAATGCACATTAGAAAACAGCTAAGTATTAACAAAAAATCATCATTGGAAGGTTTACGAATACATTTTTAATTTTTTTCTCTTAATAAAATGGATAGGATGTTTTTATTTTATAGAAGAGATTTATTTTTATGCTTCTGTAAGAGGCTTACTATACCATCTTCTTTACCCTGAAACTGAAAATTGGCTAAAAACTAGAACCAGCCTTTGGTCCTTTGCTGCCAAATTATACTGTAATTTTTAAAACATTGGACACTATCAAAAAGCACCTTTCATTTTTGGAAAATATATAAAAAAACCTATATTTACTGTTATACGTATTTCATAGATGTCAAACTATGGCACATGTGCCGGATGTGTCACTCAGAGCCATCTCTCTGGGCACACCAGCTGTCGCCCATTGCTCTTCCGGCTTCCAGCACGCACATGCAGCTAGCTGGTCTTCATGCATGCATGCGTGCCAGAAATCGGAAGCTCAGCTTCCCGGCATGCACATGCGCGCCAGGGAGCTGCTCTTCCAGTTTTCGGCACTTGCACGCGAGTGTGCAGGGAAGCTGCTCTTTCAATTTCTGGTGCTCCCTGCACGCGCCTTCAGCACTCAGTGCCAAAAAGGTTTAACAACACTGTCATAGTGTGTCCAATTAGTAATAAGTCCTTATTAACCCAAAACAACTTCACATTATCTTCTTTCTTTCATATCCTCTTTTCCCTTGATTGTTCCAGTGCTGGTAATGAATGCATAGTTGTTCCACAATCATTCAGTGTATTCTTTCTCTTTTGTTCAATCCTATTTTTTTATATCTCCACTGACTGAATATGAAAGTTAAATAGGTAATTGAGATTGGCTGCCTCACGTTGGGTGATCTGGGTTTATCTCCTTTTCTTGATAGACTCCATGCAATGGATTGTAGAGATTGTCTGAACCATTGGTTGAAATGAACTTTTAGCTAATAGGTGTTTGGAGAGGTGCATCATTCTAAAGCATTTCCTCATGTTAGTGTTAACATGCCTTTCTCCCATCCCTGAGTTGGCCAAAAAAAACCCTTCAATATAATTTTCCTTGTATTCACTTCCACAAGATTAATTGTTTGTTTGTTTGTTTGTTTATAAGACTTATATGCTGCCCTATCTCCCAAAGAACTCAGGGCAGCTTACAAAATAAAATAATCCAGATACAAATATACAAATATTAAAAAATTATTAAACCAAAGGTCTCATAAATATGCCAACTAAAACTATGCTAAAAAACCCTCCGCCCCCATCAGTCCAGGTAGGCCAGTTGGAACAGCCAGGTTTTTAGATCAGGGAGTGATGCTGGACTGTCCTTCATATTTTCTGTGGGATAGTTTCAAGTCAAAGTTGGATATCCTGTTTTCCCTTTCTCTTCTGGTAGAAGCTGATAGAAAAAAAAATCCAGTTGATCTCCATTGCAAATGACAGGGTGTTATTCTACTCTGGAATACTTGCTTCACTATCTAATCAACTGTATATTGTCATAAAACAAGGAGGAAAGAAACAGTTTCTCCCACCCCATATATTAGTTGGCATAGAACTAGAATAAAAATTAGCAGTTTTCTCCTGTTTCAACTTGCTGTGATCATATGCTATTCAGAAGAACAGAAGAACAATATAACAGACCTGGAAGGGATCTTGGAGGTCTTCTAGTCCAACCTCCACTCAAGCAGGAAACACTATAGCATTTCAGACAAATGGTTGGCCAGTATTCCATGTTTTTTTAAAAAACTCACAGGAAGAAGACAGTTACGCAGAAAAACAAAGCAAAAAACAAACCAACCATCAAAAATCCATTATTAGCTAAAATTGAACCTACTTTGACTTCTAGAGGTTTGTTTTATTTTTCTTCCCTCAGATGTGCCAATTAAATGCCATTCAGGTGATTTATCTATTTTTATAGGTCTACAGTACTGTAATTCTCTTTAAAATGATATTCCCATGACAGAGCAAAAAAACAAAACAAGCTGATTTGTCTACACGATGGCAATCCAGGCATCTGGTTTCACTTTTAGCTTAAGCCAAAATGAATACGTACTTCTTGTAGTGACCAAAAGAAGAAAGGGGGTTGATATATTCCCAATTGTTTTTAAATTCATATTCTGGAGATTGTGTAACAATCCATCTGTTAGTCGTGAGTTTGCAAACAGATTAACAGACCTCCTTCCTTCTTCCAGCCTTTCTCCTAGCCAATCAGTATTTGGAGGTGGGATGAGAGAGAAGCATCACAACATTGATATCATTTCAAAAGCAACAAAAAGATACATAGTGCAGAGGTCTCATGTCTCTCACTAACCAAGTCAAAATGGCAATAGAACAGTGGTAGAGGGTAAAAGAATGCCTACAACCCCAAAACAGTTAATAATAGCTAGACAGATGGTGTCTTTCATCATGGCCAGCTATATTACTGAGGTATCGTAGTTTTTTTGCAACACTTGCCTTAGGACAGGTGTCAAACTCGATTTCATTGATCATGGTTGTGTTTAACCTCAGGGGGGTGAGGGGGCATGGCCAGCTCAATGTCACTCATGTCGGAGGCACTTGTGGTGGCCCAGGTGAGGCTGGCATATCCATTGTCTTCAGCTCCGTGTTCAGCTGAAACAGCCTCCTGTAGCCCTCTGCCAGTGAAAATGGAGGTCCGTTTTCACTTGCAGAGGCACTGTGGGCTGGTCCTTCACTGTTTCCAGGGTGGCCCCATGGTCCAGATCTAAGCACCCCACAGGGCAGATGTGGCCCATGGGCCTTGAGTTTGACATCCCTGTCTTAGGTGAAGTGGAAAAACATAGCTTATATTCAAATAAAGACAGTTTCAGGTTTGACACTGGAGATCAAATCTAAACCCTATCATGGGAACTTGGCCCTTAAAAACCATTAGTGAGACATATTTGTACAAAGTTAATGAAACCATAAGCTATAAAAGTATAAATCGTTTCACCTTGAAGAATGAACGGCTGTCATGTTTTTTATGTTCTTAGACTTTTTTGTTTTGTTTGAGGTATGAAAGGACATTAGAAAGGCCTTTGCCTGCACTACCAATTTCGAATAGTTGCTTGAGAAAAGAAAGATGATAATGAGAGACAAATAATAATGGTTGGTGCATTATTATCATGATAATGATTGTTCGAGTTCCTTTCCGGTGAGTAAGAACTTTGAGACAAAAAGGGGCTTTATAGAATTTTATTTCAAATTACAGAAATTGTATTTTTTTTCTCCCTGCCTCCATTCCTAATTAAGTTTCTTAGTAGTTAATGCATCAAGAGGCATTTCCCTAAGTGGCTCCAGCTAAGAAGACAGTCAACAAAGCTTCTTTACTGAATTTTTTAGCTATGTTAACAAGGTCTTAAGTGAGCGTGCAGTGGAGAATATTGACGGCCGCTTTTGGGTATGTAAATAGAATAGGAGCTTGGAGGATGGAGTTTAATAATTCCATTTTCCCACTCTAAGTGCTAGATTACATTTGAAAATTAATCTTCTATGATATAAAAAGGATCTTAGTGCTTCATCTTACCCAGGTGGTGCTCTTTTCCTGTTTCTGAAATTGTATAAATACTTGCAAAGCCTGTAATTTCTCAGGTATTCAGTACTATAATGTCACTGTCTTTAACCTGTTCTGTTTCATATATGTAATTTCCAAATTTGTTGACTCTAGTGCTAGAGAACAATTTTACCATTATGCTGAGAAGTCTGGAAATTATAATACCAACTTATTTTATAACCAACAGGTAGAAGTATTCTGACCAAGGCTTCCTGAGACAGTAACAATCACACTGTTCCCAAAATCCTTTTGTTTTATTTCAACGGCTGTGAATTATATGCATTCACAGCCCGTAATGAGTCTCAAACAGTTCATGAATAGTCCAGCAGAAGTCTGCCACAGTCTTTTGGGATATGGCTGATAAGCACCCACCTTATCTCCCTTGAAATGCTGCCAATGACTAAATTAGCTTTACAAGGCCAAACGGAGCACAAAGTTAACACGGAGCTTCAGAGTTTAAACTGATCAGAATGAACAAAGTTGCTTCCTGCAAAGGCTCATGTCTCTTTGCTGCTCCTTTATGTCTTATGGGAGGGGCCAATCATCTCCAAGCCTTATTCCTGTGTCACCCCTTTTGTCTTAACTGTTCTTACCTTTCGGCAACTCTGCACAAGCGTGCACTAGGAACCAGCTCCCCCTGTTGCTCTGCCTTGCTGATGTCAGATTCTGGAGGCTCCAGAGTCCACACATAACTCTCACATGGCCCTGGCCCCATCTCTGTGTCAGATGCAGATCCCTCATCTGAGCCCTTCCCAGACTCCAGAACTGGCCCATGTTCCTCCCCACCGTCCAAGTCTGCTGCCAGCTCCGTATGCCACCAGCGGACCACAACAAGAAGGGTAAAATTATATCATCATAAAGCTTTCAATCAAAATGTTTTACCCCCCAAAATGGTCCTTTTCAGTTTAGGCTAGCATTTTAGTTTTAGACGATTAGCTTTGTGCAAAAGTCTATCAAAGAAATTTAAAATTGACTCAGCCTTCCATCCTCTCGGGGTAGGTAAATTGAGGACCCAAGATTGTTGGGGGCAATAAGCTGACTTTGTAAAAATGCCGCTTAGTAATAAGCAGGCATATACAATGGAATGAAGGCTATTGCTGAGCACATTGGGTTGTATCCCAAAAATTGTAAGCCGCCCTGAGTCTTCGGAGAAGGGCGGCATATAAATCTAATTAAAAAAAAAAGTTTTTAAAATGCTTACAGAATTGATTTGTAGAAGCTGATTATCCAGATAAAATAAACACACTATTAAATTCATTCATTAAAAGATGTCTGTAAATGGTAACTTTAAAATAGATGAATTATTAATCAGGAAATCCCTCAAAAGATGGATGACTTTTATTGTAACATTTTAGGAAAATTTTTCTAGCTTATCATGGAATAAGCAAACTTGGAACAAAGAAGTATAGTAGAACTTCTGGTCACAACCATAATTTGTTCCATAACTTTGGTCGCAACCTGATTTGGTTGTGACCTGAACCTATTTTTGGAAATTTGGTGCTTACAAAAAATTGGCATGGAAAGGGAAATCAGCCATGGGAAAAAAATGGTGAATTTTTTGGTTGGAACCTGATTTGGTCATGGTCAGAAGAGTTCATGACCAGAGGCTCTACTGTATTCAGTGTGAGTGTGTACTCTCTTCTACTTCATGTACTGCATGATTCAGAAGATGAAGCTACACTTATATGTGCTAGTTGAAATCAGCCATATCTCAACAGAATATGTAGAGATCAAGTAACTTATGTGTTACTTATATGTTGCTAAAAATATAGCCTATATTTCCCTGATAATTATTAGTTGAAACAATTGTACTTGCGAATGCTGCTTCCTATTTACTTCATTGATCTGTGTTTTCAAGGAATGGGGATCTAAACATACTAGAATCAAGTCTTCTTTCAGCTTCACAGTAGTAAGATACAAAGATTGCATATTGACAGCACTCTGTATGTTTCTGTTGCATTCCTGTTTGTGAGTATAGGGATCCTTTCAAACAAAAGTTTTACAGAACTGAGTTTAATGGATAACATACTAATATTCTCCGGAGATTGCATGAGTTGAAATTTGCTTTTAAAATGTTAAATAGTAAAAATAGTTTAGAATGGTTGCATACTAAAAAGTATTTTGATTTTTCAAGATGCTAAAAGCATTGCCTTTTTACATCAATATGCCTGCGGCAGCTTTGGATTCTTATTTAAATAACCTGTAGGTTTCAAAATTAATACCATGCTTTTAAAAATGCTTTAAAATCCTGTTTTATTCCCCAGAGATTTGTTTTCTGCTGTTGCGATTAGATGATGACAGCTAGCTGGCTTTTAAAATTGATCAGGAAGTATTCTGGCAGTCATTCAGTGTTGTAAAAGCACTTTAATGGATATGAGTTATTCACCCAAATCAGACTCAATGTCAAAACAGGCGAAAATACAGCTGTCATTCTGGACAACAAGTTACACATATGCAAGCAGCTGCTTAGAACTCTATAGAAAGTCAAGCCTGAAAAGAATTTAAAGTGTTATCTGTATATATGCTGTTGATATAGGGGTGTTTGTGTGTACACTGTATCCCTATTTGTTCTTTTTGGCATGCATATCTGTAAAATACTAACTTGAGAATTGTTAAAGTAAAGGCTTCCGGTTTGATTATTGTAAATGAGCATTAGTAAAGAATTTACAGAATGGAACATATGTATTACTGTTGGCTATTTACATTAGTTAGATGCAGTGAAATGTGGAATGTTAAGAAAGTCAATCAACCCTTGCTTGAGTTTCCCTGGGTAGCTTTTCTCTATGGCATAATGCATAAAACCTCAAAATTGTGCCAAAATCTGTGGCATAATGCATAAAACCTCAAAATCGCTGCTGTCCATAATCTGTCCCTTTGGGGTTAGTGGGACATTTTGAATCCTCCTCTGGGAAAGATCAAGTTCTTGTTAAAGATAGTCTCATTTGAAAAATAGATTGTGGGTCATAATCAAGCAAGTACTATTGAGGGAAGATGGAGGAGAGAATTTAAGAAAGAAAAGTTTCTCACTTTACTGTTCAGCTGGAACAGTCAGATTCTAAGAATGTGTAATACAAAAGAGAATTATCAGTTTCCTAAAATCCCTATTTGGCTTAGCCTGGATATATTCAGCAGCTGATATCAGTGTAAGATTAAGTATGTCAACAATTAAATGGGATTCTCAATTTAGTGCCAATATAAAAAAGAAATTTATGT
Source organism: Naja naja (assembly GCA_009733165.1). Lineage (NCBI taxonomy): Eukaryota > Metazoa > Chordata > Lepidosauria > Squamata > Elapidae > Naja > Naja naja. The sequence continues at coordinate 314,167,461 of CM019148.1, forward strand.
CTGGGAAGTGTATAGGTGTGCCTTTTGTTCTATGGTGATGATGTTTGAATTGTGCAACCATATAATTTGTCTTGGAAGGACAGAGTAGTATTTATTCTGCATTTTTGCCCCTATTTCTGTTGAGTTGCTTTAGAGGACAGAAATGTGGTGTTGATGAGTGTCCTAATAGGCACAGCATTTATGTAGAATATTGTGAGATTTCTAGTGAAAACATCAAAATCCTGTGAATGTTTGCATCTTTGTGATATTTGATGATCTTGCATGACTTTAGCCTTTAAAAAAATGTATCTGTGTGGGTTTGTGTGTGTGTGTGTGTGTGTGTGTGTGTATAATACTTATATAATTGTTCAAATCACAGAATGGGATCTGCCATTTCAGAAGATGACTAACTTCTTATAGAGACAGACAGTGATTTGGGCTGAGAGGAATTGACTCGTCTAAGATCATCCAAGGGAAGAGTATACAGTGGTACCTTGATACTCATCATTAATTGGTTCTGGGAGATGCAATGAATACAAAAATGATGAATACCAAACAAATTTTTCCTATCAGTAATAATATAGTGATTCACAAGGTAGTCAACATCGACAAGTTCTAGCTTGTGCATTGAGTACCAAATATACCATGACTACCAGGACAAAATTTCAATGTCAAAATGCTCCATTCTGTGAGTACCAAATTTGATGAGTTTCAAAGCAGTTTAATATCAAGGTACCACTGCATTCTGGGTCTTCCTGCCACCTTGTCCAGCACCTCAACCATAAGAGCTCTCTTTGTGTATGTGGACCCAGAGAACTTGTTTTTAAAAAAGTCTTGTGTCAGTTTTCAGATTGATTATACAACATAGATATGAAACAAAGTATGCGTCTGACTAGAATAGATCGCACCATTGTGACCTTTTCTGAAGTCTATAGTATTCATTGGTAAAATGTATGAAGAAATCTGTGGTCGAATTTTAACCACACTCATAAGATTTCTAAATAATTTTACGCATAAGGATGCCTTTGAGCCATACTCAATTCTGGTGTCTGCTGTTTCTCAGTGACTATTTAGCTAAATATTTATTTCTTACCCTTTGCTGACTTTTTTCGTGTTTGTTTGTTTGTTCTGAGTTAAAAATTCATAACTTGTGTTTATTCCTATATATCTCTCTGTTGAAGGAAATGAAGTCTCACATATACAGGGAAGCTGCTGAAAGGTTCTGAATATGGACAGCACTAGCAATAGTGATTCATTTTAGGACCCATTCATTCTTTGGTACTGTAACATAGTACCAAAGTGTGCCTGAAAATGTGCTAAGTTTGCAGCAAGTTTTTAGAAGTTTTGATTTTGCATACTTAGAAAATTTCAGTTCAGCACTACTTTGGTGCTGAGACTAACCTATTCAGACTAGGTTATGTCCATTCAGAGTAGGTTATTGGGTAAAATAATAATTGTGAAAGAAGCATTTCAGTGAATTAATTTAGTGGATTATGTGGATGAGAACAAGCTATTATTCACTTAGAACAAACCTGTGACAGTACCATACATGTTCTTGACTGAAGAAGCTTGTATTTTCTCAGACACAAACTGTTTTGTACATTTTTCATTAGAACAGTTTTAGTCCTTTCATGCCAAGGGGCATGTAATAGCATCTACTTAATGTTTTTTTTAACTTTGTGTTTGTAGGAGTGTTCTTTTCCTAAGAAATTGAAAAGTTGCATTCTCCTTCTAATATTTGGGAAATTATTTTTTCTGACCATTTCCTTTGACCCTTTGGGCTTTCAAAATTTATTTTCCTACATGATAACTACTCACAGCTGCAGATACAGGATCACAGCAGACTTGTGGCAAAGGCTTGCAGTGTTGACTGTCCTCTAATGACTTACTGTGCTGAGTATAAATTGCTGCTCAAACAGCATCCTTCCAGGTTTTCCTCCCAAGAGAGAATATGCTTTAAAAAGTGACCTTCTTCTGCCCCAGCACGTCAAACTGGGAAGTTTCTACTTGCTGCTGAATTCATGTCAAGCAATAAACTGCATTTAAAATTGACTTAAGATATAAAATGATAAAAAGTTTTGATTAACTTCACTGTCAGAATACATATATAAGGCTTTAAAGGAATAATTGCATTGCTTATGGTTTTTTGTTTTTTGTAATATCTTGGCAGACAAACTGACATTTTCTTTGAAATGTCCTAATAAAAAATCTTTATGAATATATGAAGTATTTTCGAGAATTGTTAGCTATATCATTTTCAAATATTGGGTGAGCAATGCAGGTGTCTCTCTTGCTTCTTTTTATCTGAACTGCTTTTTTAGTCCACCCCCTCTTTTAGTCATATCTAATTTCTTGGAAACTGCCTGGACAAGACCCTGGAGTTCTCGTGGCAAGGTTTTTGATAAGTGATTTGCTATTGCTTTCTTCCTAGGGTTGAGAGAAAGTGACTGGCCCAAGGTTATCCAGCTGGCTTTGTGCCTGAAACAGGATTAAAATTTAGGATATCTGGTTTCTAGCCTGATGCCTTAACCACTACATCATCTTTTTAGATCTCTCTTTTTTGAATAAGTAAAATAAAAAAATAAAAGTCTGTGATAACCCTCAATGATAAAATGATTTTTGATACAATGGTACTTTACTGTGAAGCTTCAGAGGATTATTTATTTAATTATTCAATAGAAGTGCTAAGTATTATGCACAGCCATTAAACTTGCCATATACATGATCATTAAAAACATTTATCTAACAATCATAGGATGCAGTTAATGAGTTTTAGTGAAGCAAATTTGAGCTGCAGAATGAGGAATAATCCAGTCCACTGTCATTTATTTTATTTTTTATTTTTGATACAATGGTACTTTACTATTCCATATAATGCCTATTCCAGTGGTGTTTGTCTTATTCATATGATGTCTGTCCCTTAAGGTCTGGTTGACTAACAACACCCCAAATCTTATATTGGCTACTATTTGTTTTTCTGCCCTCTCCATCCAAATGTACCATGGTTGCAGGGGTGGGCTGCTACAGGTTCGAACCTGTAGCTAGTTTTATGACTGGTTGGGTGAACTGGCAAATCCCAACCCTGGCTGGCCCTGACCACCCTGCCCCATCCCTCCCAGGACTCCTCACGCGGCCTGTTTGGATGCCAGGTAAATGCAGAGCCGGCGTGGAGGTTCAGGGATGGTGAAAATGGGCCTCCCAAAAGTTCTGGAAGGTGTCTGGAGCCTGGGGGAGGCAATTTTTGCCCTCCCAGAGGCTTGAGGAAATCCTCCGGAGCCTGGGGAGGGCAAAAATGCCCCCCATGGTGCAAGCAAGGCCACGCCCATCATGGCTATGCCCATCCAGCAAACAGGCAAAGAACTGGTTGCTGATATTTTTGAAGTCCACACCTGTATGGTTGTACCAATTTGTTGCTCATCCTAATAAGGTTGTGATGTCATCATTCATACCTTGTCACCTGCCTGATGACTGAGATTAATTCTTACACTGACAAAAAGAATAACAGTTACTGAAACAGTTTACATAGATACTGCTCAGCCTTCTTCTTACTACACCAAAACAGGTTTAGCCGCTTTAGAGTATATATGGATTTCTTATTTGAAAGTGTACTTCATAGTGGAATTGTCATGCCCCTGTTAGAATCTGACTCCAAGGAAGAGGAGGAACAGCTGACAGGGAGTGAGAGTGTGGCTCCGGAGGTTGTGGAGGAAACTGGGGAAGGGCACAGGCTGGCTGGGCATTCAGAGGAAGACCCAGGCCCATCCCCTCTTCATCCCAGGGCACGCAGAGAGGAGCGGATAAGGGAGAAATGTGAATGGTATGGTCTATGAGGGAGGAAAGGGCCTTGATCCCCTTCATGGGCTGCAGCTGTCAGAATTGTTTAAAAGGACAAACTGCGCATGGGCCAGTGCTGGAAGCAAAGCATGAAAATATTTCTGGTCTGTCAGTTCTTATCTGAGTTCTGGGGTCTTTCCCAGTGTGTATTTCAATATCTGTGGCCCTTATCCTGCCTTGTCTCATTAATTCTTCAGTGTGGTTTGGGTTGTTGTTTTTCTATTTATAATTTATATGCATTTTGAGTTTGAATGGAAGTTCTTCCTTTTCACAACTGTTTGTGAGGGAATTTTTTTCTCCAGTCAGTGATAATTGGACCTTTAAAGCCAAGTTGAAGGAATTAAAGGGACTTCACCTGTTTTTGTTACTTTGTTGCTTTTGTATCTCACCCTGGGTCATCACAGGAATTCTTGTGTTGTGGCCTTAACCATCTTTCGAATAAATACTCTAAAATCTGACTTACTAGATTCTTATTTCTGGCATTAAGTGTTTCCAGTTCAGATCCAAGAAGACAAGATTGACAACAGTAATGAAGATCTTCTGTAGCATACATAGCACAGCCTATGGGAGTCTCATAGATTCTGGCTGCAGCCCACTGAGTTCTAGTCTGTGGCCTATGACAACTCAAAATTTTAAGATGCAGCTGGAGCCCAAATCCTGCTGCGATGGCTCTGCAGGTTCTGCTATCACTGCTACCATCTTGCCTCACTTGTCTGTAGAATTTCCAATCCTGATTGTGGTCATAAGGCAAGGTCTACTTTTACTGAATATACAAATGCACCCCCAAAATTGTGTTTGGCTTATCTGCAAATGGCCTTATCTGTGAATATTTATGGTGTTTCAAATTACTTTTAAAAGTGTCTATTTTCTTTACTTACTCATGTATAAGCCCATCTGTGGTAATTGCTCTTAACCTCGGTTGATCTCAGAGTAACTTAATCATTGTAAGCGAGAAGTGTCTTTGGACCATTTTTCCTACTTAAAAGTAAGTCCTATGAATTACATTACATTAGGAAGAAGCATCTGTATATATTGCTGAGAAAATATCTTGAGATAGTGGGTTTAAAAACTAAATTAAAAGTAAACTAAAAGCTTATAGGGAAATAAACTTTCCAAAACTGGCAAGAATGCTTATTTTGTAGGAGGAACAATTTTAATGTAGAAAAATAAGGCATTAGGAAACCAATTTTTAACAATCATTTTCAAAAATAAAGCAAGGCTTTGTGATGCTAAGGGCAGAATTAATGTTTTCTATTAGTGTATTCTAATACAGCATTGGGGGTACATAATGATTACTTTCCTATTAAAAGGTGCTGGTATTAACCTATAAAGCCCTGCATGGCTCGGGTCTGGGGTACTTGCAGGAGCGCCTCCTACCAGCATCGAGGTCCGATCGCCCGGTACGCTCCCATAGGCAGGCCCTCCTGGGGGTGCTGTTGACCAGATGGTTGGCTGTCCCTGGGGAGGGCCTTCTCTGTGGGGGTGCCCACCCTTTGGAATCAGCTACCTCTAGAGCTGCATTTGGCCTCGGACCTGCGCTCCTTCCGCCGTGATCTCAAGACTTGGCTGTTTGTACAGGCTGGCCTGGACTGAGCAGGGTTGGGAATTTTAATTTAAGGGTATTTTAATTAGATTTTATAATTGGATTAGATGATTTGATAAAGGTGTATTTATTGTTTATACATTTCTGTGTAAGCCGCCCCGAGTCCCCTCGGAGATGGGGCAGCATATAAATCCAATTAAACAAACAAACAAACAAAATGCCAAACAAATGGATTTCTTTATCTTTGGCCTTGTGTATCCTTTCACCTAGGACCTGTTTCTTTCTGGCTATTTACCTTTTCCCTTCTTGTAGTGCTGCCAAGTCCTGCTATTGCATGCATTGTTTACTGTTCTTCCTCCTTTTTTACTGTTTGGGCCTTAAACAGTCTTTTGTGCCATGTGACTGTTTGTTCAGTCTGTTGCTGAAAAATGCATTAGGACTACCAGAATTCTCAGCTATATATATGAGGTGTGTGTGTGTGTGCTGAGACAACATAAATATCAATTTATTAATTTTCTCTGAAAATGGCAGTTTTAAGTACATACATGATTTTACATTATACAAGTTTTAGACAGTGATTTTTCAGATACCCGTTTACATGCAAGTTATATTTCAAAAATTATAAAATAAACTGCTTTCTATTTTCTAAATATTTTCTTTATGAATCTGTTAAATGTTGAGGAAGAAAATATTTAAAATGTAAATCGATAAAGCAAGAAAAGGCAACTAAAACAATTTTGATGCATATAAATCCTTTTGATTTTAGTTTATTATTTAACTCATGATTCACAGGGAATTTACATTTTGAATAGTTTGCCTCATAGTTGAGTATGCAAAAATAAATATATGGCTATACTTGAATATTCGCAAGAAGGCAAGTATATAAGCTGTGGACAATTGCTAAATAAGATATACAGCTTCACTTTTGGGATGATTGATGAGGGATATCTTGATGTAGTTCCCCACAGTGTCATATTATTCCTACTTTTTGCCTTTTCAATTTATTGATTTTTTAAAATGTAAGCTGCCTTAAAAGACTTTCTGATTTGGTGATATAATAATAATAAATTTGGAGAACTACTTGAACAGCATTGGCAATGACAGAATCACCACAAGTCAATTGCAAGAAGTAGCTTTACTTGCAATTGCTTGCATCCTGTGATAATAATATTAATAAATGACAATATTTGCCTATCCCTAACCTATCTTTGGGAAAGACTCGATAGATAAAAATGCCAAACTTGCTAACTCTGTGGCCAGTCATAATACATTACACCATATATTGCTAAATCTAAAAGTTAAAATTAAACATTCATGGGAATGAATTAATGAAAATTAAAATAAATGGGACTCCCAAGGAAGCCCTTAAAATTATTAGTTCATTTTAATTTTGACCTTTTGACCTTAAGTTATTTGTGCCATATTGCCTGTTTAATAGAAAAAGGAGACCTCTTCAGCCATAGTCAGCTGAAGCAAATATTATTAACCAATGGGAAGCAGACATGTAGCTGTTTTGAAACCTTAAAATAGTCTCCTGGAAAGTATTTTACATTTTATCAAGATAATCCCCTATTTTAGCAATTTGTGGAGCCCACCAAGATACACTGTTCCTGGCATAATAGTTAGCATGATTTTCCAGAGTTTTTTAGTGTTAGTGGGCATAGCAAAACTATTAATGGATTAAAAAATAATGACACATGCTGGGAGGTTTTACAATTAAGACCCCATGTGTGTTAATTGGCTGTGACCTATTGTTCCAAAAACGGGGGAAATTGTAATGTAGAATAGAATAATCTAGAATAGAATGGCATAATTTATTGTAGATTTGGGAAGACAATCCATTCATGTCTGCACCATCAACTTTGGGAGAAGAACATTTCATCTAGTAAACTACACATTTTCTTTTTCTAAGACTTGTCACATTAGGAGTCAATTTTTCCTTGATTGAAGGCTGATTGATATGGTGGGTTTATTTTATTTTAAGGGCAATTTTAACACATAAAAGATTTTTTTAATTTTTTGTGCTTGTATTTAAAGAACTTAAAAAATAAGCATCTCAACATTTAATAATTCCTATGATATCAGACAAACATGCTCGCCTTAATTTCAACTGCTGTTCTTGGAGAAATGGATTTAATTAAATGGAGTTAGGTTGTAAAATAACATAACATAGTTTTGAGATATCCCAAGCAGAATTAAAGAGATCTCTTGGTTAGTCCTGATGACCCATAGCTATTTATGCAGTGGTAGCAAAATTGCTAACTAGAATGAACAGAGTCTTATCTCTTTGCCTGAATGTAATTTCAGAAATAAAAACAGTAGTTGTGCCTAATATGTGGGGCTTTGCTCGTTGCGGCATATCCAGACCCATAAAAGCACTGCCCTCCTTTGATTAAAAGAGTATTTTGTTTCTCAAGGTTGTTCCAGAAAATAACATTAATTGCATGGATCATGCAATTAATGACATTGTTTAAATCGGTCTAAAAATGTCTTGTCTTATATTCACACAGTTTGTTCCCAGTATTATTGTTAGAATGAAATAGTTGCTAAAGGTGCTTTGTATGTGGGTGAAAGCATTTTAGAAGCTGAGCTTCATACTGTGCACTTAGCAAAACTTCATTTTTCAGGCCTATAGAAGTTGTTTGCTATTCCCATGTTTCTGATTTTTGTTTTGTTTTTCTAAGCTATAATCTAAGCTATAGACCTAGTATTTCCTGATGGTCTCTTATCCGTTCAAATGAGGGATTCCAGATGTGGCATGCAAAACTCTAGCTGATTACTAGATGGCAGTAAATAAACTATTTTTTTTGTAGCCCATATCTGGTAGCTCTATTTCAAATACTATATTACTCCAACACTGCTTTGCTTTTTTGGGATCAGTCAAGGTCTGTGAGATTTGGCCTTTTCAGATTAGTTTTGTATAAATTAGTACAGGACAGTATCCCACATTTGGTACTTCTGTTGTGAGGTTCTGAGAATTACAAAATTTGAATTTAAAGGAGTTCTGAAAGAAGGCAAAAAGAAAATGATGGGAATAAAGGATTAAGTAGCTTTTCTTTAAATCTTGCTGATTAGAAATGTGTATTGCAGAGTTCTATAGGTAACTGAAATTGTACAAAGTTCAATGTGAAATCATTGTTTTTCACCAGAAGAATTTTTTTTCTGTACTGCTTCCTTTTCTCACATGCACACAGTGTTAGTGGGTATAGTTTGACATTATGAAAGCAGCCTAAATCAGTGGTCACCAATCAGTGGGCCTTGGCCCACTGGCGGTCCGCGAGAAAACTTTGGTAGTCCGCAGAGAAATGTCACCCTCAGAGAACCCCCCAAAGCAATTAATCCAGGCTGCATGGGAACACAGGCTGCGCCACCCACATGGCAAAGAACCCTTCCCGCCCATTCACTCATTACCTGACAAACTTGCCTGCTAAGTTGCTATTTTTCCTTCCCCCCCCCCTCGACCATTAGCTGTTTTGCTGTGCCGGGAGATTTAAATTAGCTAGAAAGCAGGAAATGTTTAGATCTTTGGCTTTGCTTTTAAGCAGAGCTGGACCTCCCTTAGGACTAAAGGGTCTATTATTCAGTTGCAGACTCAGATAGCCTATGGCAGAAACAGATCTCTAAGTGAATCTGTGATTCTGTGAGCAACTCAATCTGCCTGCCTGCTTTGCCTGATTTTGGGTAAAAGTTGCTCTTTCTTTTTATAAAAAAATTCAACATTTACATACATGGTGTGTTGTGAGTTAATTTTGTGAGTTTACTTGCTAGCAAATTTTATGAGTTTGCTTGCAAGCAAATTTTATGTGGCAGACTCAAGTAGCCGATGGCAGAAAGATAGATATCTGAATCTGTGATTCTGTGAGCAACTCAATCTTCCTGCCTGCTTTGCCTGATTTTGGGGAAAAGTTGCTCTTTTTTAAATAAAAAAATCAATATTTACATATTTATAATATTTACATGCAAGCCATGCCCAGCCAGTAACATGACCACCAAGCCGCACCCACAAATTAGGCCACGCCCAAGAACCAGTTGTTAAGAAATTTGAATCCCACCCCTGCCTCTGTGTTTGTTTGTGTGTGTGTGTGTATGAGAGAGAGGGAGGGAGGGAGAGAGAGAGAGAGAGGTCAGATCAGATCTCTCTCTCCCTCTCCCACCAATGTCAGCAAGCCACTGTCAGTCAAAATTCATATTATTGGTCCCTGGGATTTAAAATTATGTGTTTGGTGGTCCCTGAGGTCCAAAAGGTTGGCGACCCCTGGTCTAAATGATATTAGACTGACTAATTTCCAGCTTTCTTACAATTGACATTTGCCCAATTGCTTGAGTCTCAAGAACAAAATTTGGATTGAAATGTGATTTTGGGAAATAGATCATCCTTACTGACAAACCACAGACTCTTACGTTGTGTCCTATTCCAAGTAAGAATACACAGAAAAAGAAGAATCTAATACAGGGGTTCCCAGCCCCCAGTCTGTGGACTGCTACTGATCCATGGCCCATTGGCAACCGGGTTGTACAAGCAGGGGGTGAGTGCCGGAAGCTCCATTTGTGAAAGTGGTATGAAACCCCTCACCACCATCACCGCTGCCTGTGCACAGAGCCAGAAATATTGGGGGTCACTGATCTAATACAGAAAATCATGATTAATTGGAATACTATGCTTAGTATTAGTAAATATCTTGTTTGCATATTCATATATTACACAAGTGTTAAATATTTCAGTATTAATTTGATAGGTTTAATAACTCTTAACATACTGTATTATATCTTTGATAGAGTTAATTAGTATTGATAAATATAAATTACCTTAAAACGAACAGTTATTTCCTTTAACTTTATAAATGAAGTCAAGACATTTCAAGTATTTCTCAATTTTGGGTCCGATTGCATTTGTATGCAAGCATAAAAAAGATTAATTTGCATAGCTCATTAGTATATGCCAATTATTCACATGAATGCTATAGTTTCAAACTTTATTTTGGCATTTTGCCTTATGTTGTATCTGGAGAAAGGTGTACAATAATTGCTCTTCTTTTGGTAGGAGCAGTGCTTGCTACCTGCTGCAGTCTAATTTCTGCTATAGTCACTATGCTATATAGAAATGCTTAATGTCAGGAAGGCAGTATTTACTGAAATACACAAGTTCAGAATTCATCATGATTCTGTGTGAAATCCGCTCGCCCTTTGCACCCCACTCCCTTCTGAATTGGAATGAAATGTGCCTTAAACTGCAGTGAAATACATCACATATTGCAAGAGTGGGCCCTTGCTTCGTCTCTATTCCTGGTGTGAAATCGATACACTATCTTTCCTGCTGACCTGTTCTGTGACCTCCATTGCAGCTTTCATGCTGAACAGCAATTGCTTTGAACAGTCTGGGTCTGCCACAGCTCACAAATGATTCTCAGCTTTTGTCTAAAACTGATGCTGATAACAAAGAAATGATTTAAAATAATGCAGTTACAGTAATTTTCTAATTCTAATTTACATCCAGAAGCATGCTCTTATATTATTGAACTGTTTCAGTAACAAGTAGAGTGAATATTTATGCAAAATTACTTAGTACCAGGAAGAGATTTCTAAATTTCTGTGTTGAAATTTCTGGGCTAAAGTTTTCACTTGGCTATAGAAGACAGCAGGTATAATAATAAAATATGTTATATTTAAGCAGAAACGTAATCATTATCATGAATTATAAATTTAGTACTATTAGATGAGAACGAAAAAAATCTGACTTTTTTCCCCCCCGGAAGGCCTCATATTTCCTTATTGGAATCGTAAATCCAATCTTAAAGAGTCATTCATTCTGATGGGTGACTGCAGAAATTAAACAAAAAACAAACAAATAATAAATAAATAAATCCAAACTTAAAATCTAAAGAAGACATTAAAAATAAATGTTTATAGAAATCTCTACAAAAATGGAAAAAAATATTTTGAGAAAAATTTAGCCACTTAGCATAGATTATGAGGAAAAAAAATATTGAAGGTATCATAAATATCAGGGCATTCATTGTTCATTTAGGTTCTGTTAGATTACACTAATATGCCATTACTGGCTTTTAAATCAAGAAACTACATTGGTGCTAAAGTGCTTACTGTTTTGAAAATGTATTGATAGGACATAAATTGTGGAGAGGTGATTTTACAATAAATGTGGTTTGGGAATATTTTTTCACCTGTTAAATACATTTGTATTCATTAAAACTACTGCTGGAGTAATATTCAAATAATGAATAATGTAAAGCTTCTGCTTATAAAACATAATTAATTGAAGTTGTGCAAAACAATAATTGCACTCCTTTTGGGTTTTTTTATTTATGCAAAATAATATGCAGAGAAATCGTCTTATAGGTAAAACATCAAAATGGAATATTGATTTTGACAGTCTCCTAGCACACTGTACCAACCTGTACTTCTGTTTATTTCATTCATGCTCGCTGCTATCAGCACAGTGTTATTTCTTATGTACTATTTATCCAAAAAAGAAAATGAGGTTATTCTCTGAATAATGAATTACCTGTGAATGGGGTTAGGATGTCATATTCACGGAGAACATGATAATAGTAGAATATGCTGTTGAAATGGGCAAAGGGGACTAATAATAAAAGTGGCTGAAAAGGAGGCAGAAGATAGGAATGAACCACTGTTGGGACTTCAGAGAGGTGTGGTGCAGTAATAGATGAAGATGCTGTTTAAAAAAAATGGATTGGAGTTTTCAAATTAATAAAAAGCAGGTGGGCAAAAAGAGGCAAGAAATAGAGTCACACTGATTTTGGCTTCCCCTTGCATACAGTCAACATCGGCAGTCTCTTCTATTTTAAGCATTCCTTATGTGAGTGAGAAGTCGGAGAAATCAGAATGCTCACGTTTCCATCGATAGTATCTAAAAAGGTTAAATCATGGCAGCTGTACCAAAGTTTATTAAAACTGAGATGTTTCATTAGTCATCCAAGTAACTTCTTCAGTCAAAAATAAAAATTTGGCTAGGCAGAGAGTCAGAGAGTCATTAGAATGAACTAACTCTTGCCATACGGACTGCAGTAGGTTCCTCCCCAAAATGAAAAGCAATATGTAAATGAAGACTCAATCATCCAGGCCAAAAGTATCTAAAAATGTTAAATCATGGCAAATGGAACAAAGTTTATTAAAACTGAGACGTTTCATTACTCATCCAAGTAATTTTTTTCATTTTGGAAGGAAACCCCCTGCAGTCTATTTGGCAAGAACTGATTCATTCCAACAGTTAAGACTCTTTAACCTTTTTAGATACTTTTGGCCTGGGATGATTCAGTCTTCATTTACATTTTCATCGATAGATTCCACATGGCAGACTCTCAGTCCTACACATAGAAGGTGGCTATCCAGAAGATTGAACAGGATTAGAGGTCCTGAATTAATGAGGCTTAAATAGAAAATAAACATGAATGGGGTTCTTTGAACCTGGAACTTTGAACTTCCAGCTCTTTTGGCCCGTTTACTTCTTACAAGCAGAAGAAGAAAAAAACAATGCAAGATCTCTAATTTCTACTCTCAACATACATGGAACACAATGAACTGACAACACCTTCCTATTGTAAAGCATTCTGTGCATACTTTCCAGTGAGTGAGAGCCATTGAATTCAATGGACTTAAGAGTAAGCATGTGAAAATTTATGCTTACTCTTCTCAGATTTATGTATTTTTTTCTTTAAAGACCACTGGTTATAGGTAGTCCTTGACTTACAAATACATTGCTTAATGACTATTTGAAGTTACACCGACTCCCAAAAGCTACTTATTTTCAAAGTTATAATGGCTACACACCCCCACGCACATTTTTGGGTGCTTGGCAAATGACTGGGGCACCCCACAAGAGAGGGGCCTCGGGGTCAACCTCCGTCTTCCTGCCAACAGCGACTGTGAATGACCCAAGAGGTAGGAGGAGAACCACCACAAAATGATGCCTCTCACTCCCAACCCCTCGAGGTGTTGCAGTAAGATACCATGGTCAATGGTATCGAAAGCCGCTGAGAGGTCTAATAGGACCAGGACAGAGGAATAACCTCTGTCCCGAGACCTCCAGAGATCATCCACCAGCGTGATCATTGCCATCTCCGTGCTGTACCCCTGCCTGAAACCCGATTGATATGGATCTAGATAATCAGATTCCTCCAGGAACTGTCGGACCACCATGCTCTCAACAACCTTCGCAACAAAGCGAAGGTTGGAGACAGGACGAAAGTTGTTCAAAATAGCTGGGTCCAGGGCAGGCTTCTTGAGGAGGGGCCTCACCATCACCTCCTTCAAGGTGGAAGGGAAGGATCCCTCACTCAGAGAAGCATTGACCACTGCCTGGAGCCAGCCTCGTGTAACCTTCTGGGCGGCATAAACCAGTCAGGAGGGACACGGGTCCAATAAACACGTGGTGGTACTCAGTTTCCCCATGATCCTGTTCACTTCATCTGGAGTCACAGGATTGAATTCTTCCCAAATGGTATCCACGGGACCTGTTGCTTCCCCCCCATCAGACTCCACCCAGTCAGAGTCCAGACCGGCCCGGATCTGAGCGATCTTGTCCAACAGATGATGACTAAACTCCTTGGCCTGCCCCTGCAAAGGGTCCTCCCTCATCCCCTGATTAAGGAGGGAATGGGTGACCCTAAACAGGGCAGCCAGGTGATTATCTGCAGATGCAATGAAAGCGGAGAAGTAAGCATACTTCGCTGCTCCCATCGCCGCACGATAAGACCTGGTGAAGGTTCTTAACTGCGATTGGTCAGATTCGGACCGACTGGACCTCCAACTGCTTTCTAGGCCCCTCCTCTGGCGCTTCATCTCCTGGAGCCCTGCAGAGAACCAGGGAGCCAACCGGGATCTGCACCGGGTCAGAGGCCGCAAAAGGACAATGCGGTTGAGAGCCTCTGAGGCAGCCCTTTGCCAGGCGTCCACCAGGGCCTCGACCGGCTGTGGTAAGGGAGGCAGGAATCGACCCAAGCACCATCTGGAACCCTACCGGGTCCATCAGGCGCCTGGGGCAGAACCACCTAGTCAGTTTCACATCCCAGTGATGCGGGGTGACATGCTGGAAGGCCAGCCGGAGGAGGTAATGATCGGTCCATGACAGGGGTTGAGTAGTTGGTGATCCCCCACCCAGAGCATTACACCACTGTCCAGAGATAACAAGGTCAAGCGTGTGCCCCCCACCATGAGTTGGACCCTGAATTATTTGGGTCAGGTCCATGGCCATCATGGAAGCCATGAACTCCTGATCCATCCTCGACGCTCCACCCAGAGAAGGCAGATTGAAACCCCCCAGAACAATAAGTCCGGGGAACTCAACCACCACCCCTGATAGGATGTCGAGTAACTCAGGCAGGGCCGTTGTCACGCAGCTGGGAGAAAGGTACATGAGCAACAGACCCAACTGACCACCAGGGCCCAACCTCAGGAGTAGAGACTCACACCCGCCTATCTGAGGGACAGTGACCTCCCGTGGACAAAGGGTCTCCCTAATAACAACTGCCACCCCTCCGCCCCACCCTGAGCTCGAGGTTGGTGTAGCACACAGAAACCTGGCGGGCACAACTCTGGCAGAGGGAATCCTCCCTCTGGGCCCAACCAGGTTTCCGTAATGCAGGCCAGGTCTGCGTCTTCCTCCTCGATCCTTGTTCATCTCGGTCCTTGCTCATCACAGCCCTGGCATTTACATAAACCAACCTGAGCTCAGGGGCCTGGTCTCCCCTACCCCCGGGGAAATGGGCAGAAATGAGGGTTGGAGCGCGCCACCACTTGAAGATAGCGGGGGCGTGCTCCCGAGCTCTGATACAGCCCTCCGTTCCTCCACCTCCTGCCATTCCCAATCGCCGTGGGGATTCCAATCCCCACCCCTTCCCCTAGAGCCCCGGAGCACCCCAACCCCATCCTCTCCCTGTCACGACCCGCTCCTGACCTGGACTGCAATTGAAATTGGTCCGATGGAACCCCCCCAAGTTCCAACCGGGGCCTACATCCCACCCCCTTCCCTAACCCCTTTAAAAATTTAGTTAAAAAATCAGACAACGGTCCCTTAAAACCCCTCGTTTTACAGCTAAAACCCCTGTTTGCACTATGCCACCTCTCGGGATCCCAGGATCTGTCATTAAGGCAGGCCTTTTATAGTCCAACAGGCCACATCACGGACAGGGGGACATTCCCCAGGGCCTGTAACTCCGCAGTTGAATAAGTCTTTAAGGCCATAATTGTCCATAAAATGGGCAGTGGATGATGATAAAAAAGGCCAGATGACAAACCATCATGTCCATATATATAAACCACAGCATCTTGGAGTTTCCAAACCTGGCAACACTCTCACGGTAGCCGGGGGGGACTAGATAGAAAAAAGTCCAGCCACTGCCCTCTCACCACGGTGGTACTCCCAATGCCAGGCCCAAAGGCCGTGGTATAATCAGGTGGGGTGGCAAACCAGTCACTGCTGCCCTCTCACAGCAGCAGGCTGGGTGGAAAGCTGAAACAAAAACCACCACTGCCCTCTCACAGTGGTGGGGCCAGTCAACCCCACCAGCCTGGACAGATGGGCTGGGAGGGAAAAATAGCTCCGGTTGAAGATCTCCAAGTTGGCACAGTCGTCAGTTCGGCATAGCAGTCGCAGCATAACAGTTCGAAATAACAGTCTCAGCAAGCAGCCCGGCTCCCACAACATTGGCCAACGCCCAGCTAGGGGTCGCCATCCATCTCCAGGGCGGGCTCCATAGTTGCCTGTTCCTCACGCTGACACGGCCTCCGGGCTGGCGCCACCACCTCCAAGCCTCCAAACATGCCTCCAAGCAAAACCAACAGTCCCGGCCCGGCCACTGAAAGCTGGCAGCAGCTTGCCGAGCCGGGATTCATTCTACTTGTATTGGCCTTTCCACACCAGGCAAGGCCCAGCCAGCAATGCATGCGCTGAGCCCTTCCACCGCCGCCTGCCGCTGCTGCTCGCTGCCACCACCGCCACTGACTGCCAACCACCAACCGGGAATCCAACAACAGCTGACACCAGTCGGATCCACCAGAGATCCAGATGATGAACCAGGGGTTGGGGGTAAGAAACAAAACCCCTCTACCCCCCCAATGGCCAAAAATCCCACTCCCCTCACGGAGCTTACTGACTCCGGGCGGCCATCATAAGGACATGCGCAGTTATATGACCATGGTTTGCATTTTTTCCCCACTGATTTCTGTGTTTTACTTCTGGTTTTTAGCAAAAAATATCCATTGGAGAAAATGGATTCACTTAAGAACCATAGCATTTGCTTAATGACTGCTACACAAATTTCAATCTAGTCACTTGATGCCTAGACTTACGACTACAATGATTTAGGACCATAATTCTGGGCACAACTACAGTCATAATTCGAGGGCTACTTGTATAATATATAGAAAGATGTAGTCCTTTTTGAATTAGTGTTCAATTAATATTTAATTAATATTTGGTCTTGCTTATTTTTGGGGTGAACTCTTGCTAGTGTTCAATAATGTTTATATGATTGTGCATAAAGATATACGTTGCAGGCAAAGACATGTTTAAGTTCAACCACATTTGTTGGGAGAAAATCTCTATCTCTGGCTTTGTTAAAAATTGGCAGATAATTGACAAGGTAAGGAAACTGGTATAGTGTATAGGAATTTGTGTTTGTTTTTCTTTGTTTTCCTTTCTTTGTGGAGTCTGCTTTTGTACTCATGAAGCAAAGTATGGTTTTTAAAAAATGTCTGTCACCCAGTGCTATGTCTGTCACCCAGTGCTACAACATTTTGTTTCTAATTGGGTTTTTTTGGGAGATGGGGTTTAGAATTTATCACTATCATAGTCAAACGTTTCCTGAAGGTGCCTGATCAGGTAAAATCTTACACAATATAACAATAAAATGCATGTAACCAAAGACTAACTGCCTTTCCTGTCTTTTATATTCATCACAGGAGAAGCTCTTGTGGATTTTGCATTTCAGGAGACAGTGCTTTTAAGTTATGGCTTTGGTATTAGGGAACAGTCTTTTTCTAGATCTTTGGTTCACTTCCATTGTAATGGCCTTCAGAAAAACATTGAAGATCTAAGTTGTTCAGGAGACCCTTTTATTAATGAGTGTTAAGTTAATGTTAGGATTGCAGATGTTTGTTTATACTTTATGTTTTATGGTTTTGTGTTGTAACTTTTGCTTGTGTGAATGGATTTGGTCACATAAAAAATTAATACATTTTTTTAAAAAAAATCTCAGAGAGTATTAAAATGTATCATATTTTATACGTGCAATATAACAAAAGTTCAGTAAAGCAGAATTACAAAGGGGGAAAACAAAAAAAAAAGCCTTCCTAAAAGTTTATAATGGTGTGGCTGCTGAACCACTGATGAAAATTGATCTGAGAGACATGGGTCTTCTTCAGGAAAGGTCTGTCTCCTTTGAATTCACTGCCCTTGAACATGGGTAAATGAAAAAAATCTATAGTGCTGATATTTCCATGTTACAGATGACAGCTGTTCTTCAAATAATCTCAAAATGTTGAGGTATTAATCATGAAGCCAACATTTGCCTTTTATATTTCTGACCCCACCTAATCAATAAAGTCAGAATACATTTAATGTGATTTGACAACTTTGTTTCACCAACATTTGGATGGGCATATTCTTTATAAGATGAAGTTTCTTAACTTCCTTTAAAGGTAATCCTCATTCTTCACATCATAATAGATGAGCCTGGACATTATTTGTACATGGAGAAATAATAAAACTGTCCATTGTTTATATTTAGGTTTTGTGAACCTGTCTTGTTTAATAGATATTCCTTAAACTATAATCATCTGAATTTCCATGATCATCATGGAGTAGAAACATTCCAAAATTGCACATTTGTTTCTTGGGTTAGTGAAATCAAATGTAACTGTTCATCCAAATTAATCAGATTTACCATTTATATTCTCCCACAAATCCCTATGTATTGCCTTATTGTGGTAGGTGGGTGGGTGGGTGTGCTCCAAGGAAGGACAAGTGAAGAAAATTGGGAACGTATGCCAAGATTATATATCCCCAGCAAGTTCACCCTAAGGCATGAAGGTCATCACAACTGCCTAGCAAACAGAGCCTGGGGTAGAGTCAAGAGAGGAATTAGTTTGGAGTCATTACATTCCCACAAGTGATCCATGCCCAACCCCCCTTGTATTCTGTTAACTCTTACCTAGTGCCAATTTACTGCTGATTGTTAGTTGACTAGGTGCTTGTATATGCTTGAGCAATAAATCACTTTAAATGGAACTTAATGTGATTCTTCATACCTGATAGGTGTCCATATAGGTCAGCAGTGATACAGGATAATGCCGGAGGCACCTTATCACTTTAGTGACAATACAAAGGCATCAATTCATACTGCCCAGGAGAAGGCGATCATAAACCATTCCTATATTTCTACCAAGAAAATACATGGATAGAAGATAAAACAATTGACAGTGCTGGATGATGTGCCTCTCAGGTTTGATGGCACTCAACATACTACTGAGGAAGAGCTGAGGATCTTTTCGAGTACCAATGATGTTTATGACATGACTAAATTAAGCTTTCAAGATGTCAAGTTGCTGCTGCTCCTACACAGAAAAACAAAATCTGAAGCTCAAAGAAAGAATTACAATAGGAACACGGAATGAAAATTGACATCTTAAGCATCAGGAAAAGGAGATGGATTGGGATCGGACACTTTGAGTCAGTAGATCACATTTTTTATTACTCAAAATATGAAGAGCAAAGTAGAAACAGTTTTGTTGTTATGATTAAGAAGATTATAACAAGGACACTACTTTTTTGGTGGACAAATTAATGTCATGACCATTCAAGCTCATACTACAACCACCAAAGCAGAAGAAGAGAATGTTGATGAGTTTTATGATCAATTTGAAATTGACAGAACAAAACATGCAAGCAAAATTTTCTGCTTGTGATTGGAGCTGGAATGCCAACCAAAGTTTTTTGGAAAGATTAAAATGGGAAATGTAATTGGATTTGGAAACAGAAATGAAGCGGGATACTGACCAATTTCTGTCACTCAAATAGGTTCTTCATAAAAGAATCTCCCACCTAACAACTGAAATAATACTTCTATATATGTGCATTGCCAGATGGAGTATAGACAGTCTCCTACATTCACCAAGAAAAACAAAGCTGTCCACAACTCCAACCTAGATTAGATTAGATTAGATTTATTAGATTTATATCCCGCCTCACTTCCCCCAAAGGGGAACTCGAAGCAGCGTACAAAAAGATAAAAACAATTTCTGTACAATATAAAAACAAGAAACTCATTCATACCAATCCGAAACATACACGGGGGAAAAGCAAGGTCTCAATGCCATGCCCTTCAACAAAGCCAGGTCTTAACGGCTTTGCGGAAGGCAAGCAGATTTGGGATGGTTCTAATCTCTGCGCGGAGCATATTCCAGAGGGACAGCGCCGCTACAGAGAAGGCCCTAGCCCGTGGACCTGCCAGCCGACATTGCCTGGCCGACGGTATCCAGAGCAAGCCCTCCCTGTGAGATCTAACTGGGCGCTGGGAGGCATCAGGTCACAGAAGGCGGTCTCGCAGGTATCCCGCTCCTAAGCCATGAAGGGCTTTAAAAGTTGTCATTAGCACCTTGAATTGCACCCGGAAGACCACTGGTAACCAGTGCAGCTCACAGAGGATGGATGTTATATGGGCACATCTAGGTGCACCCATAATCACTCGCGCAGCCGCATTTTGCACCAGCTGAAGTCTCCGAGTGTTCTTCAAGGGCAGCCCCATGTAGAGCGCATTGCAGTAGTCCAATCGAGAGGTGATAAGGGTATGAGCAACCACGTGAAGAGCCCCACGGTCCAGGAAGGGTCGCAACTGGCGTAACAGGCGAACCTGTGCAAAGGTCCCTCTGGTCACAGCTGTAAGATGGTGGTCAAATTGTAGCTGTGGATCCAGAAGGACTCCCAAGTTGTGAACTTGTTCTGAGGGGAGCCATTTCTCTCCCCCCTGTACTAAAGTTGGATAATCAACTGAACCCCGAGGGGGCAAAACCCATAGCCACTCGGTCTTGTCAGGGTTGAGTCTGAGCCGATTAGCCCCCATCCAGATCCTCACATCCTCCAGGCACCGGGACATCACCTCAACGGCCTCACTTGATTGACCGGGGGCAGAGATGTACAACTGGGTATCATCAGCATACTGGTGATACCCAACCCCATGTCGATGGATGATCTCACCCAGCGGTTTCATGTAGATACTAAAGAGGAGGGGGGAGAGGATGGAGCCCTGAGGAACCCCGCATGGCAGGGCCCTAGGGCTCGATCTCTGCCCCCCCACCAACACCGACTGAGTCCGGTCCGACAGGTAGGAGGAGAACCACTGTAAAACAGTTCCCCCCACTCCCAACCCCCTGAGCCGGGTCAGAAAGATACCATGATGGATGGTATCGAAAGCCGCTGAGAGGTCAAGAAGCATCAGAATGGAGGAAGACCCCCCATCCCGGGCCCGCCAGAGATCATCCACAAGTGCGATCAAGGCCGTCTCCGTGCTGTACCCGGGCCTGAAACCAGGCTGCAAAGGATCCAGATAATCCGCTTCATTCAAGGCCCGAAGGAGCTGGAGCGCCACCACCTTCTCAACAACCTTCCCCAAAAAGGGAAGGTTGGAGACAGGACGAAAGTTACTTAACACAGCCGGGTCCAGGGAAGGCCTCTTGAGGAGGGGCCTAACCACAGCCTCTTTCAAGGTGTGCGGAACAAACCCCTCACCCAAAGAAGCGTTTATAATCTCCTGGAGCCAGCCACATGTCGTCTCCCGGCCTGCCGAAACAAGCCAGGAGGGACATGGGTCCAATAAACAGGTGGTGGCATTCACCGCTTCCAGGGCCTTGTCCACATCTTCAGGGCCAACAGGAACAAACTCATCCCAGATAACCGGACTAAGACCTGCCCCTACCATCTCAGTGGACTCTGCCCAGCCAGAGTCCAAGTCCGACCGGATCCGAGTGACTTTATCTGCCAAAAACTGAGCAAATTCCTCAGCCCTGCCCTGCAGGGGTTTCTCCGCCTCCTCAGATCTTAAGAGGGAGCATGTCACCCCAAACAGGGCGGCCGGGCGACAGTCTGCAGATGCGATAAGACTGGTCCAATATAAACATTGTGCCACCCTCATCGCCACTAGATAGGTGTCAATATGACGTCCTAACAGTGTCCGGTCAGAATCAGCCCGACTTTTCTTCCAGCGGTGCTCTAGGCGTCTCTTCCACCGTTTCATCCCCCGGAGTTCCTCAGTAAACCAAGGAGATCTCCGGGGTCCACGAGAGGAGAGAGTCCGCATAGGTGCAACCCGATCTATGGCCCCCGTGGCCGCACTATTCCAGGCTTCCATCAGGGCCTCAGTCAAGCTGTGGGCGAGGGAAGCTGGAAAATCCCCAAGCTCCCTCTGAAACCCAATTGGGTCCATTTGGCACCTGGGGCGGAACCACCTAGTTGGTCCCGCCTCCCTGCGGCGTGGAGTGGTCACCAGGATGTCCAATCTTATGAGGGAATGATCTGACCATGACAGGGGCTGGATGACTATTTCCCCCAATTTCAGATCGCGGCACCATTTTTCTGAGATAAAAACCAGATCGAGCGTGTCCCCCCCCAATGAGTCAGACCCTGAACTACTTGGGTCAGGCCCATGGTTGTCATGGAGACCATGAACTCCTGGGCCACACCCGAGGGTTCGCCAAGGGATGGCAAATTGAAATCCCCAAGCACCACCAGCCTGGGGAACTCAACTGCCAACCCAGCTACTACCTCGAGCAGCCCAGGCAGGGCCGTTGCAACACAGCTGGGAGGCAGGTACGTTAGCAACAGGCCCACCTGAACCCCTAGGTCCAACTTCAAAAGGAGGGACTCACACCCGTCTATCTCCAGAACAGGGCCTTCCCATGGACATAATTCCTGATGCACCACTTGAAACCCGGAGGGGCACATCTCAATGAGGGGAACGCCCCCCTCCGGCCCCAACCAGGTCTCAGTGATGCACGCCAGGTCAGCCCTCTCCTCCAGGATTAAATCCTGGATTAGAGGAGTTCTCCTTACCACCGACCTGGCATTCAAAAGCAACAGCCTGAGCCCAGAGCCTGGTCTTCCCTGGCCAGTGGGACCCCGAGACGAGCACAAGGGGTCGGAACACAGTACAGCCACCAATTGGTGAACACGCATTTCCCGATGATGGCTAACCCCACGGCTCCCGCCATATCTGCCTCTCCCAGTCACCACTGAAATCGGCCGTCCCTTAAGCTCCTCCGCAGTCATGGTCCATCCCACATTATCATCAACCACCGTCTCCAGACGGTGGGAATTCACCCTGAAAATACTCTGTCACCCACTACACTCACTCACAACAATCACCCAAATTTATCTAAAAAATAATTAAACCAAAGAACCATATAAAAACACGTAAGAAAATTACATCACAATACAAAAAGAAAGAAAAGGGAACACAAAAAGGGGGAAAAAAAGGCAGAGTGGTATAAAATATAATGTCCAGGTGTATAAGGTCTTGAAGGATGTTAAGGCACACACCACGCTCTACAATTAAAATTCACAGAGGGCAGGGATAAATAAGTTTGGCCACAGATGGTTGACAGATGTTAAAAACAATATATTAAAAGTCCAGATGTTAAAAAGTCAGTGTCAACTGCCTTGCGTCTTGGGACCAGCACCAACAGTTATCGTATCATGTCCCCCGAAGGTTCTCTCACCATCCATCGGGGGGGCAGATGAAACCATGGCCCAACCACCACTCTCCCACCGTGGTGAATATCACCAGGCTGGAGCAACAGGGCAGCCCGCTATCCTCTCACGATAACAGGCAGAACCTCTGTCAAGGACGCAAGACAGCAACAGCAGCAAAAGAAAAAAAGGGGGGGGCGAATGAAGATGGAACAGCAGCGGATGTCATACTAAGAGACCTGTTCTTAAAGTGCAGTTACTCTTAAAGTGCATCATTCTTAAAGTGCATAGTTCTTAAAGTGCACCAGAATATGGCATTAAAGTGCAAAAAAGTCAGAGATACCAGTGGGGAAGATGGTAAAAGAAAGTCACCGGTTGAGAGACAGCAGGGAGGGGCAGAACCGGAAAGCCCGGCAGCAAGGTCAGGCTGAACCAGCTGCCTACCACAACCTCCAATGGAGGGGGGCCAGGGACTTCTAGGGTGGCTCAAAAGCCACCCCCCAAAGCCCCCAGCTCATCCAAGCAACAATTCTCTGAGGCAGCAAAAATCTCCAGCCAGCAGCCAGGAACATTGACCTTCCGCAGCGAGCTCCTCCTCCGATCTCCAAAATTCCTCCAGCTCCCATCTGGTCACCTCCAGTCCAGCAGGCCGAGTTGCTGCCATCCAGACTCGCAGCCCCGATCTTCCTCCCCTCCATTTCCGGTACGTTGGTCGCCTCCTCGACTTCCCGACTCCGTCATCAACCCCGCAGCCTTCCCCTGCTGGCGATCTTCATAAGGCTCTCACCCTCATGGGCCAGCAGTGGCGTAGCTCTCACCTATGCCACCTGCCACCCGCAGCCACCCCCTCCGGCATCTCCGGCACCACCACAATCGCCGCCGCCATCTTCCGCACCGTGGAGACCCGATCCGGAGGCCAAAAAACAAGCCGGCAAACTCCGCATCTCACAAACGGCGCGCAGCCAGCCTCAGCCAACCAGCAGACAAGTTCACTAGGGACAAGTCCGGGGGGTCGAGACAAGGCTATGTGAGCCCTACTCCCCAGCGGACCGGCAAAAACTCCATACCCCTGCTCAGCTCACTCAACCACAAACCGCCATACTCGGGCATGCGCAATGGAAGACCTACTGTAGAAAGTCCTGTAAGGTGGAAAAGGATTGTTTTAGAGTGCAAACTGTGAAGTCTCTCTTAGAGAAGGCTGGCTGTGCCCAACACCTGAAATCACAGGGCCAATGAAACATCTTAGCGGAGCAGATGCGGGTGCAGACTCACTTTTAAAAAGTTCCAAGAATCCTTGGAGGGGAGAGGGTTGCAATGTGGATAGGAGTTCACTTTGCCAACATGCCAACAAGGGAGGAGCCTCAATCAGGTAGAGAACAAAAAAAGAGTCAAACCACCCAGCACTCAGAGAGGCTTGCAGCATGGAGATGGGATGGCACAAGAATGACCATTGGGACCTTGAGCCAGGGTCTTCCACTACTGGGATACTCCCATCAAATAATACCTCAGCTTCTGCAATGAGGGTTGTAATGACCCATGGTATAATTGGCCCATGCTGTCTACAAATATAATATTTTGAAAAGCTATTTTTATAAATTAAAGAAAAGAAAACATATTCTATTGGCTGGCTTTTAATGGCTTATCTTGGCTTAATTTATAAAATATCATGAATTTTATCTCTTGCATCACTAAAGTGATTCACTGGTCAAAAGTTTAGTCTTTTGCCATTGGATCAGTCTTACAAAAGTCTGGAAAATAAGTATTGAAGATTACTGATTGAAGATTACAGCTCTCTGTTGCTCATGTGAAGATATTTCAGTATTTTTAATGCACAGAAGACACATAGGGAAAAAAACCCACTTCCATATATTCCAGAGAATTTAAGTTTCAAATGTAGGTTGTAAGAGCAAGGAGTAAAAGCTGCAACAGTGCAATCATTAGAAAAGGAACAAAATTTCAGTGTGCCTTATTAGCATACACTAATTGATTAAAAAGAAAGTGAGAAACAACCTTTTTTATCACTTGGATGCATACATATAAGAATAGCATTCAAAGGTCTCATGAAGAATTGTGTGTTTTTCTGATTTCAAAACATTGTTCCAGTACAGTTATTTTAATATTGACAAACTTCTGAAAAAAAAAAAGTTTCACAAGAGCAAATGTTATAACACATTTGCTATAGCTGGTAAACACTTTATCATTAATTTAGTATTTCTAATTTGGACCATAGCATATTTTTCCTAATAAAGTGTTTTTATTTCACTGCCTATTGAGTATGTTCCTGAAGTTTTTATATGTGATGCATTGTGCCTATAATCTACTTATTAAAATTAGTAGCTAACATATTAACAATTTACACAAGTATCCAGCATAAAAGACGAAGTTTAAGCATTTGGCAAAACAAATAATTTTTTGTCCTTCAGCTTCAGTAGGAAAAAAGAGCAGAATTTTTTGGCATAATAACTTAAAATGACATCAAGTTTTACAGTACTAAGTGATACATCTTATCTGATTTTTGGAAAGGTATTTTATTTCAAAACAAACATGAACAAATAACACTGAAAACTGTAACCTTTATTTTTCATATGATAGTCAATAACCAATAGTCAATAAACTTTCCAAAAATAAATAAACATATGCCACATACTTTAGTGTACACTTAAAAATAAATAATGTTTATTTAGCACATTAAGATGTGTCTGAACTTCTTAAAGCAATCCATTTTGGGGGGAGAAAAATATCTGTTGACAAGCATCAGTGACTCGGGAGATGGGAAGAGAATAATGGGTGGTGTTGAAGGCAAGAATTCAGAAGGAAGGATGAGAAATTCTGCTAGTGAAGATGTTGAGTACAGAATGGACCAAATTTGATATGATGGAAGAAGTTGGTAAAATAAAAAAGGAGCTGCAGAGATAGTATTATTAATATAATACCACCTCTGCATCTGTATGGAGAGTTAGTAGGACACTGGCTTAGAATGCTGCTGTTGCATTTTAAGCAATCTTCCTCATGTTTATTGTGTTACTTAGAATGGACTCTTTGCAGCTTGCCCCTGTGTTCTTCAGTCCAAACATACATACAAACATACTAAATGTAAAACAAGTGGAAACCAGGCCTTCCCACACAAAAAGAAACTCCCCCCCCCACTTTACAGAAAATGTCTTCTGTGGCCTCTTCTGATAAAGGGATTGGATAGAATTTTAGTAGCTATGTTTCCTCTAACTTTTTAAATCAAAAATTGTTTGCAATAGCACTTTCTGTTTGCAGGAAGTTCCATTTCTTACAAGCTACCTTTCCCAGCAGTTTTTACCACTGTTCTGAATTCTTTAAAATCTGCTTTCTCTTAAAATCAAGACCTCCAGCATGACATAATCACTTTGCCCTGCTTCTTCTGCTTCCTTGAATACGTTAAATGTAGCTGGTCGTCTATGCTCTGAGGAAGAAAATTGACAGCAAAGTAAGTTAGGAATTTCTTGAAAGGACCATGCTTGACAGACCTTGCCTCCCAACAAAATCTTACATTGTTTGGCCTGTGCAAAAATCTATTTCTAGGCTACTTGTGAGCAGTAACAGACTGGTAAAAGTTATTACTAAATATAGTGCTCA
Source organism: Naja naja (assembly GCA_009733165.1). Taxonomy (NCBI): domain Eukaryota; kingdom Metazoa; phylum Chordata; class Lepidosauria; order Squamata; family Elapidae; genus Naja; species Naja naja. The sequence continues at coordinate 314,194,139 of CM019148.1, forward strand.
TAACATAGAGTGAGGTTTGTGATAGCAGCAAATATCTGTAGCTCGGGTATAGGAGGAGAATGGAGGTACGTTCTCCCAGCTTCTCCAAACTCAGAGAACATACCTCCACTCTCAGATTGAGGTTGGCCCTTAAATCAGAGAAACCATTTTGAGAGTTAGAATGTTTATACATAGTAGTATGGTAAAAGGAAATTCCAATGTTCTTTGCCTTTGAGATGCTACAATTATTTGCATTACTTCTATTTTTTCCCAGTTTAATATCTTACTTATCACAAAAAGCCAGAGTTTAGTTAGTTAAGGTTTCAGTTGAACGTGGAATATGACTTCCTAAGCTTGTCATGCATCAAACTGTTATGGCTGGCAATTGTTTAAAAAAATTCATTTTGTTATGAACTAGCCTGTTTTCAACTGGGCTGTTCAGAGATGGATTGCTTTCTGGAGTTTTTGACAGGTGTAATTGTTAAGGCGTCATCTGTTCTTGTTTGCACAAAATACATTTTAGCCAACTGTAGGACTTGCCCGCTAATCTTTCTCACATCATTCCATTCTTTGCTTGCCACTAGACAAATCCCCTGTTATTTGACCAGATGGTGGAAAATCCATTCTCATGATAAGTTGCTTCTAGTTTGCATTTAGATTACCTGCAAAAATGGAACAATTTACTACTCTGCCTCTAACCATCTCTTCCCTCCTTTTTTCTTTTAGTTTGACTTCTTGTAACTAATTATTTAAATTCTGCCCTGTCAGTTAAAATTAGTCATAGCCTTACATGTTTCACATGTATGTAAATGCACTCAAAGTTCCTCCTCAAGTTACATGATACATCCATCTAGAGTTGAAGTGACATGTCAAGGTGAGAGGACAGAGTGATGTGCAAAATCAACAATATATAAAAGGATGTTTTGAAACTTAGTGAAAATGTGTACTCTCTTTTAAAACACTACCCACCATCTTTCCTTTTCTTTCCTTTTCTTCCCTTCCCTAAGGAAAGGAGATGTAAACATTACATTTCTGAAGGTTGTTAATTTCAATAAAAAATATCCTAAAACTTGCATCGGTGTTGCTTGCTAATACATAGTGAATAAAAATATTAACTTTTTCCACAATGGAGGTAATTTGCCAAAAAGATTGTCATCTGAGAGTGAGAATTTTATTTGGAAATACTTTCCAAGAGAATAAAAAAGTGATTTCACTTGGTCAGTTTAGATTGATTAGACTCAAATAGTTGTTCTTCCACTTTGTTCTTCACTTCACAAAAATATAAAGAAATTAATTTAAATGCATAAATGAAAAGGACTATAGGTCTTCTAGAAAAAAATAGCTAATGCAATTTGATCTTTGGCAACATAATATGGAATTCATACAACCAGACTTTGTTTGGTGAATAACTTATCAAAATTAATTCAGGATAAGCTGTCTGAAAGACGAGCTTTATAAAAACACCCACATTTTTTATTACTTGTACATAATGAGCAACCATCTTTCTTTTTACCAGATGATTTGTATTATAGTCAGTGAACTATATATGCTACCAATCTTCAGATTCTGCTGTTCACTTGTTTAAATGTAATAGCTATGCAAGAATTAGGAATTTTATATATTGTCAATTAAATTAGTGGTTTGCTTTATGAGAGCTGTTGCTGTTGATTTTTACTGATGTTCTTTATGTCTGAGTTTGAGATATAACTGCAGACACTGAGAGTTGTTCTAACCAAATAACAGTATTATTTAAAAACTTTGAGAAGTTCATGATGGAAACCATATGTTCCAGAAACTATAATATACTTGATAGGATTAAAAAAAATTGGTCTACATGGAATAGAAGTACCCTCATGGTGAGATGGGCAGGAAACAAATAAAAAATAATAAAATAAATGGATCGGTTTCTGTTTAAATTCTATTTTAATTGAAATCCCAATGTGATTGCATGTGGGTGAATTTGATTTCATCATTTTGATTTCATTCAAAGAATGTTAATGTTAATTTTGTTCCAAAAATTGAAATTTTGTAAAGCATCAAGAAGGAGAATATTTAAAAAGAAACATAGTTATGCTGAGTTGCCTAGGTACATTTTCAATATTGAGAAGGAAGGTCTAAATAGGGATTATACTTCAATGAAAATTTAAAGTAACTGATGGAAAAAGATTCAAATTGAATCACTTTTATTTCCTTTGAACTATTATTCATAATTATGTATACTGATACAATGCCATAAAATAAAAAAAATTGGTCAAAAAGGTTAACTGGAATGAATCTTATAAGAATTTTAAGAACCATCATTAAAAACAAAAAGCTACCTTGAATTTAATTGTTAATTATAAACTATAAATTGTGTAGTACCCAAGATTGTTGGGGACAATTAGCTGACCTTGTAAAAATGCCGCTTAGTAATAAGCAGGCATATACAATGGAATGAAGGCTATTGCTGAGCACACTGGGTTGCATCCCAAAAATTGTAAGCCGCCCTGAGTCTCCGGAGAAGGGCGGCATATAAATGTAATTTAAAAAAAAAATCTGTGACAATTAGATTGCTAGCCAGAGTTTTGTCATCATAGGAAACAGGAATAGACTATTAAGTAGATGCATTTTCAAATTCTGTACCAGTTTTGAACATCCCAAAGTAAATCTGATTACTTTGTGTGTGTGTACAGCCACCCCCCCCACATGTACATATAGCATGTATGTATATAGAAATGCTCATTAAAAATTGAAGGTTTTATATATGTCCCCTTTTATCCATTTTGAGGAGAGGAATATATATTGTAATAAATAATTTATTTTAGATACTTTCAACTGTATTCCAGCAATGGAATCTAATTTGTATTTATTTATCTATAATGTAGTTAATATAGCAAGATGAGAAAGACTTAACATATAATAAAAATACCTCAGAAAGTACTAATTGTCCTGCATTACAGTTGACTGTAGAGAATCTCTAGTCATGTATATCTGTTTTTGATGCCTCTACAGAGTAACTGTCCAGCATCCTCTACCCAACCAGTCAGAATGTAGGAAAATCTACAGATATGACGGAATCTACTGTGAATCTACCTACCAGAAGTATGTTGAAATCTGTGTGAGTCTTTCTTCTGGCTCGTGCATTAGTGCTGTCCCATTCTGAATAGCAAGTTGAACATGTATTAAAACGTACACTTCTTGAATGAAATATCTTTGAAATTGGGAACAGATATACAGTATTTTGTTTTCATACTTGGGAATTGTGCTCTTGAAGTTAAAAGGGAAATAAATAAACCTCTAGGACTTTATTAAATCTCTTAGGTATGCTTCTGTATATTGCAGTAAACAAATACTTAAAGCCAGAAAAACCTAGGCAAAATATATTGCACAGGTGCTTCACATCTTAGGGATTTGAAAGGTGTGTTATGTATAAATTAGCTGTCACTTTTTTCAGTCGTGTAATGGAATGATGAGTTGTAATTTGCATAATCCTTTAAGAAGGCAAATTATACTGTCATGTAGCAGACTTAACATGCTAGCTAGGATTTCATAGCTTTGAAGCTAATTAGTATGTACCTTACAGGACAGTTAAATTGAGGTTGAGTCCTTCTGCTTTTCAGTTGTTTGCCTTGTCCTTTGCTTAACAATATCTGAATCAGTTGGTGGGTAGAGAATGTTACAAGTGTATTGCAAGAATCCAATACTGTATATTGGTCTGAGCAAGGAAATGTAATGCAGCATTGAATTTAATACCTTTTTGTTTATTAAAAACGGGAAATTTTATTGTAATTACTATTTTATTTCATGAATAAATTAAGCAGTAACCATGATCCTGCCATTAATGTTTGTATTCAGAAATACGTTTATGTATGTGGATCAATTGTACCAGATGCTCAACAGGTGGATGCATGCAGATAATGTGACTCTATTTTGTGATGAGCATGTGAGGTTGCTATGATCATTTCTCTGTATTTGATTGCTATCAAAATAAGACATAAAAGATATGTACAATTCTGGTAAGAGTAGATGTATGTTATGCTACAATAAGCATTTGTTAACGTTATTGTTTGGTTGCCAGGCTGTGTTTGATCTTACTAATTTGACTATTACCACTTATCTATTTTTTCTGTTATATCTTGTTGTTTGCACATTATCAGGTTGTTTCCCCCTTTTGGTGTTGTCCATTTAGTCATTCTGAAATGCTTCAATTGTAGATCATAACAGTTGAAAACTTGAACATTTTAGTTAGATACCAAGGTGAATCAGTTATAGTAAAACAAGATATAGAATTACTATCAAGTATGAATGGAACTGATACTGGTTGATCAAGAGAGATTATAAAATTAAACAAAGAAAAGAAGCTTAAATCATCAAAATTCATTATGTTAATATTCGTACAAGTCTATGAATACTGGAAATTGATAATAAAAAAGGAAAGGCTTTAATGAACATTTTAATTGAACTTTAGTATACATTTATACTTACCTAGCCCAGGCTACCAGATGGCAAGTTATTATCTTCTTATCCCCATGTTATTACAGTTAAGTGGCTTTTTGAATAACTATTTACTCATTGTCCTAACAAATCTTATATAAGTCAAAACTCAAATTAAGGATAGAAAATTGTGAACTCAGAACAATTGAAGTTTTTTAGAGTGTGCAGAAATGATGGAGCCCTTGGAAGAAGATTAAAGTTTTGATACTAGCTGAATTTAATTTGTTTTACAACTTTGCTTATAAATAAGAAATAAGGAAGCTTCTTATTAAAGTGGGTTCCACTTTAAGTTTAATGACAAAACTTTCTTACTATTATTTTTATGAATGCCAAAGTAGTTTATTTTTGTGTTTTGAGAACTTTATTGGTAAGTAGGCAGGGCATGGAGAGTTTCTTGTATGTGGCTGACAACATAAGGAACAAAATGCTTGGCTGTTTGTTCTGATTTAATATGGTGCTCTTTTTTATCCTTTATCTTTTAACAAATTTAACAGTTGTTTTTCTGTGGCAGCTGTTTTTCTACCAACCAGAAGTAATCATCTTAATGCTTCTGCACCAGTAGCTTCTTTTTTATCCTTTGCTCTGCGTGGATGTAAAAGAAGTAATTTCTTCCCAATGCAAATAACAGCTTCGGAGGATCAACATTTTGAACAACATTGCAATTGAAACACAGTTTAAAATTTTCCATTTTTTTGGCTAGCTGCACTTTTAGTAATTATAAACCTTTGATATCTGATATTTGCATTTTTTTAAACCTGCACGTTAAACAGCAAATATCTAGTTTGTCCTTAGAATTATTTTTTAATTTTTCCCATTATAAAACCATTTAAACAAGAACCTAGTGGTAGATAATATGAGCCCTAAAACTGACAGTTCACAGACGTAAAACTTTCGTTTGCATTTTCAGTGTATTTCTAAAAAAATCATAATGCCTGGAATATTTAGTATGACCTTTTTATGACTTTATTACCCAGCTGTATTAGCAGCATCCTAGTATTAAGTTCTTGTTAGAAAGCATCAGAAACAGATAGCAGACAGACAGACAGACAATCAGGCAGGCAGGCAGGCAGGCAAGCTGGCTGGCTGGCTGGCTAGGTTTCATTTAATCTTTGTGTGATGATTAGAAAGCATTTCTATTCACAACAGTCATTTTAGGGAAAGAATGGAAGTGAAATTTTATTTCATAGATGGAAAGACCTTTTATGAGCAAAAATTCTAGATTTAATCACATATATATTTAAACAAAACCTAATCTTAAATGATGATTATTCACATAGTGATTTATGCTGAATATTTTTAAAAATTATTTTGGATTCTAACTGCTGTTGGAGTCAATGGGTAAGTAACAGCTTTCATGAAAATATGTATGATATCTCAATAGGTTCTTCAGGTGAATAAGTCATCTGCAAAAAAATATATTTGTGCATACATATTTTATGCAGCTAAAAAGTTCAGTTAAATTTTATTAAAATTATTTTGATCAGCAGAATGTATTTTTAGTCAACATAAAGTACCTTTATACATTGATTTATTTCTAACATTCTATAGCCTTGTTTACTTCTACTAAAAATAATCTCTGAAGGTTACACTATGCTTTGATTTATAGGAGTATTTTGAAACTATGTTATTTTATTCGTTTGTCTTTTGTTTCTGAGATATGAACCAGCCTTGAAAAATAACTGATTTTTTAATTTGCAAATTGAACTAAAGAAATAAATCTCTTTTAAATTCTAAACTCAGTTTGCATCTGCGAAATGGTAGGACAAACATATATGCCTTTCAGAACTGCTAATTTCCATATGATTAGAATTGAATTATTCAGCATAGTTCCTATGAGTTGACAGAATCCTTGCTTCTAGCCAAGGTTCTGATTTTAGGTTATTGGTTTTTAAATATTATTTTCAGACAAATACTCAATTCTGAATGTAAACCACATATTTCCAAAGGACATCTTTTTTAAAAGGTGAGTGGCTAGAGCCTAAAGGTTTCACTTTTTTCAATGGCACACAATTGAGACAAATATTTTACGAAAATAATCCTTAACACGATTTCCACTGCCAGTTAGTTCAGGCCCTAGAAAGTTTGGAACTCCTGTTCTCTGATATATAAAGGCATTGTTGGGAAACAAAACAATTTTAATTGTTTTTGTAACAAATACCCATTTGTGTTAATGAATTTCAAATAACTATTTTTTAAAATGAGGTGTGTTTTATACTAGTGATTTAAACTATGTTTATAAATTATTTTAATTGTATTGATATAAATGTCTACTTTCCAATTTTTCATTATTTGGTTTTGAGTGTACAAGTGATTAAAGAAGGCTAGGAATTAATGAGTTTATGCTTTCTTACACTCTTAAAAAGTATTCAGTTAAAAACCATAGTCAACAGTTTCTTAATGTAAGACTCAGCATTTCAGGTAATGGAACTAGAGAGATTTACTATCTGATATTATTTATATTGCAAATATCAGAGCAAGTCTCTTGTCTACCAAATGAAATATGGATATACAGTTAGTTCAATCAAAGAAAAATAAATAAATAGTCTTACTGACCAGTGTAGATTTAATAACAATAAATTCCATACGTTTATATGCAGTTCATAAAATTATTTTAACTTTAAGTCTCACACAAGCTACTTCATATTTATTTAATGCTTATTTCTTATAACTATTTATCCTACATGCTTTGCTGGATATTAACTATTTCTGTTTAATGGAGAAGACACTGGATGCTACCCATTGCAGCATTTTGCATTTAACTTAAGGTTTTTATGAAAACCTAAGGACTAGCTAGAATAGTTTGGGTTGCATATAACAAATAATAAAGATAGAAATAAAAGACTTGAATGAACCAGAGGTGTACTTCTGTGATGTTGGTTGGGTCTTCTATATTTTAATTCAATTTATTCATTAGTTTTGTTTTATTAGCAGTATGATTAAATACCAAAGTTGTAATTCAGTACTTCTTATTTTCAAGACTTTGAAACAGCACTGAATGAAAATGCATTTATATTTATATGTGACTGGATAGACATAGGCAGTCCTTGGGTTAAGAACATCTATCTTATGGACAACCCATACTTACAAACAGGGTGCCTTTTACTAAAACTGGTGGATAGTATTCTCTTTCTTCAGACTGATGAATTGCTGAAACTGCAATGTTCAGTTACCACTGAAGCCAGAGGTTTTTAATATACTGCCTGTATTTAGCATTTTTCAATGGTTTCTGAAACCATTGGGTGACTTTAGTAGTTGTCAGCTTGAGGAAGGACAATCCTATCCACCATTTTTAATACAGGCAGTCCATTCATATGTATTATTCCAACTTACATACAAATTTGAGTTAAAGACACCATTAGGAATGGAAGTTTTATTAACCTGGAGAAAAGAGAAAAAGGGAAATCAGTAAACGTATGTGGACATTTAGATTTAATTTCAAAAAGTTCTTTGGATGAAAATGTAGTAGGAATGCCACATTGTTTTCCCTTAAAATCTCACATTGCATTGATAAGTTTTCTAGTAATGATTCTCTCTCCCTTTGCATCCCATTATCTGGGTGAGATTCAGGGTATTGGTAACAACTTACAAAGTCCTACATGGCTTGGGTCTGGGGTACTTGCAGGAGCGTCTCTTGCTGGCATCACATTCCGATCGCTTGGTACGCTTCCACAGGCAGGGCCTCTTGGGGTACTGTTGGCCAGACATTGTTGGTTGGTGGTGCCCAGGGGTAGGGCCTTCTCTGTGGGAGCACTCACCCTATGGAACCAGCTCCCCTTGGGCCTTTGTTTGCCCCCCACAATCTCTGCTCCTTCCACCATGACCTGAAGACGTGGCTCTTTCAACAGGCCAGTCTGGGCTGACCAAGGGGGGGGAGGGTTTGTTTTAGAATTATTTTAATTAATTTTAATTTTAATTATTTTGTCACTATTAGGCTTGTAATGGTTTAATTGTCTTTAATGTAAATTTTTGTATTGGGTTTTATATTGTTAGCCGCCCTGAGTCCTTAGGGAGAGAGGACGGCATACAAGAATAAATTAATAATAATAATAATAATAATAATAATAATAATATAATGTCAAGAAGAAGGTTCTACTAGCAACTTCATTTCTTTCTAGTTATATATTTTGTCTGATGAGACTAAATCAATGTAGAATCCACACAAAAAAATTTTTGAACTTAGGGTCAGTTCAAAGCATTTTTACAGTACATATTGCTATACTATCTAGCAAATATCTCAGATATTAAGATTTCCTTTATAGACAAAATAAAAGCCTTTGAAATCTGAAAATGCCTTTGAGTTATTACTTGATGCCAATGGTTATAGCATCAAAGGTGTATGATTCATTTATTTTAATATTTAGTTTGATTTCTCTGTAGCATGGGTATTTTATTTTTCATTGATGGATGTTGTAGACTATAAAAATACCTTTAATTTCTATAAAGTAAATGAATTACAATTTTAAACAATTTAAATTTCATTTTTTTTGGTTGTGAATTTTTATTCAAATAGTGGTGAAATTAGGATAGCAAAATGGCACTATTAAAGTATTGAAAATTGAGTTATACTATAAATTTGGACATTCTAATTATAGAATGTTTATAGTCAGATATCTTGGGAGTTGTTTTTCCTAACTATTGCAAACATCTTCTATTAAGAGCCAAGTTAGTACCTTTGTTTGAATCAATTTTTGTCAATTCAGCATCCATCACAAATAATTGCACTTACTGAGTTCTGAATATGATAGTTCTTAACTACAACAAAATGCAGTGAGTGTGCTGAACAACTATTCTTCCATTCCTACCAATGTAACTAGTAATAAGGGATGCTTCATCAGCATCTAGAGGCTTGTGAAATACCAAAGGAATGTCTTGAATTTATGGTTGCAATGTAATTTATACAAATGCTTGACAATAGCTGTTTGAAAGGGATGTTAAACGATTTTGAAAAGTAACATTTATTTTTTTAGTTTTATATTCTTGTATTCACAATGGACAGAATAGGAATCTCAAGAATATATACAGAACTAATATAAATGTAACTAAAAGCATGAAAATCCATATAAAACATTACAAGGAAAACATCAGCATAAATCAACTTTATCTCCACATAGCAATCCATAGAAAGCATAATACAAAAATAAATAAGGAGCAATTTAGAATTCTAGCTCAGCATCATTATTCAAACTGGACAGGAGCAAAAAGGTCTTGAAGAAAAATAAAATAAAAAGTTTAATATACATTTCACAGGAGAGGCTTCTACATTTGCAGGCCACCACTGAAATTGTGCCCATCAGTCTAATTGACTTAGAAACAGTTGATCTGTATTCAAAAAACAGTCTCTGTGTAAGGTAACGGTTAGGCTAAGAGTTAGGAGGCATATTTTGAGTTTTTGAATTACAGAGTTAAGCTTCCTGTGGGCTTCTGTCTCTGGCTTTTAAATAAACCATACTTGTCATTAAATTATTATTGAGTTAAGAAAAGGCTTTCTCTCTTTTTATTAATATACAATTCTATTACCATTTAAAGTAGATGTGATGACCCAGAGTGTATCAAAAATATAACAAAAATCAAAACATAAATAAAAGTCCTTTAATGCCTTCATCTTGGCTTCACTGTTTAATTGTTCACAGTTGAAGATTAAACTATTTTCAAAATAACATTCCAAACGAAAGAAACACAGCTCAAATTCAAAGAGCAGATAATGAAGTAAAAAACAAAAACAAACCGTACTGAATAAAGTTCCACGACAGACCAGGATAAATAATTACAAACGTCAGGAAGATAACCAGGTACAGTCCGTTGGAAGAACACCAACCAAGATAAACCTTATCTAGGAATAAAACACTAATTTGTCTCCAGTGTTTGTTAGCACGCAGGTCCAAACTCTTACGCAGATCTCACACCTGCAACCCATGAAGAGGATCATGGCCCTCTTTTCCTAAGTAGACCATGTTTTTCCCTGATCCTCGCCTCCCTGCGTGCCCTAGGATGGATAGAGAATGGGCCTAGGTCCTCCTCTGACTGCTCAGCTGGCCTCTGCCCTTCCCCAGCCTCCTCCACCACCTCTAGAGTCACACTTCCACTCCCTGTTAGATGTTCATCCTCTCCCTCAGAGTCAGTCTCCACCAGGGGCATGATAGTAGACAAAAAAAGATATCAAAATATTATGAAGTTAGTTTAGCATAGCAAAACATTTGAATTAATTTAAAAATAGTCCTGTATAGAATTTGTTTATTGTAGCACAGTCTAGATGTGATTATGTCATGAACTGGAGCAGGGTTCTTTTTGTTTGCTTTAGTTCTAGGATAACACTTGGGATGTTCGTCACTGGGCTTTTTGGTTTTTCTTTGAAGATGATTTGCTTCTCATCCAAAAAGCTTCTTCAGCTCTCAGCCCTCAGATGTCTTCAAAGAAAAATCAGAAAGTCCAGTTGCCTCTTGAAAAAGCACCTTTGGGACAACCTGAGAATCTACATAGACATTAGGATATTCATTTGGCTTTTCAAAAGTTATGTAAGTGTACATAACAATAATGTACATAAGTGTACATTACTAAGACTTCTGTTAAAATTGTCATAGAAATGCAGATGAAAATAAAGATGTTATGAAAATGGGGAAGGAAATCCAAGGGGAAAGAAAGCTTGTAGGTATAGGGGAAAGGGAAAAAAGGATTGACTTCCAACTTTTTTCAGCACGATAAAGTACAGAATAGTCTCAACTTTTTACTTTTCTAGCTTAATAAGTACAAGCCTTTTCTATAACAGACCATATGAACCAGCAAAAACCAATGTGAAGGGTTCATTTTTTTCTATAGAAATAGTGTAACTGTATCTAGCAACTGCTCATTCTTTCACATTTCCAGTTTTTAGCAGTCTCACTGATGTATAGTCATGTTTACTTCTCACCTTTTATCTTTAGTGTAACACCTACTATGTTATCCCTAAGGGTCTGATCTTGCTTAGCAAATTTAGCATCGCTTGCTGCATCAGATCCTTCCTGAAGAAGGACAGTGTTGTGGGGCAATGGAGGAATAATTCTAGACTGTTCCTGTTTGTTTTTCAAGAGTTAAATTGAAAAAATTTGGAAGGGCAATTACAAAATTTAGAAAACTATACCATTGTGACAGTGAAATGCTTTTTTAAGACAAGATTTTAAATGGGAAGTGTTTATGAAAGACTGTTGTTAAATATATATGTACAAATTTTTCCAGTATCACGAAATGTTAGTCTTCCTTTCAGCTGTAGCATTCTTGTTTCTGAAAGTCGTCCATACCACAATTTAGAAAAGAAAGAGAATTTTACTGGGAGTGCTTTATCCTTAAAAGTCTTCCTATTAATCTTTAAAAAAAACTTGAAAACATTTTTTTTGGTTCAACAATCTATAGGTTTTCTGCTTTTAAAAAAAATCTCCTATCCTCTGATAAATTTTTTTTGTTTTGTCTGGAGTGATATGGAGAAAAAATGGACGTGATTCTACCTCACCTTTATTCTCCATCAGCTGAGAGAAATCTTAAGTTTCATGCTACACAATTGGAATTGCTGGAGGTGGAGGTGCTTGAGAAGTCTACAAAGTCAAACTGTGCAAAGAAAAACACCCCTAAAACAAACAAACAAAAAAAAAAACAAGCCTCCTTTGGGAACTTAATTAAATGGGGGTAATAGTTACATTGTTTATTACAGATTTAGTAGTTTCTATTTTATATATTTTTTTCTATTTCTTATAGTGCAAAACATAAAATATAGATTATTTTATTTAAGTTTAGTTTATCAGTATTTTATTTATTTGTTTATTTATTTATTTGTTTATTTATTTATTTAAAAATGTATATGGCTACCCAACTCATGGTGATCCTGGGTCAGCTTAAAAGAAGTAATCCACACCCTAATTTTTTAAAATTTAACGTAAAAGGCAGAAAGTTCTTCCAACTTCTTTATTTAATGTTCAATGACACCTCAGTGGTTTTTCTGCCAGACCTTTGGTAAGGTTGAATGAAGATCTTTTGGATTGTGTAGATTTGTGTGTTTCTGTTGTTGCTCCTGTCTGATTCTTCTCTGCCATATTTTATTCTTTATTTTTGTTCCTCATTAAATGTTTTAAAGTTTTTATTTGTGGGCCCAAGGTTGTTGGGAGTCATGTGGCATACAAATTTAGTAAATAAATTGTCTAATGCTATAATCTACCAGTAGAATTGTGTTAAAATAAAGCCTGACTTTTATACTTTATTTTTTTAAAAAAACTAATTAATAATTGCTTAGTATTCTCACAATATTTGTTCCTCTGTTTTATTAACACATAAGCTGTTCTCATTCAGGGAGAATGTTAACTTTAACTGTGATTTCTTTAGCAAGCTCTATGGACTTCCTATTATAGCTTAGAGCTGTGGTGGCGCAGTGATTAGAATGCAATATTTCTGGAAAACTCTGCCCACAGCCAGGAGTTCGATCCTGACTGCCTCAAGGTTGACTCAGCTTCCATCTTTCCAAGATCAGTAAAATGTGGACCCAGATTGTTGGGGGCAATATGCTGCTCTGTAAACCGCTTAGAGAAGATTGTAAAGCACTGTGAAGTGGTATATAAGTCTAAGTGCTATTTTTGATCTTCATATATAGCCAACAACAGGAATATGCAACTTCAGTCAGGTCCAGTGTAGGTGCAAAATATGAATGTATTGTTATAAGAAATAAAATATTTGAAGAAATAGATTAGAGGAATTTGAACCTGAGGAAAAATGAGGACATGCAGAATGGGTCAAAAGCAAGGATTATCCAGAAACAATGTTGGGTAATAGCTATCACAGGTAAGAATTGCAATGCAGGAGCTAAACCACCAGGTGGGATGGGTAGTGTAAAAATTTGATGAATAGGGAAACTACATAAAGATCAGACAAGATTGGGAATGGCAGCTGTTAATAATAAGAGCTTTTAAGGAGCAGGCCACATAATAGTCAAAGAGATGCTGAGGTGACACAGAAGGAATGTGTGACTGATTCTGCTGTTAGAAAATGAAAAGACAAGTTGTACTGACTGACTACTAACAGGAGTCTGTTAAAAGACCCCAATTTGTAGCTACAATTTATGGAGTGCTCCTGTCTTCCATTACATTATCTGATTAGTTTTGTTACAGGAAATATAACTGAAGACATGTGATTGTTATTAATAAAGTTTTTGTAGGTAAGAGAGACTTTATGTGCACTCTCTTGAGCCTTTAATTATTGCATAAGATCCTGAAGTGTTTGTTGTATGTCTGTTGAAAACATGTGAGTGTATCCACTCACACATTCTCACTTCCCCTCCCACTGAACCAAGGCTACATACTATTTTTTTACCATACAATTGGGAGAACACCCATGATTATCCCTTCAATTTTTCTGTGTTGCTCATGTGCTTACAGAACTTACAGAAAATAAAACTGAACTTCTACCTGCCCCTTCTTTACTGGTATACACCTATTCCAAAAAGAAAGTAAGTAAAAGTTACTATAATCAGATGATGGAATGGACTGGAGGCAGATGAAGTGGTTGTCAGGTTTCCAAGTGATGAAATCCATTTAAAAAGAAAAGTACAAAGTCCATCTTCTAAAAAAAATTCTTTTATTTAGGAAAGCATCAAATTGGCAAAGTCCATGGTAATTCCAGATCTGACACAACCCGGAATTACCCCACAATGAAGTTAGAAACAACACCCAAAATTCACATTTTCCAATAGAAGTAATTCAACGTTGCTTGATGTCATAAATCTCCACCTAAAGGGGCCCAAGCAAGGACAGCTTGTTTTCCCACGGGAAGGATAATCACCTAGCCAAAACAACTCTCTTTATCTCCACCCCTTAGGAATGTGACAAGCCCGAAACCCTTCCCCCCATGACTACCACAGAGAAAGTAAGAAAAAGAATATATACTAAGACTAACTAAAATGGCTACACTTACGTCAATTTCAGGCTTGACAGTGGTGTGACCCAGAAAGAAATCACCTTTCTTCTGTCCTCTATCCTGTAAAGGCATTTCTTTCTGTAACATTAATGCCATTCACACAAACTGTCATGGATTCTTGGACATAGCTGTTTCATTGATTTCTGGAATGTATTTATTTTCCCTTTAGTATTTCACCTTTCCACTCAGTAAAATACAAAATACGAATATGAAAATACAAAATAGAGAACAAAAAGTGTTTTTAAAACCATCAGGAAATTAGAAAACATGGAAGGTCCCTGCTTCAGCCCTTGGATAAAATTTTGGAAATGCATTTCTTACAGAAGAGAACCAATTCCCATTATCTCCTCCACAACCTTCTCCTTTCCCAACAATGCCTGAGATAGTGACATAGTGGCAAGCCTGCTGTGTGGCTCCAATGTAATGGATCCCTGCCTAAAGCCACATAGCCCAGGAGAAACAGGAAGGGTGGGTGCGAAGTCCCATCTGCGAGTCAGGTAGACAATAATTTCCATTATGCCAGTTTTTAATTATCCAAGTCTTCGCCTTCCTATATGGGTAGTCCTCAATTTACAGCAGTTCATTTAGTGAATGTTCAAAGTTACACCGGCACTGAAAAATGTGACTTATGACTGTTTTTCACAGTTACGATCCTTGCAGCAATGCCATGATCATGTGATCAAAATTCAGATGCCGGGCAGCTGATTCATATTTATGACCATTGCTGTGTTCCAAGGGCATAAGATAACCTTTTGTGACCTTCTTATAAGCAAAGTCAATGCAAAATCCAGATTCATTTAACAACAGGGTTATTAACTTGTCAATTGCAGTGATTCACTTAACAACTGTAGCAAGAAAGATCATAAAATGGCGCAAAATTCACTTAACAACAGAAATTTTGGGCTCAATTGTTATAGGTCAAGGACTACCTGTACATGATCCTTGACAAAATCTTGTATTTCACACATGGTTCTAGCCCTTTCCTTTAAGACTGGTGATATACTTAGCCTATAAGGTATTGTAGTTCTCATGACTAAGGAGCTGCGATCAACTTTAATGCTCCTGAGAAACATGTGTTCATTTTTAATTACCATAAAATTAATATGTTATGTAATTCTAATTCCCTTGACATGACAATGGTACATAAATGGTTCCCAGAAAGGAGAGGGTGGGTGGGCTAAAAATAGGAGTCTATCCGTAAGATCTGATACATCCTATTTTCAGAATGACCCAAGTCCTCTGGAGTTAAAAAAAACCCTTCCTGATAAGTCCATTATCCCATTCAATGGAGGGCAATTTTTAGTGCTCAAACCTTGCCTTCTTTAGTTTTGTGTTAACTTCACCAAAGGAGTACTATGCATGTTTTCTGCTTTTGGTTAATTATAAAGAAATAATGGACGGATAAAAATCAAATAACTTATAGATTCCCCATTTTTATTGCTTTTGTTCTTTTGTTTTCAGGGAGGATAACTTGTTTTAAGAAACTTTTGATAATTATGTAGCATGTTGTCCATTGAAAAATGATAAAGAGAATTTTAATGCATACTAGTCTAGAAACTCAGTCATGTATCTGCCAAGGGTCTGCATCTGTAACAAACATTTTGGAATCTGCAAAAAGAGAATAGCAGCAGATAAACAGCCACCCAACAATGGGAGTTGGGCTCTTCTCAGATTCAGTCATGGCTTTGTCATATATAAAGACAACAGAATACAGTTGACTGCTTGTCTCTTCATTCCTTGGCAGTTTGTTTGTGAAAGCTTTGTTTAAACAAATGCATATTGAATTACTCTGCCAATTGGATGGTGGTTGGTGTGTTAATGCTGCAATAGTTTGAAGCAGGGGGTCTCCATCCTTGGCAACTTTAAGCCTAGTGGACCTCAACTCCCAGAATTTCTGAGCCAGCAACGGTGGCTGAAGAATTCTGGGAGTTGAAGTCCTTCAGGCTTAAAGTTGGCAAGGTTGGGGAACTCTGGTTTGAAGAACAGGTCTAGGACATTTGCATTCCTTACAGAGCTTTGAAAATGAAAAAGGCTGTGACATATAGGCTGACTATCCTGCACTATCGAAGTCCTAACTGGATCAGTTTTAAACATTTGTTATTGCAATCTTTTCCCCCTTCTTTCTAAAGTGTACATTTCATTGGGTTTTATTATAAAAAGTAATTTTAATTATTACAATTAATTACTCATTTAGTAAAAAGAATATATGGATATTATGTGTGTATGTGTCTCTGTAAAATATTTTGACTACATGAATATAATAATTCTCTAACATCTGCATGAAAACAAGGATCAGGTGTTGCCACCTTCATTCTTCATCTGCTAGCAATTTTCTTTAAACAAAAGATATGGCTGGATGAACGTGAAACAAAGAACATGCTGATTACTATCTTGCCAGGGAAATGAATAGTATTCCACATTTTTTTGGAATTCTGTGGAAATTTCTATGGGCTACTACTGATTCGTTATATAAATTTATTGTTAGTTAAAGTAGAAATAAAATGATGATGTTTAATATTAAAATCAATTAACAGCAAAATAGCTTGAAACATGGCATGCTGATCAGCATTGCAGTTTTGTAAGGTGTGGCATTACTCCAGCTGTAAGATAAAGTTAGATTTCTAATATCTGTTTATGATTAAACTGCTACACCACCAATCGTATATCTCTCACGTATACTTCCTACATACTAATTCAAGTCTTGGTGATTCAGCAAACTAACCTGGAGGGGAAAAAGAACTATTATAAGTGGTACTGTCAGCTACAAAACTAATCATATTTTTTTTCACTTTAGAAAGGTGATTATGAGAATCCTGTTTTAATTGACATAGATGCAGACCATGCCATGTTTACATGGCATTCCCCTCAAACACATTAAAGACTTCAAGTGATACTTGCTACTCAGAAACACCATGATCTTGGATTGATTTGAATCATGTTGACTTAAAACTAGCTAGACCGTATATTTTATGCTATTATAAAACTGTAAATGTTAATGATGTAGGGAGTAAAAGATGGATTAGGGTGGTAAATGTGAAGATTTATTTAACCAATTAATCGCTTATTAAATTCAGGATCACTTATTCTGGAATGTTGTATTTTTATTCTCTTTCTTTGTCTTTATCTGAAAGATAAACAGGAAAAAGAGGTCCCTCTATTTGATAGGTTTTCCCCCCAGCTTAATACACATCCTATCTGAATTGTATTGTTTACTGTGGTTTCTGAAATATTTAATTCACTTATTAGGATATGCTGTAGCCAAGTTTCAGAATTCTCTGCCAGGCCTGTGGCTTTTCAGTTTGGCCAGCTTCAGCATTAAAGTGATGATTGCTGTTGCACATAAGCACTGTTGATTGATAATGCCCTAGTAAACTCTGCTTGGAGAATGATCCTAAGCATACAAATGCCAGGACTTTAATGGTAATCCTCTTTAGACTGACATTTTTATCTTATCAAAGTTCCAAAAATGATTTTGAGAGTCACCATGGGTATTCCTATTGGATAATGCTACTGAGATTGTACTGATGCCAGAAAATGTATTTTGTTACATAAATACTGTAGTATTTGTTCCCAGTGCTCATATTTTATGCTTCTATTTTAGCTTTATCCTATGTTTTATTACTTTTATTACTGTTGTACATTGGGATTGTTTATATCTGATATATTTCATTGACCACCAGGAATTGTTTTTTTTAATTTAGCAGCATGAAAGAGGCGGTGGTGAGACCCCTCCTTAAGAAGCCTGCTCTGGACCCAACCGTTTTGAATAACTATCGTCCAGTCTCCAATCTTCGCTTTTTAGCGAAGGTTGTTGAGAGCGTGGTGGTTCAGCAGCTTCCGCTGTTCCTGGAGGAAACTGATTACCTTGACCTGTACCAATCGGGCTTCAGGCCCGGACACAGCACTGAGACAGCATTGGTCGCATTGGTGGATGATCTCTGGAGGGCTCGGGACAGGGGTTTTTCCTCTGTCCTGGTCCTTTTAGATCTCTCAGCGGCTTTCGATACCATCGACCATGGTATCCTTCTGCGACGGCTCCGGGGGTTGGGAGTGGGGGGCACTGTTTTACGGTGGTTCTCCTCCTACCTTTCGGACCGTTTGCAGTCGGTGTTGACAGGAGAGCAGAGATCCTTCCCGAGGCCCCTTACTTGTGGGGTACCTCAGGGGTCAGTTCTCTCACCTCTCCTGTTTAATATCTACATGAAACCGCTGGGCGAGATCATCCGTGGTTTCGGGGTGAGGTATCATCAATATGCAGATGATACCCAGTTGTATATCTCCACCCCAGACCAGATCAGTGATGCTCTCTCGGTGATGTCCCGGTGCCTGGAGGCGGTGCAGGCCTGGATGTGGAGTAACAGGCTCAGGCTCAAACCGGCCAAGACTGAGTGGCTGTTCTTACCGGCATCTCGGTGTTCAGTGGATGTGCCATCTTTGGTCATGGGGGGGAGGTGTTACCCCCCGTGGATAGGGCGAGGAATCTGGGCGTCCTCCTGGATGCACAGCTCAGTTTGGAGGAGCAGGTGGGAGCTGTGGTCAGGAGGGCTTTTGCCCAGGTTCGGCTGGTTCGCCAGCTCCATCCCTACCTGAACCGAGATGCCCTTCAAACGGTCACCCATGCACTCGTCACTTCCAGAATCGACTACTGCAATGCTGTCTACATGGGGCTACCCTTGCGGATTACTCGGAGGTTGCAGCTGGTGCAGAATGTGGCTGCATGGGCTGTGATGGGCGTATCCCGATACTCCCATGTTACACCCCTCCTGCGCGACTTGCATTGGTTGCCGGTTGCCTTCCGGGTTTCCTTCAAGGTGTTAGTAACAACTTATAAAGCCCTAAATGGCTTGGGTCCAGGGTACTTGCGGGAACGCCTCCTGCCCGCATCACAGTCCAATCGCCCCGTGCGCTCCCATAGGAGCGGCCTCCTGGGAATACCGTCAGTCAGGCATTGTTGGCTGGCGGCTCCCAGGGCTAGGGCCTTTTCTGTGGGAGCGCCCGCCCTATGGAATCAGCTTCCTGCGGATCTTCGTTTGGCCCCTGATCTCCGCTCCTTTCGCCGAGACCTGAAGACTTGGCTGTTTCAGCAGGCCGGCCTGGATTGACCATGGGGGCGGGTTGTTTTAATAGTTTTGTTTATCATTGTAATTTTAATTGTTTTAGCTGTTCTTTGTAATTTAGACTTGTTTTTATTCAGTATCTTTTTATTGTATATATTCTTTGTATGTTCGCCGTCCTGAGTCCTTCGGGAGAAGGGCGGCATACAAGTCTAATAAAATAATAATAATAATAATAATAATAATAATAATAATAATAATAAATATAAGTTTAATTAATATATAAACATCTTCATATAAAATAGTTCTCCCTTTTCCTTCTGTTTATTTGGTTTCTTTTTTATATCCAGGTTTGCACTGTTACTTAACCTTGAATCATAGAATCATTGTGTGTAGCATCTTAGACAAATCATATAAAACTTGTTTTGAAGCTGTATGCCAATATGATGGGATAGCATTCTCTGTACTTTTAATGTTTCTGTCACTTTCATGAAGTAGCAAGTTTACAATAGCTTGAGGCTTATATTCTGAAGGCCACAGTATGTATTCCAGGTGGCAGTACAAGCAGTGTCGGTCAGTGACTTACAGGTAAAAATAATGAAACAAAAGCATAATCAGAGAAACTGCAACACGCAATTTGAATATTGGGTTAGCTTTCCTAATCTGGAAGTATGTATGTTAAAATATTTATTATCAACAAGAATAGTATGTATATGTCCTTACGCATATTAAAGCTTCACCAGTTTATGTCTAACATTTAAATAACAACTGAAACTAATATTGTACTTACCACACCATACTTTTTTTTTTGCTTGAAAGCATGATCTAAATACATGAAGTCATATTTTTGAGTTTAAGCATTCTAAGTTATCATACCCTGACTGTCTATAAAATCCTGCACATGTTGTCTTGATCAATATTTAATTTTGGGGCTACTTTACAAAGCAAAAGTTGTTCATGCTACTTACCAAAGGCTTAGTGTGGCCAATCTCCATTAGGACATTTTGAAGGTTTTCAGCTGTCTTCTATTGTCTTCTACATTTTTGTCAGCTCATCTAGTGTAATGAAGATGTTATCTCCAAATGAAGTACTTGGAAGCATCAGAGTGGACTCCTTAGTTTTTGAGGCAAAATATTTCTTTGAATTGAATTTATTTTTTAATCTGACTTGAGGCAATTCCACAAAACAGCAGCACTTTGGCTAAACTTCATTATCATCATTCACTAGATTACTTGGGCCATTGGTTTGATGCACTAAAATAAGATTTTTTAAAAAATTTATCCCTCAGGGTAAATAGGTTGTGCTAACAAAAAGAGTTAAAGGACACAAAGAGTATTAGCATAATTATAAATTTCAGATACTCTTTACAAAAACTCATTTACCCCAACCCATTTAAATTACTGAACAAGCACTTGATCTATAGTTTTTAGAAATGTTGGGGGGGGGGAATTGAAGGATGCACATACATTTATCAGAGCTCGGTTTAATGGATTTTGATGTAACAAATAAGAGACCAATTTTTTTCTATGCATATGCAAAATCATATGCTCCATATCATATACTCTCTACATGGAGCTGCCCTTGAGGACCACTCGGAGGCTTCAGCTGGTTCAGAATGCGTGGGTTGTGATAGAGTATCCCGATACTCCCATATTACACTCCTCCTGCGTGAGCTGCATTGGCTACTGGTTGCCCTCTGGGTGAGATTCAAGGTGCTGGTAATCACCTATAAAGCCCTACATGGCTTAGGGCCGGGGTATTTGCGGGAACATCTACTGCCAGCAATGACTGCCCAACATCCCATCCGTGCCCACAGACAGGGTCTCCTTGGGATGCCGTCAGCCAGACAGTGTTGGCTGGCGACCCCCAGCGGTAGGGCCTTCTCTGTGGGAGCTCCCACGCTGTGGAATCAGTTGCCCTTGGAGCTTCGGATGGCCCCTGACCTTCGATTCTTCCGTCGTGACCTGAAAACATGGCTCTTCCAGCTTGCCGACCTGGACTGATGGGTGGGAGGGGTTTTAGTAGTGGTTTGTTAGTTTTAATTAGTATATTGGGATGTTTGTTTAATATTTTTTAAAGGTTTGTACTGAGTTCTTCAGGAGATAGGGTGGCATAGAAATCCATATATATATATATATATATATATATATATATATATATATATATATATATATGTATATGGTGTGGTCTTGATTGAGAATACCTTGGCAACGCTTTCTCATCCGTCATCTTCAGGCTGGTGTCTTCAGCTTCGTTCTCCTGGGAGAAGTGTGTGACCGTGGCTGTTTCTCCCTTTTAAACTCCAGAGTTGGATGTGTTGTTACTTTTGATTGGTTTGTGGAGTTGATGTATGCAGATTGGATGGCTTTTTCCTGAGACCCTGTGTGGCTGAGGTGCTGGCTGTGTGTCTCTCAGCCTTTTGTGTTGTAACGACCTGGGTAATGGGCTGTGTGATGACCTTCTGAGTTCTATTGTTGTGACGTCCTGGGTGTGGTGCTGTAATCTCCTGGGTCGTTGTCTGTGTTGCAACACAGACACGACCCAGACAGCGGACGCCAAGCAGAAGTCATCATTTGTGATCAGCCTCTCAGGAAAGCCATCCTCTGCATACATCAACTCCACAAACCAATCAAAAGTAACAACACATCCAACTCTGGAGTTTAAAGGGAGAACAGCCACGGTCACACATTTCTCCCAGGAGAACGAAGCTGAAGACACCAGCCTGAAGATGACGATGAGATTTCGCGAACGTGCCAAGGTATTCTCAATCCTACACGGACAAGACCCAATACACCAAGACCTCATACCTTTACCCGTGAAAATCTATAAAACAAATATATATATATATATATATATATATATAGTCTTGGTGTATTCGGTCTTGTCCTGTGTAAGATTGAGAATACCTTGGCAACGCTTCGACAAATCTCATCCATCATCTTCAGGCTGGTGTCTTCAGCTTCGTTCTTCTGGGAGAAGTGATCGTGGCTGTTTTTCCCTTTTAAGCTCCAGAGTTGACTGTGTTGTTACTTCTTGATTGGTTGATGGAGTTGATGTATGCAGATTGGATGGCTTTTTCCTGAGACCCTGTGTGGCTGAGGTGCTGGCTGTGTGTCTCTCAGCCTTTTGTGTTGTAACGACCTGGGTAATGGGCTGTGTGATGACCTTCTGAGTTCTATTGTTGTGACGTCCTGGGTGTGGTGCTGTAATCTCCTGGGTCGTTGTCTGTGTTGCAACCTCCTGATGTTTTGTGTTGTAATCTCCTGAGTTCTGTGATGTAGTATCCTGGGTGGAAGGCTGTGATGTGACATTCTGGGCCTTCATCAACTCCACAAACCAATCAAGAAGTAACAACACAGCCAACTGTAGAGTTTAAAAGGGAAAAACAGCCACTATCACACACTTCTCCTAGGAGAGCGAAGCTGAAGACACCAGCCTGAAGATGACAGATGAGATTTCATCGAAACGTTGCCAAGGTATTCTCAATCTTACACGGGACAAGACCCGAATACACCAAGACCTACATATACATATACATATACATATACATATACATATAATATTACATGCATGTGTAAAATTCATTTATAGGAAACATCTGATTTTAGCAAACATCTCTTCTTCCTATTACTCCATTATCTCAAGGGTTTATTGTAGGGATAGCCCTCAAATGATAACCATTCATTTAGCAGTTGTTCAAAGTGCAACAGTGCTTAAAAAGGAGACTTACAGCCAGTCCTTAGACTTATGGCTGTTGCAGTTACATGGTTGCAATTCAGGTTCTTGACAAATGGTGTGTATTTATGATTGTGGCAATGTCCAGGTATCAGATGATTACTTAGCAACAGTGGTTTACTTAGCAACTTTGGCTAAAAGTTTATAAAATTTGGGGCAGTCATGTAATGACTCACTTAACAACCACATTCTTAGCAGCAGAAGTTTCAGTCCCAACTATGGTCATATGTCAAGGACTCCCTTTATCTCCTAAAAAGGAAGAAGTTACTCATTATCCATGAAGTCTGATTTGTAGATTCTCATCTACAGAGTTGGTGTGCTACAGAGTAAGAAAGAGTTAGTGAATGTTTCTTTCCTGCTAATAAATATTAAATCCAGTATATCAAATTCCCCAGTTTATTCCTCTGCCTTTTTTTGATGAAGTTGTCTATAAACCACATCAACATTTTTTTAATTTCCCATTTTTTGCAGTTTTATTCAGAGTTGATGTCTGAAAAGTTGAAATAAGTTGTGGCATTTCCTGGACACCTCAACCACACTAATCTGCAAAGATTTCATCTATATTTTCTGCTTAGCTAAATGGCCATAGTAAACACCCATAATATTGGAATCATTGTTTCTTTTTTTCTTAATATTTACCCAGATACTTTTGATCAGGCTTTTATCCTTGGTGTTAGTTCTTGTATTGATCTTCCGCCCACTTCACATTTAATTTAAAGGCTGTTATATGCCCTGAGCAAAATGTCTTTCAAATGCTGGCTTCCCACTCTTTGTGTGGTATGCCTGCCCATCTTTCACCAAACCTCTCCAATAGATAATGTAGTTCATGGTCCAGATTTTTTCCGTGAGACTGTCTCTTGAACCAGAGTTCACCTCTGATTAACCTTTCCCAGGGCATCTCCCAAGGCTTGGAAGACCTTGTTGATGGGAGAGGGAGGGGAGTTTAGGAAGGTCCTAGTGTTGATGTGGGCTTTTTGTGATTGGAGTTTCTTGTTAATTTGGGTCATCATGGGTTTTATGTGTACATGGGACTTGTTTTAATCTTGCATCTCATTCACAGCTACTGTTGTATGATGGGTGATCATGTACAAGTAGTCCTCACAAGGCAGTTGTTCAGTGAGCTTTGTCCCATTTTACAATCTTTTTTGAGACAGTTAAGTGAATTGTGGTCATTAAATGAATCATGTGGTCGTTAAATGAATCTGACTTCCCCCATTGACTTTGTTTGTCAAATGGTTACAAATGGTGACCACCAGGACAGTGCAATAAATACATGCCAGTTGCCAAGCGTCCAAATTTTGATCATGTGACCATGGGGATCAGTGGTGGGATTCAAAATTTTTTACTACTGGTTCTGTGGGCGTGGCTTGGTGGTCAGGGTGAGGCTTGGTGGGTGTGACAGGGAAAGGATACTGTAAAATCTCCATTCCCTCCCCTCTCCAGGGGAAGGATGCTGTAAAATTCCCGTTCCCTCCCCACCCCACTAACCTGCTTTCCAGCTCCGTTCTCCTTTGGAGGGCAACAAAAGAAGACCCAGCCAATCAGCTAGGACTTAGGAGACACAGAATAGATGGGGCAGGGCCAGTCAGAGGTGGTATTTTCTGGTTCTCCGAATTACTAAAAATTTCTGCTATCGGTTCTCTGAACTACTCAAAATTTCCGCTACTGGTTCTCCAGAACTGGTCAGAACCTGCTGAATACCACCTCTGATGGGGATGCTGCAATCATTGTAAATCTGAAAACTGTTATAAGTCACTTTTTGGTAAAATGACCAATGGTGGTTTAGATTCTTAAAATATGTAAAAGAATTTAGTAGCTTTACAATATCAATGCAAAAAAGGGAAAAAAAAAACCCTACACCATTCAACATATCTTATCCAGAGCACTAACACAAAGTCCTGTCAGAATAATTCTGACTTAACAAGTGTGAAATACATTTATATCTATCTATACACAAACTCATGTACGTACATGCATACACCTATACATGCTGTGTCATATACATAAATGTGTTATGGATGGTGACCTCTCCAGTTTTGGTTTCAGCTGTACTTCAATAGTTTACCAATCTTGTAAAGGCTGAGCATGGCAGAAAGGATTTCTCTTGTTTCTATTTTTTTGGAAGTGGGAATCAGGTTCCCCTCAAGGTTTACTTCCTTTAGAAAGATGAAAATTGTTTCTTCTTTGTTTTTATCATAAACAGCTAATATGCTGTCTTCAGTCTACTGCAAACAAACCTTTTTATTGTCCTGGATAGCCCAATAGAAATATTTGCATTCCTGTGTCTATATTTACCTCTCAGTTCTTTATAAATCTGGATTGGTCTGTCAGGTGTGATGAAAGCTGTGCGATTATGGTGTGTAAATACCGGCAGTTCTATCATTATTTTGAATGCCTCTAGTACAGGTTTAAAGTGCCAAAAAATAGTAAAGTCTCCCTCCCTCTCTTTCTTTCAGCCTGTTAGATTACCTTTTCTGTTGGGATATAAAATAGTTCTTTAGCTCTGCAGACTGTTCTGCATCTTCTAAATGGAGAAATTCAGCAAAGTGTCTGGACGGCCACATTCGCAAGATGTTAGCCAAAGCTGTTACTGCTGCTACTGATAATAATACATTTACATCCTTTATATCATGTCTCTTGGAATACATGGAATCTTGCAAAATTAATCTTGTAATAGACAATAGCAAATATCTGGAAGAACAGTTGCTTGCCTTTCTGGATCCATAAAATATTACTATCATATAAATATAAATATAGCAGGGAGCGGTACCTAGAAACACAGTCTTCTAGTTAGTTAATAAATGGAAATTGGAATAAATTGCTGGGCTATTTTATTGTACATGTTAACAAAGTTAACATTTTGAAATAGATTTAGGCTAATACTGACTGTTGACTTACTTCACTTCTAGAAGACCTTAAGATAATATTGTGCTTAGACAAATCTTATTGCCAGGAGTATAAAAATGAAAACACATTTTGCTCCCACTAAGATGCAGTGTATAGAAAGATTATATTAACATTGGCTTGGAAACATTTAAGGCTTATATATTAAGATGCGTTGGCTTTACAATGCGTTGGTTTTACAATATTATTTAAACCAATTGAAAGAGCATTGGGAAAATCCTTCATTTTCTTCTGTAGCTGATTACATCATAGCTCACAGCTACATTTCAGTAAAAGTATTTGTATTTTTCAAAACAACCTTTTATAAATTTTTAAAATGACGAATAGCATACAATTTCAGAGGAATATAGGAAGATTGCAGGAACTTTGTGTTTTAAGCTATGGTTAAAGTGATAACTTTAGATGTAAATTTTGCACGTAAGTATTAAGCAGTTGTGAAAGAAATTAGGCCGTATAAACCAAGTTATAGAAATGTATCGCATTTAATTTTCTGCTTTATTTCTTAAATTTAAGTATTGTCAAAAATACATGTTTTAATCTTTGCCCATTTAGTAAATGATGTAAAATGTACAATTCTTTGCATACAATGCTAACAGTTTTATAAGACATTAGACAATTTCAGGGTCTTATTTCCCATCCTTCCAAATGCAAAAAACTGCTATAGTAATGCTGTTAATTTTAGTTAACAATACAATATTTAGTTTTCAAAGTGCTTCAATAATAAAATGTGGTTGAATTGAAACTGAACCATTTTAATTCTCTTTAGCTTGATATTAAAAAGTATAGCTGAGATAACATGAAAACTGCAAATCCTATCAGTGAAACCTTATTTTTTTACCTGGCTTGCTTATGCAAATCCTTTGTATTTTAGTAATGCAGTATTATTTGAATAAATACATAGCTTGCTAAAATATTGTTAAACTTGCTAACCTCAGTAGATGGTGCTAAATATATATCGAGAGAGATAAATAGATTCTACATAAAGTCATTGAAGATACGAAGAAGGCTTGTTTACAGTATCATCAGTTTCTTTACAAATAAGTGAATTTGGAGAATTCATTCTGACATTTTTTCTTTGAAATTGATTCTGTAGCTATTTTTGCATGATAGTTATGTTGACTGAAGTATTACTCAGTGCAAAAAGTATCTGAATTACATTTCATACAGAGTAGTTTGACTGGCCATGAATTGGAAGATAGATTTCTCACATAAAGACATTTTACTATCATACTAGACTTTATAGTGCCATGTAATGTTTACTGCAGAGGAAGACTAGATAGTTTGAGAATTGGTAATGGGATATGGAGACCTTCACCTCTAGGTCATCTCTCTGAATGTAGCCCAGGTGGGTAGAAACCAGAAGTCATTAGTATCTGATGGCTTTCAGTTGGCCTATATGAAATGAATTGGTAGTCTCAGTCAGGTTCTTAGGAGAGAGGTGTTAATATCACAAAGCCATAATCACAGTTCTCGTAAATTGATAACCACATGAAAGGAAAAAACCCCAATGCTAAATGGACATTGATAGAGATAGCCTCTAATGTTTTGAAGTGGTCTTCTGGATTTATGCATAACTTATTCTGTCACCAGAAGTGAACATTTTTAAATTCATTATCAATCTCCTGAATGCTTGCTTATTACTTCTTGCTGCACCAAAGATAAAAAGCTGCTATTTCTGTTCCTTTTGACAAATGATGCATATGCACGTGTATTGCTTGATCTCTTGACATTTAATTATTGTCTGCCATACCATCTGGCTACATCCAGGAACATCCAAGCAGACTTCTACTCAAGCTACAGGACTTTTCACATAATGGGACTTAAACTTGCTCATCACCCCCTGCAACCTTATGTGTTCAATATATTATACAAAGTGTCCCTTTGAATACTTTGTATCATCCTATTAGATAACTAAGTAATTGCCTTCTTTGTGGATATAATTGTGAGAAAAACAATTGTCAAATTTTTTCCCTAGTGATCTTGAAAATGGAAATTAAATCAGTGGTGTTAATCTCAATCAACACTTCCCAATCTTTTTCTGAAATTATTCCCCATTCTAACGAATCTTTCTTTTTACCCTCCCTGAAAAATAATTAAAAGTGAAAGTGAATTCTGATAGAACCACCTACAATGATAAATCAACCCTCATTATCTACATAAAATAGAAACAATGACACATAGAGAAACTTCACCAAATTAAATAAAAAAAATTACAAGACAATAATTAGACAAATTGCAGATAATCCTTGCTTTCTGATCACTTGTTCAGTGACTGTTCGAAGTTACAAGGATGTTGAAAAAGGAGAGTTATGATCACCCTTCAAAGTTGTGTTCGTCAACAATGTCCCTATAGTCACATGATCATGATACTGGTGTTTGGCAACTGGCATGCATTTACAAGTCACGTGATCACCATTTGTGACCTTCATAGATGGCTTCAAACTAGCAAAGTTAATGGGGAAGTCAAAAGTGGTGATACCTGATTTTGCACATAATGATCCACAGTGATTCACTTAATGAGTATAGGTGGAATTGATGTCATAAATCAGTGAGGTCATCTGATGTTTTACATAATGACCACACTGTTTAATGACAGAGTTGCTGGTCCCAATTGGGGTTGGTAAGTGAGGACTGCCTGTATTTTATTACAAATAGGTGGTAACTTGTTATCCATGTTATCATCTCATCTCATATCATATCATCAGTTATGATAACATTATTTACAAATTCAGTGTGTACCCCTACTTATGATTGGGAAAAAAGAGACTGGAAATTCTGTTAAAGAGCTAATGTATAACCTTGACCTGAGATATGATTGCATCTTCCCCCACATACTCATACCCCTCTTAATTTTGGTTTCCATTTTAAGATTACTCTCAGGGGGTTGTTATTCCCATAAACTGTAGAACTAGGTATATACATTCATGCCTTATTGTCTTTGAGATGTCTTTAATGATTTTCTTATAATGATAATTAAATAGAAATAATATTGTCAGCTGTTTTGTCTTTTATCTAGATAAACAGTATTTGTTTTGGTCTTAATCACTTTTTATTAGCTTGTGTGTACTTTTTTTGGTCTGCATTTTATCACCTTGCATAGCTTTTGTACCATTGCATTAATTATATTTGTGTATGTTTGCTGTAAGCCTCCTTGGAGCCATTTTGTGAAAGGTAAAAGTACATTAAATTACTGCATAAATAATACATTGATGACTAATTACTTTCTAAAATAGAAAATCCGTCTATGAGTCTTCTTTCAAGGCTTTCTTTGTTCATGCCTATTGTCCTGTGATCTCAAAGAGCAGAGGTTACCTTACATAATAGCCTCCTACATCCTGATGCTGAACAGATGTGTTTGGGGATTAAATATTCTCAGAATTCCTACCCAGAAAGGTCTTTCTGTATTCCAGACAGTTGTACCAAAGAATCTCCTAACCTCATTTAACTAGGATCTCTCAAATAGCTTCCACACTTGCTTTCCCATCACCTTCTGTCTGTTCTAACCCACAAAGTGGAGGATGCCTTGACCTAACAACTAAGCCTCTTTACTGATATGATAGCAAGGATTGCAAGGCCCTGTCCCCAAAGTGCAACTGCCAACACACATTCTGTCATTACAGAATGCGGGGAGAAAAAAACCCTGAAGTCCCATATCAACAGTCGTGTGTCATAAACCAATTATCTACTAGCTTGAGTGTATATCACAAAAACAGTATTTAACCAGATTAGAAAAATGAATTTATATTTGGCTGATGTAATTGATATTTCATTTTTTGGTCAAAAGTAGCAGTCAATTAGTAAAAAGTATGGATTAAATAATAAAAAATGAGAGAAAAGCTTCTTATGAGTACAAAACAAACCAATAATAATACAAAACTAAAACCAAATAAATTAGGCCAACCTTAAATGCCAAAAACTTGCTTGAAGAAAAATGTTTACTTACCAACATAACAATTAAGAAAGAAAACAGCCAATTCTTTTGGCAGGGAGCTTGAAACTGGGAAAAAACTGCTGAAGAATTCTCACATTCCTTTTAATATGTTCCAATAGCACACCAGGACTAAAAGGACTAAGGAGCTTAGTTAACAAATGTGATGTTACTTCCCATCATGTACTGTGTTTAAGTTATAGGCTTTCCCAGATGTGAAAAATGTCCTATGATAACAACTGCTTAACATCTCCACTTGTATAATGTAAGTACAAGCTGTCAAAATTTGCAGCTTGTCTGCAACTATTAGCAATGGGATTGTTTTCTTACAAATTTCTGCATGAGGAGGAACCTGCATATAGGCATGCCTCTTCTGAGCTTTTCTCTAGTTGACTCACTTCTGCATCTCTTGCCCTCCTGTAAGTTCTTGCAATCTGTGGGAAAGGGGTTTCCATGTGGAATAAGGTCACATTCTTTTGGAAATAATTTGAACTTCGTACAATTTTCTTAATTAATAAATGAAGAAGAAACTGAAATTAAATCCAGGCAAGACAGATAAGAGGAAAAGTAGATTTAGGGATGGAAGTCCACTGTATTTTGGTTGAAGTTCTTTTCCCCTGAATAAGCAGGTTCACAACTCGGATAACTCCATCGTCAACTTTCATTAGATTCTCAGATAACAGGGCAAGAAACAAGTCTGTATAGCTATATATAGCTAGTGTACCATTTCCAACTCATCTATATCCAACAAACTTAGTGATTGTTATCCATGCCTCAGTTCCATACAATCCTAGCTAGTGTGATATTCTTTATTTGGGGTTGTCCTAGACAAGCAACTAGAAATTGCAATTGGTGCAAAAAGTGACAGTAATCCTAATGCTACAAGGTGAAGTAATAGTATGTGGGAATGACCTTGGGAGACAGAAGGAAGAGCCACAGTCAAGGCAACAGTCTGATAAATGAAATTTGAAGGAGGAGGGGTGAAGAAGAGTGTCTCAGTTTTGAGGGTAGTAAAAGTGGCACATGGGAAGTATGCAAACTTTCAAGAGTCTGTTAATGTAACCTTATAATAGCATTAGTATTCAGCACTGTAATTTTTGTGTGTGGATTGCCTTAAAGTGCTAGAGGGACAGAAATCACAATGACTTCTTTACTGAAAGATCTGCACTTGGCTTCCAATTGTTTGTTGGGTATAATTTAAGGTGCTAATGTTAAGAATCTTAAAATCTGTTTAACTTGGCTAACGTTAGGCCTTGGTTGTTGAGTTGTTAGTTCCATCAGTATTGGATGTGGGTTTTTGCTAAATTAAGATATATTCCTGGTATTTAGTGATGTTGGCATGCAGATATGGTTAGACCTTTATTATGTAATTTTAACCTAATTTATGGATGTTGAATAGGCAGGTTGCTTAATTATTGGACCAGTTATTGATTGTAATGTTATTTTTTACACTTTGTATTTTTCTTTTACAACTTGTAGGTTTCCTTGAGTGCTATTACAAGTAGAAAGTTGGTGCATTTAATGAATTAATTACTAGAATAATTTCTAGTTCCCAAAAGCTTTATTCTCCTTTGACTGCTGTTAGTCGCCTTGTTCTGTTTTTCTTGTTTTAGTTCCAAGATTTCTATGATTCTGTTTGCCTTGTACTTTACCATACTTTCAAAAGGAAATACCTCCTCCATTTTTCCTTGAGGTTTTCCAGGTTCTAATCTGGGCTTTTACAATGTATCTATTGTTCTTGGTAATGAGTTTAAGTCTTTTTCATATAGTTCAGAACTATAACAACACTGAAAAAAGTGAGTTAATGACGGTTTCCATACTCATAACCCTTGCAGCATTCCCATGATTACGGGATCAAAATTCAGGGGTTGGCATTGACCTGGGGTCACGTATGATGACAATTTGTAACCTTTCCAGTCAGTTTTCAACAAGCAAAGTGAAAGGGGGAATCCAAATTTGTTTAATGAGTGCATGATTCACTTAACAATTGCAATGATTTTGCTTAGCAGTTGTGGCAAAAAGGTCATAAAATGTGTCAAAACTCACTTAACTCCTGCCTTGTTCAGCAACAGAAATTTTGAGCAAAATTGTGGTTGTAAGACAAGGACTACCTGTAATCTACATGCTGAATGATAAACATTCTCTCCTTTCCATCCAAATGTGTATCTCCATCTTTGTTAATTCATTATGAATGTTTCACTGTTGCCCAATTTGGCCTGCTCTTTTTTTCTCGCCTGTTGTTTGTTCCTCATATCCAAGATATTACTCTGCTCTTTTTTTAAAGACAATAGGCTTCTTTCAATGAATTTACTATTTCATGCTCCAGCTTGTGTGATTTTAATTATGATCACAAGCTGCTTTGAGTGAAGGCTATAGCAGGATATAACTATTTTAATCAATCAGTTAAATAAATGAAAAATCACATCCATCCTTAATGACTGTAGGTTTCTCCTCCATGATTGCCATTGTCATATTCCATTTCTCAGTAGCATTCTGCAATTACAGGTGCTCACCTTTCTTATCCAGCGCTCTAGTTCTTTCCAGAATCTCTCCTCAAAGTGCATATTTTCTGGGAAACCTTTGGCACAGTGCTGTCATCATTTTATTTAATTTCATGATGTAAAACTGAACTGAATACATCCCCTTGTATAGTCCCAGTTCTTTCTTTTACCTGGTGGAAGGCTAGATTGCCAGTTGAAGGGTTTAAAAGTACCTTTAAATCAAAAAAGTATTTTAACACTTTTTAAATGATCTAAAGTTAGTAAGTACTGTTTTCTGGTTTTGTTACCAAGGAACAGGAGAAAGGACATGGAAATGGCAGCACTTATAACCATGAAAATCTAAAAAGTACATTATATCTTCATTGTCAGTATCAAAGTGAACACATTAGCAGATATAAAGCAGATGTTTGAGCCTTATTATGTTCACATTACAATTGTTACTATTTGAGCTACAACATAACTTTAAGCAGTGTATTTCTTGGTTTATAATTCTGAAAGATAGTAATATAGTATGTGTGTGGTCTGAGTATTTTTGGTAGACGTGATCTGCATTTAATCTGTGCAAAATTAATTCCCTAAGCTGCTGGCAGGCAGCATGTACTTGTTAATTATTCAGGTGGATGACAAATGCCGAGCAGAGGTTCTCGCAAAGACAAAGTTTGTATGATGCATGTTTAGTAACTGATAGGCTTGACATTCTGTGGTGTCTTATTCAGTGCTAATCCTAATAAGCTGCCTGATGAGATGAACGCCCATCCTCCTGTCTTTTATAGAGAGAAAACAGAGATTTGAAAGAACTTCATTATAGCAATAAATCCCATACTTTCTGTTATTCCTGGTGAAAAGCGATCTTGTCCACATGAATAACAAAAAAGGAGGAATAAAGTCAGCTTTCCATTATGGCATTGAGTGCTGAAATGAATAGAAGAATGCAGAGCAAAATGTCTTTTCTGTGAACAAAGCAGAAAGTTTAATTTTATTGAGACACCTATTATTTTGTACTGTAATGTCTTTAATGTTCTTTCACAGAGAATGTAAACCAATTGATGTCTAGTTCTTTGAGAATTTTCATTTTGTAAATTGTGTTAATTCTTTACATATGCAGACTACTGTCCTTTCTCAAATATTAGATAGGAGGTTTAAAACTGTTTATAATATGTGCAAATACTGAACAAATCAATTCAGAAATTGTCTGTCTGTCTGTCTGTCTGTCTCTCTTTATCTATCTACATTTGGTTCATAATAGAAAGGGAAAAATTAAGGTATGAATTAATATATGCAGCAGAGATTTTTAAATAATCCTTCAAATATATCTCCTGGCATTGGAATATTAATTCAGATTTAGAAAGAAAAACTGCATTGAGGAAAAATTGGTTCAGCTTGAATATACATTTGTACTAGACAACCTGTGACATCTTGGGTCACCCTTTCAGAGGTATTTTCTTACCAGATTCCTCAATGGGTTCAACAACTGCAAAACTTCAAATGCACTTGAATAGTTCTTAAAATTCAGCGAGATATTGAAACAAGTATCTGCTTTGAAAACAGCTTGTGCTGAGCTGTATGGCACATAAGAACTGACCGCCTGAAATGTTTTATGACATTTTGTGTTATGTCATAAAACGCTTTATAAAATTTGCCAAATTTCAATTCTATGGGACACATAGGTTCCAGACTTTGGATGCCTCCTGTAAATCAGCCATTTGAAATACCTTGGTTAAAAATCTATTGCCCTATGGTACACTGTTTTGCCCAATTAAAAATTACGGACATGAGATATGTATATGTGTGTACACAGACACAGACACAGACACAGACACACACACACACACACACACACAGAGCTTTATAGACTCCATCACTCAGCAACAAGTGTATACTCTCCAATATATTGTAGAAACAATGAAGATTCAAATAATAAATGATAATAACCTCTTATTCTTTCAGTAATTATTTTAATATAAATTTATATTGAGGTAAGAAGATGAGAATAAATAAATTAGAATCTCAAGATATCATTTTGGGAACACCAGTTAGACTTTACCTTAGCAGTTGACCAAATTCATCTTTTGATTAGGCATGTATGATATGATCTGACCAATAATTTAAAGCTGGTTCCAGATTTAGTTACAGCTTGAATTGTAGGCAGTTGTATTTCCTCTTTAAAGATTTTCTTTGCTCATCTTTCTAACAGAAAGTGCAAATTGCTTTTTTGCAGCATAACCTTTTATACAAAAGTTATCTACTATTCAGAAGGAGTCTGATCTCTCTTGCATCCTCTAAGATAGACTACTGCAATGTTTTATCTGTGCATTTGTTAAACAATAGCCTATAATATTTGTCCATAATAGAAAAAGTTATTCTAGGCTGCTTAGCTAGGCAGATAAGCTTATATTTTAAATAGCGACAGCATTGTTTGCTTATATTTATTTCCTGTCACATAAGTATTAAATCTTGTAAAAATACCTTTTTTTCAGATTAACCAAAGACAATTAATTACAGCAATAGCTAAATTTTACATTTTAGAAAGCAAATCAATATTTAAATTATAATTAATTATGGGCCACATTAATTATCTGATTGTTCTGTATCAGTCCTGATCAATTTATGCAAAACATATGGGACCATTTACTAAATAAGAGGGTTATATTTTCGAACATAATTTTTCATTCAGTTAGTAAGGTGTTTGAAAAATTTGTGCACACAATCTTATATATGTTTATAGAAATATGTATTTTAATGGGATTGCAGTCTAATCCTATATCAGAATTCCATAGAACAGGTAAAATACTCTATAATCAGTCTGATATTTGGATATCTGTTTGCATTTACCTGACACATGATTTTTCTGCTAAGTTATGCATTTCTTCAGATGTCTGGTCTAAAATTGGAATTAAAAGAGTGAATCCTGGACAGTGCAAATCATAATCATAGAATCATAGAGTTGGAAAGAACTATTTAAGACATCAAATCCAATCTCCTATTCAGTGCAGGAATACTGATTGAAGCACTCCAGAGAAATGATCCTTTTGAATGGAAGAAATGATCTCCTTGGGTATGAGCCCTTGAAGCAGTCCAGGCCAGACTTCACAAATTTGACTGGAATTATACTTTATTGCATAACCTATAGAAACAGAATCTGTAAGCCTGAATGTGTTTTCACTTCCCTCCCTCTTATATCCCAGAAATTTAAGGTTTTTTTTAAAATACCTTTTCCCAGGCTGTCCAAAGTCATTTCTATGACACTCTACACTGGTTAAATGATTCCATTATTGAACAATTAGTTTTTTTTATAATGTTCAGTTTGAATCTATCTTTCTATATCTTAAATTAATCACTCCATATTCTTCAATCTGGAATGAGCGAAAAGGACAGTTGAGCTTAGTCTATCACATTTTCTTTCAGTAATTTGAAGAGAGCTATTGTATTTATCTTATTTTCTTATTTTCACTGTTAAACATACAATTTGTGTCTGAAGAGATAGGTTTTAATCCTTGAACATCTTCCTTGACCTTCTATGAAGCTATTCCAGTGTTTGTAAATCCTTTTCAAAGTGTGTTTCCTGGAACTGGATGCAGTACTTGAGGTGGCATTTGACTGAGTGCAGTTATTAGTTCTTGTACTTCAGAAACTATAATTCTGTTGTGGGAGTCTAAAATTGCAGTTGCTGCCTCTATAGCTTTGTGTATATTCAACTTGCAATTAACTACTATTCCAAGTTCTTCTTTGTAAATACCATAAGTACACCTTAACTTACAACTAGTTGCTTAATGATCATTGAAGCTAGATTGCACAACCCATCCTCTAAAACAGGGGTGTCAAAGTCACGTCGTTATGGCATCATCACGTGATGTATCAGGACTTTTTTCTCCTTTGCTAAATCGGGCGTGAGCATGGGCATGGCCAGCACGTGATGCATTTGGCCTGTGGGCAGGGAGTTTGACATCCCTGCTCTAAAGTTGTAACTCTGTCTCCCCCCCCCCAAAAACATGTATACACATGTTGCCCTCCGGGTGAGATTCAAGATATTAGTGATCATATATAAAGTCCTACATGGCTTGGGTCCGGGGTACTTGCGGGAGCGTCTCCTGCCAGCGTCGACTTCCAGTTGCCCTGTACGCTCCCACAGGCAGGGCCTCCTGGGGTGCTGTCAGCCAGACATTGTTGGCTGGCGGCGCCCAGGGGTAGGGCCTTCTCTGTGGGAGCACCCACCCTGTAGAATCAACTCCCCTTGGAGCTCCGGCTGGCCCCTGACCTCCGTTTCTTTCACCGCAACCTAAGACTTGGTTGCTTCAACAGGCCAGCCTGGACTGAATGGGGTGGGGTGGGGTTTTATCGATTTTAGTTTTTAATTGGGTTGTAATTTTTATTGGGCTAATTCGACTGGTTTAATTGTATTTTAATATTTGTATTCTCATTTCTTACTGTAAGCCGCCCTGAAACCCCTGGGAGAGAGGGCGGCCTATAAGCCCAATAAATAACAACAACAACAATAATAATAATAATAATAATACACTGGTCAAATGATCACATTTTGGGCACTTGGCAAAAGGTTCATATATATGACCAATTTCTGAATCTGGTGATCACATGATTGCAATTTGCAACATTTATGCCATTTTCTGGCAGAAAATGGCTATTGGATATATTGGATTCACTTAACACAGCCATGTGATTTGCTTAATAACTATGGGGACTCCCTTTCACATCTTAAAAATGGTTGAAGAAACCAGAGGCATATATATAGTGCATCAACTTACGACCACAACAACTTACGACCAAAATTCCATGCTCCATTGTGTTCATTAGTGGAGGACTACCTGAATTATTAAACCTACTATCCCAAGGCATTTGAATGTTGTTTCCTAAGTGAAGAACTTCACGTGTAACTCTCCAAATTAATTCATCTACATCTGAATAATGTATATTTGATCAACTTGTTTAAGAAGAATATGGAAAGGAAAAAGCCAGAGATTCCTTGGATCATGAGAGATGATATCAGAAAACCACCATTTTGTATTTAAGCATTGTTCATTTGAACAATTTATTTTGGAAAACATTGTCCCATTTCATGTGCTGATCAAGATGTATCACTCCCCCCCGCTTGTTCATATTCTTCATCCCTTGTAATCTTCAGATAATCAGTCTATTTCTCTATTCCAAGCTGGTGTTTCTGTTAAGAATGTGCTCCTGAATAACTTGCAGCCTATGGGAGCTATTTTGTACATTATGCAAAGATAAATCACTGTTTACCACCATGTATAAACTTCACAGAAGTTGCAGCCAGTGACATCTTCGTATGATTTATACAAATTTTTGCAAACACATTTTTTAATTGTTCTTTACCTTTTTATTGTTACATTTAAAAATGTGGTAAGAGTGGTGCTTGACAAGAATAAATGCTCATATATTGCAGCATCCTTGGCCAATGAGTTGACCTTTAAAGTTTAATGAACAGAGAATATGACTTCTTATTTTTAGAGCAGCAGTTTCTCTAAACTATTTTACATATATTCATGAAAAAAAGAGTTATATACGAATATATACGAATATTTGAGTTTGACATCTCTTTTGTTCCAGTCATGCAGTTGTCTTTAGAAAGTTTATATAAATAACTTGCAGCCTGTGTCTAATGGGATTGTCAATTTGAGTTTTATAAAGTAGAGTTAAATGATGAGATTGTGGGATATATTTTACTTAGAAAATTATATATAAATAGAAGGAATTTAAATGGGTTTATTAGATTAAGTTTATAATAGATATATTGTTATTTCTGATATCTTAATAAACTGATTAGGAAAAGGATGAGTTTTTAAGGATGTTTATAGAGAATGAGGTGAGATATTGAAGATTTAAAATATGGTATGATAAGAGATAGTGATAAAATATTAAAGTTATGTTTATTAGCTGGGACAGAAGTAAGGAGTTATTTTTCTTTTTAGTTTGCACTTTTATTTTTTTATGTAATCTTTAATAAAATCATTATAAAGAAAAAGTAATAAAACTAACCATCCAGTATGTGGCTAAGCAAGATGACAAACCTTGCATTTAAGCTAATTTGAACATAACCTAATTTAAAATAATTTGTAAAAGTCCTTTCATCCAGTTTAATCACACTTTCTACTTGTAAAAAGCTAAATAGGACCATAAGGTAAGTTTTTAAACTCACATCCTCCTTTCCTTGTTTAGCAACTGCAATCTGCTTCTTAAAACAGAAGTGAAATGGTCACTAAGCAAGCATATGATTCAGAGATAGAGAAGAAAAGATGCTGTGAAGATTGCTGGTTGCGACTGTCTCATTTAGATCAAGTTTTTTCATGCAGCTGTACACGGTTATTCTTATTCTGGTGTGCTTTCTCATTAGGTGCATACAATTTGGTCCTAAATGCATGTGTCAGTCAAATTGTTTTTTTCTTCTTCAAATTACCATCATATTTGAAACCTGTCCCTAAATGACGTATTTGCCAAGAAGAAGTAGCCATATTTCAATCAGAGATTTTG
Organism: Naja naja; assembly: GCA_009733165.1. NCBI lineage: Eukaryota > Metazoa > Chordata > Lepidosauria > Squamata > Elapidae > Naja > Naja naja. The sequence goes on from CM019148.1 coordinate 314,233,141, forward strand.
AAATTCAGCCCAAGTTGGCTTATTATGAAATTACAAAAATAGTTTTATTTACAGACTATATCAGTCACTTTGGTTTATTGGGGGGAAAGTGAATGATAGCACTGTGTGAACTATTGGGAGGTAAACTACAGTGAAGCAACTGAGATATCCCTGTTACCCTACACTGGAGGCTAGGCAAGGCATAGTAATGAGAGCCTCCATATAATGTCAGAGCATGCATATGCACACATAAGGCATTTTGCTGCCAAAGCCTTTAGATTGCTTTCCTTTTTGTGAATCTGGGTGAAAGTTGTTTTAGACATAGATGTCAAGGGAGTGGCATACCAGTATCATGTTCAGCCATTTAGAAACCAGATAGTAATAAAGTTAACTTTACCAAGTTTGATATTAGCTAATAGTCTTAAGTAATGGGTAGGTTTGGGATACTAGTACAGGTGGTCCTCATCTTACGACCATACAATTGAACCCAAAATTTCTGTTGTTAAGTGAGATACTTCTTAAGTGAGTTTTGCCCCATTTTACAACCATTTTTGCCTCAGTTGTTAAGTGAAGTTAGTAACAGAGTAACAGAGTTAATAACAGAGTAACAGTGATAAGTTAGTAACAGAGTTGTTAAGTGAATCTGACTTTGCCATTGACTTTGCTTGTCAAGAACATCACAAAAAGCGATCCTGAGACACTGCAATGGTCATAAGTATGAACCAGTTGCCAAGCATCTGAATTTTAATCACGTGACCGCTAGGATTGCTGCAATGGCTACGAGTGTGAAAAATGGTCATGTCACTTTTTTATACCATTGTAACTTGGAACTATCACTAAATGAACTGTTGTAAATTGAGGACTATCTGTATTGATATGATGTCAGTAATTTAGATGTATTCTTGGGTATTTAGTAATTTAGATGTATTCTTGGGTATTTAGTGGAGAAAATCTGATTGAAATCTTGTCTTTAAATAGATGCAAATATTTTTTAACACAACACATGTTGTAGTTTAATAGTTCCTCTTGGCTTTCACTATCTAATTTTTAATAGTTTGAAATGTTTGAGATCTGCTCTATAAAGCAATTAGATTTTTTTCACCATTATTTCACCATTAAAATCATTCTTGTTTCTGATATTGCTCCCCATTGCACCAATTTTAGGTGAGTTACAGTTTGTATATATATATATGAAGATAAAATAGTAGCATCCCTGTCCCTGACAGGATTCTTATCTTATAATGGAAACTGTTTATTATCTTTGACACATCCTGGGGGATGGGTGAAGAACCAGATGACTAAAGAGGTTGGAAAAAGGAGGTCTCTGGGAGTGAGAGACCAGTCAGCCTGACATCAATATCTGGGGAACTATAGGAACAGATTATGAAGTGATCTGTATGAATACACCTTGAAAACAAATGTGGCGAGTAAGTCACGATGAATTTGTCAAGAAAATCTTGGCAGAATAAGCGTACATCATATTTTGATCAAGTAACTTCTTCAGTAGTTTGTGGGAATGTTGTGAACTCCAAAGCGTTTGACAAAGTACTTCGGAACTTTATCAAATTAAAAGCTAGTTAAAAGAGGGCAGGATAGCATGCTTATTATCTGACTCAAAATCCTATTTAAAAGTACTAAGTGGCATTTAACCTCATTAAACTGAAGTATCAAGTGGGGTGCTGCAGGGTTTGTATTGAAGCCCAGTAGTTTTCAAGATTTTCATCAATGGCGTAGATGGAGGAAATGCACATCAAATTTGAAAATGTCATAACATCGATGGGATCACTAAGAAGGAAAAATTCAATTTGATCATGACATCTAGCATTGGACTGAAAAGAAATGCTCTGAAGTTATAGGATGGCAAATTCTAGTTAAATATTAGAAAAAACAATAACAGCAGTTCAACAGAGGAACTAATTATTGAGTTCCTTTTCGGTGTATTTGTTCAAATAAAGTCTGGTTAGTCTTATCTCATAGATGCTTTAATTGGAAATCCTGCACAAGACATGGGGTTGCACTCATACAGTTCATGTCCTATAAAATATACATCCTTCTATATACACCAAAACTTGGGTAAATAGATTCTCAGGTAGTCCTCAACTTAAATCCATTAATTTAGTGACTGTTTGAAGTTACAACAATGCTAAATCAGTTCTCACACTTAAGACCATTGCAACATCCTTGCAAAGATATATTTCGATTCGGGTGCTTGTGATTCTATCATACAAACAGTTTTGGCATCCTGTGGTCACATGATCACCATTTGCAACCTTTCCAGTTGGCTTCTGACAGGCAAAGTTGATGAGGAAACCAGCAGGGGAGATCACAAAATGAGGTTACGTGATGTCTTTCTTAATAATTGCAGTAATTCACTTAACTGTGGCAAAAAGGGTTGTAAAATTGGGTGCCGTGACATAATGCCTCAATTAAATGACCGCACTACATAATGACTGCACCACATAATGATGAATTTTCCCAGGTCCTATTGTAATTGTAAGTCAAGGACTACCTATATTGTAGAAAAGCTATGAAGCTATTATGAAGTAATTTAAAATGACTGCTAAGTATCTAATACTGGTGTAAACATTGAGATCTTGGGCCTGTTTTTACTGGGTAATGCATACTTCCCTTTTGGAAGGGAAACCTGGTTCCCATCTGCCTCTTGTTATGGTGACAGATTTAATATCACCTGTTTTATGTATTTTTTTTTTATTTATTTGATTTGTCAATGGCTTACAAGGTAATAGATATAAGTATAAACATGAGTAAGAATACAGGAAATAGGTACGAATAAATGGGGACAATAGGACAGGAACAGTAGGCACGATGGTACACTTATGCATGCCCCTTACAGACCTCTTAGGAATGGGGTGAGGTCAATAATGGTTAGTTTGGGGTTAAAGGAGTGGGGGTTAGACGATGTAACAACAGAGTCAGGTAGTGCACTCCAGGCATTGAGCACTCTGTTGCTGAAGTCGTACTTTCTGCAATCCAGTTTGAAGCGGTTTACATTGAGTTTGTATCTGTTGTGTGCTCTTGTATTGTTGTGGTTGAAGCTGAAGTAGTAATTCACTGGTAGGACATTGTAGCAGATAGTTTTCTGTGCTACGCTTAAGTCTAACCATAGGCGGCGTAGTTCAAGGTTGTCCAAGCCCAAAATCTCAAGCCTGGTGATATAGGGTATTCTGTTGCAAGCAGAGGAGTGTAGTTCTCTTCTCGTGAAATACTTCTGTACTCGCTTGATTGTATTAATGTCTGATATGCAGTGCAGATTCCAGACTGATGAGCTGTATTCAAATATTGGTCTGGCAAAAGAATGGTGTGAATGAGAATGGTGTGAAAACCTGAACAACAGAAACTTAAAACCTAATTTTTTAAGGGATGAGACAATAAAGATGATTCATAAAGGTCAGAAGAAAAGATGCTACCTTTTCTATAGACTAACCATGCTCAGATGTTTAAGTCTTTCAACTGTTTCTCACAATAATTGCCAGGAAATCCTCCATCTTATTAATCCTTTTCTGAACTTGCTTCTGTTTGTCATGTTCTTTTTGAATTGCAGGGCCAAGAAATGAACCTAGTACTCCAAAGAGAGACTGAATGATTCCTGTAGTTTGGACTCTAAAAACCTGTTAATGCACCTGATATAGTTGTTGTCTTTTTAGTGTCTGTATTATACTGCTGGCTCATGTTTATCTAATGGTTGACAAGAACTCCTAAATACATTTAACCTGTACTATTGCTAGGCCAGGTCCCCATACCCTATACCTTATATTTTCCCTATCTAGATATAGAATATTACATTTATTCTAGTTAAATTCTATCCTTTCCAATTCAACACATACTTAAGCCTGTCTGGATAGTTTTAAATCTTCTCTTTGTTATCTGCCTACCACTCCTATCAGTGTTGTATCATCTTCAAAAATTTAAAGTATTCCCTCAAACACCCCATATAAATCATTGATAAAAGTTTTGAACATTAAAGAATCCAGGAAGAACTTTGTCTCATTCTACTTAGTATTTTCTATATAAAGTGGAACTATTAATAATTACCAATTATCTAGCCTATATTTTACTATTTTGCAAAGAAAATATGAGACACACTTCAAAGCTTTGCTTGAAGTTCTGTAACTGTAACATTCCTCTATCTACTAGCTATATTTATCAAAGAAATGTGGTTAATTTTGAATCCATGCTGGCTCCTCTTCATTATAGTATACTACTCAAATGCTCACAAACATACTGCTTGATCATCTATTTAAAGATCTTTTCCAATTTAGATGATAACTGAGAATATTCTGCATCATCTCCTGTAGTTCCCTTAATATTCTAGAGACTTGAAATCATTAAGATTAGCTAAATTCTGTTTTTTTTAATCTTAAATTGCAGTCTCTCCAGTTGCATAAGCATTATCCATTATGGTTCTATTTCCATAAAATAGAAGTTAAGAATGCCTGAAGTTTTTCAACTTCATTTATTAGTGCTTGCCCATATTCTCCTCCTCATGACATATACTCTGTTTGGCTTATCTTTTATCTTGAAATTCCAAAGATGTCTCTCTTTTTTTTTTTGCTATTTTGAATGGCTCTCCTACGCTTCAGCTCACTCTGAACTTCAGCATTTCTGACACAATTTTTAAATTTCTGAAGACTACCTTACATTCTTCATTGACTGCATTTCCTTTCATTTTCTGTACCTAGCTCTTTTTCATTTCACATTATTAAGAGCACTGCTTAAATAAAATCTGACCTATTTAGGTATCTTCCCTCTTCTGGGAGTTTCAATTATCCTTTCAGTATCTTCATTTCATAGTGTTTCCTATACTTCAAATTGCTAATTCATACATAACATGATCACTTTATTCCAAGGTGCCAGTCACCTTCAATACTTCAGCCATTTCCTTCCTGTTGGTTAGGTTTAGTATCAATTTAGTAGACTGCTTTTTTCATTTTTCTATTCTCTGAGAAATGTCCTCTTTTCAGTGAGACAAGTCAATAATTTCTTGGACCTCTGAATCGCGGCAGAGTTTGATTTTTAGCAATCCTTTATTACCACTATTCTATATCTTATGATTGCTTTGGTGATCTATAATAAATTAACATAATAGCATAACTTTTATTTCTCGCTTCTTTCTCAAATATCTACTTTCAGCAGGTTTTCCATGGTCTGATTCCTGAATTTCTGTGAAAATTTCTGTATTTTTTCTTTGTGCAATACCACAACCCTTTTATTGGGTCTGGTTTTTTTTAAAATAAATGGTATTTTGCCAGTGCTGTGTCAATTGTCAGTATCATCTCTTTAAGTTTCATTGAAGCATGTTACTTTCATGTATGTATGTAGTTCTTCCTATGTTTCCCAAATCTAGTACATTTGAGTTTTGAACTTACTAGTGTACTATAAAGTCCTCATTTTTTAATCTATCAGAATTCCATGAAAATTTAACAGATAGTAGTAGAAGGAATTCAATTAATTTTTAAAATCGTAATTCTAATCCTTTTGGAACTCTTAGTTTGCTTCTTGAAAATTTGACTTTCCTTAAAGTAACATTTGAATAGAATGTTGGTAATATTTCCCTTCTGGTGTTGTTCATATTGGTTCATTTTAGAAATATACATAAAATAATTATGCCTTATTTTATGCCTTTTATAAAGCTTTATACTTGAAAGCTGTCCAAGATTGAAATGAAATTATTATTTTTATTCTGATTTTCTCAAAAGTTACAATGGGTAATTGGTTGCATGATTTCTGTGGTAATTTTTTTTCACCAGTTCAGTAAATAGTTTTAGTTTCAAAAGAAATAAAAGATGCACAAAGTACTTTCTCAATTCCAGATTTAAAAAAAAATGGTTTAAAAATTTCTTCAGTTTTTATGTCAGATTCTAATTTTGTATTTGGCTATTCATATAAATGTTATAGAACAAAAATGGCACATATGGTGATATGAAAATCCTAAAAAATGCATTTTAGCAAATTATACAAGTTTTAGTTACTTTCATTTTAAATTAGCAAAATAAATGTGACTTCTGAGTTCTGACAGGTGCTGAAAACGCATATTCTTGATGATAGAAATATTTCTTTCATAAGTCTCTACAGTGAATTGTCATTTTCTATTTTCACTGTAGTTGTTTTTACAATAGCATATGTTTAAGCGATCTATACTTGGTAATTTGTTTTAAAGTTCTTCACATTATTACTGAACAGCAAAATCTTTCAAGTAATCTAGTATTGCAAATTGAGCTTTTGAAAACATTTTTACTTTCAGGAGAAGTTGTGCAAAACCACAATTAGAAGTAGCATGAGAGAATATTACTTACATACTACATAATTAGAAATGAATATGTGAATCTTTCCAATATAGAGAGTATATTGTGGAAAACAGTTTTAAAATATTTCCAGTAGACTACTTATGTAAGATTAGATCAACAAATAAAAGGAGATCTGCCAGATTCTTTCAAAAACCCTGCACTATTTATTTATAAGATTTTAATCACCTCACTGTGATTGTTTTAACATAAAAAACATATTAATGAAATAGTAAATATAATAAGATTAAGCAGTACTTTTAAAAAATAGTATTTCTGGGCAGTTTTACTAAAAAAAAAATCCAAAATCCCCATATCATAGATTTGTCCTCCAAATAACACCTTGTGAGCCTTCTAATCAAACTTTTGGAAACATCTAACACGGGGATTTATTGAAACCTCCAGTGAAAAAAAAGATCTGTTTGGACAGGGGAACTTCCTTCATCAATCCACCTACCAATAGTATGTTTCTGAACTTTAGGGCTTGAGTGAGGGATAGAGATCTTAGCTTGTGTACCATTTGTTCTGCAAATTATCACAAAATACTTTCTGAAATTATTTTTGTTCAAAGCGAGCGAGAAAAAATCTTTAAGACACTCTTGTTTACCAATTTCTTTTCTCACTGCAGCCTACATGCAGAGATATGAAGGACAGCAGCCTTGCATAGACTTTGTTGATACAGTCACAAAATGTTGGGAGAGAAGAAGTAGTGAAAAACCGTTAAAGCAGGCATAGGCAGTCCTGATCCACTTCTACTTAGGCTAGCCTGGTGAACTGCAAGGACTTGTACATATTCTACTCCAGAATGTGGAGGCGCTAGATTGACTATATCACAAGGGATGACAACTATATAATTATTAGCTGCCAAATAACACCATTCCAACAGTGAAGTTTCACTGTGATCTGTTAGAGCAAGGGTGTCAAACTTGCGGTGTCACATTGCCGTCACATGACATATTGTAACATTTTTCCCCTTCACGGAGCTGGGGTAGGTGTGGCATGTGCATGACGTCCAGCTCGCAGGCCACCAGTTTGACACCCCTGTGCTAGAAGATAGACATGATTTGGCTCTAGAATCACTCTGTTTTTCTTCTTGCTTGTTTGCCACCTCTGTCTTGATTGAGTCATCTGCTGAGGATTGGTTGTTCTTGGAGAAAAAGGAAAAGCAGTTGGCCAAAACATGGGAAGAGTCTCAAATCAGGGGTGGGATTCTACCAGTTCCACCTATTCACTAGAACCAGTTGTTACATTGTAAGCAGTTCGGAGAACTGGTTGTTAGAAGAAATTACTGGCCTAATCCTGTAAAGAAGGCAGGAAGGAAACATTCTGGTGTTGCTTACAGAAACTGCCTCTCCTTATTACATTCTTGGCAGGACTAGAGTTCCTGTCTCAGAAACGTCTCTGGAGTTTTTTTCCCCTCCTTTGCTGGTACTTTGCTTGTGTGGAGTGACCATTCAAAGTTACAATGGTACTGAAAAAAGTGACTTATGACCATTTTTCACAATTACGACTGTTGCAGCATCCCCACAGTCATGAGAGGCCAGGCGAGGAGATGCATGCCTCAATGTGAGTGATATTGAGTTGGCCACACCCAGCCAATAACATGACCACCAAGCTATGTCAACCCAATCACATGACCACCAAGCCACGCCCACCACTTAAGCCACACCCACAGAACCAGTTGTTAAAAATTTGAATCCCACCCCTGTCTCAAATGGTACCTAAAACTGAAAATGGCTAAGGATATGTTGTTTGAGCATGTTCTAGAAACAATCCATAAAGACATGCTGCTATAAATTTAAATCATTTGAAATGAAACTTAGTAGGAAGCTATCAGGAAAATTACAATTCTAATGTCTTTTGAAGAGGGAAGGCGGACAAGACTGCTAAGATAACGAGGCTGGTATGGTTCAATATTTAATTAAATATTTGCACACGGGTGTGTGTGCTTACCAAGCCATACCAATTCATCAGCTACAATGACCAATGCATTTTGCATGCCCCAATAATACCTGATAGAGAGAGTGTATTATTAAAGTGTTTTGCAAACTGTTGCAATGCCTATAGCAAAAAATGTCCCATTATTGTGAAGTAGAACTTTTGGTGTGGGTTTTTCTTTCCATGTTTAGACAAAATTTGCTAACCAGCACTTTTCTTCCACTGGTTCTAGTGCTGCTTCTTGAAGGGGCAAAATTGGCTCTTATTTTCTGTATGACTTCAGTTATTTTTAAGACCACCCAAGGTGAAAATGACTGGCACCATGTGGGGAACACCATACAAATTGCTTGGCAGACATGTGAATACTACTTCTGATAAGTCTGAATGAGAGAAGATTGTACATTGCCTTCTAATGGCATAAATTGTGGCTAGGATGTCCTTGGCATATATTTTTGCAGGAATAAACTTATCCGTAGAAAAACCCAGGATCCTGTTCAGTCTTTTCAAAAGTGCTAGACAGGTAGATGCCCAGCAGTGTTCTTCTTGAAACTTTGAATGCTGGCTTTGTTTTTCATTTTGTAACATAGATGATTTCATTCTGATAAGAACGGAGTTCAGCATTTGGATACAGACTGCTATTGTGGCTTCTGAACAGCAAAGGAGTAGTTGTTCTGAGTGTGTAATTGTTGTTGAGAGCTTGGAGAAGAAAATAAAACCCCTCTGAAGAATTATATCAAACTAGAATAAAATGCAGTTATTACTGCAAGGAAAAAAGGACTCCAAATCATTCTCTGATTTACTGTTTTACACACACACACACACACACACACCATAAGTGTATGGGTGTGTAAGTGTGTTATATATGTATATAATATAGTATTATAAAAATTATTATAAAAATGAATTTTAGATGAAATGAAAGAGGTGTCCCAGAAGAAGAGAACAGTCAGTGGCTAAGTAAATCTATCAAGCAGATAGATTAAGAAGTATTACATTTTAAAACTAGATTACTGGATTTAGAAGTTACAAAAGAAAAATGGTTTAAGGAGAAATGCTATGACTGAGTAAAGTCTAATTTGCTTTTTTGTTATCCCATGACCTAGATATGTAGACCAGAATAGGTAATTGTTTCCAAATTCAACTCCTTTCTTTCCCTTTATCCTTTTAAATAGAAAACATGCAATAACTGAGAAGTAAGAATCGGAGTTTAGCTGCATTCCAGTATGGATTACAAAAATCCAGAACAGAATCAAGAAGCGTTTAAATTAGGATTAAGAAGTCTTTAAATTAGGATGAAGTGATACAAGATTTATTTCATGAATTAATGTTACCCCATAAGGAGAAAACTGATAGTGAAGGCTTATCAGCATGTTGTGTTTAAGATTTTTTTTTCTCAAAGAGAAGACTATACCTTATCATAGCAATTACGAAACAGCAGAACTGAGTTTGGTTACACAATTGGTATTGTGTTTTCCTGAGTTATCTTTCTTTTGTGAAATTATAAATAACAATATGAGTGACTTCTAGTTGACTAGATGTAGGTTTCTTTGAATTAGATTTTTTTTCTTTAGTGACATAATCACATTTTCCAATTTGATTGCATATGTGATTGTTCCCTTATTATGATGATTATTATGCTAGTAGGTTGTAAAACACAACAAAAAATAAAAAGGATATCAAAGGAGCTGATAATTGGCTTGTGAATTCCAGTGATTACATGCTAAAAAGCATACATCTTGACGTAGTCTTTAGAAATATTCTGAACTCAGATCTACAAGCGAAAATATCTATTCAACTAAATTTGCTTTCAAACAAAATATAATGGTAACATAAAACTGTAAGTATAAAAATCCTCTTCAAATAGATTGTTATTTTTTACTTCTTTACCTATATAGAAATTATATTATTTTATATGAAGAAGCTATAATAGCATATTAGATTTCAAAACTCTCTGTTGTATATTATTTCTGACAGTCTTTTTAAGGTCACTAAAATTCCAATAATTCAGTACAGAATTGAAGTTGATTCAAAAGAAAAATTTAATATACTGTGCTTACCTGCCAGTTTCAACATAATTTCATGGCACTGAAATAGTTTGACACATTGAAATATAAAGTGCATTTGTCATATCTATCGCTAGATATTTTAGGTGATTACATCTAAAAAAACCAGTCAAAGTAAAAGTTATGCTGGCCTGTATATGTTACATCAAAATCTTATTTGAAGCATGATGAGTGACAAACAACTCCTAGTAATGAAAAAAATTCTGTAGCTTGTTCTCTAATGATTCAACACAAAATAAATCTTACCTAGAATGTAAGTAATTATCAAATTAAAGATTGGCATCATATTTTGTTGAGACGATGCAAACTACTACTGTGTTTTCTGGGTTAGATCTCTCCTTTATTATTTTTGTAAATGCCTCAAGGTGGCAAACATGCTTAATACTATTTTCTACTTACGTTTTTCTCAGAACAACAACCTTGTGAGGTACGTTGGGCTGGTGGTATAACATTTTTAAAAGTAGAATTTTATTATAAATTTCAGCTACAGTATGTCAGAGTAACCCTGTAAAACTTATTACAGTTGTTTTTGCCAATTACTTTGCTTTTGCGGCTCCCTGGATTATTGTGCATTTAATTCATTAGTTATTTTCAGCTGAAGTAACTGAAACTTCAACTTCTAAGTAATTGTATATGATTTTAGGGTGATGATAGTGATGTTGTCAAACTTGCTGGTTTCAGGGTATGAACCTGGCATACACATTGACTCTACATTGAGAATTAACATGATTAGCAATTGGTATAGTTTAAAAAGTTCTACTAGGTATCTAATATGAATACCTTGTGAATAATCTAATAGCCAATGACAAAACAAATAAATCCTAATTTGAAAAATGATGGAGCTTCTCTTCATTTCCCTGCTAATGCCTTCTTCAAAGCCTTCAACAAATATTGCTGCTCTTGTCCACATTATTAAATCAGTGTCACATTGCATATTCTGTCCCTTTGGGGTGTATGTATTACACCATTACACACTTTGAAAAGGTTGGGGAATATGCTTTCATTAATTTGACATTCCTTGAGTCCCTCCACTATCCCATGACCAGCTCACTAAAATAGTATTGGTTACAAGAATAGTCACAATCTGAAGTCCTTTTGCTTGCAAGATTTATGCTGTTTTCATTTAGTATAATTTAAGATCCCTGTTTATGAGGTCAGATAAGATACGCTGGTTAGAGAAGACACAGCAATAGAATGTATGCACAATTCAATAATCATTTATCAATAACAATCTACTCCAGGGTATAAAATTTTAAAGTCTCTATCCTAGTGTTAAACTTCATTTCCACCATTGTACTGGAAATATAATTAAAATAGATTAAATTTTATAAATGAAGTCTGCAAGGTAAGATACTAATGAACTGCCTGCAGAAGTATATTATGTTTTAAATAAGAGAGAGAAAGAGAGAGAGAGAGAGAGAGAAAAGAGTCTCATGCTGAATTTAGTTCATAATTGATATTTATCTAACTTTTAAAAAAATAGTTAATAGTTAAAACAGTTGGAATGTAAGGTAATGAATATATTATTAGAGCAATATTATAGATTTCTAAAATGTCTCATTGCCTCTTCCATATGTGTACTGTAGTTCCTATATACATCTTGCAAAGCATCATGAAGAACTAGGAGGATTAGTTGAGAAGATCTTTTGGGGTCAATCCAATGAATTAATATTTGGGAGATTTTAGAACAAATAGAACTTAATCTAATTTCAGTAGTAGTTCTGGTGAATTGGTCTATATTGTTATAATCTTTTTGGTTCAGTTCTTTTAGTATAGAGCTTGGGATTGATTAGAGGAGTAATTATAAAGAAATACAATTTTTGAATGTAATTCCCACTGCTACCTGTTCTATATCAACACTTTAATTTGCCACTTTTTCTAGAAAAAGAAAAATGTAAACATTATTTAGCTGTTTAGATAAACAGCACATGAAAAAAGCATGTCCAAGCACTTGGCATTATAGTTTATATTAGCAAATGATTTGTAGCATATACTAGATGAAAAATCACTACAAATTCATGGTCAGCTTGGAGTAAATGAAACTTGTGGTAGGATTGTCACATCAATGCAATTTTTAATTCAAATGTTTCTGAACCTATGTGATAGCCTTCTACAACACAAAACCATTGTTTGAATTTCTGGATCCTATAGTTCCTCAGATTCACAACCACCCTGGCCATACTGGCTGGGAATATTTGGAGTTGTAGTCACAACATACATGAAAAGTGAAAAGGATTTGACAGACTTTTTTCTTCCTTTACAAAATCAATGCTATGCTTCTCTGCTAATTAGCTATTGTAACCTTAATTTCAATTTCATATATGCTGTTTTTCTTTTCAGTCATCTCCCTAATTAAAGAAATAAATGTCACATTTATTAGGGACCTGAATTAATTGGGTATCCTAAATTAATTATTGGGGATCCTAAATTAATTATTAATTTATTAAGGCAGAGGCATCTGTAAGGGTTCAAGTTAGATGCAAGTAAGACATGAGTCATGGCATCAGCAGGCAAATTATAACTTGCACCAGGTAATATGATGTGATTATGCAATTGTGTCATTTCTCTGATGACATTATGAGATAAATGTCATTTTGGTATCCTTGTAGCTTATTACAAATACATACACTTGAAGAAAAAATAATTCACAATAATTGAATGAAAGAATGAGTTCCCTACTTTTTGTCAAAGCTCACAACACAACCATTTTTCCATGGGAAATAAAGCATTTTTCCTAAGTAATTTTTAATCTACTCTTGAGAAATTTTCCAACACTGTACATTTTATGAAAGTATATTATATAACAGTTTTCCTTCAGAACCCAGCATTATTTTTTATTTAAAAAATATGTTCTTCCCTACAATTATTGCCTTGTGTATCAGGCTGTTAAATTGTTTGCTTTATGACATTTTGTGCTAAAGATGTTTTGCTGACCTTTCAGATTTTCTGAGTTTCTTAGAAAAATTCTTCATATTTAGCATTGAAATCCAGTTTTATTTAATTGTTATGAGAGAGGGTTGGTTATCCCCCCCTTGGCAAAACAGTTCCTTTGATTTAAAAAAAATATGTCAGTGTCTGGGTTATAAGCATTTTCTTGGCTACTTTTAAAAAGGAAATCTTCATAGAAAGGGGAATAAAATAGAAGAATTTGCATAACAGCTCAGTAATTTAGCCTATTTGCTACTTTTTTTGTAGGAGTTACAATCATTTGGTGTTTTTATATTCATAATTATATGCATAATTTATGTGCAATCACAGTTATGCAAAAGCACAGGAAAATAAGAATCTGCTGCTTTCATTTGCAGTTGCTTGGAAATAGGCTTGAATGAAACTTTCAAACAAAAGTTGCTGGACCTTTTTGCAGAAAATAAGTCCAGAAGGCTGAGCTTAATATAACATGTGGCAGGTGGCCTGCATTTGCCTGGAGAATTCCTCTAGGGCAAGACAGCTCAGCAAACACATAAATCCTTTTTTCTGTTATCTAGTAGCTCATTTAGTTGCCATGGGGATCTTATTTATGCAGCAGCTCCTCTCCAGTTTGGTTTGTGCCTAAAGTTTAACTGTACAGCTGTTATAGCAAATGATACATGGCAATATTTTTTAAACACTGCCTCTTTGAACACCTTTACTGACTTTTGCTTTTCAGATATCAACATGTCTATCTGATCATAATGAAGTATTGTTTGCCAGAAAGCTTCACATGTTAACTTAAGCAGTAGCTGCTGATTACATCACATAATTTGTAACTTGGTTAGGAAAAGAAACTTTTTAAAATGTATTTTGAGATAAAATCTTATAGATGAGGCAATTTAGTTTGAAATAAAGCAAATCCCAGTTTTCTCTATATGGAAGGCCAAAAACGTTTCCAGACAGGCATGCTGAATCCAGCTATATCTTATGTCTGTCTCTCTGTCTGTCTGTCCGTCCATCCATCCATCCATCCATCCATCCATCCATCCATCCATCCAGAACTGTTCGGCACAGGGCTTCAGATTCAGTCTCTGAAAAGTGCTTCAGGGCATGAGCATGAAACATCAAACCTCTCCCTAATAGAAGCCACACATTTAAACTTTTATTGTGCATTCTCAAGAAATGGTTGCATGAATTGCTTTAAAGTATTACATACTTTGAAGCACCATTTGGATCTGAAGCATTTTACAAACCTTGATATCCTACATCTAAGTAAACAAAAGTTTGTTAGTATTTAAATGTTCATTATCCACCTCTGCATTTTGGAAGATTGTGTAGTTGGGAAGCCAATTTCATTGGCATGTTAACAAAATTTCCTTGACACAAATATTTATTTGCATATCCTTGTTTCACATGTTACATTCTTGCTGTGGAAAATAATTATGTTTCTTGCATTAATTTTACTGCTTGGAACTCTCCTTAGCACAAATAGTAAACCCTTGTTGTTTAACCTTGCTATTTTGAATTATTATGAAAAAGTTACATGTCAATAGTAGAAGCTTTCAAATTATTATAATGCAGAATTAATTGAGGAATTAATTACTTTGAATTTAGAGTGTAGAATTTCCATATGGTAGGAATAGAGAGTCTGTTTGCGTACTTCAAATCACTGACACATTTGAAAAGCAAATCTGTCTTTTTTAGGTAAAGGATGCCTTTCAAAAATAAGATTGTGTCAGCTGTGTTTTAGTCCATGTCTTTAATGATAAAATTGTAAAATACATCATTTGTCAGAGACCCATTCCTTCTTTTAGATCCCCTCCTTAGACAGATGGAAGATCAGCAGAGTCAACTTCTTGTTGACTTTGATGACTTTCAACGCATAAACTGAGCTGTCTATCTGTAAGAAGAGCAAAGAGCTTCTGCCCTCTGGCCATATAAGTCATGTTTCTAGATTTTGCCAGATTCTGGACATTCTTTACTTCTTTAAACAGTAATCCATCTTAATTCCATCTTGCCCAACTCAGACAAAACATATTATTTGCAGTTCTTCTGTGAAGATTCCAACCTTCCATTGGCATAACTAAGGGATCGTCACAATTGGGATTAACAAGCAGTAATAATGAGCATAATAAGTCAGTTTTCTGGAAATGGAAATTTTTACCCTAACGTGAATCTAAAAGCTGCCACTGGTAATAATGGAAAAGCTACACTTTCAGCATTGGGCAGTTTATCAAATTGAAGTAAGTAGCATTATCATTAATTCACATTTCTTCTCACCTAAATGCAACTTTGTGTGGAAACCCCCCCCCCATGATCCTATCAATGAATTAAGGTAGTAATGAGGTCTTACCCATTAACTTGTTGAATCCAGTTTTATCTAGAGACAAAATTGGTTCAATTTTTGCACTTAATAGAGAAAAAAATTGGTTAAACAGAGTGCCTTAACAGTAGAGTTCTAAGATGGGAAAGAGATGTTTGTGTCTTGTTTGATGGGTTCATTGATTTAAAGATGCAAAAAACAAAGCTTTCAAAGGCAATTGTACTGCTGTGCTGGCTTATGATATAATCATTTTATGAGTCTAGACTTAATCTAATATGGTTGCTTAACAGTTTATTCATTATTTTTGAGAAAAGCTGTGAACATGTTTTAAATTCTCCTATAACTATGACCACGAAAAAAATTTCTGTTGAGATTGCTAGAACTTTCTTTAAAGGCTGGAACTTATCCCATTGTATGAACATAACTATGCAGATTTATCTAGTTCATACATGTAAAATCCTAAACTTTTCAGAACAAAGAATAGGACTGGATTACATTACTCTAGAAAATACATATTGTTCAAAAATGAGTTGGAGATAGAGGAGCTTGGATAAAAATACAGAGTGTAGCACAGAATTTAAGCTGAGATGAAAGCAGTAATAATAATTCTGTTCTTACTAACTACTATAAATTAGATAAATGGCATTATATGTAAGTAAATCTACAGCTGATCATGTGTTCAAGAGGATGTTTTAATTAATCAGGGCCGGACTGGTCCGTGCTTTTCAGAATATTCTGAATTATTTTACTATTGTGTTTCATGCAGAAATTAAAAATATTTTATCAAAAGGTTTCAACAACTGTTTTTATGGAGCTGTTTTTAATTATTATGTGTTCTAAATGTCACTTTTTAATTCTTTGTTTTTAAACTTGTGCATTTTTAATGATTCATTCCCCTTGTTTTGGTAACTTACTAATAAGTAAGAATGTTCATGTGATTTCTCGGATTACTTAAATAGATCTTTTATTCTTTTCTTACTGTTTCCTTGTTTGTCTATGCTTTGATTTTAGATATACCTTTTTATCTCTTCTAACCTTTCCCTGAAAATTTGCGTTAAGTTATCAAGTTTTCCTACATCTTTTTGTTTTGTTTTGTTTTGTTTTGGTTTTTTTTTGCCAATCTTCTGTCTTCAGCTTTTTCTGTGGCTTTATTTAATAGCCAGAACGTGCTTTTGATTTCTTTCTGGCTTTTGTTAACTCTTTTCATCTTTCTTTTACAAGCATTTTAGCTTCTTCCGACAATTTTGGGGACTCTCTGTTGACTAGGCTGAACTCTTTGAATCTGTCTCTACCTCAGTTTGATATTATTCTGAAATGGGTTTGGGTTCTAATCTAATTGGGATAGAATCTTTTTCAGTCTGATATCTTTTTTTATCCCCTATGATTAGTAACTGATGGTGTGATCCATTGCCAGTAGACAGCAGTATGTTGCTATAAGCATGAAGCTTTTCCATCTGTTGCTATTTAAAATGTGATAATGATGATGATGATAATAATAATAATAATTATTATTATTCTTATTATTATTCTTATTATTTATTAGACTTGTATGCTGCCCTCTCTCCCTAAGGACTCAGGGCGGCTCACAGTATAAAACCCAATACAATAATTTACTTAAAAAACCAATTAAACATTACAAGCCTAATAACAATAAAATAATTAAAATTCATTAAAATTACTCTAAAACAACACCTCCCCTTGATTCAGTCCAGACCGGCCTGTTGAAAGAGCCAGGTCTTCAGGTCATGGCGGAAGGAGTGGAGATCAGGGGCCAAACGAAGTCCCAAAGGGAGCTGATTCCACAGGGTGGTTACTCCCACAGAGAAGGCCCTACCCCTGGACACCACCAGCCGACAGTGTCTGGCCAACGGTACCCCAAGGAGGCCCTGCCTGTGGGAGCGTACAGGGTGATCGGAGCATGATGCCGGCAGGAGATGCTCCTGAAAGTACCCCGGACCCAAGCCATGTAGGACTTTATATGTTGTTACTAATACCTTGAATCTCACCCAGAAGGCAACTGGCAACCAATGCAGGTCGCGTAGGAGGGGTGTAACATAGGAGTATTGGGACACCCCCATCACAACCTGCACGGCTGCATTCTGTACCAGCTGCAACCTCTGGGTGGTCCACAAGGGCAGTCCCATGTAGAGAGCGTTGCAGTAGTCGATTCGGAAAATGACGAGTGCATGAGTGACTGTCTGTAGGGCATCTCGACTCAGGTAAGGGCGCAGCTGGCGAACCAGCCGCACCTGGGCAAATGCCCCCTGGACACAGCTCTCACCTGTTCTTCCAAACTGAGCTGTGTATCCAGGAGGATGCCCAGGTTGCGCCCTGTCCATGGGGGGGCAACACCTCTCCCCCCATGACCAACGATGGTATATCCTGAGAGATCCGAGATGCCGGTATGTACAGCCACTCAGTCTTAGCCAGGTTGAGTTGAAGCCTGTTCCTCCCCATCCAGATCTGCACTGCATCCAGACAACGGGACATCATGGAGAGGACATCACTGCTATGGTTCGGGGTGGAGATGAAAAGCTGGGTATCATCCGCATATTGGTGATACCTCACCCCAAAACCATGGATGATCTCGCCCAGCAGCTTCATATAGATGTTGAATAGGAGAGGCTAGAGGACTGACCCCTGGGGCACCCCACAAGTGAGGGGCCTCAGGCTCGACCTCTGCCCTCCTGTCAGTGAGATTCAAGGTGCTTTTGTTAACATATAAAGTCCTGCATGGCTTGGGTCCGGGGTAGTTTAGTTTAGTTTAGTTTAGTTGGACTTATAAGCCGCCCTCTCTCCCAGAGGACTCAGGGCAGCGTACATAAAAGACAGGAAGTACAAAAGTTAAAAGAAATTAAAAAGATATTAAATTATGCCAAATAAACAATCAGATTAAAACCCCCAATCCCCCATCAGTCCAGGCCGGATTGCAAAAATAGCCATGTTTTGAGGTCACGGCGGAAGGAGCGGAGATCAGGAGCCAAGCGCAACTCAAGGGGTAGTTGGTTCCAGAGGGTGGGCGCCCCCACAGAGAAGGCCCTACCCCTAGGGACCACCAGCCTACACTGTTTAGTACTTGCAGGAATGTCTCCTTCCAGCATCGACATCCCTTCGCCCTGTACGCTCCCACAGACAGGGCCTCCTTGGGGTGCCATCGGCCAGACACTGTCGGATGGCAACCCCCAGGGGTAGGGCCTTCTCTGTGGTAGTGCCCACCTTGTGGAACCAACTCCCTTTGGCGCTCCGATTGGCCCCAGACCTCTGTTTCTTCCGCCGCGACCTGAAGACCTGGTTTTTTCAGCAATCCGGCCTGGACTGAAAGTGGGATGGGTTTTTTAAACTATTTTTAGATTAGTTTGTGGGTTTTAAATTTATTGGGCTTAATGTTTAATAGTATTTTATCTAACTTATTTGTATTCGTATTTTAATGTTGTGAGCTGCCCTGAGTCCTCAGGGAGAAGGGCGGCATATAAGTCCAATCAAATCAAATCAAATCAACACCGATTGCGAGCGGCCCGAGAGGTAGGAGGAGAACCACCGTAAAATGGTGCCCCCCACTCCCAACCCCCTGAGCTGCTGCAATAAGATACCATGGTCGATGGTATCGAAAGTCGCTGAGATATCTAATAGGACTAGGACAGAGGAAAAAACGCTGTCCTGAACCCTCCAGAGATCATCCATCAGTGCAACCAAAGCTGTCTCCGTGCTGTGCCTGGGCTGGAAGCCCAATTGGTATGGATCCAAGTAATCGGCTTCCTCCAGGAACATCGGTAGCTGTTGAACCACCACGCTCTTGATAACCTTCGCCAAAAAGCGAAGGTTGGAGACAGGACGAAAGTTGTTCAAAATGGCTGGATCCAAGGCAGGCTTCTTGAGGAGGGGCCTCACCACTGCCTCTTTCAAGGTGGAGGGAAAGGAACTCTCCTCTAAAGAAGCATTGACAACTGCCTGGAGCTAGCCACTTGTAACCTCCCTGGAGGCATAAACCAACCAGGAAGAACACGGGTCCAATAAACACGTGGTGGACCTCAGCCTCCGCATGATCCTGTCCACTTCATCCAGAGAAACAGGCTCAAACTCAACCCAAATGATATCGGCTAGACTCATCGTCACCCCGTCCTCCGACCCCTGCCAATCTGAATCCAAGCCGGCCTGAATCTGAGTGACCTTATCCGCCAGATGTTGACTAAATTCCTCAGCTCTACCCTGCAAAGAGTCCTCCTTCACCTCCCAATGTAGGAGGGAACGAGTGACCCTAAACAGAGCGGCCGGGCAATCATCTGCGCATGCAATGAGAGCGGAGAAGTAAGCACACCTCGCCGCCCTCATCGCCACCAGATAAGTCCTAATATAGGCTCTTAGCTGGGCACGGTCAGATTCGGAACGGCTCGTATGTAGTATGTTTGATTACAGTGTTGTTTATTTGGAGATATCCAGTGCCATTTTTACACTGTTGAAATAATGTGTAAGTAATCTGTAGAGAAATCTGTCAGGAGTCCTGCACATTGTGGACTTTTCCAACTGTTTTCAACACAGGTTCCTCTTATCCTCCTTTCATTAAATGTGCCAGTAATTATTAGGCTGTCCTTCTTCAGTGTTTGATCTATTTTATTTTTCATTGTAATCTTCCATGGACTTCATCAATCATTTCTTCAGTATCTGTCATTTAGTGTGTACACTTCTATAATCGTGAAATTGAATGGCTGTTCTTGAATATTGGGCACAATTATTCTATTACTGACTGGGTTATATCCCATTACACATGCAATGATATATTTTTAGATTATAATTCCTACCCCATTTTTTGTGAGTTTTATTTCCAGAATATAAATGTTTGAATTCATCTGATTGGAAATGTCCATTTTTATTCACTTTCTTTTGGAATTACTGCCCTATTCCCTGTCATTTCTATTTTAGCAATATACAGATTTTAAAAGTTTATAATACAGATATTCCCATCCCAATTGATTTAATGATGTCCAAGCCTTTTTTTTTGCTCTAACTACAAAAGTGGATTTCTCAATGCTTTTGATCATATTTACTTCACATTTACTTCATATTGCATAGCTTATTTGATAAAGCCCAATATCCAATATTTGTCTTGTTGGTTTACTTTCATGAGCTTTCTTTATATATGTGAAGAAAGTAGCAAATCAGCAAAATTATTCCAATTCAGTTTTATCTTTGTTCATCAAGAAAGAGTGAGAGACTAAAGATCCATCTTTAGCAGATTGGGCTCTTCCTAGGAGCCATTATCATTTTTATCTCAAGCTGACCATGTGATGAATCAACAACATTTTATGAATAGTGTGGCAAGATCAGCACACTTTAACATGATCAAATAATTGATCCGTTTGAAACAAAATGATTATGATGGACAAATATTAGGGCTCTTGAATATATTTATAATTCACTTATAAATAGCTGAAGAGAAATAGCTGAAAAGACTTTCCGTTCTCTTTTGCCTTTTTAATAGGCAGGAAACACATATTTTGGAATCTAATTTAGCTGAAGCAAAGGAA
The DNA here is from genome assembly GCA_009733165.1 of Naja naja. Taxonomy (NCBI): domain Eukaryota; kingdom Metazoa; phylum Chordata; class Lepidosauria; order Squamata; family Elapidae; genus Naja; species Naja naja. The sequence continues at coordinate 314,254,178 of CM019148.1, forward strand.
GTTTATAACTGAAAAATGTATAGCACAATGTATAATTGTAATTACCAGGATAAAAGGGGTACTCTTTGACAGATACACTGAGGATGAAACTACCAATAGCTATGAGTCCTATTGCTATTTTATTGCCACTAATATCAGAAGCAATTAAGCTATTCAATATCAGTTGCTGGGAAATACAAGTAGGAAAGTATAGGCCTCTGAATAATATTTGCTTAATCAGTATCTGAATGTTATTGAAAATACGTTCTTGGTTTGATTTGATTTGTCTTGCAATATTATGTTAAAATAAGATTGGATAAATTCATGAAAATGATCTGTTTGTGATCTTACATTTTCCTGTAAGATTCTATATGCTTTTATGGTCATTCTTAATGTAGGTGAATTATTATTGTTTTAAGTTTCAGGCTGAAAACTTAATTACATGAAATAAATGTCACAATTCAGTTACTGCAGAATTTAAAATAGATTAGATTTCTTTTGTTCACAGATAGGATTTTTATAAAAGGCGCTAAAAGAACTGTTATAATAATTTTAATAGTATTTATTTATTTATTTATTAATGGGACTTATATGCCGCCCCATCTCCGAAGACTCGGTGACTTACAAATAAAACAACAGCAACAATAAATAATTTAAAAGCAAATTAAACTAAAATAAGCCCCATTACAATTACAGTACACCCATAAAATCCCTTAAAACTATCCCATAAAACCATCCCATCCCAGAAAATCACAACCCGGATTGGTTAAACAACCAGGTCTTCAAGTCATGGCGGAAGGTGCGGAGGTCAGGGGCCAGCTCCAGGGAAGTTGGTTCCAGAGGTCTGGGGCGCTATAGAATAGGCTCGTCGTCGGGGACCGCCAGCCGGCATTGGCCAGCCGATGGGACCCCAAGGAGTCCTTGCCTATGTGCTCGCACAGGGCGGTTGGCATTTGATGTCGGCAGGAGCCGCTCCCTTAAATATTGGGGACCCATGTCATGAAGGACTTTGAATGTTAACACTAAAACCTTGAATCTCACCGGCGCAACCGGTAGCCAATGAAGGCAGCGCAGGAGGGGGTAACATGGGAGAACCGGAAACTCCCATCACCACCAGCGCCGCCGCATTCTGCACCAGCTGCAATCTCGGATGGTATGCAAGGGCAGTCCTAAATAGAGAGCGTTGCAGTAGTCGAGTCTGGAGGTAACAAGGGCATGAGTAACCGTCGCAGGGCATCCGGTCCAGAAAAGAGCAGCTGGCGAACCAGACGAAGCTGGGCAAAGGCCCCTGGCGACGGCCCCCACCTGCTCCTCCAACCGGCCGAGCATCCAGGAGGACCCCAGATTCCGCGCCCTATCCACAGGGGGTAATACCACTCCCCTATGGCCAAAGATGGACACTCCAAACTGGACCGAGATGCCGTGCACAGCCACTCAGTCTTGGCCGGGTTGAGGCGAAGCATGTTTCCGTTCATCCAAATCCGTACGCATCCAGACACTGGGTCATCAGGGAGAGGGCATCACCGATCTGGTTCGGGTGGAAATGTACAGCTGAGTATCATCAGCGTACTGATGGAAACTCACCCCAAAACCACGGATGATCTCACCCAGCGGTTTCATGTAGATGTTAAATAGCAGGGGAGAGGACCGACCCTGAGGGACCCCACAAGAGAGCACCCTCGAGGTAGACCTCTGCCCCCGCCAACACCGACTGCGATCGCCCGAGAGGTAGGAGGTGAACCACCAACACAGTGCCCCTATACCCAACCCCTCGAGGCGCGCAGGAGGATACCATGGTCGATGGTATCGAAAGCAGCTGAGAGGTCTAATAGGACCAGGACAGAGGAAAAACCCTGTCGAGCCCTCCAGAGATCATCCATCAGTGCGACCAATGCCGTCTCCGTGCTGAAACCAGGCCGGAAGCCCGATTGATAGGATCCAGGTTCAGCTCCAGGAAGCGGAAACTGCTGAGCCACCAACAACCTTCGGCTAAAAGCGAAGGTTGGAGACTGGACGAAAGTTGTCTAACACGGTAGGGTCCAGGGCAGGCTTCTTCAGAAGGGGTCTCACCACCGCCTCCTTCAAGGCAGTGGGAAAGACGCCCTCCCTTAATGAAGCGTTGACAACTGCCGGAGCCAGCCGCAGGTGACCTCCCTGGCGGCATAAGCCAGCCAGGAAGGGCACGGGTCCAACAAACATGTGGTGGAACTCAGACGCGCATAATCCCGTCCACTTCATCCTCGAAACAGAATCGAACTCATCCCAGATCGTACTGGCCAGACTGCCTACATCCCGTTCCTCAGACCACTGCAAATCAGAGGGCAACCCGCCGAATCCGAGCAATCTTATCCGACAGATGTTGACCAAACTCCTCAGCCCTGCCCGCAGTGGGTCCGCCCTCCCCTACACGAAGGAGAGAGCGGGTTACCCGAAACAGGGCGGCTGGGCGGTTATCTCTGGACGCTATGAGGGAGAGATAAGACCTTCTCGCCACCCTCACAGCTACCAGGTAAGTCCTAATATAGGCTCTTAGCTGGGCTCGTCGGACTGGGAGCGGGTGGACCTCCACCTGCTCTCTAAGCCCCTCCGATGGCGTTTCATCTCCCGGAGCTCCTCCGAGTACCAAGGAGCCATCCGGGATCCACGACGTGTGAGGGGTCGATGGGGACAACCCTGTCGAGAGCCTCTGACGCGGCCTGCTGCCAAGCAGCCGCCAGGTCCTCAACAGAGCTGTGGGCAAGAGAAGAGGGAAGAAACCCCAGCTCCGAGAACCGCTCCGGGTCCATAAAGGCCTGGGGCGGAACCATCTAAGCGGCTCCTCATCCCAGCAGTGGGGGCAGCCTGTTGGAAGACCAGCCGTAGGAGATAGTGATCAGACCATGGAACGGGCACAGCCGTAAAATGGCCTGCCCTCTGTCACTACGCCACTGTTCAGAGACAAAAATTAGGTCAAGAGTGTTCCCCCTCATGGGTCGGGCCCTGAATTAATTGGGTCAGGCCCATGGCCTCCATAGAAGCCATGAATTCCTGGGCTAAACCCGACGCACCCCAGGGAGGGCAGATTGAAGTCCCCAGGACTATAAGCCCGGGAACTCCACCGCCACCCCCGAGAGAACATCGAGAAGCCCAGGTAGGGCCGCTGTCACACAGCTGGGTGAAAGGTATGCGAGCAGCAAGCCCACCCGACCATTGGGCCCCCACCTCAGGAGGAGTGTCTCACTCCCACCTATCTCTGGAACAGTGACCTCCCTTGGAAACAAGGTCTCCCGAATAACCACGGCCACCCCACCACCCCTTCCCTGGGCCCGGGGCCGGTGCAAAACCCGAAAACCTGGAGGGCACAAATCTACCAGAGGGACACCGCCCTCTGGGCCCAACCAGGTCTCGGTGATGCAGGCCAGGTCCGCAGCCTCCTCCTCAATTACCTCACGGAGGAGGGTGGACTTATTAGCCACGGACCTGGCATTAAAATACACCAGCCTAAGCCCAGGGGTCCCAGTTCCCATGTCCCCTGGGAGGAGGCCATAGGGTCGAGCGAACCGCACAAAGATGGCGGGTGCGTGCTCCCAACACATGATACGCCCTATGCCTCTCCGTTTCCTGCCAACACCAACCACCCTGGGAATCGCGCCCCACCTCAGGCCCTGGAGTCCCGATGGCCCCGCCCGCCCCCCCCCACCACGAACGGGTTGGACAAAGACCCATTTATCCCCTTCCCTAACCCCTTAAGACAATCAATTAAAAATTTTAAAAGTTTCCCTTCCTATCAAATTTAGAATTTAGCCCCTTCTTCTTGGCATGCCACCTCTCAGGATCCCAGGATCCGTCATTAAGGTAAGCTCTTGACAGCGTAGAGGGCCACATCCCAGACAGGGGAACCGCCTGGAGGGCCCATAACTCCGATGAGGAATAGGCAAGCATAGTAAATATATCTCGGCAAAACAGTACAAGAGGTAGTTGGAAGATGAAACAAAAGGGAGATGGAAATATAATTAAGGGACAGGCGATGTTAAAGTCAGGAAAAAAGTCCACAATCGGCAGTTCTCTCACCACTGTCGATGATCCAGGTAGAGATGGACCAGTCACTGTTCTGCCACCACAGTGACTTGGGACAGAGTCCTGAATAACCCACTGCACTCTCACTGCAGGGGAATTTATCCTCCCATTGCTCTCTCACTGCAAGGGAGGAGGCCGGTCCCAAAGAGGAGGCAAAGTCCAAGTCCGGGTGAATGGTGCAAATGAGCCAAACGTCCTCAATGATGATGATAGGGACAAAATAACAAGATGGCAAGATGACATTAAAAGAAGAAAAGAACAACGGACAATGATAAACCCCATAGTCCACGTGGGGTAGCAACGTCCGTAGCAGTCCAGGCAAGGTACAGCACTCACATACCGACCACAGCCACGGGCCCAGGGCCATCGCGCCAACCCTTCGTGGGGGGGGTCTTCGCCAAGACTCGACCCACCCCCCAACCGGGATAGAGCCCGCCCACCCGACCCGGGCTATGGCCGTGAGTGCCTCCCTCCCGGAATCTCCAGGCCCGTAGGCCTCCCAGCCCCTCCCCACAGATCTTTCCCCCCAGGGCTTACATTTCTGGGGGAAGGGAGGGGGAGGCCCTCGGGGGTGGGAAAAAAGCCCCATTCCCCACAAGGACACTTCCCCAGCCACAAACAGAGGAAAGGGGGGGAGAACCCACAGGCCGGTAGAACTGTTCTTCGTAGACTCCACGTGGTCACCCCCATGGTGACCCTGGCACCAAAGACCGCCGACCACTATCGTCCCGACTGTTGTCCATATAGCCGAGCCCCGGCAACAGGATCGTGGTTTATCACCACCAAACTCCTGCGCCGCTGCTGTCGTCAGCAAAAACAGCTGGCGACCATGACCAGCAACGCCAGCAACGGGTCCCCAGCCAACAGGTCCTCAGCAACTCCAGCAACTCCAGCAGACCTCGCCAGCATCTCCGGCGAAATCTCCCGCACCGGGCTCCACGAGGCCGTAGAATAGAACAAACGGCTTTGCCGCTCCCCCAATCCGGGCGGCAAGCCAGCAGCCGACAGTCAAAGCAGTCACGGGGGGAAGCCCAGCAACGCTGAGCCACCGGCTCAATTTTTGCCGGAATGGCTCCAGCGGCATCCTGCGACCCCCTAGGAGCAGAAACAGCCGAAACGAAGCAGCAAGAAAGCCTCCTCCTCCAAGAAAACCAACAAAACCTCCGATGCCGAGAATGCCTAACGCCGCCGGGCCGCCATCTTGGGCATGCGCAGTAAGAATAAGTAGTAGAGAATATTTGTAACTCAGGGTTGAACTGTGAACTTCTTGGTGCTCTCTGAGCTTGTAGCTGACACTGATGATGCTACCTAATTTAGGGAATGAAATGTCTACAAGCAAATAACCAATTTTAAAGAGCACTAATAATCTATATGAAGAATCTTTGCTTATTCGAGTGCCTTTATTTGAATATCAGTGTTCAGCAAACAATTAAGGTCAACAGTATACCCATCATACAGGGCACCTGCTAGATATCTCCAAAACATTTCAAATTCAGGTTCTAGATTTTTTCTTTCATAAAATGATGGCTGCAGATTTTCACTGCTGAGACACAAACTCTTCCTGTTTTATATATGTGTGTGACAGTATTGTGCACATACGGAAGTGACAGAGCTTATATTGCAACACAGCTTTTGTGAGCCTCTGTGTATAGTTTATTCTTGATATGCTTATTTGGGAGAAAGTTTCAGAGTAACTTATTTCTGAATAGACAAGTCTGTGTGTAACAAGAAATTAAACCAAACAATTGTAATCTCATGTTTTCTTGAAATCAAAAGTAAAATAACATTGGAACCAGAAGATTATTGTGATATCCTGTCTGTTAATTTGAAAATTAATTAGCTAGCAGTCATAGTATATGAAAATCAATCTTCTGTTGGACATTTTTTTCCTGGACATTGTCATTTGTTTTAATTCCTTATAGATAAATTCAAAGGTTGTAAGGAAATTAATAATTTAAACATTTTAGTGAGTTTTAGTTAATTTTCAGGTAACTTGATTTTAACACAATTTAAGTCCCAGTAACTCTTTTTTGGATTTGTGCCACTGAGAAGAGAGAGAGTTCTAGAAATGATTTCACTAAAGAATTAAGACATTGTTGGTTGTCAAAAACTGCAAAGAATTCCTTATGGTCTTCCAAATGATCCATTATTCTTCAGTAGCTGAACTTTTAAATAGAAACATGTATTCTTGGCACTATTCAGATGGTATAGAAGGCATTTAAAATACAGTGATACCATTTGAAACTCATTAAAATTGGTACTTGACACATTTTGATGTAAAAATTTTGCTCCAGTACTCAACATATGTTTAGTACTCAACACACAACCTAGAACTTGTCAGTGTCAGTTGCTTCATGACTAATACATTATTCCTTATTGGAAAAATTTGTTTGGTACTTGTCATTTTTGTCGCACCTTCCAGAACCAATTAACGACAAGTACTGAGGTACCACTATAGAATGCTTCCATTGCTCAGAACAGCAGTTGGATGGGAGTCATCATCGCTCTTGTGTCAGGTCCCTTCCAGTCCTAAACCTTCTATTAGTGTCTGCTCCTTTCATCTAGTGCCTGCTTGACCCTGAGTTCCCTATCCATGACTCCCATCTTGCCTTGTCTGCTTTTTGCCCTCTCCTAGGGACTACTACTACTGATTCACCAGTCTACCTGCTTGACAGTGGTAATTGCCTCACCCAGAAACTAATGCCTGATGGACCCTTCCAACATGGGCCAGCTGCCAGCCTCAATCTCCCAGTGTAGGTAGGCAATCAATGTTGTCCATGTTACAAGAGTTTCCTAAACTGAGCCTTTCTACTTAGAATGGGTAATAATTAGATCCTAGTACTGGGAAGATCATGAGAGGGTTGAAAATGCCATAAAGACTTTGGGGCTGTCTCAGGGCTCCATATGCTTCATGGGCATACTTGTTCTATGGCAAAAGAAATCTAGGGACCTTTAGGGGTTAGGTGAAACTTTTTAACAACTGAATTCAGTATATGATAATGATTAATAAGCATTTATTCTCAAAGAAAGTATTATATATGTTTTCATATTTAAATATATGAAGCTATATTGTGTACAAGCTGGATTTGATTCTCTTCTCATATTCTGAATAACAGTGGTTGTTCCAGAATCTCACTTGCTGCTGAATTTCAGTAAGTTGAGCTTCTAGTAGAATGATAAACAAGTTTATCATGTGCTTGCCTCCAAGCAGTCATCAGGAGAAGTTATCCTCCAAGTTGTCTTCAATATTACGGGTTCTTTTCCTATATCTTTAGTGGTACCTTACCATAAAAAAATAAATCTTCCAAATTGCTTCAAGATGGGAATAAAACTGAAGATAAATCCTTATAGCTGTGCAATAGATTTGTAAATTACATAGTCATTACTGTAGAATTTTAAGGCTACATATTTAAATTATGAATTATAAATTATATTTATGTCATTGTGAGGTTTTGTCTATGCATTTCTTTCATTCTTGTAATTTTTCTTTAGTGAGCTACAGAGAGGGAGAAAGAGATACAGTTCTTTGATTTGTGTTTTGATGAGATACACATTTTGTCTTTCAGATAAGAGAAATTTTGCTTACAATAAGAGTTATGGTTAAATCTGGATTCTGGATTACACTATTAAATATAGCTAATTATTTAAAAGATTGTGGAATATCTTTTGACTCTCACCATTTAGAATCAGGAGTTTTGACTTGCATTTGTGACTTTTTAATTCTTTTTCAACAATATTCTGTTTTCAGACAGTCAAGTCCAGTACATTTGAAATAATATTTGTTTGTCTTTATATTCTAATCATTGGGAATTTATTTTGCTTTTTTTCATCCTTTTCCAGATCACATTAATATAGCAGATTGTTCCTAAAGGTTTTATAATGGCAAAATAATACTTTCAATATGACAATTTACCCTCAACATTTGTATTTTATCCACTTGAGTGAAAACAGCTGATTTTGAAAAGACACTTAAAGGCACTTTTTTTTAAAATCAAGAGTAGTGTTAAAACTTAGTATTGCTTCAGCATGATAGAGTATATATTCTGGCAGACAAAGAATTATTTCTCAATAGAGGTTTTTCATTTAGTGATTCTGTTCCAAATATTATATAAAGTGAAAGCAAGTTATAATCTTAAGTAAGGTCAAGGTGATTTTGGGGCAGATTCAGTAATTTTTCAAGCACTGAGTTATGATGGCATCTAACAAAAACGTAATGAATGATTTCAATTATCCATATAAAATGGATAAATATACATTTCAAAGTATCTTTATTCAGTGTTCTAGAGGCAGTTACCTAGGGTATCAGCTGATAGCCATTGATTGAATCCTTGCGAGTTGTATGTGCATGTTGTAATATGTGTGATATGGGACCTAGTGTGATATTTAACTGTTGTTGAACCAACTGGAACAATAAAAAAAATCAGGGAACACCAGCAAAGTCATGCTTGGTTTTTTAAAAAGAGGTTTGACAAAAATGCAGGCTGGAGAGTTCTGGGAGTCCTCATATCTTAAGTTAAAGTTTTCATATCTTAAAGTTACTAAGCTGGAAAAACTCTGTTCAATAGCTTGTATAACTAGTGGCTGTTATTAGAAAGTGACACGCTCCATAATACATTTCCATTTTATTTACAGCTGACATTATTGTTACTTTGTCTTTTTACTTTTTATAACTGGCATGGTAAAGGTTGAGCTATGTTTCCAGAGAACACAGAACTACCTACAAGTGACCAGGTTTTGTGTTTTCCCATGTTTCTGGATTACATCTTCACTATTGGAAGCCAATTAATCTTTATCTACAGCAGTGCCTATGGCCATATAGGAAGGATCTACAGTTGGACTCTGCTGAAATTATTTCATAGGCCAAATGAGTGTGAACTTACACAATGAGGAAATGATTCCCACCCATGTTGCTGTCAAGACATATCTATCTGCCACTAAATCTGATACAGCTGCATATTTAAACACATGTTGATAACATTTATTCAATAAATACTGTCGATCTTTCTCCAGGTAAGAATGGTAGGAACACAAAAGCATCCCAAAAGTTTTCAGATACAGTTCCACAGTGCTGCAACAATGTATAGATCAATAAAAGGCCAGGCTGTTTTACCGCTGGTGTTAGGAGAACAGTATTCCCCAGTGTTTAGGCCTAGGTAATGAGAAGGAAGCCAGAGGTACAATTATCCATGTGAATAGTGTGATAAAAGTTCTGAACTTTTCTATAACAAAAGGAGGGAGAAATTTAGATAGCGTTTATAATTATACTATAACCAAATAAAAACACCCTGATTCTGCTGTAAACAACAGACAATCCACATATGACACTTTCTTCAGCTACTCTGTGCTAGTCTGAGTCCATCATGTCACCAGTGTTTAATACTTAAGCCAATTCTTTTCTTGGTTAGGTATGGTGTGAAACAAACACAATTTCTAGGAAAATTTGCATTGTAATTTCAACACATTAGCCAGGCATAGCAGTTTCTAGCAGCCTCAGGCAGCTAAACTACATTAAAAAAGCAATACTTTTAAATTACTATTATAATATTCATAATACTTTACTTGATAACACATTATGTGTTCTAAGTTTGTACAACTTTTTTTCATTTAAGATAATCTACATATTTAACATGGAAACTTATTATCAAAGTCTAAGTATTTGTCTGGATATCAGGTAAACTTACAGCCATGAATTATTTTTACTTTTCTATATAAAATATTTATAATATTGATAAGGGAGATACAAAATATATTTTAATGGACAAGGATTAATTGATGCCAGTGTCAAAATGTTATTAATGTTGAACATACTCTTATATTAGATATCATGCTAATTTATATAAGCAAAATTATGTTCTATGTTGTTACTGCTATGTTGTTATATCTAATTATAAAGTATTCTTTAAATAGTTCTTTTCTGAATTAAGAAATATTTTTTAAATTCTAGTTTGGAAGTTTGTAATTTTCGTTCCATGTTTTTAAGAAAAAAAATATTGTTTAGTACATTAGTTTTTATCTAGTTGCAGTAGAGTAATATCCATTCATGTCTCTTCACATAAACTCAGTTGGTTTTAATGAAATGCATTAATTTTACAAAAAAGTTATAGGCTGCAAACACTTTTCCCTCTAAACATCCTTTTATTCAGGTCAGAATACACATTTTGCTATCTCCTTGATTTTACTTTTCCCTCCCCCAAAAAAGTCCACTTCATTTGATAATTGCGGGATTTGATAATTGCAGGGTACTTGCGGGAGTGTCTCCTGCCGATATCAAATACCGGTCGCCCTGTGCGAGCACACAGGTTGGGACTCCTTGGGTTGCCGTCCGCACGACAATGTCGGCTGGCGGTGACCTGGGGAAGGGCCTATTCTGTATCGGCCCCCACCTTATGGAATCAGCTACCTGTTGAGCTCCGGTTGGCTCCCGATCTCTCCTCTTTCCGGCGCAATCTAAAAACCTGGTTGTTTTTACAGGCTGGGCTGGACTGATCTCCTGGGGGAGGGGGTGGGTTTTAAATTCGATTTAAATTCGGTTTTATAGTTGTATTTTGGCTTGTCTAGTTTAATTTCTTTTAAATAATTTATTGTTCTGTGTTTTTATCTGTGAGCCGCCTCGAGTCCTTTTTGGAGAGTGGCGGCATACAAGTCAAAATAAATAAATAAATAAATAAATAAATAAATAAATAAATAAATAAATAATAATAATTGACCAATGAAAAGAATTGGGTTTGTGTTAAAATCTGTTGTCAGGCCTTGTTTTACATTATATACAAGAACTTAATTTTTAAATATGCTTTCCCCCTCCCCAAATGTAGTTCATGAGCATTTAGATATATTTTAGATGCATCTCAATGTAGACACACAATTTAGGTACATGAGATAGACATTTAGATACATGATTTTAGACACAGGTATTTATAAGTTTTTACAGGGAAATTCGACATTGGATGAAAATTGTAAATTAACTGTGTTGTGTTCTTTTTTGTTTAATGGGACCTCAAGTTGGATGCACAAGTAAGACCAGAACATTTAAAAAACACCAGACTGGAAAAGATTGATTTGAACCAATTGTTAATGGTTGCTAGAGACTGGCGAGTGTTTATAGGATTAATATTGTACATTCTTCTCTTGCCTGTCATATTTCTAGGAAACCCTCAGTAGAAAAGGGTTTCTTGCAAGTAAGAAAGGTATCTCTTTTCTAGCCATCTTATCTACAAAAGAATACTACAAAATAATAGTTATCTTTCATGTAGACTAGGTAAAGCTCACAATATGATTGGGAAAGGTAAAATCTACTCTTTTCTTTGATGTACTGAAACACTTAAAATGTATTGCTTCAAGACAACACACTAGCGTATTAAGAAATATTTAGATAACAAGAATTACAGGCTAATGAATCTTTGGATTATTATTCAGACTTTTGCCATCTCACATCTCAATATCTGCATACTGATCCATATCATCAGAGGGGTTTCATCACATCACAATATAATGTTATGTAAAGAGGTTCCCTAATTGAGGTTAATTTTCAAAGACCAAAGTCAGTGTAACAATTAAGGATGTAACCAGATACACTATTTCTTTTTTACTCTAAAAAGTCTTATGCATTAGTGGCATACTTCTTTGAAATAATATTGGTGCTGTTATATAACCATAATTTGGATGGGATACTTTACAGATATACTTTTATATTTTCAAACTTAGACTTTTTCCTTTTAACCTGCAGTTTCTTCTTTTATTTATATTCCTTCAATTTACTTCATTCATTTTTCTTCAACTCAGTTCATATCTTTCATATTGGTCATTTTGCAAGCTATACAATCTCCGTAAATTGAGACTTCCAAATGGGTAGAGATGCAAATATTGCCACCTCTGAAGCTCTAGTAGCTTCCAGGGGCACTACTCCACTGGATATAAAACCTTATTTGTGAAATTGGGCCTCATGCATCATAAGGGATTTTTAAATCTATCTATCTATCTATCTATCTATCTATCTATCTATCTATCTATCTATCTCTATCTATCTATCTATCTATCTATCTATCTATCTATCTATCTATCTATCTATATCCCATCTTTATTATTTTTACAAATAACTCAAATCACCCAGCTGACTTTCATGGCTAAGGCAGGACTTGAATTTGCAATCTCCTGCTTTCTAGCCTGGTGCCTTAACCCCCAGACCAAACTGGCTCTTGCTGCTTGTGTACCAGTCCTACTACACAGCCATTTCCCTACCTTGCTTGTTGGATGCTGTGACCAGATTGGTACAAGAGTTTTCCAGACTTAAAGTTTTGGGAAACTTCAACCCTGCTTGTTCTGGGGCCACAGGTTGGAGGTGCTTCAGAAGTTAATGGCCACCACAGCAACCATGAACATGATTCAAGTTTTAGGCAGCCCCATGGTAGACTGGGCTTTTTCTCAGGACAGTCATAGCATCACCATGGTGTGTGTGTGTGTGTGTGTGTGTATGTGTTGTTGTGATTAGCCATTTGTCATGTACACATCACACTTTCTTAGCCTTGGATTTTCTGTGGCTATGGAAGGAACAATTTAATTGGTCTCACTCAAGTGCCTCATAGTTCTTGAGGGGTTCCAGTGGAAAGTTGTGATAGTCCCCAACATTCTGCTTTATAAGTTGATTGAGTCTTGTTTGTTTGTTTGTTTGCTTGCTTGTTTGTTTATTCATTCATTCTACCTTTATTATTCTTACAAATAACTTAAGGTGGTGAACATATCCAACACATCATCTTCCTCCTATTTTTCCAAAACAACAATGCTATGAGGTGGGTTGGGCTGAGAAAAAGTGACTGGCCCAAAGTTACCCAGCTGGCTTTCATGGCTAAGGCAAGATGCAAACTTAGGATCTCTTGCTTTCTAGCATGGTACCTTAACCACTAGACCAAACTGGTGATGACAGTTGAGTCAGTTCATGTCTATTTGAACTTTCTGGGCTCTTGGATCTTGGAGAATGTTTTGGTTTTTAGAGGAATTTGATTATATGGCATAGGAGATGTCTGGAGTATTAATGGAAGAAGAAAAAGAACAAGAGCAAGCATGGTTAAGATTTTTTATTAAAATTATATTATGGTAATAAGATAAATAATTGCAATGGAATGTGCTGATGAGGACATGAGGAAAAGAGATGCTGTCTGGGGAATAATTAACCAAGAGATAGTTCATAGTTGCTTAATGGTCATTAAAAAACTTAAAAAGAACCTGCCCTAACTGATCAGTTAAATTTGGTGGCAGGAAGTTTGTACTTTTAGACTTCCAAGATTTATGTCAGCCCTTCTAGGTAAACCAGAGAGAAAACATACCTAGATGAGTTGAATCTACTTTATTGTAAGGGTACAGTAACAGAATCTTGCAAGCCTGAAAGTACAAGATTCAGCACTCATGGCTTCTGCTCAAAGAGTGGGTAGTAGCCATAGTCAGGAGAGTCTTTGCACAAATCCATCTTATGCACTATTTGCACTGATTCCTAACCACTGCTCATGATGACTCATTCATTAGTCACCATTGCAATACTTGGTGTGAGGCTGCTTGAAAAGCATTTAGGAAGCTTTCTGTTGCTCGCCTGAGTTATGGTTCAGAGCAGTAGCGTAGTAAATAAATAAACTTCAATCCACAAGTTCAGGACCCCCCCCTTCCTTTAGATGTTTTAATTCTTTCTCTTGGTTTCATTTATGGCCAGTATATTTATTTTTCTTTCTTTAATTTCTCTCTCATTCTTCATACATGAATCTATTTATTATTTATTTATTAAATTTGATTGCCACCCATCTTGTCACAAGGTAACTCTGTCACTCATGTTTTTAGTCCTTCCACACTTTCACCAAATTCTTTTGAGAAAGATAGTAAAAGTGTTAACTAAATTATCAGCCTTAATTGTGCCAATGCCACCTGCAGCATGCTGTGCTCAGTAGCAGTCTGTTTTGGCTTATTTTGGCCAAAATACTAAAGCTCAGCAAGTTCATACTGTTCTGTGCAAGCTACACCCTGTAAGTTAGAGACTTATCATCATTCTGCCAACTAAGAGATTAATGCCAACTAAGAGATTAATCAATCCAGTCATTTAATACTTTTGACCAGTGTGGTTCTGTTGACTTATAGAAATACAGAGTAAAATGTGTAGATTCCAAACCAGGATTTACAGTTTCCTGCATTATATCATGATAGAACCCCTTTTCCTCCATTCCAGTTTTTTTTTCATTTATCTCCTTCTGCCCTTGTTAAATAAATTAAAAGTGTGGGATACTCATTTATTTATTTCACACCATTTTTTAAAAACATTTATTCAACTTATTCCCTTTTCATCCACCTCCTTATAGTTGCTACTTACTCTTCCTTCCTCATATTTGAATCTTGTTTTTGTGACTTATTTGACAATATTTCAAAGATAGCAATGAAATATATATGAAACATTATGTTCTGTTATTATTTGTAGGTCTATTATTATCTTTAGGATTTTGTGTCTATTGGCAGATAGAATATTTCTCCTTCTAATTACTGTTTCTTGACATTGCAGTAGTAAAGAACAATCCATTTCACTTCTTGCTGCCACATTCTCCCATGAGTTAACCCTAAATTATTTTTTCCCATTAGAACAAGCCTGGACATGCCCATGGCAAGACACCATTCTTGGGTTACCCCTCCCAGGTAGGTTTTCTAAAGCTTTTTCAGAGGGCTATTACATCCCATCCTTTGAGATATTGACTATAGAAACAGCCTCCAAAAGACATATTTTGCCTTAATTTTTCCATCTGTTGAGCAAAATACTCAAGTTGTCTAGAAAGAAACAACAAGAAATCTTCACTTTTAGGATGTGTTGTAGATTGTACATTGCTCTGAGTCATTTAATGAATATTCAGTTTACATCTATCCCAGGAATCTAGTTGTGTATGAATTGCAAATAAATAACTGTTGATTGATATGTGCATTTTAGATATATCACTAACTAGAAATAATTCCTTTATTAATTTTCAGAGGAATAAATACAAACATTCTGTTCAGATTTTGTTCAATTTTGTTAGATTTTTAATTATATTATAGTTCTGTGGAAGAACTTGATACCCTGATTTGGTGCCTTTTGAAAGTGTCAGGGCATGAAGTTGGTGACAGCTGTGATAGTGGTTTGGCAGTAGAGTGGATTGAAATGTAAAAGGTGTGAGACTTAAAACTCAGCAATCAGGTCACTAATATTTAGTAATTATTCCTATTTTGTGTTTTGTGTTTTATTGTTCTCAGAATAAAATAAAGGAGCTGTTCATCACATTGAATTAGTCACCAGTTTATTTTTGTGAGGTATTTTCATCAGTAGCTTATTTTCAGGTATTTTAAATATTGAGAAGAAACGTGCTATTTTGGGCAATAATCAAGTTAACAAGCTGATGAATGATTGGGGTATTTCCTAGCCTTATTTAGGGTACTTATCAAGCAGTAAACACTATTGCTAGGTAAGAACACCAATCAGTTTGTTAGTGCCTCAATCAGTATCTTTTATTGTGCTTTGATTTTTGCCTTAACTGAGATGTTTGACAATCACAGCAATGGCAAACAGCAGGACTCTAGCCCTTTAGCTGACAATAAAAAAGTCCCACAGTGTTCGCAAGTGATTGTCTAGTAAGAACAAGAAAGATGACCAAGATAAATAACGTAGCTTTCCTTGCTCTGGTATTTTCTGCATATACAATGAAATACCCCACTCACTACCCACAGTCAGAATTGGAGTTATTATTTTTAATTATCATTATTTGATTTAGTTGTACACTTTCCTTTCTTGAAACAGGATCTCACTTCATCTGGAAGACACTAGACTGTGGAAAGCTGCTTTAAAAAATTACAAGAATTGCTGTGTTTATCTGAAACAGTGTAATTCTGTTACAGTATTTCATTTCCAATAGCCCCTAGACTAACTTTGCCTGGATATTTCAGATAATGAAGACTTTCCTAAGTAGCTATAGCAGTTGTAAGTCAAAATATTTTGATGAGTAAACAGAAGGTAATGAACTTCTAGAAGCCCATAAGGGTGGTATGAACATGGACACTGTGTTTAATGGCAGATAACATACAGAAGTTTGAGTTTGCTTTAGAATGGCAATTAAAAAGATGCTTTTTATGCTCTTTTTAACTAGAAATGAGGCCTAGAGAATTAGTGCAAAAAATGCAGAATTTATTATATTACCAGAAAGCTACTTAGAATAATTTGTACAGATATTTTCAAATTTTGCCTTATCAGAAAATAAAATTTCTGAAAAGTAACTGGTAGGCTGAGACTCAGAACTTTCAATGGGCTCAAATTTGGTAGGACATCAAGCTCATGTCTTACTATCTGCCACCAGCTACCAGTTGCTTCACCCCCAGGTACAATCAGGGATATATTTTTTTGCTATATATGAATAATTCATTTATGTGGCTGACAGTTACATAGCACTGAATCCAGTAGTCAGGAGGTAAGAAGAAATTGATGTATTCTAGAAACCACTTAAATAGTTTCTGTCTTTACTAGACAAATTGATGTGTGGGTAAATCATGTTGTATAATAATATGCAAAAAGTTACAGGTGTACTCCAGCATTGCATCAGTGTTGGCTAAACAACAAAAAATGAAGTTATCCCACCCAAACAAACTTTCTTGATATTCTTTTTAATGAATTGCCATAAATGCCTGTTCAAATGTCTGCCATATAGGCAAATGGTTATAGGTGTCTTTATCCAAGTTATGCAACTGTGTGCCTGAATTACATAGAAAATGATCTCCAGTCATATTTTATTCATAAAGGTCCAGTGGAAGATTAGGCTAATCACTGGTCTACTGCTGTTGTTTAATTTTTATTATTATTTTTTAGATAAATCTTCAACTTGGGGAGATTATTAACACAGCTACAATCTAGCTGGATAACAAAACATTTGCTTTATTTTATTATGAAATTTGGGGTATTGGTAGAGTAAACGTTTTTACAAAGATCAGTTTTTCATGTGGAGAGGTAGATTGGATACTAGATGTGTATGTTGTATAATTTTTATTTGATTGTTAGAAATACCTTTTCATAATTTTGTTAATAAATTTTCTTAATGTGGAGACCTTATAAAGAAATAAATGTCAGAAAAAGTGTTAAATAGGGATATATCTATATATGTCTAACTGTCTGTCTGTCACAAGTATGAATATATTGCATTTCTATAAATAAATGCAGAAGGGAACCTACAAAGAGATATTTTAGTGGATTTACAACCTGAGAATATCATCAGGCTTTCAAGGCAGAAATCTAGCTTGCAAGTTTAGAATAAATGTACCAAAGGGAAGAAGGAAAATTATCTGTATTAAGAGTATGTCCTGTTCAACATTTTCCAACTTTTATTATTTTAAGCATTTCTATATCACTTCTCATTTAAAAGAAAGTATGGAGCAGATCCATTTGATTTCAGTAAGTTTTGGGGTGCACAACTGTTTTTCAGGTGAAGGTTGATTGGTTTCAAATTGGTAGCCAGGAATTGTACTTCACAGAGTAGGTACAACCAATGCTAAAATTAAATTTGATTTTATTATTTTTTAATGATGTCCTTTCTTAGCTTTGGAGTAATGGCATAAATAGAGCCAATGTCTTCTGAGGGGGAGAGAGAGGGGGGAGGGAGGGAGGGAGGGACAGAGAGACTAAAATTCTAAGGGCTTGAAATCATGATAGTCAATAAATATGATCGAATATATTCTTGGCAGAGCAGAAAAAGGGGAAAAAAAACAAGCATTTGAGACAGTTTTCCATATACATAGCCTCAGTAATCTCCAACTACAATGCAGTATGGATTGCCAAGTGATGTTTCAGATCTTTCCATATTAATTTTGTAAAAACAGAATATGTTTATTCCTATTAAAAAGTTATTTCTCCTATTTAGAGTTCCATTTTATGGCTAACATACCCATCAAACTTTTGGCGTAATGTCAATTAACATACCTCTTCCATAGGATTTCATACTTAACTTGAATCCAAGATGTTTCTACAGTACTTTTTCCCCACACATCCAGATGTTTGGAGTAGAAAGATATTTGATTTTTGTTCTTTACATCGTAAATAATTTGATTGATTTCCAATTGTTCAGTTAGTGTGTGCCATGGTTTTAACACATTTTTGTTGCATTATGGGAAGGGAGAGAAAGAATATTGCAGCACAAGATCTGCCCCTTTTGTATGTCCATTGCAACATTATACATATGTAAGAAGTACAACTTATGTCACGGTACTTGGTTTGACTAAGCCATCACATTCTGCAGATGCCTCTGGTTGTTTCTATTAATTTCCAGCTCATGATTAATGCATTGTTAGGTTTATATTATTAAGTTATATGAAATGATATATGTATAGTAATGGCAATATGTTGTTTTAATTGGAACAGTTGGATTACATATAGCATTAAGGGTTTTTTAATTTTATATTATATGGTAGCATTGCTTCTGAATATTTATATAGAATTTCAGTGCCTAGAGCTTCTAGGAGAGAACAGGCTGTATACCATAAGTACCTTACATTTGTTTAATTTAAAATGGAGGGTCTCAATAAAAGCATATTTTCATTTGCAAATAATGTCATGGTTGATAATATCTACCAGGTATTTTATTTTTAATAGTTTGCCATATGCTAAATAGAATAGGTACTTTTTACTGCAATATCAGATTGATGCATTCTTTCTATAAATGGAAGGTTTAGCATATCTGTTATATTCTTCTTACTAATTTGTGCTATTTTAGTAGAGGAATACTTGTAGTAAAGAAAGTACTAGAGATCACCTTGAGAAAACAAAACCTTGCAATTTTTATGTAATTTGAGGAAATAAAAGTAACAGGAACATTGCGGGAGTTGGATAAGTGAAGCTGGATTCTCGCTCTTAAGGGAATCTAAAACTGAGTCTAGATAAGTCTTGAACTTCAAAGGAAAGGCTTTTAATAAGCTGAGAGAAGTGGTATGTGGGATCCCATGGCATGAGAAGCTATGCGAAAAGGAGGACAAAAGGATGGAGCTCCTGAAATTGGAGAATTTGAAAATACAGTTGAAGGTAGGTCAAATGAGGGAAAAATATGAAGGACAGCAGAAAAAGCCAAAAGGCTTAGGGAAGATCCAAAAACAGAAAAGAGGGCATATATAAAATGGAAAAAGACCCAGGTCACAGAGTAGAGAGAGGCTGCCTAGAATTGTAGAACTTGGCCAGAAGAGTGAAATTACAAAGGGTGCTAAGAATAAAATAGGCTTCTTTATTTATGTTCAAAATATAAAAAAGGCAGAAATACTAGTAGGTAAGAAATGAAAGGCAGAGATAAAGTACTTTACTGTGCACTGGCTAGCTTGATACCAGTTCTTGAGTTAGATCCCATTTCAGATCATAAGGCCGTGATGGCGAACCTATGGCACGCATGCCGGAAATGGCCTGCAGAGCCATCTCCGCCAGCATGCGAGCCATCGCCCCAGAGCAGGTCCACTGCGCAGGTGCGTGTGCCGCCCACCCGCCAGCTGATCGCCGGGTAGCTGCTGCGCATGTGTGGGGTGCGTGCAGCACACACACACACGTGTGCAGAAAGGCGCAGCGCGTGGGGGTCGTGCATGCATGCACAGGGGGCATGCCCCCCTGCGTGCATTGTCTTCTGAGTGCTGGCACGCGAAAAGGTTAGCCATCACTGTCATAAGGATTTGTTTTAAAGAATTTAGAGATAAATCCCATCAATCAATCAATCAATCAATCAATCAATCAATAAATAACTAGAAGTCAGTATAGTGTTTTCAAGAATATTGCCAGACCAACATCTCATTTTTGATCAGGTAGATTGTGATAGATATAATATTTACTGCATTCAGCAAATTATTTGATGGAGTACTCCATGGCATGATAATTATTTAAGTGAGTAAATTGGATTGGATGGAGGGAAGTAACAAATGTTCTGCAAGATATAAAAAAGAGCACTAGGTAAATAGCACCTATATAACTGGCTTTAAGCAGACCTAGTTAGTAGTGGGATGAGAAGCTACCAGAAAATCTTAAAAGCGTACACTAAATTGGAAAGTTGAAAGAAAAAGAAAGTACAATCAAATCATTTTGTATCATTACCAAAAACCCATGGATGTGTTTGTATAATCATTGGTACTGAGCTAAATTCAGGAACGATTATACTTTCTCTTTCTGACCAATAAGCTGACTTTTTTCTGGTTTGTTTTTCTGGTTTGTATCTAATGGTATATATTTAAATATGTAGGGACAAAGCTGGGGAGAGTTTTGCAGAGATTCATAGCAATCTATGCTATTATAAATATTTTTCTAAATGTCTACATTAGTTTGTACAGAGCATCCATCCATTCCATTCATTCATTCATTCATTCATTCATTCATTCATTGATTGATTGTATATATCTAACCATTTAGCACACAATTCAGAGTGGCATCCATTATCATATAGAGACATGTAAAGTCCATAAAATCTTATAATAGAAAAGCATAAAAAACAAACCAAAATACAAAGCAAAGAAGTACAGAAAAGCTTCAGGAGGATATTGGTGAAATTGCATTTCCCTCTTTCTTTTATAGAACTCTCCATCAGAAACATGCTGTTGTATTGAACACATTTCTATTGCGTTGTATTTTTTATATAATTTTTAAAATTAGAATATTTTAATTATTTTTTATAATTGGATTTGTGTTATTTTTCCTAGACATCTTAAGGTTCAGTAAGCTGCATCTCAAAAACGTATATTATTTTAATTTAAAATTCACCTAAATGCAAACATCAAGCAATTTCCATATATCTGTTGTCAGCACTGTTAAATGATAACTAGATAAGTCTGATGTTGGTTATAAATCTCTTCTTCCAGTCACCATTGATTACCAAGGCCAAATCAATTAAAGCATCTCAGCCACATTTAACAGTGGGATAAGAGGAATCAAAACCAGTCTTTTACTGTAATATATATCTCATGAGATTATACATTCAATTTGAGATACATTTGAATAATATCAATTTAACTAACTATTGAATATATCTACTGAATGCTCCTCAGAGAGCAGCTTTTCTTTTTCTTTTTCAAGGAATGTAAATCAATATAGTTTAATTTCCTTTATAAGGCTTTTGGAAGGCACTTTTTATATCAATAAAAAGTAATGTGGGTATGTATATCTTCTATCATATATAAAATGTTGTGATATATTGCACAAACTTTTGCAGTTTTATTCTGCTTAGTTTTTAAAGTTCAATTATTTAGAAGATGCTAAATAATTTAATACTTTAAATTTTAATTATCTGCAGCAATTATCACTTAGTATTCTGTTCCAAACTTTTAATCACAATAGATTTCACTTCCTTTTTAAATCTAGAAAATATTTAAAATATATTGGCTTATCAGGAAAATTCATTCTTTTCCTTTCAAAATGTAATACAAATTCATCATTTCAACTCTTCATTTTCTATCTAGACCTTTCTGAAAACTTACATAACATTCTCTACTCTTATGTAGATATGTCACCAGTATTTGCCTATATTTAATGCACATACACACAGGCTGAAATTCTGTATTTAAATTTTGAAAGTAAGGAACATAATGCAGTTTCTTCTAAAGCCTTTGGCATTTGAACCTGCTGTTGGAGAATTGGATAAATGGGAAGTGTTTCTCTTTTCCCCATAATGTTTTTTCCCCTTTTTGTTCAAAACATGTAAAGCAAGTGAAAAAAAGAATGCATAATTTAGCCATCAGTTTGGGGTCCCGCACAGTAGCGCACAATGTTCCTCACCTCTGTACTATGAATATTGCCTTCCTCTAGTTGATTATGTATAATCTTGCAAGGATGAGCCATACTTCCAAACTGTAAATTGATGCTGTGTGAGAGAAAGAACACCAAATAACCATTTCCATGTGATGCTAGTCTTTGCTGTACTGGAGCAGTTCACAGCACTGCATTGAAGATCGTTGTTATTCAGAAACTGTCTTCAGGTAGAGATTGAAGTGAATTCACAGAATTCCTGTTTTCAATGTTAATTGCTCCTATTGTATTTTCATTAGAATGTAGGGTTGGCTTTGTTGTTATTTTTATCACAACTTGTATTTTTACAATGGGAAAGCCTACTATCCAAAAGAATGTTTACAATCTTGTGCGCAGCTTGGCTTTTGCTAACTGGTATATAAAATGCTATGTTGCATTTATTCTATATAAAATACAAAAAAACTAAATTGAATACTCTGCAAGTCAAGCCTTTATGCAAAGAAACTTTCTGTAAACACTACTGCTATCTTATTCAGAATATTTTCTAAAATATTGTTTCTAAAATAAAGGAACTAATTCTACGATATTTGGATACCCCTTCCAGATAAACCATTTGCAGTTGCCAGGAAAAGCAGCAAATGTGAGAAAACATGCAGTATATGTATATACATTATAAATCATTATAATGTATGGTTTTCTTTAGAAATGCTTTTTGGGAGATTTTTGCAAGTAGTATTGTTTGATCTAGTGGTTAAGACAGCACACTAGAAACCAGGAAACTGAGTTCTGGTTCTGCCTTAGCAATTAAAGCCAGCTGGGCCAGTCACTGTCTTTCAGCTCAATCCACCTCACAGGGTTGTTGTGGTGGAGAAAATAGGAAGAAGAAGGAGTATTAGATATTTTTGATGCTTTGAGTTATTTATGAAAAATAATAAAGATGTCAGGGCTCCGGCATCCACCCCCATTTAAATCATGAGTCTCTAGCCGCATCTCTCAGAGTTTAAAAAGAAGATTTATTAGGAGTGAACATGCTGGCACTACCTGGGTGAAGCCGACTCAGAGACACATCATTCATTTCACCCTTGACCCTGGTCTTCTCCCACCCCCTGGATATATATTCTCCAATGGGACACATCCTTAGCCAAGAGTCATCAATCATGCTCTCCAGTAATAATCTTGCGCGCCAAAAGCTTTGCTCACCTAGAGATTATCTATGAAACATTTAAGGAATGCACTACTTCCCCACTCCCTTTCTGCTGGCAATTCTAAAAGACCAGAGAAATATTTTTGAGTTGACATTCAGTTCCCCTCACTTCTGTTTGACACAAAAAGAAAACAAATTTATTGCAGGTATAGAACTTAGGGTTGTGAACTCCCCCCAGGCTTAGTTGGGTTTTCTGCATGGAACCTCATCACAAGGCAATCAGCTTGGACATTCCTACTCTTCACCTAAGATGCCTCTGATAAGGGATAACCCTTCCACTTGATTAAATATTGCAGTTGTCTCCTGTGTCACCTTGAATCGAGGATTCGCTGCACCTCATAATGGGTTTGGCCCCCTATGACCGCAGGGTCTGGGGGCTCACGAGGTAGTGGCCTTAAGGTTGATCCCACCACAGGTTTTAAGAGGCTACTATGGAATACCAAGTGTATTTTCCCTAACAGTCAGGGCAACTTCAGTTGCACCATGCCTGGGTTGATGACCTTTACTATGGGGAAAGGTCCCATGAACTTTGGCCCCGAATTCTTACTAGGGAATTTAACCTCAAGAATTTGGTGGAGAGGTAGACCTTCTCCCCACCTGGAATGGCCTTTGCTGGGCCCAGTGTTTGTCTGCCTGTCTGTTATAGCTCTGTGGTGCTTTTGCCAGTGCCTTTTTTTACATTCTCCCAAGTTGTTTTCAGCGTTGACATCCAATGGACAGATTGCCTGAGGAGGGGGGATCCCTTGGATACTCAGGCATTGGGACAAAGTCCATGTTGCTCACTACTTTGAAGGTGTTAGTCCCTTGGGTTAGTGCTACTGTGAACAGCATTATTGTGTGCGACCTCTGCAAAAGGCAGAAGGTCCACCCAATTGGATTGATGATAATTCAAGTAGCACCTCATGTACTGCTCTACCATGCATTCAATCTCTCTGCCCCCCCCATTGGTACTTGGATGAAAAGCCAAGCTAAGGCCCTGGAACGACCCAATATTCTGCAGGAACTCCCTCCAAAATTTGGCTGAACTGGACTCCTCTGTCTGAGATAATTCTCCGTGGCACTCCATGTACGTGGTAGATGTGTTTCAAAAACAGCTTGGCTAACTTTTGGGCTGAGGATAGCCCGCTGCATGGTATGAAATGTACCTGTTGGAAAATAGGTCTATTACAGTCCAGATCACCATGTTTCCTCCACTTTTCAGCAACTCTACTATGAAATCCATTGCAATTTCCTCATGGATTCCATCAGGGACTTTGGGGCCCTGGCCTGTGACAAGTCCCACATCCAACCCACTTTTCCCAGTTCACTCAAGGGCCTTCTCCCTTTTTGGGCCTGAGGATGGGAAAACTCAGCCTCAGAGGCTTTAGGAATTTTCCCACCAGTACTTATCTGATTTTCTTTCCTCCATTGGAGCAGGTCTCTTCGAGGAATTCAAGGTGGGCTGATGTCCAGCTTTAATTATGCTATCAGCTTCTGTTTGGCTCTGGCTGGAGGCCAAGTCTATTTCTCCTCCTGATGCCAGATCTCTGCCATGGCTGGCTGAGTTTCTCTCCATGCACCCCAGATGTCGGGGAGTGATCAGAGAGGCCGGGACCCAGGACCCCGGTCATTGATTTATTGTGAGGGTTGGCTTGCTGTCAGGGCTCCAGCATCCACCATCATTAAATCATGAGCCTCTAGCTGCATCTCTCAGAGTTTAAAAAGAAGATTTATTAGGAGTGAACATGCCAGCGCTACCTGGGTGATGCCGACTCTGTGACACATCATTCATTTCACCCTTGACCCTGGTCTTCTCCCACCCCCAATGGGGCACATCATTAGCCAAGAGTCATCAATCAGGCTCTCCAGTAATAATCTTGCACGCCAAAATTTTGGTCACCTAGAGTTTATCTATGAAGCATTTAAGGAATGCACTACTTCCTTCCTTCCTTTCTGCTGGCAACTCTAAAAGACCAGAGAAATAGTTTTGAATTGACAAAAGGTACATAAATGAATAAAATAAACTCTACATAAACATGGGAGGCTATCATTGCAGAAATATTAGGAACATTGTTATAAGTCATCTCCAAATGAGATGGGCAGAACACAAATCAGAAAGGTAGGTAGGTAGGTAGGTAAGTAGGTAGGGAGATATTTACTTACTTACTTACTTACTTACTTACTTACTTACTGGACTTATATGCCGCCCCATCTCTGAAGACTCGGGGCAGCTCACAACTAAAACCAAACACTCAACAATAAATAATTAAAAGAAAATTAAACAATCGCAAGCCCAATATATATAACGTTAAGTTAAAATTAAATTTAAAAGAGCTCCCCTCCCCAGGAGGTCAGCACAGCCCGGCCTGTTCAAATAACCAGAGAGAGAGAGAGGGAGGGAGGAGGGAGGAGAGAGAGAGAGAGAGAGAGAGAGAATTTGAACAGGGAATACAGGTAATCCAACCATTCATTTATTGACCACTTGAAGTTACAATGGCACTCAAAAAAGTGACTTGAGAGAGCATCCCCATTGAGAGAGGGAGGCAGGGAGTAGTAAGAGAGTCAGAGCAGAGAAAGTCAATGGAGAAGAGAGAGAATGAGAGAAAAGTTGTAAAATGGGGCAAAACATACTTAACTATTGTCTTGCTTTGCAAGAAAAAATTTGGGCTCAATTGTGGTTATGAGTCAAGGATTACCTGTAGTTGAGATTTTGCCACAAGCATGTTGACATAAAACATGTTGTTGCTGCTATCCCATTCAAAGGGTGCCAAATAAAAGAAACACAAGATGCTCCCTGCTAATTTGACTTGACCATACACATAGTCTGACAGCCCAATGATAATGTTTGAGAAATCAGTGGTGGAATTTCTTTCAAATACAGTTATGGAACTTCCAAAAATAGAATCTATAACAGGATTCTTTTATCACCTGTATTAAGGGCACTAAATTATGTACAAAATGTATTTGGGAAAGTTGTGTGACAAAACAAATCTAACAGGTCTTTTTAAAAAAATAATGCAGAATTTTGATGAAACCAACTAATGGCAGAATATATGTGACAGATTGACACATTCTCTAAATTCTTTAAATCTCTTGCTTTATTGACTGTGTTTCAGTGTATTAGGGAACTACCTGTTTATGGCTTATGAAATTCTCATTGCATGGTGTTCAAGAAAACCATTTCTGTTAAAATTTTACATCTTAATAAATGAGAAGTATAAGATAAGAAATAATCTTATTTCTTACCAGCAGAAGATGACAAATTCTGAAAGTCATTAGCTTTTATTACAATGTATTAATAATATTAAGTATAACAACTTTTTACAAGTAGGTAGTTAACTGTTTCAGTCTTTTGTTTTATAGTGAAGAATAACATTGATTTAAATTACATTTAATAAGCTTCATCTGAAATACAGTAGACAACTATGTAATGTATGTGTGTATTTGCTAACATTAGGTATGCAGACACATTCATAAACATCCCTCCAGAGAAATGACCCAGCAGTATTTTGGTATAGCATATCCTAAACTTGAATTTAAAATGTTAGGTTATATAGAGTTTAAATTGGCTTTACTTATTTATATGAGTTTGTTTCCAATTCTAAACTAAGCATTACTTATTATAGAGACCAATGTCACATTTTAATCATATTTTGTACCCCTAGGGTTTTAGGTTTCTAACAGGCCACCTGTCTTAGACATTCAAAAAAAAAAAAAAACACCACGGGACAGATGGGAAGGTGAAAGAACTTGTCCTTGAATAAAGAAATTCTTACACTGCGTGAACAGTCACAGACAAGGCTATCCAATATATCAAACACATATATACCCTGTTTCTCTAGCATTGCTCTATCATGAGTGCAATTTTCCTTTCAGTAGCATAAATACAGAATTCATTTATCTATTTCTTGAGAGAATAATTTGCAAATTCTGTCTCTTGCTTATGTGATCCATGAATCTGATGAAAAATACTGTCTGAAGTGTATTTCAGAAACAAGAGTCTGCATAATGTATACATATCAAACCACCTACTGGTCTTGGGTTGTTCATTAATGACATGAAACTCTGACCATCCATTTGTACAGACCTCTGACACCTGATAGGTGCAATATATTTTATTGTGAAAAATGTAGAACTACTAAACAGAGAATTTTGCCAAAGCATATTAAATTGGATTTGGAAAGCTGACATTGAATAGCAATGTCTGTTACCATGTGTTGTTGCAATTTCCTTTGAAAATATGCTTGGTTTGTTCTGTGTTGGTATATACAAGAAATTAAATAATTTGAAGAAACTAAACAGTTATTTATTCCATGTTTCCGTTAATAAAACAAACGTATCAGCTCTCAGATCAGCCCATGCAATGAAGACTATAGTTGTGCTGTTTCACAGCTCAGATTTAAATAAAATTCCTGGTGAGGCAAGGCTCTGGCATAGGTGATAATAATTTCAGTTAGAATAGAGCTGGAAGGGACTTTGGAGGTCTTCTAGTCCAACCCTTGCTCAAGCAGTAGACCCTGTACCATTTCAGACAAGTGTTTTCTTAAAAATCTCCAGTGAGGAAGCACGCATGACTTCTGAAAGCAAGCTGTTCTACTACTTAATTGTTCTCAGTGACTTCTAAGAGCAAGATGTTCTTCTGGTTAATTGTTCCCATTGTTAGCAAGTTTCTTCTTAATTCTAAGTTGCTTCTCTCCTTGATTAGTTTCCAGCTATTGTTCCTTGTCTTACCTTTTGGTGCTTTGGAAAATAAGTTGTCTGCCTCTTCTTTGTAGTGGCTCCTCAATACTGGAAGACTGATATGCCACCCATAGTCCTTTTCTATAGACTGGCCAGATCTAATTCCTCTAATCATTTTTGTCTCCAGGCCTTTAATCTTAGTTATTCTTCATTGCACTTTTTCCAAAGTCTCAACATTTTTTTTTTTGTAATATGATGACCAAAACTGGATGCAGTATTCCAGGTGTGGACTTAATAAGTATTTATAAAGCGGTACAATACTTAATGTGATTTTAATTCTATGCCTCAGTTTATATAACTAAGGATTGTATTATCTATTTTGGGCTGCCGCACACTGCTGGCTCATGTTTAAGTGAACATCCACTAGAACGCCAACATTCCTCTCACAGTTACTGTGTTTGAGCCAGGTTTCAACTGACCTGTACTTATAACTTTGGTTTTTCCTGCCTAGGTGTTAAACCTTGCTGTTCTCCACATGAAATTTCATGTTGTGGATAGGGCCCATTGTTCAAGTCTCTCAAGATCTTTTTGGATCCTGAGCTTGTCTTCTGGGGTGTTGGCTATTCCTGCCTGCTTAGTGTCATCTGCAAATTCAATAATTTACCCTTCTATTCCCTCATCTAAGTCATTTATGAAGATACTGAAGAGTACTAGGTCTAAGACAGAACCTTGTGGTACCCCAAGTGGTACCCCTTCCATGTAGATGTTATACCATTAAGTACTATTCGTTGAGTACTGTTTGTTGCATAATAATGTGGGCCAAAGAATTGCACAATAAGTAGACTGTGACTACTTTAATCAATCAGGGATTGGCACAAAAATCTGATGTTTCAAAATTAATGGATCCTTGCAGGGCTACTCTTGAGGCTACTCTGAGACCTATAGAATGCTGCCAGTACTACTCAATAGGGAGATTAAACATTGTAAAGGATCATCAATGGAATAGCGCTGAAATGGATATTTTAGAAAGAAGAATTGAAGAGTAAATTATAAAGAAATACTAAAATAAGGTAATAGGCTCAAATGAGAATTTCATCTTAGCTTTCTAAACTTTCTTCTTCTTTGGAATACAGTAAGCCCAAAGCAGCCTAAAATCATAATTAACATTTAAACTTTCGTGATCTGAAAGCTATCTTCTATTTGTACTGATCACTTATATAATCCCGCATGCTACTTTGAACCATTGAGAGGAAAACA
Source organism: Naja naja (assembly GCA_009733165.1). NCBI lineage: Eukaryota > Metazoa > Chordata > Lepidosauria > Squamata > Elapidae > Naja > Naja naja. The sequence goes on from CM019148.1 coordinate 314,283,064, forward strand.
GCATTTCTAAAGTTGTTATATTCTTGTGAAGTTTTCATTTTTGTCTTGTGGCACACTTGCACAAACTTAAACTTAATTAGATGAAGTTTTTTCTAGTATCTTATTGGCATTGCCCATATATACTTGGCTGCAAGTCGTACATGACCTAGTAGTTTAGTTTTCTGAATGGCTTGAAAATCAGCACAGATCTAATTCCATCATGTTTCAAGAAAGGGAGAAAAAAAGATGTTTATTTTTATTTTTTATTTATTTTATTGGACTTATATGCTGCCCCATCTCCGAAGACTCAGGGCGGCTCACAATTAAAACATACAAATACAATAAATAATTAAGAAAGAATTAAACAGTCATCAAGTTCAATAAGACCAGATTAAAATAATTAAAACTATCCCATACCCCCCGTGAGGTAGTCACAGCCCGGCTTGGTCAAATAGCCTGGTCCTCAAATCACGGCGGAAGGTGCGGAGATCAGGGGCCAGACGGAGGTCTAGAGGCAGTTGGTTCCATAAGTTGGGGACCGCCACAGAATAGGCTCGCCACCGGGGGACCGCCAGCCGACATTGACTTGCCGACGGGACCCCGAGGAGCCCCTGCCTGTGTGCCCGTACAGGGCGGTTGGCACTCGATATCGGCCGGAGACGTTCCCTTAAATATTGTGGACCCATGTCGTGTAGGACTTTGAATGTTAAAGTCAAAACCTTGAATCTCACCCGAAGTGCAACCGGCAACCAATGCAGGTCGCAGGAGGGGGTAATATGGGAGAATCGGGTGACTCCATCACCACCGGCCGCATTCTGCACCAGCTGCAGTCTCCGGATGGTATGCAAGGGCAGTCCTAAATAGAGGTTGCAGTAGTCGAAGTCGTGAGGTGACAAGGGCATGAGTGACTGTACGCAGGGCATCTCGGTCCAGAACGGGCAAGCTGGCTAACCAGCCGGACTTGGGCAAAGGCCCCCCTGGTGACGGCCCCCACCTGCTCCTCCAACTGGAGCCACGCATCCAGGAGGACCCCCAGGTTCCGCACCCTATCCACAGGGGGCAACACCACTCTCCCTATGGTCAACGATGGACAATCCTGACTGGACCGAGATGCCGGTATGTACAGCCACTCAGTCTTGGCCGGGTTGAGCTGAAGCATGTTTCCATCCATCCAGATCTGTACTGCATCCAGACGGCGAGTCATCACGGAGAGGGCATCACTGATCTGGTTTGGGGTGGAGATGTATAACTGGGTATCGTCAGCATACTGGTGATACCTCACCCCAAAACCACGAATGATCTCACCCAGTGGTTTCATGTAGATATTAATAAAAGGGGGGGAGAGGACCGACCCCTGAGGGACCCCACAAGTGAGCCCGGGCTGACCACTGTCCCCTGTCAACACCGATTGCCCGAGAGGTAGGAGGAGAGCCACTGAAGAACAGTGCCCCCACTCCCAACCCCCAGGCGCAAAGGATACCATGGTCGATGGTATCGAAAGCCGCTGAGAGGTCTAATAGGACCAGGACAGAGGAAAAACCCCTGTCCCGGCCCTCCAGAGATCATCCATCAGTGCGACCAATGCCGTCTCCGTGATGAAACCGGGCCGGAAGCCCGATTGGTACGGATCTAGGTAGTCCGCTTCATCCAGGAAAAGTGGAAACTGCTGAGCCGCCACACTCTCAACAACCTTCGCCAAAAAATGAAGGTTGGAGACTGGACGAAAGTTGTCTAACACGGTCGGGTCCAGGGCAGGCTTCTTCAGGAGGGGCCTCACCACCGCCTCTTTCAAGGTGGAAGGAAAGACACCCTCCCTTAAAGAAGCATTGACCACTGCCCGGAGCCAACCGCAGGTGACCTCCCTGGCGGCATAAGCCAATCAGGAAGGGCACGGGTCCAACAAACATGTGGTGGAGCTCAGACGCCGCATAATCCTGTCTACTTCATCCTCGGAAACGGGATCGAACTCAGCCCAGATCACATCGGCCAGACTGCTTGCACCACGATCCTCAGACCACTGCAAGGTGGAACACAACCCGCTCCGAATCCACGCGATCTTATCTGACAGATATTGACTAAATTCCTCAGCCCTTCCCTGGAGAGGGTCCACCATCTCCCCTGGATGTAGGAGGGAGCGGGTGGCCCTAAACAGGGTGGCTTGGCGGTTATCTGTGGACGCTACGAGCGTGGAGAGATAAGACCTTCTCGCCTCCCTCATAGCTACCAGGTAAGTCCTAATATGGGCTCTTATCTGGGCTCGATTGGATTGGGAGCGGGTGGCCCTCCACCTGCTCTCTAAACCCCTCCGACGGCGCTTCATCTCCCGGAGCTCCTCAGTGTACCAAGGAGCCACCCGGGATCCACGGCGTGTGAGGGGACGCATGGGGACAACCCTGTCGAGGGCAGCCCCAGCAGCCAGCTGCCAAGCGGCCGCCAGGTCCTCAGCAGAGTTGTGGGCAAGGGAAGTGGGGAAAGACTCCAGTTCTGCCTGGAACCTCTCAGGGTCCATCAGGCATCTGGGGCGGAACCATCTAAGTGGTTCCTCATCCCAGCAGTGGGGAGCAGCCTGTTGGAAGACCAGCCGCAGGAGATAGTGATCAGACCATGGGACAGGCAGTATTGTACAACTAGCCTGCCCTCTATCACTACGCCACTGTTCCGAGACAAAAACTAGGTCGAGGGTGTTTCCCCCCTCATGAGTCGGGCCTTGAATCAGCTGGGTCAGGCCCATGGCCCCCATGGAGGCCATGAATTCCTGGGCCAAACCCGACGCCCCCCCCAGGGAAGGCAGATTTTAATCACCCAGGACCATAAGCTCTGGGAGATCCACCGCCACCCCCGAGAGGACGCCGAGAAACCCAAGCAGGGTTGCTGCCACACAGCTGGGGGAAAGGTATGTCAGCAGCAAACTCACCTAACCACCAGGCCCCCATCTCAGGAGGAGGGTCTCACTTCCACCTATCTCAGGAACAGCAACCTCCCTTGGAGTCAAGGTCTCCTGAATAACCCCAGCCACTCCACCACCCCTCCCCTGAGCCCGTGACCGGTGCAAAATCCGAAAACCTGGGGGGCATAGATCGACCAGAGGGACTCCTCCCTCTGGCCCCAACCAGGTCTCGGTGATGCAGGCCAGGTCCGCAGCCTCCTCCTCAATCACCTCGCGGAGGAGGGCAGACTTATTAGCCATGGACCTGGCATTAAAATACACCAGCCTGAGCCCAGGGGTCCCCGTTCCCCTGCCCCCAGGGGAGGAGGTCATAGGGTCGGAGCGAGCCATGCTGAAGATAGCAGGGTGCTCCCAACACATGATCTGGCCCTATGCCTCATCGTCTCCCGCTGATCCCAACCACCCTGGGGATCGCAGTCCCCGGCCCGCACTCCAGGCCCCCACCGGCCGCCAACCCCCACCCCCCCGCCACGAGCCAGGCTGCAGTCCACCTCCCCGGCATCATTTCCCACCCTCCTCCCTAACCTACTTAAAAATTTGTTTAAAAATTTGATTAAAGGGGCCCTAGTGACCCTCTTTTTTTATTTCTTAGAGCCCCAACCCCAACCCAACTCCCCACCATGCCATCTGTCGAGGTAGGCCAGTGATAATATAGCAGGCCATATCCTGGAGGGAGGGAGCCTCCTAAAGGCCTGGAACTCTGCTACTGTAAAAGTTCGAATGTTGCTAATATAAAGATGTCAAGGAACCGGCACAAGGGTCTGCAGATGGAAGTAATAAAGTCCGGAATATAAGAACGTGGTGGAGTCCTAGGTGCTATCCATTGGGCATCCAGGAACCAGGCTGCCCTCTCACAGCAGTCCTGTGGTCGATGATTGGGACCTTCCTCCGGATCAAGCCACACACTCTCACTGTGGACATCCCCGATGGGCACCGGTTGGACAGATGGTTAAAAGATGTTGAATGGCTATCCAGGAAGAAAGTGAGTCCCCATTTCCATTGTCCCACCATGGCAAGGGACACAACAAAATCCGATAGCCACAAACCAAGTTCAAGGGTGTACAGTTGGCACTGGGAATCCAGGCCCAGGTCACCAGGGTGTCCAAGCCCACCCTTCCATGGCCTGTGATGTGGTATAGATGATTCTGTCCCAGTAGCTAAGGTACCTTGTAACTGGCGCAGATGGAACAGATGGTATAAGTGGAAGAAGTAACACAAATAAGGCAAAATGACCAAACATGGTGGTCGGTGGAAAAGTCCAGAGTCAAGCCATAGGGAGCAGCAGGGAAGAGGCGGCAGGGCAGAAAGTAGGTGGCGTCTCGGCAAGGGCCACCCCAGGAAAGGACTAGAGTCAACGGTGGCCCTGGGACCACTACTACTAACCAACCTTGGGTCCCGTACCATCATCCGTTGGCCTTCCATCCACTCCACCAGTAGGGCCACCATCGCCACCGCCACCGCCCCCAACGCCATAGATAAAATTGGCACAGCCCTTAGCAGCCTTTGGACGGGGCTGAGGCCTCTGTCCATAACAGCTAACCAAGGACTGGCCATGTTCCACGCTGTACTCCAAGCCACACCCGGGACAGCCACAGTGTCACATTGGCCCTCCGACCAAACTAAAGGCCAGGGGCTAGCCACAAACAGCGCCGTCCTCACCGTCATCGCCGCCATTGCTCCCGACGCCACCATCGCTCCCAATCTTCCTCGCGTCCTCAGAGCTACCTCTCCCGAATCAGCTGTAGCCTCAAAACCGCGCTCCAGCTGATTCGGAGGCCCGGGGAAAACATTGTCGGGCTCGTCTTTGCACCCAGAGCCGCTGCTGTGCCATGCCGGCACCTCCGCAGGCTCCGCATGTACAGGAACCAGGGGGGGGAGATGTCAACGATCCCCAACTCGCCCCGGAGCCCAGCGAGTCCCACGCCGAAGGTCTCGTCCGGCTCCCTGGGGGAAGAACGCCGTCGGGCTCATTGTCGCTGCACCCGGAGCTGCTGCTGTGTCATGCAAGCTCCGTACGTACAGGAACTGGAGGAGGGGAGATGTCTCCGATCCCACTCGCCTCAGAGCCCAGCGAATCCCACGCCGAGGGTCTTGTTCGGCTCCCCGATCCTTCCGGCGATGACGCCAGGTACTGGGGTTTACAAAAAACCCCTCTAGACACCCTCTCAGACTGCTCGAACCTTCCGCCTCGCTCCGAGACTCAGCAGAAGCCAGCCATGTTAGTCAGGCATGCGCAGAAGAGATCTAGACCTAGTTTAGACCTAGTTTTGATTGTTTTTTTATAGCATGTCCCCAAAAGATCACAATGGGTACTTTGTAATATTGAATATTAATCAAATAATGGAAAAAGTAACATGCTATAATTGCACAATAATAATTTCAGGGGTGTTTCACCCCCCCCCCCGGAATTTAAATGATAGTACACAGCAAGAAATATATGAAATTTCTTTCCTTGCTATGTCCTTAATATGTATATTTGTTTAGCAATCGGTAGAGAGACACGCAGGCCTAATATTGAAGGACAATATGCATGTGCCTAATACATTAGAGGAATTGTTCAAGAATAATTCATCTATGCAAAGATTACCTCTGCAAGACTGCCAAGGTCACTGAGACTTTGGATTATCTGCTGCATAAAATGCTATTTGTGTATTTTAAAGAGGTAGCTTTCACTTGCTTTTAGAGTTCTTTTGAGAGCTGAAGTGTGAGAGTCTGAATTTTGTGAATTTTACCTCTCCACCAGACATTTTGATACATATTTAAATAGGTTGAATTGGGATATTTGTTAATTTAATTAAAGCTGTTTTCTTCTCTTCTAGCTAATTAGTTTGGTTGTTGATGAAGAAAAGTAAAAATTATTACACACCAAACAAGGAGCTCATCTCAGAAAAGCTTGCAGTTTTTGTTGTCATTCAGTTACAATATAATATAAAGAGAAAACTGAATATAAATTTAGCACAAGATCTTCGTTAGTTTATATTTTAAGTCCTATGATACAAATTACAAAATTTCAGAAGACAATCCATACTCGATATAAGGGATACCAGGGGAAAAAAAACCAAATGTATGTAATACAAATACTGGAGTTCTCACAGTTAGTCATATAAAATAGATGGATAGCACAGCGTGTAATGTAGTAAGTACTACATTTAAAAACGTGGTTCAGTTAATCATAAGAATGAACTGGCTGCAGAGAGAAGACTGAATTCTAAAAATGGGCATGAAAAAGCATTTGAGCTATATTACAAGTAATAAGGGTATGTGCGTGCTTACAGAATGACAAGAGAACAAATAACAAGCATTTAAGTAGTCAGCCTAAACCTACAAATGCTTCAAAAATAAAACTAACTATAAAAATTTGAAAACTGTTAGTGAAGGCAAACATCATTTACGACCTATGGGCTTCCAGGTTAAAATAATTCTGAGGTATTTAAAAAAAATCTAATTGGTATTGTCCAAGAAACTAAACCAGAATATACAGCAAAAGGTTGAAATTGGTAAAAGAGATATAGTATGTTATCAGTTATCAGAGCTGTGTTTCAAGTGTTTAATAAGATATTTTAGTGTTCCTTTCATACTGTCAATGGCCGGAAATACTGAATATCTGTTTTATTCATTTTCAGTTAAAACATTCTTAATATGGACTTTCTGTAATATGGAATTTCTTTGGTTTATACTGTTATGTATCACTTATACTTCCTCTTCAATTGATGTATAGCTTTATTTTTTAAATTATGATTATTTGTTAGCCACTTAGCTTTTAAATTGTTACATTTTTAATTAAGCTGCCTATTTTTTCCTACATGTTAAAAAAAGATTATTATTATTGGATTTTAATGATTTTTCAGAAAATAGTTCAGCTTTTTTCCATATATAAATTTCTCAAAATTTATCAGTAATGTATTTGAATGATTTAACCATTCCAAATTCATAGCAATTGCATATAGCAATAAAAAACCCTCCCTTTTTACAGTCCTTCCTGACACCACGTGGAGTCACAACATATATTTTTTCTTTGCACCCTGATAGAGAAACATCTGCCACTATCTAGGATTGAACGCTCAACCTTCCAAGTGGGAGGCGAGGATCTTCACAACTATGCCACCACACTGTTCTTAATTTTAACCAAGTGCACATAGCAATGGCAGGAGATATTCTTCTGTTTTCACATGATGGAATAAAAGTTCTCTCTGTCTCTGTCAGATCATGCCAAACCAATCTTATTTTTTTCTTCAACATAGTGACTAAATTAGTAGACCAGCTAAATACTGTGGACATAATATATTTAGATTTCAGCAAGGCATTTGACAAAGTAGACCACAACCTACATCTTAGTAAGCTAGAAAAAAGTGGAACAGATAGCATCACTACTAGATGGACTCGCAACTGGCTGACAAACCGTACTCAACGAGTAGTCCTTAATGGATCTAAGTCTACATGGAGGGAAGTAAGCAATGGGGTGCCACGAGGTTCCGTCTTAGGCCCAGTACTCTTCAATATCTTCCTTGACGACTTCGATGAGGGAATAAAAGGGGAACTTACCAAATTTGCAGATGATACTAAGCTGGCAGGAATAGCTAACACCCAAGAAGATAGGCTCAAGATCCAGATGGATCTTGACAGACTAGAACACGGGGCCGTATCTAACAAAATGAAATTCAATGTAGAGAAAAGTAAAGTCCTACACTTATGCAAGAAAAACCAAAAGTACACATATAGACTGGGCAAAACCAGGCTCAATGGCAGTAATTGTGAGAGGGATCTTAGTGGACAACCAGCTAAATATGAGCCAGCAGTGTGTAGCAGCAGCCAAAAAAGCTAATGCAATCCTCAGTTGTATTAACAGAAGGATACAATCAAGATCAAGGGAAGTACTAATACCACTCTATAAAGCCTTAGTAAGACCACATCTAGAGTACTGCATCCAGTTTTGTTCACCACATTATAAAAAGATGTTGAGACTTTAGAAAAGTACAGAGAAGAGCAACCAGGATGATTAGGGGACTGGAGACTAAAACATATGAAGAACGGTTACAGGAACTGGGCTTGGCTAGTCTAGTAAAAGCAGGACCAGGGAGACATGATAGCAGTCTTCCAATATTTGAGGGCTGCCACAGAAAGGAAGGGGTCAAACTATTTTCTAAAGCCTGTAGGCCAGACAAGGAATAATGGATGGAAACTGAACAAGGAGAGATTTAACCTGGAAATAAGGAGAAACTTTCTGACAGTGAGAACAATCACCAATGGAACAGCTTGCCCTCGGAAGTTGTGGGAGCACCATCACTTGAGACTTTCAAGAAGAGATTGGACTGCCATCTGTCAGAAATGGTGTAGGGTCTCCCGCTTGGGTGGGGGGTTGGACTAGATGACCTACAAGGTCCCTTCCAACTCTGATTGTCTGTCTGTCTGTCTGTCTGTCTGTCTGTCTGTCTAATTAACTAACTAACTAACTAACTAACTAACTAACTAACTAACTAACATACATTATAAAAGCTGTGTGAATAATCCAATGTGAAAAGCAAATTAGTTCATGTATTTTGGCTAAAGAGAAACTGATAAATTGCAATCTTTTTACAGACTTTATCCTTCTTCCTCTGTGTACTTCATATTTTTTAATGCCATAATAATTAATATTTAAGCATTTATCTTAAAAATGAAGCTTGGGAGATTTCTGTTGATTTGTTTTCTTATATATATTTTATGCCTACAGTAGATCTTTCATTGTTATTCCGCATGACTCATGCATGTTGCTTGCATAACTATAAGACTACAAAGTATAGACTACACTGAAATAATTATATTTTGGTGAAGTCAGGAGGGCCACGTAACACTGGCAGAAAATCATAAAAACATTTCTTCATATAGACAGTGTGCACTTTAAAAAAGCATGTAGAATTAGTTTGGTTAGAAAATGTCTACACACTTCATTTATTATTTAATCTTATTTTACTTTGTACAGACAAGCTATCTGGCCTAGTGTGAAGCTTCACACAGCCAATTACCTCAAGGTGTTTAGTTCATATATTATTTAGAGCACAAATCTTGTACAGGTTGTCCATTGATGACCCTGTGAGGAGTCTATAGCAAATGCCTTTCATCACTGTTGCCTGACTCTTTCACAGGGGAGGCCTGCTGAGCTAAGCAAGGCAGGACAAGGGAGGATTTGTGCGATAGCAGAGAGATATGCAGGTTAGCTGACAGAGTACACAGTAGAACTGCTTCCACTGTTTCAGGAAGAAAATGAGAAAGGGGGGAACAAATCTTCTTAAACTAATTAGCCATTATTGCTTAGGCAGATAGAATATTATCCTGTAAGATATGCTCTGAAAACAACTTGATGATTTAAGGCCCCTTTCTTACAGACATTCAACTTAGTAGCGAACAATTATCTTACATGTAGACAGGAACTATTGTGAAACATGGCTCTTTCTTCATTTGAGGTTGTTTCTTCAATTCATAATGACTGTTTTGACATGTGGAGCCTTATCTAGCAAGGTGCTCTCGGGATAGCCTGGTAGGAGACTTAGACTTGTCTAAGTACCGTAATGGGCTGGTTGGAACTGATGAGTTTGTATGCCAATAACAATGTCTAGCCTAGGCTGAAAGTGCCAGGCATTTAACTGGGGACTGGTACTAATTTCAGAACTAATACTGAGCTGTTCCACATCAGTGCTTTCAGCAGGTGGCTGAAACTGACAGTGTAAAGGAAAAAAAGTGAGGGAAAATTACCATTATAATATAGAATTTCTCTGATTGAATTGACTGATTATACTGCCAAAGGGAACTGGCTACACTTAAGACAAGAGGGAAGTTTTTTTTTAAGAGTTCCTCAGACAATTTAGCATAGTTGAATATTTGAAAAAGATGATAGAGCAAGATTTTAAAAATCCAGAACATGTGAAAGCTTTTTTTATTTACTTTTATTTAGTTTATATTCATGGCATTCAGGGCTTGTTTTCCTACTTTTTCCTGTGCTCCTACCTATTGCAATGATATTTCTCTTTTATGCTAAAGGTAAGACACATCTCTTTTTTCAGCTTGTTTTTCTATAGCCGTATTTACAAGGCAGCAGTGCTGTGGATGGTTATATGTAAATGAAAGTTTAGAACAATTGAATTATTTTAGCTATGACCAGTGCATTATAGAAGGACAGAGATAATTGAATGCCTAATGCAGAAAATTAAAGTAGTCCCCTTGTGTAATAAAACCATTATAATAAAGCAAAATATTACTTTTCAAATTGAGAAAAAAGAGCAATTTATCATAGTAAAATTAATAATTTCAATTCTATTTAAATACATAAGTATAGTGTAAATGAGATATAGCCTATTTAGAGTAGACCCCTGAAATAAATGGATTTATTATGACTTATCTAAAAAAACAATCCAATGCCATAACAGAAAAATATTTGCTTTTATGTATTTTCTTACTTCAGGACATAACAGATATTCTGTCTTTTTCTACATATTTATCTGTAAAATGCTGCGTGAAAATGATACACCAATTTTCCTTGCTTTGACATGGAAGTTATTTAGTGGAAGTAGAATTTAGTAGTTCCCTGATTTTTTTAATACACCTGAGGTCTTTAGAGAAAAAATAATATAAATAAATAAATATAAATTTGGCCTCTCCGAACCCTGAAGACGAGATTCCTCTTCACTTGCTGCTTAAAGGACCAGAAATCAAACTTTGCAGATCTCTGCCTGGGTCAAACAGCCTTCAGGCTAAACAACCACATTCTAAATCAGGCTGTCAAACTGGATTTCATTGAGGGCCGCATTAAACATCAGTGTTTGACCTGGGGTGCTGGTGGCCAGGGTAGGCATTTCCAGCTTGATGTCAGTCATGAGAAAGGAGCCTGTGGTGGCCCAAGCGCTCTGCCAGCAAAAATGGCCCTCATTGCCCCATTTTCAGCTGCAGCAGCCTCATGCAAGCCTTTGGCAGTGAAAATGGAGCTCTGTTTCACTGACAGAGGCACTGTGGACACGTCCTTCGCTGTTTCCAGGGCAGCCCCGCAGGCTAGATCTAAGCATTCCATGGGATGGATCTGGCCCGTGGGCCTTGACTTTGACACCCCTGTTCTAAATGTTGTCTGTATTTACCTACCTATCTGACTCCAGAATGAGTACAATTGATTCTATAATTGTCTTTAAGGTCCTTCCCCCTTGTGCCAAAGTCCCAGAAGTTACATCTAAATTTGATATTTCTTTCTTTTATTTCTCAATTCTACTTCGGTTAAATGTCTTCAGTCAAGAAACCCACACTGAGGTTTATTACCAACCTCTATTAATATAGTTCCCCCATTTAAACCAAATGATAACTGAGCTATTTGCATCAGATCATCTACAGAGCCTACAATATACCCTGCATCAGTGAATCTTAGGATGCACTCTTGGAGACCTATAAACAACAGCCCCCACACACAATATTTAACTTGTTGCAGTAGTGCACCCCAAAACAAGAGCACTCCAAGTCAAGTGTGACAAGAACTGTGTTAATACAATTAACTACGAGGGATGCTTTTTTCCCCTTAAAAATGTTTTTAGATTTTTCTTTTTATGTGTTTTAGTTTTTTGTGTGATTTTAGTGTTGTATTTATACTTTTTAATCCATCCCTTTTTTGCTGGTCTTTGACTGAAATTTATTAATTTGACTTATATGCCGCCCCCTCTCCCAAAGGACTCGGGGCGGCTCACAGATTAAAAGGAAATACAACAATAAATTACCTAAAACCATATTAAACAAACTAAGCCGAATTAACATTAAAACCCCCAAAATTAAAATCAAGAAAACCCAAGGAGTCAGCATAGCCCAGATTGTAAAAACAGCCAGGTTTTTAACTCATGGCGGAAGGTACGGAGATCAGGAGCAAGCCGGAGCTCCAGTGGAAGGAGATTCCATAAAGTGGGGGCCGCCACAGAATAGGCTCTCCCCCGAGTCCCCGCCAAGCGACATTGAGTCGCGGACGGCACCCATGCGCCCATACCGGGCGGTTGGTACTTGAAACTGGGAGGAGTCGTTCTCATAAATATCCTGGACCCATGCCATGTAGGACTTTGAATGTTAACACTAAAACCTTGAATCTCACCCGGAGGGCAACCGGAAGCCAATGCAAGTCACACAGGAGGGGTGTAGTATGGGAGTATTGGGGGGCTCCCAACACTACCCACGCGGCCGCATTCTGCACCAGCTGAAGCCTCCGAGTGGTATGCAAGGGCAGTCCTAAGTAGAGAGCGTTACAGTAGTCCAGTCGGGAAACAACGAGGGCCTGAGTAATCATGCGCAGGGCATCCCGGTCCAGATATGGGCGCAGCTGGCGAACCAGCCGGACCTGGGCAAAGGCCCCCCTGGCCACGGCTCCCACCTGCTCCTCCAACTTGAGCCGTGAGTCCAGGAGGACCCCCAGGTTCCGTGCCCTGTCACAGGGGGTAACACCTCCCCCCCATGACCAAAGATGGAACCTCAGAGCTGGACCGGGATGTCGGTATGCACAACCACTCTGTCTTGGCTGGATTGAGTCGGAGCATGTTCCTGTCCATCCAGATCCGCACCGCTTCCAAACAACGGGACATCACGGAGAGAGCATCACTGATGTGGTCCGGGGTGGAGATATATAACTGCGTATCATCAGCATACTGATGATAACTCACCCCGAAGCCACGGATGATCTCCCCAGCGTTTCATATAAATGTTGAACAAGAGAGGCGAGAGAACCGACCCCTGAGGTACCCCACAAGTGAGAGACCTCAGAGTCGATCTCTGCCCCCTGCCAACACTGTTTGCGAGCGTCCCGAGAGGTAGGAGGAGAACCACTGTAAAACAGTGCTGCCCACTCCCAACCCCCCGAGACGCCGCAACAGGATACCATGGTCGATGGTATCGAAAGCCGCTGAGAGATCTAACAGGACCAGGACAGAGGAAAAACCCCTGTCCCGAGCCCTAGAGAGATCATCAATCAGCGCGATCAATGCTGTCTCTGTGCTGTACCCGGGTCGGAAGCCCGATTGGTATGAATCCAGGTAGTCCGCTTCCTCCAGGAAAAGTGGCAATTGCTGGGCCACCACACTCTCAACAACCTTCGCTAAGAAGCGAAGGTTGGAGACTGGATGAAAGTTGTTCAACATGGCTGGGTCCAAGGCAAGCTTTTTCAGAAGGGGCCTCACCACCGCCTCTTTCAAGGCGGCAGGGAACTGCCCCTCCCTTAATGAAGTGTTGACCACTGCCCGGAGCCAGCCGCACGTGACCTCCCTGGAGGCATAAACCAACCAGGAAGGGCACGGGTCCAATAAACATGTGGTGGAGCTCAGCCGCCGTATGATCCTGTCCACTTCATCCTCAGAAACAGGATCGAACCCAGTCCAGATGACATTAGCCAAACCACTCGCTTCCTCCTCCCCAGACCACTGCAAGTCCAAGCGCAACCCTTCCCGGATCCGAGCAATTTTATCCTGCAGATAAAGACCAAATTCCTCAGCTCTGCCCCGCAAGGGGTCCACCACCTCCCCCAAGTGTAGGAGGGAGCGGGCAACCCCAAACAGGGCGGCTGGGCGGTTATCTGCAGATGCTATGATGACAGAGAAGTAAAGTCTCCTCGCTGCCCCCACAGCCACCAGGTAAGTCCTCTCAACTGGGCTCGGTCGGATACGGAGCGGGTCACCCTCCCCCTACTCTCTAGTCCCCTTCTATGATGTTTCATCTCCCGGAGCCCCTCGGCATACCAGGGGGCCAACCGGGATCTGCGTTGAGTAAGGGGACGCATGGGGACAACCCTGTCCAGGGCCCCCGCAGCCGACTGTTGCCAGGTAGCCACAAGGACCTCGACAGGGCTGTGGGTAAGGGATGCAGGAAAAAACCCCAGTTCTGCCTGGAACCTCTCAGGGTCCATCAGGCGCCTGGGGCGGAACCATCTAGACGGCTCTTCTTCCCAGCGGTGTAGGGCGGCTTGATGGAAGGCCAGCCATAGGAGATAGTGGTCTGACCATGGAACAGGATGGGTTACAATAACACCATCCCCCAGGCCACTTCGCCACCGCTCCGAGACAAAAACCAGGTTGAGCATATTGCCCTCCTCATGAGTCGGGTCAGCTATTAACTGGGTCAGACCCATAGACTCCATGGAAGCCATGAATTCCTGGGCCAACCCACACTCCAAGGAGGGCAGGTTGAAGTCCCCCAGAACTATAAGCTCTGGGAACTCCACCGCCACCCCCGAGATGGCATCGAGCAGCCCAGGCAGAGCGGCTGATACACAGCTGGGGGACAGGTATGTAAGCAGCATGCCCATCTGACCATGAGGTCCAAACCTCATGAGGAGGGAATCACACCCGCCTATCTCGGGAGCAGGGGCCTCCCTTGGAAGCAGGGCCTCCCGGATAACGACAGCCACCCCACCACCCCTTCCCTGGGGTCAAGACCAGTGCATAACCTGAAAACCTGGGGGGCAGATATCAACCAGAGGGACACCGCCCTCTGGCCCCAACCAGGTCTCGGTGATACAAGCCAGGTCCGCGGCCTCCTCAATAATCTCCCGGAGGAGGAGCACCTTATTCACCACGGACCTGGCATTGAAATACACCAGCCGGAGCCCAGGGGCCTTGGATCCCAAAACCCCCAGAGATTGAGAAGAGGTCAAGGGGTCGGAGCGCGCCACGGCTTGAATGCAGCTGGGGCGCGCTCCCCTAACATGATATGGCCCCCCTCCTCGTTGACTCCTACCCATTCCAACCACCCTGGGAATCAAAGCCCCCACTATTCCATCCGGGGTTTAATTTTTGTAGATTTGAAATGATAGTTTAGTGCTATCTTGCAATGCATTTCCCCATGTTTAGCTTTAATATGTTCATCCATTAATCCAAATAATGTTCTATTATTCATCAGTATTTTATATCCAAGAGCAAGTTCAATGTAACTTACAATCCTATCTGGTGTTTTTGCTGACTGTTAAATAAGATATTGTTTGTTTGTTTTGCCTTTTAATAATGCTCCAAATCCTTAAATTTCAGGTTCTAAACTTACATATTGTATGTATACATATTTGCATAAGTAGATGGATAGAAAACTCAAACTAAAGATGAAAGCAATTTAACCTTGCCTCATGGTAAAGTTGGCTAAAAAAAGTTTAGCAAACAAACTCTACAGATAATCTAGAAATCATTAGGTAGCATCAAATCTTTGTCTCAAAATGCCATTCATAAAACATTCATATTTTTTCTTCAAATATCTTTTTAAATGCAATTTTCAATACTTTTAAATGGGAACTAGCAGAAAATGTAACCCCTTTTAATAGCTATGTTATTTCTTTTGCCTCTCACTTGGATAGAAAATTAAAAACATGCATTTTTAAAATGTTGCTTCCCATGACATGTTACCACATTGTTGCTTTCAGCCTGTAGCTGTTTTTATGTTTGACTTCTGAATCCTTACAATAAGGATTTATTAAATCTGCTGACACCACCTTACCCATAACATGAATGTCACAATCATGAGGCTAATGATAAATGACACACATTTTAAAACATTTAATAGAGTCATTGCCTTAAAGTGAAGCCCATATTGCTAATATTAATGGAGTAGGAACTGCCCAGAGTGGATCTAAATTATCAGCAGTATTCATACTATAGCGATGGCAAGAGATAAATACATAATAAATCACTCTGTATGTGTGTGTTTGTATATACACACACAAATATGTGCTTCCATTTATACAATGTGTCAGCTGTTTTAAAAAGATAGTTTTAGATTTATTTGAAAAAATACAGAGCATTCTGTTATATAGTTTACACACATTTGTAAAATATTTAAGACTATACTTATAGACAAGGCTTATTTTTTTTCTAATTTGTAAATGGGGGAGTAAATAAAATTACTTTATTAATGTTCTGTGGAATAAAAGGGAGTTTTTAAAGGATGCTGTTACGTTCTGTGTCACACATCAGATCTGAAAAGATTTGCCCAAAGTGCCTTCTACCGCCTCATACTACACTGTCACCACAGTTTATTTCTCCCAGTAAATTTGTCAAGTGTGAATTTGGGCATACCTCTTTTTTACTTCAAGCATCTTTACTGTCTGGTCTCAAATTAAACTATGAAAAGGACCACATAATTTTTTTGAGTCGATAAATATAATGATATCATAGTCTGCATAAAAATGCTTTAAAAAAAGAGAAAATGGAATGGAATGGCAAGTGATTTGTGGTATCTACAATAAATCAATGCCATCAAGTGAGATCAGATGAGGATTATGAAGATAGTAAAGTAAACACAATCTTATGAGGAACTGTAACTATGTTTAGTTTGGAAAAGGAAGACTGAATGAAGTAACTAAAGGATGATCATACAGAAAAGGGGGTGAACTTTTCCTCTGGTGTCTCACAGATCAGAAGCAAAGCTTATGGCGTGAAATTGAAGGAAAATTCAGGTTAGACATTGAAAGGAATTTCCTGACAAAACAAGCTGGAAACCAATACAGTTGGTTGCTTTGTTAGAAGGTTAGGTTCTCCTTTCCTGGAAATGTTGAAATAGAGACTTGGTAGCATCTGTCCAAGTTACTTAATTGGATTATGTACTTAGCAGGGAATTGGACTAAATGACCTTCCAGCTCTGATTCTGTGATTCTGTTCACTGACTCAAAGCTTACAATATTGTCAAACTCCCGTCATTTATTTTTAACTGGGGCTTATATGGAAAAACATAATTGTGGACTCACATCTTCATTTTCTGAGTTTTAAATGTAGGCTATTTTTAATTGTGTTTTTAAATTCTGTATATGAACTAAGATTAAATATGACCATATGCTTTTTATTGAAAAACTAAATGAAAGAAGTGTTAGAGTGATGAAACATTTGAGTAAGAACTGTTATATATATTGGTCCCATGAAAAAGGATTAAAGAAGAACTCTGATGATTGTTGATGTCAGTAACTTAAATACAAGAAGTACTGGTATCTATATTTAATTATAATCTTACATTGTAATCAAACCTTCCAATTCTCTTGTTCATTTCCTTAAAAAATTATAGTATATGTATTAGTATGTCAAACTGAAAGTGTTACAATTCTTTATCCTTTTGGCTAGGTTTTTCAATTATAGTGAAGATTTTCTGGTTTCTTTTAACAATAAATAATATAAATAAGGATATCATTTAGAGATTTGATGATATATACTTTGAATTTTGCATTTGATATATTACTAAGAGATATAAACATTCTTAAATCTAACGTATATCTAATAGTGCCTTCATTATTACAATTTCCAATGAGGAAACTGATTTGTTCTTGCAGGCCATCATATACTGAACAATTTTATCTAGTAGCACAGTTCAATCCGTATTTTTCTTGTTCACTTTTCTGTTGATTCAGTTTTTGCTGCCATATGTTACAATTGGAAAGTCCATGGCCTTGAAAATATGTACTTTTGTTGTCAGTGTGAAGTCTTTATGCCTCTGTATTTAGTCTCAATTTGCTAGAGTCTTTCTTCCAAGTAGCAGATGTTTCTTTATCCCTTACTATAGACAACATCCCTGTGAATGTTGAGCTTAGGAAGATAAAACATGTTGGTGCTTCAACTTCTGCTTTGGCAATTTGTATTGGGATAAATTTTCTGTGGATATAATCTTACTTTTTATAATACTGAGCAGCAGATTGTTATTTTTCCACTCTTTTCTTTTAATTTTTTAAAAAAGATTTCTTTAGTGTCTTTGGTTGATACCAAGTGGAACATTAGAATAATTTTTTTTAAATTACATTTATATGCCGCCCTTCTCCGGAGACTCAGGGTGGCTTACAATTTAAATTCATGGAAACCATATTTAAATATTATAAATACTTAACATTATTAACTAACTTAATTCTCCTATTTCTTGTGGCAAGAAGTATTACATGAAAACTTTGAAAACCTACAAGTATTATTATTTAGTACAAATGTAGACATTTGCCACAGAAAAGGTAGGAAATGGATCAGGAAAAGAGCACTATATATTTGGCTTAATGGTGTATATAGACAAACAAGACAATAAGGACAGACATAGGAAGTGAAAAGTTCAGAATGTTAGCAAATGATGCCAAGAACAGCAAAATGGCCTTACCAATATGTTTAGAATACTGTAAAAGGAAATGATACAAAATAAGAGTAAACTATAAGTGGTGAAGAAAAGTAAGACCTAATCAACTGATATTTGGCTTAGTCTTTTACAAGAAATTTGTGCTCCAGCAAGAAATTTGGAAGAGCAGAATGAAAATTAGAATAAAAACCTCAGATTGATGTATATTCCCTGACCACTTTTCTATTTATTAAAATTAATTTAAATCTCTATATGCAAATGAATAGTGTCCTGAAGATACTTGCTAATTGAAAGTTGGTTTACTGTCTTTTAAAAAAATCTGGGAATTAGTTTAGAATAAGCTTCTGGAAGATGGCTGAGGCCCCTATCTTTAAGAAAGGGGGACAGAATTGGGGAAATAAAAACCAGTCTGATATTGTTATCTGAAAGGATTCTTAAGTATATCATGAAGAAATTTGTGAGGGAACCACCTTGAAAACAATGTTGAAATTACCAGAAGTCAGCATAGATTTGTGTGAGAGATTGTGCTGAAACTGAAAGTGAAGGGAGGTGTATTTCTAGTCACAAGCAGATGAGAAAGATTGTTACAGGCTGATCAAAGAAATGGATTCTTAGCTTGACATGCAAACGGCCTTGGAAAAGTCAAAAGTTTCAAAGAGATTCCACCTTAACAAACTCATGAATAAAGGATGTCTGTACGATTCTTATCTCAGAATTTTGTATTCTAACCTCTATTTCTTAGCATTAGAACTCATTAAACAAAGGCCATGGGAATCTTGATTCCTTGATTGTGCTTTGCAGTTAAGAAGCTTAACAATTTGTCAAGAACAACTCTTGTCAGGCTAACCTTATCTCATTTTTTTTATCAGATGACTTATGCTGTAGACGTAGTATATTGATTTTAGCAAAACATTGAACAAAATGGCCCATGATATTCTTAAGTGTGGATGATGTGACAATTAAGTGCACAGATATTTAGCTTGAAAATCATACTCAAAGAGTGCCTTTGAGTAGTAAATAAAGATAACAAGAATGCTTATCAAGTTTATAGGTAATACAAAATTGAGTAATAAACATTTAAAAGAAAAAACATTTAAAACATTATTGATAGGTTACTTAACATTTATAATATACCTGTATATTATATTATAAATGTAATTATAACTCAGGAATATACAATACAGTATAAAACTATACAAAAGAACAACAAATATTACAGAAATCAGTTGATCATATAGCAACAGTGATAAGTACAAAGTTCTTTTGAAACACATATGTATATATGTACATGCATATTATCACACTCCTAGGTAAACCAGATAGGAAACATGACCAGATAAACTAATTCTATTTTATTGTAAGGCTACATTAACAGAATTGTGCAAGTATAAAACTACAAATCTCCTGCTGTGGCTTTTTTTTCTCTGACTGTTAAGGCACTGGGGCTCCCCCTCTCTTGTCCGATCATTTTCCTGGCAGCATCTCTTCCCCTCATCCCTCAAGGTCATTCTCATATATCATTACACATATATAAGAAAAACAAAGGTAAAGGTTTCCCCTGTTCAGTTGTGTTCAACTCTAAGAGATGGTGTTCATTTCCATTGTCCAAAGACACTTCTGGGGTCAGGTAGACAACATAACTATATGCTGAGGAGCACAGAATGCTGTTACCTTCCCTCTGAAGTAGCACCTATTTATTTATTCACCTCCCATTTAACAACTTCATGAAGCCTTTGCTAGAGGTTATCTCGCAGCAGAATAATAACATCAATTATGCATCTCTAATCCATGCCAGACAAGTAATGCCGTTCAGGTGCTTGCTCAATACCTGGAGTCGTAGGGACTTAGATGGGAAGAAACCAGCGGCAGTTCAGTCTTTGCAAAATGGATTGCTTGTGTGTCTGGCTCTCAGGGTGAAGTGTGTTGAGATCTCTGATTCTGGATGGGGTAACATTCCCCCAGACAAATCTGATGTGTATTATCGGATTTATAATCTTCCTGAATTTATAGCTCCTGTTGGAAGAGCTGGTGATAACTATGGCAGCAAGACCTTTGCACAAATCCCTTCACCAATTGCATCCATTCCTGGACCAGAAAACCTTGCTCTTGGTCAGTCGTGCCTTAGTCATCTCTCATTTGGTTATTGCAGTGTGCTTTACAGGCTGCCCTGGAAAACTAGCTGGGAGATTCATCTTGTGTAATATACAGCAAATGCACAACATTGGGTGTCCATGGTTCACCTGAGTTTTACTATTGCTTTCTAAGGGTAATTCAAGGTGCTGGTTATCATCTTTCAAGCCCAACATGGTATACTTTATCTGTGGAATGGCTTCTTTCTGGTGGTATCTGGGATAGGGTGGGTTTGCTTCAGTTCTCTTAAATGTTGTCACCTAATGGGGTCTCAGAGGTGTGCCCCAGCCCAGTGGAATAGCCTCTCATCTGAGATTTGAGGACTCCTTACACTTTTGTCCTTGTGGAAGGCTGTGAAGACATGGCTTTCTCCCCAAGCACTGGATAGGATGGAGAATTTTGATCTACTTTGCCCTTGTTTTTATGGATTGTAGTGAGCTGCCTAGAATCATTATGTGACTGGCCAAGTAAATAAATAAACCAAGCAACCAACTAGGGATGTGAGCAAATAAAATTCCAGGTAGCGACAGTCTGTTAATGCAGGTTTAGCATCTAAAAATACAGCCTGCAAACTTCTACTCCTTCATCTTTCCCTGAAAATCTCCCAACAGTTTCAAATTCGATGGGTTGAAACCAGTTAGAGAAAATAATTGGGAAAGCAAACCATATATGATTGTGTATGTTAAATCAGTATTTTGACTTGTACTCAGCTGTCTAGAGGAAGCCTCTCATCTCAGTGCATAGCTTGCTGCAACATTGGTGTGTTTGTTGCACCCATGATTTTATTTTTCCTTCAAAATGGAAGAGTAGCCTGTGACAAAAGATTTTGCTAACCAGTTATCTGTAACAAACTCTTTCTCTAATATTATATATATATAAAACAATGACATTTAAATATATAATTAATATAATGGGTTTTAGTTGGCCATTGACATGCACTTGATTAGCCAAAATGATCCTTCTTAAATGAAATGGTTTAAAGGGTTTTATAACGTTATTAGTTATTTAATAACCTTTAACAGTAGCAACAATATAGATGATCATTACAACTTCATTGTTTTGTAATACATTCCTAGACTCTTGAGAAGTAGAGGGATTTATTTGGACTGTAACTTATAGACTGTGATCAATAGAGAATCAACCCAGCTGAAATCTAGATTTAATTTGGAATAGTCCAAAATCTTTTGTTAGATCCGTCTGGCAAAGGATAAAATGATGCCAATACTTCAACAATAGTATGTATTGACAGTTGGATTAAACAGGGCAGGAATCTCTGCTGAATCCAAATTTAACAGGGTACCTCATAAAGATAGTTTAAACATCTTGTTATTTGTTAGGTAAAGCACAAAGCCCAGTTTTCCATTCAGCATAATTGTACACCTATGAATTAAACCCATGTCTTAACATTAATTATAAAAATACATGCTTCGGTATGCCAGGAAGATTGCCAACTCAATGTATTTTATGTTAATTTTTCTAGTTGGATCCCCTAGCTTGACTAAAATTCACAAAGTATTGATTACAGTAATCTTTATAGTAGGATTTCAGGGAATATACTGTATATCTACTTTTGTCTTAAATATTATAGTAATTTAGGCTAAATAGTTATGTATCTAGATCAAATACAGCACACCCAGTATAGCAAACCGCCTCATTTGCCATAACTTCCTTGCCTTAAATAAGGCCTCCTCAAAGTAATTCAGACAGCTACTGGCATGATCTTGAATGCAAGTAGTCAACAAGATTGATCAGTTTCCGGGTAGTGAATCTAGACCAGCCTTGGGCAAACTACGGCCCGGGGGCCGGATCCGGCCCATTCGGCTGTTCTATCCGGCCCGTGGAGCCGAAAGAGCGGAGGGTTCTCTTGCTCTCCCAGAAGGCTACATGAAGTAATCTAACTTTGAATTTATATTAGTTCACACAAACACTCCATCCATGCTTTTGTTCCGGCCCTCCGGTCCAGTTTAAGAACCCATTGTGGCCCTCGATTCAAAAAGTTTGCCCACCCCTGATCTAGACCTTAACAACAAGCATTTAGTTTCAAATGTTTGGCTATTTGGGAAATAATTCTATATTTCCTAATAGTTCACAAATTAATTAGCACATACATAGATAAACCAGTGTTATGAGTTGTTTCACAGTTCAGCTACCCATTTTCAAAATGGACCTTATAGGTGAATTGCTTCTCTTTTTCCCTGCAGTCCTAACACAGGAAATTCTCTAAACCCTAATTAGAGGATTTGAAATTCTTCTATGAAAATTTCAGGAGTATGTGAGCGAGCAAAGGAAGCGTGGAACAGGGAATCTTCCATTTTTAAGAAGTAGTCCAATGTAACATTGGATGTTGCATTATATCTTTCTGCACTCTGACAAACAAAACAGCTTTGACTGTGGCTGCAGTTTACAAGGATGGAAGCCAACAGAAAGTCAGGATTGAACAGTTTTACTCAGTAAGAATACCTTTGACATAATACACAATTTCAGAACTCTGATAATAGACTTTTTTGTCTCTCTAGACACACCAGAAATATCATCACAGGGTTCTCCTGGTTTTGGCAACAGATTCCTTACCTCAAGAATGGCCACAGTACTCCTTTATGTGTGTATGTTTTTAATCTGCCAATTCTAGGAAGAATGCTGAACAAGATCTCAGTGAAAGAAGTACAGGTAATTTTTTTAGCATATCACTGGCCTTTCAGGATTCTCATTAATATGCCTCTTGTCTTTGTTAGCAAGCCATATGCCTTGGGTTTGTCTGGGATTTGAAAATTGCTTTTCACATGGAACAAGAATTTGGGCTTAAATTTGATTCCTTTCATCATTAGTTGCTTTTTTATACTAGATTCGGAAGTAGTTTGTGAATATACACAGTGTTCAAGTTCTATGCCTCAAAATTGTTATTATATAGGTTGATTTCCATCATTACGCTGCCTTCCTCAAGCTAATGAATTCCAGACTTCTGCATAATGTAAAATCAATAGTTATGCTTATCTTTTTCCAGGCAAGCTACTAAATACTTTGCAAGGATTTTGAAAATGTGGTTGTATAAATACATGGTAACAAGGTATTATCAGTTGTGACTCCTTGATTTATAACATTCCTTTGAATCCTTTTATTTCTATCATTTTAACTGGCCTCCACATTGATGATATTTTTTGTAAACCAACGTTTCTTGTATTTAGGGAGATTAAATAGCTGATGTTTCTGCTTTCTCTTATTATGTAGTATATACTATTAATTACGTGCTGCAATTGTCATGCTGCTTTAAAGTATCTTTTGACTGGTGTAAGTTACATGTTGGATAATCTGCTGAAGAGTGGAATATAAATACATTAGACATTGAAGGTCTATTGGTCTATAGCCTATGAACAGATACCACTTGTGAAGCATTGCTTCCGTTGCTGTCCACCATCCAGTCTTCACCGTTCTGTATCACTCCACAAGGTGATTGAAGGTCAAATAATTTGGGGAAGGGTAACATGGGAGAAGGAAATCTGTTCTACTAACAGTTTTCTATAAGAAATGTACAAAATTGAATACAATCTATAAATGTATATACACATTATTCTATAGTCATTTTTATTTACTGAATTTAATCTTAATCTAGAAATAATTAGGATTGAACAAAGAAGAGTTGTTGCTGGATTTGTTTTGTATTCATATTTATTTATTAATCTTAAATATATCCATTTCTATGTGATGTCTCCTGTGACATCATCCACATCTTCCTCAGAGGCCTTGTGGGAGAGTGAGAGCATTCCTGGTACATCTGGTTTTGCTGATCCTGAGCTGTTGGCTGAATATGCCTCGGCTGGGGACAGCTGGCAGGCCAATGAGGAAGAGTGGGAGGAGCTGCCAGCCTTGGTAGATGTTAGAGCATGCAGGGCAGAGAGGCAGAGATCTGCCAGATTGATGGGGAAAAGGCACCACCCCTCTTAATGGATTGC
Source organism: Naja naja (assembly GCA_009733165.1). NCBI lineage: Eukaryota > Metazoa > Chordata > Lepidosauria > Squamata > Elapidae > Naja > Naja naja. The sequence continues at coordinate 314,307,124 of CM019148.1, forward strand.
ATTGGGAGGGGCTACTTAGCATGGCAGGCAGAGGGAAGCAACATGTGTGGGTCATGGCTGGCTGTGTTTCTGGAACTCTGCAGCTCGTGGATTTAATTCAGTGATGAAGAGTGTTTATGTTCATGTTTGGAGCACTCGGTTATCTATTGGATGAACTAATTGGCAATTGCCTGGAAGGTTAGTCTGGAGCTTGTTTGTGGCTGACATTGCTAAAAATGACCCCCTGCATTCCTGGCTTGGACTATTCCTGTGACTTCTCTGTGGGAGTGCACAGGGCGATGGGCAGATGTTGCCGGGAAATGCTCCTGCAAATACCCCGGACCTAAGCCATGTAGGGCTTTATAGGTAAGTACCAGCATGTTGAATCTCACCCGGAGGGCAACCGGCAACCAATGCAGTTCACGCAGGAGGGCTGTAACATGGGAGTATTGGGACACTCCCATCACAACCCGCACGGCTGCATTCTGCACCAGTTGAAGCCTCCGAGTGGTCCGCAAGGGCAGCCCCATGTAAAGAGCATTGCAGTAGTCAAAACAGGAGGTAACGAGTGCATGAGTGACTGTACTTAAGGCATCTTGGTCCAGAAAGGGGCGCAGCTGGTGCACCAGGCGAACCAGGGCAAATGCCCCCCTGGTCACGGCTCCCACCTGATCCTCCAAACTGAGCTGTGTATCCAGGAGGACACCCAAGTTGTGCACCCTATCTACGGGGGGCAACACCTCTCCCTCCATAACTAATGATGGAACATCCTGGCAAACCCGAGATGCCAGTACGTACAGCCACTCAGTCTTGGCTGGGTTGAGTTGAAGCCTGTTCCTTCCCATCCAGATCCGCACTGCTTCCAGGCACCGGGATATCACGGTTACCTGATAATAGATCTCATATGACATTTCATTCTAAGTCAGTCTATAACAACAAATTATAAGATGATCCTTTTATAAATCCTAGTTTTGTATTTCTTGTACTTTTGCAAGCCTTCTTCATGTGTTATATTTAATAGTCATTTGTGTGATTCTCTCCCAACCATAAACTTAGTAAAGATAAAGGAAAATAAGGAAGGGACTCAGCTGGAAAAAGTTTTCAATTTATAGTTTTATAAATTTGATCTGTTTGGCAAGTGCAGTACTTTAAGTCAACTTTTATACACACACACACAACACTATATATATCATGCACACACGCGATATACTGTACTAATACTATACTATACCACACCACACCACACCATACCATACCATAGTATAATGTATTGTATATTTTTAAAGTGATCATAAGAATCATCACAATCTAATACAAAATAAAGAAAATAATCAAAGAAAAAGAGAAAGAACAAAAAACAAAATAAAGAAAATAATGAAAGAAAAAGAGAAAGAAAAGAACAAAAAACAAAAGTGCAGAATGAAAATATAAAAAGTAGAAGGAAAAACTTCTGATTTTCTTTGTGTTGAATATAAATATGATTACAAAGATTTTTTATTTCTCTATGACTACAAATAAAGACCACATTTTTCTGTTATCCAGTTTTTTTTTCTAATGAAAACCACAAGTGCATTTTGTTCTGCTTCATGCAGAAAGTCCATAAAGGGTTTCCAGTCAGTCATAAAGATATATATTGTCTTTTCTCTAATCAGGAAATCAGTTTAACTGTCGCTGCAAGTTCCATCATTTTTCACTAACCATTCAATTGGAAATTCTCCATCAGGAATTAAGGAGCTGTCCCGAATGGACACCTGTAACCTTTACCGAAGTTAAACATATAATCCAATCTTTAAAAGCTGGGAAGGCCCTCGGAGAGGACCTGTTGCCCCCAGAACTCCTCAAGTCCAACATCGACTTTTGGGTGCTGGTGTTTGCAGCATTGTTCACTTACATTGATAAAGTAGGGATAATCCCTGAAGGGTGGAGACTAGCTATAGTTTTTCCAATTTTCAAGAAAGGTGACAGAGCTGCCCCAACTAATTACTGTCCCATCAGTCTTCTTAATATAATATCAAAAATGTACACAAAGCATTTGTTAAATAAAATAGCGGACTGGTGCTTGGACAAGGAAATTTTGGCAAATGAGCAGGCAAGCTTCAGATCGGGTAGGTCTCCAATTGATAATTGTTTTGTCCTTTCTCATTTAATTAACAAATATAAGACCCAGGGGGAAAAGTTGTATACCGCCTTTATTGACCTTACTGCCGCTTTTGACTCTATCGATAGGAACCATTTGTGGAGGAAACTACAAATCATGGGGATGGATCCCAGACTTATCTTATTGATTAGAATTCTTTACACTAACACAGCAATTAGAGTCAGATATGCAGCAAACGGGGCTTCAACTAACAGTATACTGACAGCCAGAGGAGTAAGGCAGGGCTGTCTGTTGGGCCCTATTCTTTTCAATCTTTATATAAATGATATTCCAGCTGAGTTGGAAGGCCCTTCTATGCATAGCCCTCGGATAGGCTCAAAACATATTACTGTATTAATGTATGCCGATGATTTAGTGTTGTTTTCCAGAACCCAAATAGGTATGAGAAGATGCTTCACCAAGCTCTCGCGTTACTGTGTTACAAATTTCTTGACTATAAATATAGCCAAATCAAAAGTTATAGTTTTTGACAACAAGAATAAAAAGCATAGCTGGCATATTAATGATGTAAGGATCGAGCAAGTTACCCAATATACCTATCTTGGAATTGTTTTCTCTAACGTAGGTGGCTGGACTCCTCCTCATCAATTTCTTTCTCAAAAGGCCAGAGCCGGAGCAAGCCTCGTATACAAATTAAGTAAACGTATTCAACCAACTTCGATCTTGCCAATTCGTAAAGTCTATCAGGCCAAGCTTGTTCCGATTATGCTCTATGGTGCCGAAATCTGGAGACTTACAGAGGCCCCCATATTAGAGAGAACCCAAAGTAATTTGCTAAGGAGGATGTTGGGAGTAAACAATTCCACCTCAGCGGCAGCCGTTAGAGCCGAATTAGGATGTTTTTCACTGTACACCTATATGATTACTAGGGCAGTAGCCAACTGGCTAAAAGTGACCCAGATGGAACACAGCAGACTTCCTAAAATCTGCCTAGACGAACAGCAGATCCTAAACTTTCAAAGATATTCCTGGCTAACTCGGCTGTCAGAAATTTTGAATCGATATGGCTTAGGGTTTCCATTGTGTGACACATTGAAACAAGTTAAACAACGGATTAAAGATGTCCATGGCGAAATAGATATGGCAACTTTATCAACTAATGGTTCCATTGGTCTACTGACAGTAGCCAAAACAACTTTTACCCTGGAAAAATATCCATACCTAGAAATGCCATCATTGGAGAGAGAACTATTTGTCAAATTTAGATTTGAACTCCTAGATATTAATGTTAAATTTGGCCGTTATCGGAAAATCCCACATAACAATAGGACATGTGTATGCGGGGCAAATGCAATAGAGGATACATTCCATATACTATTTGATTGTAGTTTGTATGTGGAAGTAAGGAAAAAATATCTTGCCCCAATTGTGGATAAATTTACCCACTGGGATGTAAGGCATAAGCTAACATTTCTATTGAAAGCAGACTCCCTCTTTGATAAGGGCAATTACAGGCTATCTCAAAAGGATGACAGCAATATGAGCCAGTTATATTGAAAAAAATTTCATTGATTGCAAGAAAGATGAGCTGAATTAGAAAGGAGCCAGGTTAATTTTAATTTTTGTAAATATATTGAATTCTTATATCACCAATTTTAATGTTATATATGTTATATTTTTAGACTATTGTTCCTGTAACCGTAAGGTTTTCTTTTAGCCATGTGATCTTTGAAAAGGCCTTTGGGCTATTCAATAAACAACTACAACACTAACCATTCCTCTGTTGTGGGAAATGTTGAACTTTTCCACTTTTGAGCGTATGGTAAACTTGCTGCAGTACACACACACACACACACACACACACACACACGTCAACTGCAGCAAGTTAACCATACACTCAAAAGTGGAAAAGTTTAGCTGATGGTGCATTAATCCAAAAAGAAATTTGTTTTATGGTTTCAATTACACATTAATCTTTAAAATCTTCTGAATTCGCGTGTGTGTTTGCATTCACATGTTTTGGCCTTTTCCATATCTACCATACATGATAAAATTTATTTCTTTATTTATCATTTATTTTATTTTATTCTATGCCACCCCATCTCCCAAAGGACTCAGGGCGGCGTACAATCATAAAAACAGTACAAATACAATACAAAATTAGAAAAGAATTATTTATTTATTTTATTTATTTATAATTGGACTTATATGTTGCCCCTCTCATAAGGACTCGGATGCTCACAATTAAAACACAAGAATAATAAATATTTTAAAAAAGAATTAAATCTGGAAAACCCAATCAATAAAACCATTAAAATAAATTAAAATAAATTAAAAAACCCCAGGAGGTCAGTCCAGCCCAGCCTGTTCAAACAACCAGGTCTTTAGATCAGGAAGGAGCGAAGATCAGGGGCCAAGCGGAGCTCCAAAGAGAGTTGATTCCACAAGGTGGGGGCCGCAACAGAGTAGGCCCTCCCCCGAGGCACCGCCAGCCGACATTGTCTAGCCGACGGCACCCGAGGAGTCCCGTCTGTGCGCGCACAGGGCGTCGGTATTTGATATTGGCAGGAGACACTCCTGCAAGTACCCCGGACCCAAATCATAAAGGACTTTGAATGTTAAAACCAACACCTTGAATCTCACCCGGAGGGCAACCGGTAGGCAATGCAGCTTGTGCAGGAGGGGTGTAACATGGGAGTATTGGGAAGCTCCCATCACAACCTGCCCAGCCGCATTCTGCACCAGCTGAAACCTCCGGATGGTATGCAAGGGCAGTCCTAGATAGAGAACATTGCAGTAGTCAAGTCGGGACATCACAAGTGCATGAGTGATTGTGTGAAGGGCATCTCGTCCAGATATGGGCGCAACTGGCGAACCAGTTGGACCTGGGCAAAAGCCCCCCTGGTCACGGCCCCCACTTGCTCCTCCAAACTAAGCCGTGAATCCAGGAGGACTCCCAGGTTCTGAGCCCTGTCCACAGGGGGCAACACCTCTCCCCCTATGACCAAAGATGGAATCAATTGACTGGGCCGAGATGCCTGTATGGACAGCCACTCAGTCTTGGCCGGATTGAGCTGTAGTCCATTCCTGCCCATCCCGATCCATACCGCATCCAGACACCGGGTCATCATGGAGAGGGCATCACTGATTTGGCTTGGGTTAGAGATATATAACTGGGTATCATCAGCGTACTGGTGATACCTCACCCCAAAGCCACGGATGATCTTGCCCAGCGGCTTCATATAGATGTTGAACAGGAGGGGAGAGAGGACCGACCCCTGAGAAACCCCACAAGTGAGTGCCTCGGGGCCGACCTCTGCCCTCTCACCAACACCGATTGTGAACGCCCCGAGAGGTAGGAGGAGAACCACTGCAGAACAGTGCCCCCCACTCCCAACTCCCTGAGGTGCCGCAATAAGATACCATGGTCGATAGTATTGAAGGCCGCTGAGAGATCTAATAGGACTAGGACAGAGGAAAATACCCTGTCCCTTGCCCTCCAGAGATCATCCATCAGTGCGACCAATGCCGTCTCCATGCTGAACCTGGGTCGGAAGCACGACTGATACGGATCTAGATAGTCCGCTTCCTCCAGGAATAGCGGAAACTGCTGAGCCACCACACTCTCGACAACCTTTGCCAAAAAGCGAAGGTTGGAGACTGGACGAAAGTTCTTTAAAACCGCTGGGTCCAAAGCAGGCTTCTTCAGGAGGGGCCTCACCACCACCTCTTTCAAGGCGGCAGGAAAAGACCCCTCCCTCAGCGAGGCGTTAACAACTGCCCGGAGCCAGCCGCACGTGGCCTGCCTGGAGGCATATACTTGATTGCACGTGTCCAAGATGGAGGACGGGCGCTGAGACGGCTCCGGGGGATGAGTTTCCAGTTTGGCAAGGGGTGCCGATGGGGATTTCCTGGTTGCTCCTTTCCCTACCTGGATTTTGTGGGAGAGTCCGGGTACGGAGTTGGGCTGTTTGCGAGCCAGCTGGGTGGTCGGCAAGTCGCCTTTCGGGCTTTTGTGCTTGCCGACGTCGTCCTTGGCCTGGAGATGGCGGCTGCTGGTGGTTTTTGGGTTGGAGGCTTCAGCAGCTTCGGCGGCCTCGCGACTTCTTCGGCGGCTTTCCTGGCGGCTGCGGCGGCGGCTGCAACGGCTTTGCTGACGGCTGCAGCGGCTACAGGGATGTGCCTTTGGTGCCTGCGGTGTGTTCGGAGGGGCAGGCCGAGCGGCGGAGATGTGGACCCCAGCCTCTTCGCTGGAGGCGGCAGCTGGGGTGGCGGAGGCAGTTGCCTGCCTTGGCGGAGGCTCCGGCTGTGGATCCGTCGGCTGGGGTGGCTGCTGCGATGGCGGAGGCTGTGGAGAGGAGAGAGGCAGCGGCCGAGGACGGTTTCCGGCCGTGATATTGAGTCCTGTGGCCTTGGTGGCCTGACTGTTTTTTGGGGCCACGGAGGCTGCACCGGCCGGAACTATGACAAAGGTGGTGGCAAGTTTGATGGCTACCGCTGTGGATTCTGGGCCAACCAGCGAACCCCTGGACTGTTTGGGGGATGTTTTTCTGGTGGTCCAGGCCCAGGCCCTTGAATGTTCCTCCTCTTCCAATGGCTGGACTGAATTTGGCCGGGTCGGGTGGGCTGTGACTCGCCTAGCAGGGGATGGAACATATACTCCCCTGCGGTTGGCAATTTTCTGTGGCCCTGGACCCTGCCTTCGAGGAGCCCGATGTTTGGGTTCCTTTGGATTTCCCGCCTATCGAACTGGATACTTGACCGCCTGGCTCTTTTCTCTATTTCTACGGATTTCTGTGGAGATATCCATCATCCCTATCCAATGGCCACGGTCCTTAATCACCATCTGGACCTCTCCTTTTTTACCAGGATTCTGATTGGACAGGCCCCATTGTTGTGGGAGGACGATGGGAGGACTATCTCTCTACTGTGGGAGAGTAGAGAGATTCAACATCCGACCCTGCAGTTTTTGAGATTTTTTTGGTTTCCCGCAGTGAGAGAGCGGCTGCCATTTATTACCATCTTCGGTCTCAGAACGGATGTGAGAGACTGGTTTGAGACTGAAACTCTTGACTACTGTAGCCTGTATTCCTCTTTTCTCCATTCGGATTTTTTAACATCTTCACCCGGTTATGTATTGCCATACTTTACTCCGACCCCTTTTATATTATTTTTGCCAACTGTTTTATGGGACCTTACTCGCGCTCGGAACTGTGGGCACTCAGGACTGCGCCCTTGTCCTTGAGTTGGCCCAGGGGACTATCAATAGCTTACCTTGATGACGGATCTTGGGATCCCGAGAGGTGGCATGCTACAATCAATGGGCCAAATTTTAAATTAAGAGTTAAGGGTCGAATCTTAAAATTTTTAATTCGTTGTTTTAAAGGATTAGGGAAGGGGAGGGGGGGGTGCAGGGGTCACTTTGCAGCCCGGGGGGCGGCGGGAGTGTGTGGGGTTGGGGGCCGGTTAGCTCCTTGGTATACTGAGGAGCTCCGGAGGATGAAGCGCCGTCGAAGGGGTTTAGAGAGCAGGTGGAGGTCTACCCATTCCCAATCCGACCGAGCCCAGCTAAGAACCTTTATTAGGACTTACCTGGTAGCTATGAGAGAGGCGAGAAGATCTTATCTCTCCACTCTCATAGTGTCCGCAGATAATCGCCCGGCCGCCCTGTTTCGGGTTACTCGCTCCCTCCTTCGGTTGGAGGGGGGATCGGACCCGTTGCGGGGTAAGGCTGAGGAATTTGTGCAATATCTGTCGGATAAGATTGCTCGTATTCGGGACGGGTTATCCTCCGATTTGCAGTGGTCTGAGGAAGGGGGTGCAGGGAGTCTGGCTATTGTTATCTGGGATGAGTTCGATCTGGTTTCCGAGGATGAAGTGGACAGGATTATGCGGCGAATGAGTTCCACCACATGTTTGTTGGACCCATGTCCCTCCTGGCTGGCTTATGCCGCCAGGGAGGCCACCTGCGGTTGGCTCCGGGCAGTTATCAACGCTTCCTTAAGGGAGGGTGTCTTTCCCACCGCCTTGAAAGAGGCGGTGGTGAGACCCCTCCTGAAGAAGCCTGCCCTGGACCCGACTGTGTTAGACAACTTTCGTCCAGTCTCCAACCTTCGTTTTCTGGCGAAGGTTGTTGAGAGTGTGGTGGCTCAACAGGTTCCGCTTTTCCTGGATGAAGCGGACTACCTAGATCTGTATCAATCGGGCTTCCGACCCGGGTACAGCACGGAGACAGCATTGGTCGCGCTGATGGATGATCTCTGGAGGGCTCGGGATAGGGGTTTTTCCTCTGTCCTGGTCCTATTAGACCTCTCAGCGGCTTTTGATACCATCGACCATGGTATCCTTTTGCGTCGCCTTGAGGGGTTGGGAGTGGGGGGCACCGTTCTTCGGTGGTTCTCCTCCTACCTCTCAGGGCGGTTGCAATCGGTGTTGGCGGGGGGGGTCAGGTCGTCCCCTAGGGTGCTCTCTTGTAGGGTCCCTCAGGGGTCAGTCCTTTCCCCCCTTTTATTTAACATCTACATGAAGCCGCTGGGTGAGATCATCCGTGGTTTTGGGGTGAAATTCCATCAGTACGCTGATGATACTCAGCTGTACATTTCCACCCCAGGCCAGATCAGTGATGCCCTCTCCCTGATGACTCAGTGCTTGGATGCGGTACGGAACTGGATGAGCGGGAACATGCTTCGACTCAACCCGGCCAAGACTGAGTGGCTGTGCATACCGACGTCCAGGACCATCCATCTTTGGCCATAGGGGGAGAGGTGTTGCCCCCTGTGGATAGGGTGGGGAATCTGGGGGTCCTCCTGGATGTACGGCTCCGGTTGGAGGAGCAGGTGGGGGCCGTTGCCAGGGGGGCCTTTGCCCAGCTCCGCCTTGTTTGACAACTTCGCCCTTTTCTGGACCGGGACGCCCTGTGCACAGTCACTCATGCCCTTGTTACCTCTAGGCTCGACTATTGCAACGCTCTCTATTTGGGACTGCCCTTGCATACCATCCGGAGATTGCAGCTGGTGCAGAATGCGGCGGCGCGGGTGGTGATGGGAGTTACCCGATTCTCCCATGTGACCCCCCTCCTGCGCTGCCTGCATTGGTTGCCGGTTGCACTCCGGGTGAGATTCAAGGTTTTAGTGCTAACATACAAAGTCCTTCACGACATGGGTCCTCAATATTTAAGGGAGCGTCTTCTTCCAATGTCGAATACCGATCGCTCTGTGCGAGCTCATAGGCAAGGACTCCTCGGGGTCCCGTCGGCGGGCCAATGCCGTCTGGCGGTTCCCTGACGACGAGCCTTTTCTGTCGTGGCCCCTGACCTTTGGAATCAACTGCCTTTGGAGCTCCGCCTGGCCCCTGACCTCCGCACCTTCGCCTGAGTTGAAGAACTGGTTATTTGACCAACCCGGGCTGTGACCCTTTGGGGAGGGTTGTTTTTTTAATTATTTTATAAATGTTTGGACTTATAATTTAATTTAATTGTTTTTTAATGTATTTATTGTCTCTTGTTTTTAGTTGTAAGCCACCCCGAGTCTTCGGAGATGGGGTGGCATATAAGTTCAAATAATAAATAAATAAATAAATAAATATACCATCCAGGAAGGACACAGGTCCAATAAACATGTGGTGGAACTCAATTAAATATGAAACCCAATAAATTAAACATTAATAAAAAACAATTCACTAAAAAACCCCATCCCCTCCATCAGTCCAGGTTGGCAAGTTGGAACAGCCACGACGGAAGGATTGGAGGTCAGGGGTCACCCGAAGCTCCAGGGGCACCTGATTCCATAGGGTGGGTGCTCCCACAGAGAAGGCCCTACTCCTAGGGGTTGCCAGCTGACACTGTCTGGCTGACGGCACCCCAAGGAGGCCCTGCCTATGGGTGCGCACAGGACGTTGGGAAACGGTTACTGGTAGCAGGGTCTCCCGCAAGTACCCCGGTCCTAAGCCATGTAGGGCTTTATAGATCAGTACCAGCACCTTGAATCTCACCCAGAGGGCAATTGGTAACCAGTGCAGCTCACGCAGGAGGGGTGTAATATGGGAGTATCGGGACGCTCCCATCACAACCCGCGTCGCCACATTCTGGACAAGTTGGAGCTTCCAAGTGGTCCTCAAGGGCAGCCCCATGTAAAGAGCACTGCAGTAGTCCAAACGGGAAATGATGAGCGCATGAATGACCGTACGTAGGGCATCTCGGACACAAAATTTCTTTTGTGTTGTTAATATTTCCAGCAAAGATTATCTTTGTGTATACTAAACAATTTCTCCGGTGACAAATATTAATGATAACATCATTTGATAAAAGATCTCTTTTAAGGCTAAAACATAATGTAAATGTCAATGCTTTCAACAACACATTTTCCCATTGATTCATTTGTATATTGTGTCCAAAGGTTTTAGCCTATTTTAGCATACATACTTGTTCTTCAGTCTCATATTTCAAAAATAGTGTTTATATTTTACCAATAATATGTTTATCATTTGTACAGGAGTCTATTTCAAACATAGTCTTGCATTGTTCAAAACCATAAAATGGTTTTTATCCACTTTAAAGCTTTCTGATACATAAGACATGCATAAAGAAAACAATTGACATGTATATCCTATTGTCAAATCTTCTCTAGATTTTATTTTACAATCCCCTCTAGTATATCACAATAAGATAGCATTTATATTTACTTACACTTTCCTATATATAAAATGCTTTTTGTGTTGAAAGTCACAATATTGTTTTTGTGTACAACCTAGATTTACATTTTCTCATTACTCTAAAAATGGCCTGCTTGACATGATTTTAGAAATCTACATTAACTTTAGTTCTCTGATACCATAAGTATCCATGCCACCCAAATCTCAGATCATGCCTTCTAACTTCAGTAGCCTTGTATTTCTTAGCAACACCCACTCAAAACAGGTATTGTCTGAAAAAAGAATAACATTCTAAGTAAAACATTTTTCTTAATCACAAAAATTCTCCCCAACAGTGCCAATTGTGCTTTATCTTGTCTTAACATATTTTTAACTTCATTCCACATTTTAACATAGTTATTTTCAGATAACTTTGTCACAATAATAACCAAGTATGTTACCTTCTTCTCAATCTTAAAACTCTCTTTATTCAGTAGTTGTTTGATTTTGTATCATTTTTTGTTAACATCTTTGTTTTCTGTTTGTTAATCTTGAACCCAGGTAACACTCCAAATTGTTTTAATTAAAAACAATTAATTAAAAGTTTAATTAAAAGTTTGACTAAGAGCTAGTTTTGTCTACTGGTTAAGGTACCAGATTAGAAACTGGGAGACTGTGATTTCTAGTGCGGTGTTATGCATGAAAGCCAGCTGGGTGGCTTTCGGTCTAACCCATCTCATATGATTGATGTGTGAGAAAAAGGAGGAGAAAGAAATATTAGATACTTTTGCTGCCATGAGTTATTTCTAAAAATAATAAGATATATAATAAAGCAGGACAAGTATAGATAAATAAACGAATTTCCATTTAAAGAGTTTGCCCAAAACCAAGTTCAAGTCATCCACAAAAGATCTTACTTTATATGATATTTTTTTATTTTTTATGCTCACAATCCTCTCATCTTTTGTCTCTGTTCATTATTTCAAGAACTAAAATAAAGAGAAGAATGGGCAATCTTATTCCATTTTGCATTTCAATATATCTCATATGGTTTGATTAAATCTCCATTAACAATTATTTGTGCTGTCTGTGAAATATAAATATATTTCCTCTACTTTATAAAATTCTTTGCAAAATTTATATATTCCAGAATTCTAAAAAAATTAATTCAAATTTATTTCCATTTGTCTTATCATTAACACGAAGAACTGTTGCTGTAAAATCTTAATTTGCTAAGAAATACCTGTGTTCCTTGAGGAAATTTTTAATTCTTCTTTTCTTTTGGTGTTGTCCAAAATGTTTTGTGTTTTTCTTGCCTCTTTTTCTTATGTTCAGAATTATGTTGCATCAAGTTACCTCTAATAAAGAGTTTACTTTCATTCTAGACTATTCTCAACAGTGGTGGGATTCAATTTTTTTACTACCGGTTCTGTGGGTGTGGCTTGGTGGACGTGATGTGGCTTGGTGGGCGTGGCTTGGCTTAGTGGGCATGGCAGGGGGAGGATACTGCAAATTTCCCATTCCCTCCCCACCCCACCCCACTAACCTGCTTTCCAGCTTAGTTCTGCTGTGCAGGGCAACAAAAGAAGAATAAAAGAAAAAGAAGCCAATCAGCTGGGACTCGGGAGGCAGAGAATAAATGGGGGCAGAGCCAGTCAGAGGTGGTATTTTTCGGTTCTCTGAACTGCTCAAAATTTCTGCTACTGGTTTTCCAGAACTGATCAGAACCTGCTGAATACCACCTCTGATTCTCAAATCAATATAAGTATTTTTTTTTTAAAAAATCCCTTTAATTTCTTTTCACAATTCTTAACATTTTCTTCTTTCTGAAACAGTCCTTAATTCAGTTTCCAATTAAAAGAACCAGATTCCAATTATAAACCAGAATCACAAGATTATGATGTGAAATCAACTTTTCGTCAATTCCCTTGCTTTGTTAATTCAGTTTTAAAAAAATAATTAGGAAATGGTTGGAATGATTGGAAATGAACAATTAAGGATCAATGGAAACCAAGAAAAAAACTTATTTCAGGAAGGATTTGATGAAATGACCAATCTTAATACTACTACCTGAGACAATACCAAAGAACATGTTTTTTTCAGTGGAGTTTCTAAGACTATTTACTGGCGAGATCATTTACAGACTTATTTTGAGTAAACATATTGTGGCTCTCAACTTAATACTCCTTTCTGATTCAGCAGTGCATTAACTTTCTTTTGTTTTTGGAGGCTAGTGTTAAGGAATTGTAATAAGATGTGGCATTTTATTATGTGCCATTTGGTCTCATACTAACAATTCTGTTTTGGGTTATTGCAGAAAAGCAAAAATTTCATAATACTAAGCAGTTGTAATGTAGAAAGTACCACAGTAGCAGAGGTCAGAGGGAAGAGATTTGCGCAGGTGCTCTTGGTGACATCTGGGGTGAGGTGATTTTTATAATATAGAATTTTAGTTTGGTAATTATTACTTTTCATAGTACATAAATTAGTAGAGCAATCCTATATTATGACAAGGAATGGTACAGTGACAGCACAACTATCAGATGCATTGCTATGGCTAAAGCAGAAGGCAAGTTGGATAGAATCAAGGTTTACTACAGCAGTTGTGAGATTGTGGCAGGAGAATAAGCTGATCCATGTCTTAACATGCCTGAATACTATCAGGGTAATATTTTTAATGACAGGCCTTTCCACAAGCATACAACTGGACTATAACAACATATGAAGATTGGTTGTGCGCTACCTGCACCAACAACATACTTTTTTTTTCTTCAGTGGTAATCGGACTACTATAAAGTGAGCATTTTTACATATGATTGGAGCAGCATGAAACACTACTACATCTAAGTCTCATTTCAATTTTTCTGCCTTGAGCTGCTCTGCATATATATTCCAGAAGTAAATTAATTTTCCCAGTGCATTGAAATTTCATTGAAACCCCCAACAGTCATGGGTCTATCAGAGTTGGTCACAGGGACAAAATGTTATATGTTTAACATGTTAATTTCATCTCTTCTTTTTATCAGGGAGGTACCCTATGAACTGTGATTTCAGACTTCCTGTTGTCATTGATGGACTACAAGATTATTTAGATTGACCATTTGAGATGATTTACAAGAAGATTTGAGAGCTGCATGCAATGAGATTTCATTTTTATGTATGCTGTTTAGTGTACATTCAAAGTGACAATTTATGTTTTTGGATCAGTCTTGATTCTTCTACTAATGTAGAATGAACAACAGGGGTTTCTGTAAATCTTATGATCCTATTCAATCAATTTCAATTTATGATGGTCAATGAAGTTGGGAGTTTTGTTCCAATAACATGATCTGTCGATGGCTTGTAAATTCCTATGCCCTAGCGATCCTTAATTCTTTTCTTAAAAGCATACATTGGATCAGAATTGGGCAGTTACAATCTGGTCTCTCATCTCCTGTGGATGGGTAAGGCAATTGCTATTGTCTTCTCAGCTGTAGACAATTGTGGTGGAAAGTTATTATCTTGAAGCATTGGAACTGACTTCAAGACTGACTAGTACATTTTAGATAATGCCGGTTACAAATACCTGCTCCTCAAAACACAAGCTATTATCTCTCCCAGAACTATTATCTCCATTCTGTCCTCAGGGCTTTTCAATAACTATGAAAACTTTTTGGAAGAAACCTATTTCTGTAATATCTTCAGGTAATGATGTGGTTCAATATCGGCCTGAAACTGTAAATGGGTATGATGAGGACTAATAAATTGAAGCTAAAGGAAAAAGGTGAATAACGTGCTTATTGTACAGAGTCCAGTAAACAGATTAACAAAGGTAATGTCCAAACAGAATTTTTCAAGACCAAAAATATTTGTACATAAAATTATGAGATAAAATAAAACTTTGTTGTAATTTTCAAGGAAATTGTTGTTTGGAATGGGGTTACACTTACCAAATTGTAATATTGTTGGAGGAATGTTTTTAGATCCAAATCTCTTTCTGGCCTTCCTGTAGCTTCAGTTGTGCACTTTCATGTTACAAGGTTTGATTACTGCAGTATACTATGGGGCTGCTTATCTTTATTATTCAGAATCTTCAGTTTGTAGAAAATTAAACCTGAGAGATGTTATCCATATATTGATGAGAGCCAAATCTGTAGCATCTTTAGGAAATGCACAACTTTTCTGGCTTCTTGTTTCAGTTGATAACAAGGTGAATGAGGAATAAATATACTGAGGTATTCATTGTAACTGCAAGGTTGCAATAGTCTTTCCATTCTCTGCAGGGTTTTCGCCTCTAGAAGAAATAAATAACTCATTTAGGGGTGATGCTGATCAGGACAACCTTTATTAGCTGTGGCTGATACAACAACTTTGTTTATTTTAAGCATATTCTCTGAAAATAGCTGTGCAAGTATTGGTGATTCAGGTTTGAATGTTTTAGTAAGCTGTTTTTATGGCTCTAGTTCACAAGTTAATGTTTCTACAAAACGCAGAAAGCAAAGGCTAGCATTAGAAAGTTTCAAAGAACTATATTGGGAGATTGTCCATTTCTGAGCAGAGTAGTTATTTATAAAGGTCTACTTGGTCTCACTGTTATCCTAGATAATGATCTTGACTACTTAAAGTCATCTGTGAAGTTTGCCTATAGTAACTGCTGGATTGTCTAGCAATGATTTGGAGATGGGCCTGCTTTGTAGCTCATCTGATCTCTGAAAGTGCTCTCTGATGAACTGAAGCAGCTGATCCTCTATTTCGCATTTAAAGAAGCACATGCGTATGTACAGTGCATGTGTGTGTGTGTGTGTGTATGAATATAAATGAAGGTTGAGACTTCTAATTGTTGATTAAACTTCATTTCTAATGCTTTATTTTGATTACCATTATAATGTTTTAGAATATGAAACAATAATTTTATAATTGCAAGTAAAAAATTAATTATAAAATTAATTTTAAAATGTCTTATGTCAGTTTTATGTTTTTATTGTAATCAGACATGGGAGTTTAGTTGCTGGTGGTATAAAAATGTTTTACTTTTATTTTTTTTAATTAAAAACTCTCTGATATTTATTAGAAGAATGCTTAGTTTTTGCTGAATTCTCCTCACTATCTTTATGAAAAGTCTAATACAGTAGGTTTTGCAGTTAATATATGCCAGTTTTGTTTTGAAACAAAATAAGAATATTCAGTAAAAAGAAAGTAGCCTATATCATTTTTGGAAGTATTTTAATGTTCAGTTCATATAAAAAAGTGAAGCATTATAATGTTGTGCTATACTGTTGTGGCAGATAAAGAAAAAAAGATAGGGTTAGTATTGTCGAACAACTGAATCAAATTCTCAGTTCTATACAAATCAAAAGCTCCAATATAACTTTTGCTAATCAGTGTGACATAAAGAAGGCTTGTGTCTTGTCTATATCTAGAGTTTCACCATTCAAATGTATCAGGTATCTCTCATTGTGTATTAAACTTGAGAAGCTCAGAGCAGCAGATCCTGAGGAAATTCCTTTCATAATGCACTGTAGAAATAATTGTGCACAGAATATAAAAGACTTGGTAACACAACTTTGTATGATCTCAAATTAAGTTTATATATGAGAATTGTGTTTATATACTGGGTGCAGAATAATATATTTACCACATGTTAATATTCCTTTGTTATGTTATGAATAAATTCAATTAGTCCACAGGGCTGCCATTTTAAATTGGTTGATTTATCAATGAAGCCTTTATTTGATTAATTGGTGAGGTCAAATTTAATCAATGACACTGTTTTAAGGTGCTATATGCTTATTTTTTGAAGCTACTATGGTTGTGGTATGTTTTTCAATAGAAAAGAAAAAGAAATATATATATCTTTAATAGATGAGTTGCATTTTAATAAATGTTCTTATTTTCTTTTATTAGTTTGAAAAAGCATATCTACTATGCTCATAACTGTTTACAGGTAGTGCTCAATCTGTGATGGCAATTGGGACTGGAATTTCCATCATTGATGATATAATAAAGCTTGACATGACTTGACCATATCACTTAATGATGGCAATCATGGCACTCCCCATTGCTGTTGTTAACTGAATCCAATCAGTTATTAGCCCAGGATCCATCCCAATCCAAAACATTCATGACTTGATCTCTTCCAGTCTTGAGCCCTAGTAGAAGGTAAGGGATTGCCTTCTATTTAATTATTTCCAACCTCCTGTTGTTTCCCATATATGTCCTTTTGGTTGCTCTGCATCCCAGCTTGCCCCAGAACTGTATGGCTCTGGGGCTGCTTGCCACTGCGAATCAGGGGCTTCTTGGCATGTTGCAGTTCTGCAGTTATGAAAAAGCACCTCCCTGCAGCCCTACACACTGCTGCTCTCAGCTCCTCTTTATCATTGTCTTGCTCCCACTGCTGATGGGACATGTCCAGCTT
Source organism: Naja naja (assembly GCA_009733165.1). Classification (NCBI taxonomy): domain Eukaryota; kingdom Metazoa; phylum Chordata; class Lepidosauria; order Squamata; family Elapidae; genus Naja; species Naja naja. The sequence goes on from CM019148.1 coordinate 314,324,223, forward strand.
GGCCCTTCATGACCTGAGTTGGGCCTGTAACAATCTGGGATAGGCCCATGACCACCAGCTAATGAACTCTTGGGCTGCTTCTGAGGCCACACCCAGGGATGGCAGAACTAACCCTAACCCCTAGAACCAGGATTTTGGGAAATTCCACTGCCAGCCCTCCAGCAGCTCAGGCAGGGATGTTGCTACACAGCAGGGAGGCATACTAGCAACAATCCTAACTCAGAGGTGGTATTCAGCAGGTTCTGACCAGTTCTGGAGAACCGGTAGCGGAAATTTTGAGTAGTTCAGAGAACTGGCAAATAACACCTCTGACTGGAGATTTTACAGTATCCTTCCCCTGCCATGTCCACCAAGCCATGCCCACAGAACCGGTAGTAAAAAATTTGAATCCCACCACTGTCCCAACTGATCCTGTGAGCCCAGCTTCAGAAGTTTCTCACAGAAACTTGTTGAGCAAGACCCCTGAAAGGCAAAAGAGACTCTCTGATAACTGCTGGCACCCATCTCCCCTACCCTAGGGTCTTGGCTGATGAAACCCCTGAAACCTAACTAGACACATTTCCAAGAGGGGAACCTTCCCTTTGTAGTCAGCCAAGTCTTGGTGATGCATGCCAGATCAGTTCACTCTTCCTCAATGAGATCTTGAATAAAGGGAGAAGTTGAGTGAAGGGCATCAGAAACATAGAGCATAGGGAGCCAAAAGAATAGAGATGAGGGGAAAATAGGTAGGAGTTGAAGCACCTGTCTCTATGTGAGTGCAGGTAAGCTGTCAAATATTTAAACTTTGATTAAATGTATGTGGGGGTGCTGCAATGACCATAACTTTGAGGTATAGTACCGTTTGTTCAGCATTGCTGTAACTTCAAACACTTATGAATGAATGGTGGTAACTCTATGACTATCTTATTTGCATGTATTTATGCACTTTAAATCAGATTCAGAACATATGCAATCAATATTCAGCTCAGTTAAATTGAGTTGGTGAATTTTTGCTCATTATCAACTCTAACTGCAGATTTGTTGCCAAATCAGTTCAGAAACTTCAGTGTATTGAAAAGTACATTAGAATTCTGGTTATAGTAAGCTGAAGTCAACATAGGTTTTTAGAAATCAATATTCTTACCACAGAGGCAAGAATGAAGATCACCAGAGAGAATAAATTTGCTATTTTTGAGAGATTCTAGGGAGTGTCAGTGGTCAGCTAGCTTCCTGTAAAACTCTATTTGTATTGTTGGGTCTTAATTGAGATTACAGGTAGTCCTCATTAGTAATTATAATTGAGGAAAAGAATTAATCATAATCATAAAACAAAGAATCATGTGACCAATCCTACTTGTGAGTTCAGTTGGATTCATTCTGGTTGTGGTCATAAAGGTAATTGAACACACTTGATGTCATGTGTGACTCCTGATGACTTTCCCTTTGACTTTGCTTGCCATAAGCCAGCAGTGAAGGTTGCAAATGATGATCACATGACTATAAGTCTCTGTGACTGTTGGAACACTGCAATAGCCACAACTACAAAGACTTAAGTCTCCTTGTTCAGGGCTGTTATAACTTTGAATGTTTGCTCAGTGAGGGTTACTCTTTGATGATTCTGCACTTCATACTGACCTCTCCCAGTAGATTTAGGTAGGTGTTAAAGAAGAAAAGAAAGATATTAGAGCCCTGAATCACTGTGAAAGTCAGAGATTTAGGAATAGCTTGGTCTCATCTTCTGTGGCACCAGCTGAAATTGCCCCTGTAAGAAGGCAAAACAGAGCTCTCACTAGACTTGTCTAGAAGGATATCATGGTCGATGGTATTGAAGGCTGCTGAGAAGTCAAGAAGAACAAGTATTGATGTAATATCACCCATGCAATCTGACTATAGGTCATCATTGATCACTGATCTTCAGAAAAATAAGCTCTTCCTCTTCTTAAGAAAAGTTTTGCCTGAAGAAATTTACTATTAACAGCTATTTATTTAATGTGACATTTAAATTGAAAATATGCAGATACTATACTGCAGTTCAGTGCTTTGTCCTCATTCCTACCGTAGGAAAAATATGGTAACAACTTTTTCAATCAATATGCTTGGCCATGTGCACTAGAAGGAAAAATCATTGAGGCATATAGAACTTCAGTGTACATTTCATAGAATATTTTTCTCAAAGGCTTCTCAAAATGAATTAGAGGTATAACATTGTATTTTAAGTAAAATATTCCATTGTGGCTATTTTTGTATAATTTTCTGTCTCTTCTTTATTTTCTTTTTAGTACTTACGTCTGATCATGGAGTGTAATAAAGTTTATCTGTTCTGTCTAGTCCAGTATGCTTGTTCTTATTAGATTTTTCAGAAAGTAATGCCGAAAATTACATTGTTTCTGACACTGGAGTAATATATTGTCAGTGTAACTTGTATGTCATTCTAGGAGGAGATGAGCAGTTTCTAAAACGATAAATAAAAACAAATAACTATAATGAGCTAGCAGTAACTAGGAGCCATTAATAATTTTATCCTTTAAAAAATTACCTAATTTCTTTTTAATGTCATCCAAATTGTTGGCCATCACTATTTCTGGTTTAGGTTCATTAGATGATTACAGCTCCTAATATTAGGAGAATGGTAGAACTTGTCTCTGCCCACCATCTGTATAACATATGATTTTACATAATCTCTTCTTACCTTACTCTCCCCTTTTCTGTTAAAAAGTCTCAAGCATGACTTATTTTATAAAGGAATTGCTGTAGCCCCTGGTCACTTTGGTAACACTCTACATATATTATCACTATCCTTTATTGTAACTTTTTAGAATTTTTCAACATGGTTCATAGATCCTATATAAAGTGAGTAATATCAGTTACATAGGTTCATCAGTTGGTAACAGTATCTTATGATAAGTCTTTTACTGAAGATAGCTCAGAAGTTTACAATTTTTTAGAGTTTAGTAATGAATAGAGCTGGAAAAAAATGAATTTGAAGTTTAAAAGCCAAATAATGCGATTGAAATACACTTTATAGTACTTGAAGTACAAAACCTTCTGGGTTAAATTTTATATTGCTCACATTGCTGTACAGATTTGAAGTAATTAGAAGCTGGACTTTCATCTCTTTATCCTACACCACTAGTAGATTAAAAAACACAACATGAACTAAAGCCCCGTTGAGAATTGCCTGGGTCTATGTCAAGATGGTTGCAATCAGAAAGTAATTCAGAGTGCTGGCAATGGAGATGATTGATTCCAGCAAAATGATGAGTAGGAACCAAAACAAATTTTAAACCCAAAGCCTAGCTTTGCATTTGATTGATTGATTGATTGATTGATTGGATTTATATGCCGCCCTATCTCCCGAAGGAGTCAGGGCAGCTCACAACACTAAAAACACAAAATACAAAATTTAAAATTACTAAAAAATATTAAATAAGAACCCAAACAATATCTAAAATCCAACAAAACTCCAGATAAAAACCCATAAAAACCCACCCCTCAATCCAGGCTGGCCTGTTGGAACAACCATGTCTTCAGCTCGCGGCGGAAGGAACAGAGGTCAGGGGCCAACCAAAGCTCCAGAGGTAACTGATTCCACAGGGTGGGTGCTCCCACAGAGAAGGCCCTACCCTGGGGGTCGCCAGCCGACACTGTCTAGCCAACAACACCACAAGGAGGCCCTGTCTGTGGGAGCGCACAGGGCAATGGGCAGATGTTGCTGGCGGGAGGCGTTCCCTCAAATACCCCGAACCTAAGTCATGTAGGGCTTTATAGGTCAATACTAGCATGTTGAATCTCACCCGGAGGGCAACCGGCAACCAATGCAGCTCATGCAGGAGGGCTGTAACATGGGAGTATCGGGATACTCCCATCACAACCTGCACAGTTGAAGCCTCTGAGTGGTCCACAAGGGCAGCCCCATGTAGAGAGCATTGCAGTAGTCAACCCGGGAGGTAATGAGTGCCTGAGTGACCGTACGTAAGGCATCTCGGTCCAGAAAGGGGCACAAATGGCACACCAGGTGAACCTGGGCAAATGCCCCCATGGTCACGGCTCCCACCTGATCCTCCAAACCAAGCCGTGCATCCAGGAGGACACCCAAGTTGCGCACCCTATCTACGGGGGGCAACACCTCTCCCCCCATAACTAATGATGGCACATCCTGGCAAACCCGAGATGCCGGTGCATACAGCCACTCGGTCTTGGAAGGGTTGAGCCGAAGCCTGTTCCTCCCCATCCAGATCCGCACCACTTCCAGGCACTGGGACATCAAATCGAGGGCATCACTTATTTGGTTTGGGGTGGAGATAAAAAGCTGGGTATCATCAGCATACTGGTGATACCTCACCCCAAAACCATGGATGATCTCACCCAGCGGCTTCATATAGATGTTGAAGAGGAGGGGAGAGAGGACCGACCCCTGAGGAACCCCGCATGAAAGGGGTTTCAGGTCAACCTCTGTCCTCCTGCCAACACCGACTGTGAACAACCCGAGAGGTAGGAGGAGAACCACTACAAAATGGTGCCTCCCACTCCCAGCCCCCCGAGCCGACGCAGTAAGATACCATGGTCGATGGTATCAAAAGCTGCTGAGAGATCTAACAGGACCAGGACAGGGGAATAACCCCTGTCCTGAGCCCTCCAGAGATCATCCACCAGCGTGACCAATGCCGTCTCCGTGCTGTACCCGGACCTGAAACCCGATTGGTATGGATCTAGATAATCAGTTTCTTCCAGGAACCCCGGAAGCTGACTAGCCACCACCCTCTCAACAACCTTCGCAACAAAGCGAAGATTGGAGACAGGATGAAAGTTGTTCAAAATGGCTGGGTCCAAGGCAGGCTTCTTAAGGAGGGGCCTCACCACCGCCTCCTTCAAGGCGGCAGGGAAGGATCCCTCCCTCAATGAAGCGTTGACCACTGCCTGGAGCCGGCCACATGTGACCTCCCGGGTGGCAAAAAACAGCCAGAAGGGACACGGGTCCAGTAAACACGTGGTGGAACTCAGCCTCCGCATGATCCTGTCCACTTCCTCTGGAGTCACAGGCTCAAACTCTTCCCAGATAACATCCACAAGACCCACCGCTCCTCCATCATCAGGCTCTAGCCAGTCGGAGCCCAAGCTGGCATGGATCTGAGCGATCTTATCCAGCAGATGCTGACTAAACTCCTCGGCTCGCCCTTGCAGAGGGTCCTCTCTCTCTCCCTGACTAAGCAGGGAATGGGCGACCCCAAACAGGGCAGCCGGACAGTTATCTGCGGATGCAATGAGAGCAGAGAAGTAAGCATACTTCGCCACTCTCATCACCGCAAGATAAGATCTCATGAAAGATCTTAACTGAGCTCGGTCAGATTCGGATTGACTGGACCTCCAACTGCTCTCTAGGCCCCTCCTCTGGCACTTCATCTCTTGGAGCTCCATGGAAAATCAGGGAGCCAACCGAGATCTGCAGTGGGTAAGGGGCTGCAAAGGGACAAAGCGGTCATGGGCCTCTGAGGCAGCTCTTTGCCAGGCGTCCAGCAGTGGCTTGACCGAGCTGTGGGCAAGGGAGGCAGGAAATAACCCAAGCGCCATCTGAAACTCACCTGAGTCCATCAGGCGCCTGGGGCGGAACCACCTGGTCGGTTCCGCATCCCAGCAATGAGGGGCAGCATAATGGAAGACTAGCCGGAGGAGATAAAGATCAGTCCATGACAGGGGTTGAATAGTTGGTGAACCCCCACCTAGATCATTACACCACTGTCTGGAGTCAAAAACCAGGTCGAGCGTGTGCCCCCCTCCATGGGTCGGACCCTGAATTATTTGGGTCAGGTCCATAGCCATCATGGAAGCCATGAACTCCTGTTCCATCCTTGACGCCCCACCGAGAGAAGGCAAGTTGAAATCCCCCAAGACAAGAAGTCTGGGGAACTCAACCACCATCCCTGAAAGGACGTCAAGGAGCTCAGGCAGGGCCGTTGTCATGCAACTGGGTGAAAGGTATGTGAGCAACAAACCCAGCTGACCACCAGGGCCCAGCCTCAGGGGGAGAGATTCACACCCGCCTACCTGCAGAACAGTGACCTTCCTCGGACAAAGGGTCTCCCTAATAACAACTGCCACTCCCCCGCCCCTACCCTGGGCTTGAGGTTGGTGTAGCACCCGGAAACCTGGAGGGCATAAGTCACACAGCGGGACTTCTCCCTCTGAGCCCAACGAGGTCTCCGTGATGCAAGCCAGGTCCGCATGCTCCTCCGTTCACAGATGAGGGGAGCTTTGTTCATCATGGACCTGGCATTCACATAAACCAACCTGAGCACAGGGGCCTGATCTCCTGTACCCCTGGGGAAATAGGCAGAGACCAGAGCACGCCACCGCTCAAAGAAAGTGGGGGCGTGCTCCCAAACCCTGATTCGACCCTCTGCCTCTCCATCTCCTGCCATTCCCAATCACCATGGGGATTGCAAACCCCACCCTCTCCTCTGGAGCCCTGGAGCCCCCCACTCCATCCCCCCTCCACCAAGACCCGTTCCCGACCTGGACAAAGATTGACTTTGGCACGGCAGAACCCCCCAAGTTCCTCCTGAGACCTACACCCCACCCCCTCCCTAACCATTTAAGAATTTAGTTAAGAAATTGATTAACCACCCCTTGCTATCCTTTAACCAATTAAAATCCCTGTTTGTGCCATGCCACCTCTCGGGATCCCAGGATGTGTCCTCAAGGCAGGCCCTCGGTAGTCCAGCAGGCCACCTCAGGGACAGGGGGACATTCCCCAGGGCCCGCAGCTCCGCAGTCGAGTATGTTATTACAGTCATAAATAATCATAAAATAGTCCATAGATAGGAGTGGGAGATGGTAAACAAAAAGCTGGATGATAAAGCCATCATGTCCAGGACCAAAACAACCCCCCTGGTGTCAAAGAGTTTCTGACCCCGACCGCCCTCTCACATCTAGTCAAGGGGACCAAGATGGAAAGGTCAACCACCGCCCTCTTACTACGGTGGCAACTCCTAGCGCCGGGCCTAAAGTCATCCCATAGCCAGGTGGGATTGGCAAAACAGTCACTGCTGCCCTCTCACTGCAGCAGGCTGACGAGCAACACCCCAGTGCCCTCTCACCGCAGCGGGGCCCGCCAACCCCACCAACCCGAACAGACAAGCAGGAGGGCAAAAGTAGCTTCAGGTCCAGTCTTCAGTATAGTTTCTGGTCCACATCACAGCAGGGTCCAAACCACAATCACGACATTTCCACGAAGGGTACAACATAGCAGCAGCACAGCATACCACTCGCAGCAAACTGCAGGTAGCAGTTCAAATTAGACATTTTGATTCACCCTGATTATCTCTTGCTAAGCTTCAAAATAGCACTTTCTGCTGTCACAAGTAATTTTCATATTCCGCATTTATTCAAAATGAAGACAACCCTACCCTGAAGATATCCCCTTTAAAAAGGGGAAGTATAGAGACAGACAACAATATATCTAAATGTAGTCAAAAACCCTATACAGTGATCAGCTTGTTTATCTTATTAATCAAGGGTGTCAACTCCAGGTAAAATCATTTCTGGGCATTCCATTCTCCCTTAGAACCTGATAAATATCTGCATGCATGTCCATATTTGTATGTTTGAATATACATCTGCTAGAAGCTGTTCTCCCCAAAAAAGGCAGCGACAAAACCAAACAGCTTTATTTTTACCAGACACTTAAGATGATGCAACTCCTTCCACAAATATAATTAAATAAAATTGATTATATTACTTTTTACATATGATCAATTTAAAAATTTATTGCATCTAGAATTTGTGCTTGAAGTAAGCAAATCTATAGAGAATAATATAAACAGACCTCACTTAAAAAAAGGAAGAAATTCCTTTTTTTTCTTTTTTAGTATATTCAAGTATTCCATGCCCTTTCCAAAATACTTATTTATCCTTCATATCTTGTCTTTGAAGACTTTTATCTGGGAATTGAATGTGATTTTTCTGCATGGCCAGAAAAAAAAATCACATGAATTTCCTCAATGTGATCTCCTGAGTCATGGATTCTTCGGCCCTATATAAAAGCTAGGGTTTCTATTTATTCAGATGAGTAGCATCTCATTCTTCCATCCCTACAATAATAGATTTACTAGTTGCCTTTTTAGAGACTGTGTCAAAATTGATTTTCTCATGCCAAGTCAAAATACTTTATATAGGATTTAGTACTGAATAATATATGTTTCAGCAGTAACTGAGGTGAGTTTGAAGAATGAGATCTTTAGATGAACTATCTACTGTAACTTGACTTCTTTGATTGGACTTCACCCTGGAAAGCCCACAAACCTAGTAGCTTCTAGCAGTGGAAGCTTCTCCATTGTCAATCACATGGGGAATTTCTACCTTTCTGTGCAGTTCAAGATAGCCCTGATTATTGAGTAAGCAGAGAGAACCCTCATTGCACAATTATTGCAATTCTCTGTTTGTAATGTTGGACCTTGTTCTCTGAGCATTTTGGAAACTAATATTTTGAAATAATATCTACTTAACCAACTATTACTAAAACATTTTATATATTTTTATATATATGTATGTATATATATATGTGTGTGTGTGTGTGTGTGTGTGTGTGTATATATATATTTGTTTTCGTAGATTTTCACGGGTAAAGGTATGTAGGTCTTGGTGTATTGGTCTTGTCCGTGTAAGGTTGAGAATACCTTGGCAGCGTTTGACGAATCTCATCCGTCATCTTCAGGCTGGTGTCTTCAGCTTCGTTCTCCTGGGAGAAGAACGAAGCTGAAGACACCAGCCTGAAGATGACGGATGAGATTCGTCAAACGCTGCCAAGGTATTCAACCTACACGGACAAGACCCGAATACACCAAGACCTACATATATATATTTTCGTAGATTTTCACGGGTAAAGGTATGTAGGTCTTGGTGTATTTGGGTCTTGTCCCGTGTAAGATTGAGAATACCTTGGCAACGTTTCGACGAGATCCCACTCGCCATCTTCAGGCTGGTGTCTTCGGCTTTGTGCTTGTGCTGGTGTCTTCGGCTTTGTGCTTGAATGAAGCTGAAGATACCAGCCTGAAGATGACGGATGAGATTTCGTCGAAACGTTGCCAAGGTATTCTCAATCTTACACGGGACAAGACCCGAATACACCAAGACCTACATACATACATATATATATACATACACACACACATACACATACACACATACACACACACACACACACACACACACAATTGTTTTTCATTGTTTTACACCTGAATCAGAAAAAGTAATTTATTCAAATTCAAAGCAAGAAATATGTGGTGTAAAATCAACAGAAATAATTATTGGTCTAGAATAATGATCCTAAATGTGGATTTTTATGTAACTACCAGAGGAAAGTATTGAAGAACATGCTTAAGGTATTTCTTTTTAAATAGGCTTTTGATATCTAGCTGTGTTGCAAATTGTTTGGGTGAAAAAGAATAAAGGAGAGTATCTGGTAAATATCATGGCAAGCTGTGAGTAATATGAATGAAAATACTCTATTCTGCATTGTCGTATTTACCTGGAAGTGTTTTTTCAAACAATTGCTTTATAGTTTTTTTAAAGGTAAAATATGATAAAAGAAGATAGTGTTGAAAGTATGTGAGGTATGAAGTACCCTGGTATTACTCTAAGAGGATGAGGAACACTGTATTAGCCCCATTGCTTCCTTATCCTTTACTATTTGCAATGGAAAATATCTGCTATTCGTGTAGGCTCTTCACACAGTGAGGATTTTGAAACTCAGAATCCTGACATGGTAGAAAATCTCCATTGACAGATTGAAACAGTATACTGTAGCAGTACCATAACACACATATGTAGAACTAATAGTCCACTGAACTCAATGAGATTTATTGCAAGGTGTTATCTTATATTTGTTGGGCCCAGATTTTTTACAGTCTCTCTTTCTAAGTGTGCATGTACTTCTATGTTATATATAAAAGAATGGTTTGCATGTATGCATATATGTGAAGTGATTACTTAATTTTTTAAATGTAATATGTTATTTTATTTTAATCCAGAATCATTAAAGTTGTGGTTGTGGTTGTTTTGCTGTGGCTTCTTTAGTGGGGAAGATTTGAGGGAAATTAATAGAGTTTAGTCAACAAGTTAGGGAAGGCAGACTGTGTACATGTATTGTTTCCATTTCCATTTGCCTATATTTGGGATGAATCTTCTGAAATGCAACACAGTATTGGCTTTTCATATTTTCATGCAAATGTCATTTTTGTTACAGTTAACATTTGGCTCTACTACTTAAAAATTCACTTAGAAATGATATGAATTGTAAAAATATTTATATGCTTCCTCTTAACATAATATAATTAGAAATAGATATAAAATGTGTGAAGTTTAAGACATGTAAATACAATTATGATGAGTCTTTTGTAATTATGTAAAACTTCCATATGAAACATAACCGGCTTGTTTAACATTAAAAAAAAGCATCTGAATGAAGTCTCAGCTTGCAACTCTTTATGATATAAAATCCCTTTTAAATCCATCTCAGCAAGTATGCAAGAACTTATTATAAGAATAATTCACAAATGATGCCATACTATTTAAAATTACATTTATTAATCAAGATCTTTCTAGTTAATGTTGGAAGGCTCATAATCAAATTAGCACATATTACAATTGCTGTTGACAGTGCACATGAAGTTACTCATTTTGGTTGAACATTTTGAGGAAATGGGAAAAATTATTCAAGAAACCTTGATAATTAATGGTTGTGTGGTTTTATTGTCCATATTTCACAAGACTTAAAATGTCATTATTCAAGACATTAATGTAATCTTTTGTTATTACTCGAAACATTAATGCAATCTTTTTTTCTTTTACAAGTTTCTTGTAACTATACTTGAAAATTAATATGTATCAGATCAACAATACTTTCAAGTGTTAGAAACAACAATAGATGGAAAGTTATACATGGCCCACTTTATTTGATAAATGTGAGGAGGGGGAGAAGATTATTGTATTGCTAAAATTAATATAACTAAGAAGCTTGAAGTATCTTTAAAAATATTATCTGTTATATTCATTGTTTTAGCTTATCAGTGATAATGTACATGGATATATTTCATATAAAAACATGAAATGTCTTTTTAGATAAATATAATCAATATAGATATTCAAAACTTTATCCTTCAGATTTCAAATGCAGTTATGTATGTTTCTGATTGCCATTTCTCCCATATTCTTTATTATGCCAATCTTTTTATCTTGAATCTTCTTCAATAATATTTACGAAAATAAATAGGTTTGATAAAGTTATCCCAATTATCTGAAAATGAGCATATTTCATTTTTATAATACCTAAAATTTATAAAGATTGACTGTCTGAAATGATAGACAAGAAATAATATATTTCATAAAGGAGTTTATGAAATGTGTTTCACACATCACTGTACAGCAGTTTTTTTGCTGAATACTAAATATAGTTTGCTGAATACATTACAATTGACATAACAATTTAAGCCAGCCTTTCTGATACAGAGGTTCTGTGAGAGTGATTTAAAAAAAAATCATTTACTGTGCAATGCTAGCACTTGCAGTGGTAGAAATTTGTACCTGCCATGACTCAGCTACTGGCCTGCTGTTTTGCTATTGCTGTAAAACCTGTTTTCTGTACATCAGAAGTAAATTCTATTGTGAAATTTTAGTATTTTTTCCAATTTTTAAGCAGGGTTTGAGACATGAAAGTTATTTCAAGGATTCCTTCAGGGTAAAAAGGTTGAGAAAGGCAATGCTAAGAATTAAAATAAGAGCTTAAGCCTTATCTACAAAGGAAAATGGATTACCTGATATTCTTTATCATGGTCCTTATGAGACTCTATAGTGCGCCATTTTGGAACATTCTAAAGAACTTTGGCAAAGCTCTGCACATCCTGACATGTTTAGATAGGGGTGCCTGTATAGCAGTTACTTCTTTAGGCTTCCTGAGATAATTTTTTTTTTCAATTTTGATATTTTTTCTTCTGTTTAGCTTCACTGCATGAAACTGCATTCAAAACTTTTTGCACATCACATCATCTCAGTCAGGTAGTTATTACTCCTTTTTCAAAAACAGCTAGGCCTCATTTAGCCGCTACCTCAGTTAGTGTAAGGTGCTGCCTCGCTAGTCTTTTTAAGAAAGCAGAACTCTTGAAACAAAAGGCATTTCAAAAGGACAGTTTCTTTTGAGGCCCCTCCCAATGTCCAGTTCAACTTTGAGCCAATCCCAAGGTGTAAAGATGTAGTGAGAACTTTGAGCTGAGAAAGCAATAACAGGCAGTTCACAGGTGCCAAGATCTTGTTCCTCCATTATGGATATAAAACAGATGGCCTAAGGCACATTCTCCCCCCGCCCAAGGGTACATCAAAGCAGAGAAAGGAACAAAAGGAAATCCCATGCAAGCACAACCCCAAACCTGCCCCCCCACATCACAATGTCAGTGTCCTGATAGAGATCTATGGGACCTGACAGTTAGTGACCATTTGCAAATATGACCATAAACAGTAATATTTTTGTTAAATTTATATGGCCAAGTTTCCATGCCTGACAATAATGCATGCTAGAGTAACACTTTCATAGCAGTACAGGTAATCCTCAATTTACAACAGTTTGCTTAGTGACCATTTGAAGTTACAACAACACTGAAAAACTAACTTATGACCATTTTTCACACTTATGACCATTGCATGATCAGAGTTGGGATGCTTGACAACTGACTCACATTTAAGATGGTTGCAGTGTGCCAGGGTCATGTGATCCCCTTTTGCAACCTTCTGACAAATAAAGTCAATGGGAAAACCAGATTCACTTAACAACCGTGTTACTAACTTAACCATTGCAGTGATTCACTTAACAAATGTGGCAAGAAAATCATAAAATGGGGCAAAACTCACTTAATAAATTTCTCACTTAGCAACATAAATTTTGGGCTCAATTGTTGTCATAGGTCGAGCACAAGAACTTTATTTTTTTTTCATGAACATGGTGGCTCAGTGGTTGGAGTGCAATACTGCAGGCTAATTCTTCTGCCTATCCACTGCCTGCAATTTGGCAGTTCAAATCTCACTAGGCTCAAGGTTGACTTAGCCTTCCATCCTTCCATGGTTGGTAAAATGAGGACCCAGATTGTTGGGGAAATATGCTGACTCTGTAAACCGCTTAGAGAGAGCTGTAAAGCACTGTAAAATGGTATATAAGTCTAAGAGCTATTGCTATTGCTATTATCTGAATGAGATGGTAACAACCAATGATCTTCCCACCATGTCTCTTTCTTTCTCTATTTCTCCCTCCCTCCCTCTCTCTCTCTGTCATATGTTTACTTAGTGATCATTCCAGGTGGATTGCGATAATTAAACAAGAAGTGTTTGTAGATTTGGGGGAAGAGCACACTGTGGTCATGGGTCCCTGTAGTGAGTCTTTTGTAATCTATAAATTGGAAGTTCCTGCCATGGGGTTGTCTTGCAATACTGAAGACAACCTCAAAGAGGAAAAAGCCTTATTCATATTGATTCAGGTAGTTGACTGAACTGGTAATGATCTCAGATCTAAAATGGTTTATCCTGCTTTACCATCTCTTCAGCACCGACTTTGCTGATAAATAAGATTCTGATTATTCCTCTTCCTCTTTTGCTGATGATTATTTCCATTCTTTGTCACAAATACTTTTGAAGACTCAATATTGTAGACCTTGCCCATTGTCCCTTAGCAACACCATGAGTCTGTCTCTAAACCAGCTCTAGCACCTTGCATTACCAGACATTATAAGCCTTTCAGATCAGGAAAAGGAGAATTCAAATTATATTAGTTAGCCTGTCAGTTTTCTGATACTTAAACAAGTAAAGGGCTAGGAAATTTACCTCCTGCAGTTTACTTTTCAAAAATATGAATATTGCATACAACAGGAAATTCTTCTGGAGCACTATCATGGTCATATATACCAGTGCACTAAAATGCAGTAATTTAGGGTTAACAGGTATTATTTTCCTTCACAGATATCAAGGCTTCAGAATGTAGGCAGGAAAACTTTAATTGAAACCCTGAGCAGGTATTAGGTAGTGGTGTAAGAATATTAGATTGAAAAGAAATCTTGTAAATGAATGAAAAAACATGCATAGATACTCACAAGACCCTTTCTAAAAGATCACTTTTTCTTTTTAATGACAGACATATTGAGCTCTTTATATAGTTACAGAGGATTTTATTCAGAGTTTCCGATCTTCAAGGACCAGGAGTAGAACACAATAAATTAAAGATAAGTATGTAAAGGAGGAAGGAACAAAAAAAAGGATAGTTTTACTAAGCCATCAGGAATATTTATGAAATAGAAAATATAGTGAACTTGTTTACATTATTTTTGCCTCCAGGATCCTAATACATCCTATTTTGTATATCCTTAGTATGGATATGTAACATGAGCTAAATATGTTTAACTCTCACCACCTAGTCTTTGAATGTTAGTATGAATTTCATTTTCTCTTCTTAGGCTCAATCTGCAGTGATGATGATATAAGCATTTATACAAATATTCACTTCAAAGAGTAAGAAAGTACAGTACTGAACCATGAAATGCTGAGTACTTTCTATATTATAAAGGTTATGTTTGGATATTGAGGACATTGGTAATAGTACAGTAAATATTTAAACCAATGTTCAATCCTTTCCTTAAACAGCAAAAATCATTTGGGGACAATTGCATATTTTAATCCCACAGTTAATATACATTAATATAAACTATTTCAGAAAAAAAATTAATGTGTTCTATTATAATGAGTACTGCTGGTGCTTTAAAATAATGTTATTTGATTTAGCTGTGCATTATATTTATTTTCTGTGAATCCTTGACCATTTCTATGATGCTTACTAAAAGAAGTGGAATTAATACATCTATTAAATTTGGTTCTTCATAAAAATATCCTGTTTGCCATTTCCAAAAGCAGTTACTAGCATCAGTTCTAATACAAGCACCCATGTTGAATATGTTGTCAATTCGGGCATGAATTTGATTTCTTCATAATATAGGACAGCAGTTCCTTCCTTTCTTGAAGTAATGGAAATTGCCTTAACTGAAGCTATATTACATATTTATATCAAGGATCAGTCTACAAATTCATTCTTCTCCAGAGAAGCAGAAAGATCATGTGAAAATGGTGACCACATGTTGTCAGACTGCATGATTTAACAAAACCAAAGGCAATCATTTCAAAGAAAAATGTTTTATTTTCTGCCAGCAAAATATAATGGAGAGAAATTGACTGGTATTATTTTTAAAAATTGCTCAAATCACTGTAGTTAGTGTAAAATTGTCTCTGGAACCATTTCCTGTAAGTTAACCAGACACAAGATTGTATCCTTTGTATTTTGAATACTGAAGCTTGTATTTTATCTGTCCTGTTTGAAGCCCATCAGGTGTAATAGCCTTTTTGATAGTTTCTTCATTTAGCCTTTTCTTTTCCTACTCTAACTCTGCTGCAGAAGCACAGACAAACTTATACGGCTAGGATTTTTAGGTAATGTTAGTTGCACACAGATCTTTAGTGAATTTGAATTTTTATGGGCTTGTCCTGTCAACATTAAATTTAAGGTTAGATTTAATATATGATATTATTTTGATCAGATAGCCCTAGTTTCAATTTGGGAAAGTAAGTTTCTTTCTGTACTAAAATTGATAGCATATATTCCAAAGCATTCAGAAATATACCAGCCAAGATGATGAGAACGTTTTTAAAGAAGCTGGGAACAGAGCATTTTGAAATGAATTTTATCTTTTTTTCAATTATTACATTACTCTGTAGAAGATAATAAAAGAAACTCTCTGTGGTTTTGACAATTAGTGAAAATTTTAACTTTTTTGCTTAATCCTCTCTCTGACATTTCATGTTCCATTTATATCCATATTAATTGTATAGATGTTTTTACTGGTAAGATTTTCATTACTCTACCATCTAAAAAACCCTTTTGTATTTCTTAAAATGTTCTGGAATGAGGCTAGCAGCCACCTTCATATTGATTGTTGGAGAGTATATGTATGTTCAGCATGTATGTGTGTGTACACCCAAACATATTCACCCTTACCCACGTACACACATATATTAGATAGAAAATAGCTAAAACAATGACATCAGGCATGGCTATATTTATACTGTGCTTATATATTAATGTCTGAAGCAGATGCCTATTTATAAATTATTCATCAGATTAATAATAATTTTAATAATTAATTATAGTAATTTTAAATGGCATTTATGATTAGGAGATTTACAGTCAGAAGAGATACCCAAGTCTCTTTTAAAATATTTGAAACTGGAAATGGTGTGATTGAATAATATAATTCTATTCTCTAATAGATACAGCATTATTCATTGAGTGGAAAGGGGATTAAGAAAAGTAAAACAAGTACTTTCAATATTATTAAGATTGAAGCTCTAACATTACAACTTACTTTTCTGTATTTTATTTTGTTGTATTTCCATTTTTGTATTATAAATAAAATGATGGCTTGTACCATGATATAATTCTCTTTCTAAATGTAAGCAGGTTGAAGTGATGAAATGTGTATGAAATAAGTTAACAGAAAATGTCGACTCTGAAATATGTGTATTGTTATTAAGATTGCTCAAAGCATGTCTCTTAAATCATGTATCTGTACATCTTCCATTGATTTTTCCATTGAGAGAATATAGATTCTGAAATACGATTTATTTATTATTTCAATGTTAAGGCTGGCCAGTTTCAGTGCAAATCTGGGCAGCTTACAATTTAAAAAAATTAAAAAGAAAACAACGCATATCAAGGAAAAAGAATACAGCTGACTTAGAAAACAGAATCAAACCAAAGATTTCAACTACCATCTTAACTGAAGGCCTGGGAGTCATCCAGCTGAGTTCAATCTAACAAGAACTGGAATCAAATTCCTATGAGGTTCTCATCTCATTATATTTCAGGAATAAACTAGACTTGAGATTTGTAGGAAAGGACTCTTGAATCATGGGAAATATATGGAATTCCAAATTGGAAACAAACTAGTAGTCATTAAATTGTGATCCCACCTTCAACTAACACAGTAAACAAATAATACAATCGCTGCCTTCAATTGTTCATATATACATACTCTGTTTTGTGCAAGATTAGCAACATTCAATAGTGTATAAACATCATTCACAAGTATAAAACATGTTTTATATTTAATGGCCCATGGTGCTGACTTTTTGAATGTATTGAATTTGGTACATGTTTCAGAGCATATAAAATCCAAGCATTATATGATATTGCTGGTAACATATAATGGTGAGGTATGTCCAGCTCACCTGACAAATATATACTTTATAGATTTTTTGTTACAGTTCTTATCTGAGTTATCAAAAAGACAAATATAATTCTTGAATAATTGTTCAAAATCAGTGCTGGTCATAACTCTTAATATGTACTGATCTTTAGTGCTTCTTCCATCACTAGATTTTAGGCTTTTCAGGATGTTATGATTTTCTACATATGTATAATCTTTTAATTTTTGAAAAATGATTTAGGAACTTAAGCATTTTGAAGAAGTGCAGAAAGAGAACATATCTAATCAGCTATGAGTAGTCCTTGCTTAACGATCATTCATTCATGAGTGTTCATAGTTGCAATGGCACTGAACATAACCGCTCCTTGTGGTTGCAATGGCACTGATTATAACCGCTCCTTGTGGTTGCAATGGCACTGATTATAACCGCTCCTTGTGGTTGCGTTTGTTGCAGCTTCCCTACCATCTTGTGATCACAATTTGTGACCTTTGTGGCAAAGTCAAAGCTGAAGCTGGCAGGATGTTGTAAACAATGATCACATGATATTGTGCTTAATAATCTTGCAAGAACTTTTCTAATGCTGTCAGCTGGGACTGCTCTTCTAAGTTGCTCAATCATGTGAGGTTATGCTTTATGACCACATAAACCACAATTACTGTCATTAAGCAAGGACTGGAAGAAGCTGAAGTAGTGATAAATTTGGAGAATTATTGATTGGTTTCAATTAAGAAAGCCTAGAATTTATACTATTTATACGCTTGGAGAGAATATAAAAATATGCTTAGGAACCTTGATGGCACAAGTGGTTAGAATGCAGTATTGAAGGTGGACTCTGCCAGAGCCTGGGGTTCAGTCCTGATGGGGGTTAAGATTGACACAGACTTACATCTTTCCAAGGTCAGTAAAATGATGATCTGGATTGTTGGGGGCATTGACATTGTAAACCTACAAAAGAGTGGTGTTTAGGCACCATGTAGTGGTATATAAGTCTAAGTGTTGTTCCTATTGTTTTGCTACAGTATTAGACTTAGATTTAGAATAACTTTATCATCACTAATCAGCATACATTAAAATGAAATTTCATCACATACAGCTCTCAGAGGGTCACCACCTCCATATACACTACATAAACCTGACAACATATGTCACATATATGACACAGAGAAACAATACTTATTTATTATGTATTATAATTATGTATTATTTTACAGTAAATAGAAAGCCATCATATTCCTGCATATGTTGATTATTTTTAAAACTCAGGAGAGAGGCTGAGTTTTATCATGTATAGATTTCCTGTGTTTTAACACTATTAGGATGGTGCTTTGACAGCAAGGAAAAGTCAAAACATTAATAAAATGTGTGATATACTTCAAAAAATTAAACTTTAGCAACTAATACTTTTTTTCTGCATAGTTTAGAGATCAGAGATTGGTTCTCCTTTCATGCTTGGTTTCTTGATGAAATACTAGTAGTTTTATTTAGCTTGGGGAAGAGAAAATCAAGGATAAGAAATTAATTCTAGACTTAGGGTATCAATTAATGTGAAAAGATGCTTAAGTTTTAGAGATAAATCAATTCTTATATAACTATGTCATATTCCCTTAAACATTGTATTTATAAATCTTTTTTTTTAAACTATAATTATCACAAGTAGAACTTTACATACTTGTTTTAAACATATATATCTACAAAATGCCATCCAGATAAATTAGGAAAGAAATATAGATAAATGATAGATAACATGCTAGATAGTTGGCTTGTTATGTTATAGTAATTATGTAGTTTTTGAAGATAATTTCTATCTAGTAAGAATCCAGGGGAATACTGTGATTTTTTAACTATTTTCCCACGAGCTATTTATATGAGAAGCTACTTATTCAGACTCACTCTCTTTTGTGGTTGGTATGTACAGTAGGAAGTTTGCCTTTCTGCCATGGATTTTGCTTATCCAATAAGATTAGGCATAATTGGTATGTTTTCATTAGTTTAATCAAACATTGCATCATCGGGAGTCAGAAAGCATGGTCCTTTTTCTTCTCTGAAGTGATATCCTTTAGAGATTTGTGTCCCCCTCATCCAGATAATGTTTCTGAAGGCCTTAAAAATTGTCTCTTCCCAAATATGTAGAGTGTTTGTGGAGTCCTGTAGTTGATCTTAACAGATAACACATAACACATAACACATAACAGATAATCAGAGTTGGAAGGGACCTTGTAGGTCATCTAGTCCAACCCCCCGCCCAAGCGGGAGACCCTACACCATTTCTGACAAATGGCAGTCCAATCTCTTCTTGAAAGTCTCAAGTGATGGTGCTCCCACAACTTCCGAGGGCAAGCTGTTCCATTGGTGATTGTTCTCACTGTCAGAAAGTTTCTCCTTATTTCCAGGTTAAATCTCTCCTTGTTCAGTTTCCATCCATTATTCCTTGTCTGGCCTACAGGCGCTTTAGAAAATAGTTTGACCCCTTCCTTTCTGTGGCAGCCCCTCAAATATTGGAAGACTGCTATCATGTCTCCCCTGGTCCTGCTTTTTACTAGACTAGCCAAGCCCAGTTCCTGTAACCGTTCTTCATATGTTTTAGTCTCCAGTCCCCTAATCATCCTGGTTGCTCTTCTCTGTACTTTTTCTAAAGTCTCAACATCTTTTTTATAATGTGGTGAACAAAACTGGATGCAGTACTCTAGATGTGGTCTTACTAAGGCTTTATAGAGTGGTATTAGTACTTCCCTTGATCTTGATTGTATCCTTCTGTTAATACAACTGAGGATTGCATTAGCTTTTTTGGCTGCTGCTACACACTGCTGGCTCATATTTAGCTGGTTGTCCACTAAGATCCCTCTCACAATTACTGCCATTGAGCCTGGTTTTGCCCAGTCTATATGTGTACTTTTGGTTTTTCTTGCCTAAGTGTAGGACTTTACTTTTCTCTACATTGAATTTCATTTTGTTAGATACAGCCCCATGTTCTAGTCTGTCAAGATCCATCTGGATCTTGAGCCTATCTTCTTGGGTGTTAGCTATTCCTGCCAGCTTAGTATCATCTGCAAATTTGGTAAGTTCCCCTTCTATTCCCTCATCGAAGTCATTAATGAAGATATTGAAGAGTACTGGGCCTAAGACAGAACCTTGTGGCACCCCATTGCTTACTTCCCTCCATGTAGACTTAGATCCATTAAGGACTACTCGTTGAGTACGGTTTGTCAGCCAGTTGCGAGTCCATCTAGTGGTGGTGCTATCTATTCCACTCTTTTCTAGCTTACCAAGATGTAGGTTGTGGTCTACTTTGTCAAATGCTTTGCTGAAATCTAAATATATTATGTCCACAGTATTTTGCTGGTCTACTAATTTAGTCACTATGTTGAAGAATGAAATAAGATTGGTTTGGCATGATCTGTCCTTAACAAACCTGTGCTGACTGCCAGTTATTACTTTACTTTTTTCTAGATGTTGGCAGATCTGTTTTTTTTTTAAATTATCTTTTCCAGTATCTTCCCGGGTATTGATGTTAGGCTGATTGGTCTATAGTTTCCTGGGTCTGTTTTTTTTTTCCTTTTTTGAAGATGGGAACCACATCAGCTGTTTTCCAGGCCTCTGGTAGTTCCCTGGTGCTCCAGGATTTTTGAAAGATTTGGTGCAGTGGTTCAAAGATGACCTCTGCCAGCTCCTTTAAAATTCTGAGATGTAATCCATCAGGCCCCAGTGATTTGTGTTCATCAAGATCAGACAGGTGTCCTCTTACTATTTTTTTGCTTATTTTAACTTTTATTTCTGGTCTGTCTATTACAGTTATGTTTTTGGTGGGTTGAGCTATAGTTTCCTTTTGCATGAAGACCGATGCAAAGAATGAGTTAAGCAGTTCTGCTTTCTCTCTGTTGCCTGTTACTTCCTTGCCGTCTTCTCTCTTTAGTGGACCGACTGTTTCCTTGATTTTTTTTCTTGTTATTTATATGTTGGAAGAAACTTTTTAAATTATCTTTGACTTTTGTTGCAAGTCTTTGTTTGTTCTGAGCCTTTGCTATCCTGACTTTGTCTTTGCAGATTCTGGCTATCTGCTGATAGCAGATAGTTGTATGTCCTTCTTTCCATTTTTTGTACTTGTCCTTTTTTTCTTTCAATTTGCCAGAGCGATCTTTGTGCAGCCATGCTGGTTTCTTCTTGGATTTCTTGTTTTTCTTTCTCAGTGGTATTGTGCTGGTCTGGTCTTCTCTGGTCATACTTTTCAGAGTTTCCCAAGATTCCTGAGTTGTTTTCCCCTTTAGGATTTTCATCCATGGAATCTTTCCCAAGTTCTCTCTGAGTTTATGAAAATCAGCTCTTTTAAAATCCAAGACTCTTATGTTCTATTGCTTGTGTTTGTGTTATGTTGTATTCTAGTATGACATGTCACTCTCACCCAAGGTTCCTGCAGTTTCAACTCCCTCTATCACTTCTTCTCTGTTTGTAAGAATTAAGTCCAGTATGACTGTCCCTCTAGTTTCACCCTCTACCTTTTGGACAACAAAGTTGTCAGCTAGGTTGGTTAGGAACTTACTCGATTTCTCACTTGGTGCAGAATTAGTTTTCCAATTGATATCAGGATAATTGAAGTCTCCCATTTCTATTGTTGTGTGTTTCCTGCATATGTTTGTTAGTTGGTTGGTAAAAAGGACATCTATTTTTTCTGCTTGATTGGGTGGCCTATAATATTATATTATTATTATTATTATTATTATTATTATTATTATTATTATTTATTCGAGTTGTATGCTGCCCTACTTCCTAAGGACTCAGGGCGGCGAACATTAAAACAGAACAAATTTACAATAAAAAAGAATTAAATAAAACAAGTCAAATACATTAAAACATTAAAAAAGATTAAATAACCCTAAAACCCCCCACCCGGGTCATTCCAGGTCGGCCTGTTGAAACAACCAGGTCTTCAGGTCTCGGCGGAAGGAGCGGAGGTCAGGGGCCAAAAGGAGGTCCACGGGGAGCTGATTCCAGAGGGCGGGCGCTCCCACGGAGAAGGCCCTAGCCCTGGGAACCGCCAGCCGACAATGCCTGACTGATGGGATCCCAAGGAGGCCACTCCTATGGGAGCGAACAGGGCGATCGGAAAGTGATGCTGGCAGGAGGCGTTCCTACAAGTACCCTGGACCCAAGCCATTTAGGGCTTTGTAAGTTGTTACTAACACCTTGAAGGTAACCCGGGAGACAACCGGCAACCAATGCAAGTCATGCAGGAGGGGTGTAACATGGGAGTATCGGGACACTCCCATCACAACCCACGCGGCTGCATTCTGCACCAGCTGTAACCTCCGGGTCGTCCGCAAGGGCAGCCCCATGTAAAGAGCGATGCAGTAGTCGATTCTAGAGGCGATGAGCGTATGAGTGACCGTTCGAAGGGCATCTCGGTTCAAATAAGGACGGAGCTGGCGAATCAGCTGAACCTGGGCAAAAGCCCCCCTGGCCACAGCTCCCACATGCTCCTCCAAACTGAGCTGTGAATCTAGGAGGACGCCCAGATTCCTCGCCCCCTATCCATGGGGGGCAACACCTCTCCCCCCATGACCAAAGATGGTACATCCAATGAAAACCGAGATGCCGGTAGGAACAGCCTCTCAGTCTTGGCTGGGTTGAGCTGGAGCCTATTACTCCCCATCCAGACCCGTACCGCCTCCAGGCACCGGGACATCACAGAGAGAGCATCACTGATCTGGTCTGGGGTGGAGATATAAAGCTGGGTATCATCAGCATATTGATGATACCTCACCCCAAAACCTTGGATGATCTCGCCCAGCGGTTTCATGTAGATATTAAACAGGCAAGGCAAGAGAACAGACCCCTGGGGCACCCCACAAGTGAGGGGCCTCGGGGCTGACCTCTGCCCCCCTGCCAACACCGACTGAGTGGCCCGAGAGGAAGGAGGAGAACCACTGCAAAACGGTGCCCCCCATCCCCAATCCTCGGAGCCACTGCAGAAGGATACCATGGTCGATGGTATCGAAAGCCGCTGAGAGATCTAACAGGACTAGGACAGAGGAAAAACCCCTGTCCTGAGCTCTCCAGAGATCATCCATCAGTGCAACCAATGCTGTCTCCGTGCTGTGTCCGGCCCTGAAGCCCGATTGATACAGGTCTAGATAATCAGCTTCCTCCAGGAACAAGGGAAGCTGCTGCACCACCACGCTCTCAACAACCTTCGCTAAAAAGCGAAGGTTGGAGACTGGACTATAGTTATTCAAAATGGCCGGGTCCAAGGCAGGCTTCTTGAGGAGGGGCCTCACCACTGCCTCTTTCAAGGCGGCGGGAAAGACTCCCTCACTCAAGGAGGTATTGACAACTGCCTGGAGCCAGCCACGTGTAACCTCCCTGGAGGCATACACCAGCCAGGAAGCACACGGGTCAATAAACACGTGTCCACGGGTCTAATATACACCTATGGCCATGTCATTCTTTTTTTCTTTTATATTGACCCATATGCATTCTAGGAGGTTTTTATCTTTGGTTTCATGCATTTCTGTAGCAATATAATGGTCCTTTACATACAGTGCAATTCTCTTTTATGGGGTCTGCTTTTTTGAATAGTTTGTATCCTTCTACCAGTATGTTCCAGTCATGGGTTTCCTCCCACCAAGTTTCTGTTATTCCAACTATATCATATTTACCTTCATGTATTCATAGTTCGAGTTCACCCTGTTTGTTCCCCAGACTGCATATAGGCACTTGAGATCTTTATGTCTGACACTGTGTTTATTGTCTACATAACCTGTGTTGTGCCTGCCTGCCCCTACTTTCTTGCCACCTGTTTGATTAATGCACATGGTATGGCACTCACTATTAAATGCTTGGTTTTGGTTGACAGCAAGGTTAATCTTACCTACATAAACTTCTATTATGCATGCACTGGTATCTTTTGTTAGAGGGAGTGAGTTTGGATGTGCCGGATTTTCTTGTAACTTTTCTTGATTTTTTAAAACATTATTCTTACTTCCTGTAAGCCACCCAGACTAATTTTAGAGTTGAGCACTTCCAAATTTCAAGATAAATAAATACATAAAAAACAAACTTCTAGAGGCATGTAGTAGAAATCATTGGCATGGGGAGCCTACTTACTAAGGGAGTTTACATCTAATAGAACGCTACAATATTCTTTTTCATAACTGACTTGGGCTTTCATACACCGACTTAGGTTTAGGAGATGTAAAATCAATAATTATGGGTGTCTGTCTTATAAGAATTGTGAGACCACAGTCATTCTTGGAAATAATAGCATGGGAACCAGTACATTACTTTGCAACATGATCTCCTGTATCTTTTTAAATTAAGGTTTAAAAAGACAAGTAAAAAGTCATATGGCTGCGTAATCTAGTGGGTGCCATGGAAATAGAGATAGTTCTCTAGTTATTATCATAATGGCATCCATAAAATTCATTAATTAATTCATTAATTTTCATGACCATCATAAATCAAGGCACCTATGTGACCAACTTAGGTTTTTTGCTCCAATCATTAAGCTAACAGCATGGTCATAAAGCAAATCCATTCATTCCTGTTGGCTTTTGTGCTGGACAGAAATCGGCAAAAAAATTGTCACAAATCATGGTCACATGACTGGAATGAGATAATTGACTGTAAAAGTGAGCCAGTTGCCAAACACTTGAAATAAGATCATGTGACTGTAGGGACAGGGTGCTACCATTGGAACTCTGGAATTGGGTTGTAAGTAACTGTTGGGAAAGGTCCATTGTAACTTTGAACAGTCACCAAGCAACTAGTCATTAAACAACTCTTTAATCCTTTGCACGTAAATATCCCCAGGGAACATATTGGAGCACCTATACTTACCGTGACCTCTTGGAAGCATCATTTTGAACAGACAGTAATTGGTAGGCAATTATATTCTCAGTTGTGTTAACTGTTTTGGTAATAATGGTGTTACAATATATAATGGTGCCTTTTCTTAGATAAAATAAAAGTAAATTAAAAAAAAAACTCTGAAACAAAATCTGCTTTGTGATTTATTTATTTTTTTGAAACTCATCCAAAACAGGAATCACATAAAAATTACTGCTGTTCCACCAAATTAGATTTTTGGATATATATTTTAATTGGAGTCCATAAGTCAAATTCTTGATTTTTTTTTTTAAAGATGAACAATACAAATTGCAGATACTTTGTAGAGAGAGCTCAGTTCAAAAGAAGTGTTTATACACAGATGAGGTTGCTAACAAATAACATGTCATATGATAATGAGACTTTTTTTTTCTTCAGTAATTTCACATTTGCAAACTACACTGCTGGGAAAGTAAGTGAAGTATTTATCTATTCTATTTTTACACTGACAAATCTATGTAAACGACCAGGGTGCCTAACAGAAACAAAGCAAGTATATGTAAAAAAAGAAGTCTCTGCTCTAAATACAGCACCTTCAAAGACAATATATTACCCTTGTTCAGAATGCTCATTTCCACATGAGTATTCTTTTTAATGGAGAAGACTTCAATTTATGTTTAAGAACAAATAAACTGTAGTACTTTGACAGCCGTTCGCACTTAATTCTTTTTGTTAAACCAACAGCATTCTTTTTAACAAACATCCCTTGTTATGACAATGTCTCAAGCAGAATTTATGAGAAATGAAATTATGTTACCAAGGAGATAGCATTTACTATAATGGAGAGTAGATCCTAGAAAATGGCCCCTTTTACAGCAGCTCAGAACAGAGCCACAAAAGCAATTGATTGGTCTTGGCATTTAGTCTTATATCAGCTGTGTCATCCATTGCTTCAGGAGTGAGAACACTAATCTAAAGTGACATTTCTGTTCTGGCGGGCATTTCTGCCCTGATGAAAGCAATTACTTCATTCTTAAATGATAATTTGCAGGAGTTTCAACCACTTTAATTGATAACTTTTTGTTCTGAGAAGTTCAATTGTGAAGTGATTAGCTGATTTTGTAAATAGAAATTTAAGGTGTGAAATGTACAATTTGCCCCGAGATAAAAGTTCTACTTAACTAGGTAGTTTTATGAGGGAGAGCAGACAGTTAGTTCTCTGCTGTTTTTAAGCTGCCAACTGAATGGTTGAGAGAGTAAGGAAAAATATAGTACTATTTGTATTCCGATGAACAATTATTATTGTGATACAGTTGATAACAATTTAAGTGATGATTGGACCAAGAATATGGTAAGTCTGTATACAAATAAGAATATAGTGTATTGCTAAGGTCTGTCATGTTTTTTTTCAGAAAGAACTTGACATTCCTTTGAGTATTAACATCTCAAATATAAACTTTAAAGATTTGCAAAATCTTCTTGCTATGTGCACATATTTGACACAGTTTTTTTCTTTATAGATGTAACGGTATCCGGTTTTGTATTTAATGTGTCAAATAGGAAATATAAAGTAAAAATGAAGGTCAAACTGATTTAGCACATCAAACAGTTTTGTCAGCCAAGCTTAATATATCCTGAGTTTGTGGAACAAATGAAATTTTGCTGCTGTGTTACACTTTGCTTCCAAACAACCATTACAACTGGTTTTATATATTGTGTGATCATCAGAGCATCAAACAGTGCATCTCTACTGACGTGTTGCAGTGATGATCTACAGCAGCAATCTGCCATTTATATAAGGACAAAATGTGCATCTATATTTAGTTGTGAAATTGGCCTATTATACTCCTGATGTTTACAGAGGCTAACATAAATTAATGATGACAGCTATGAGTAGTGCATTAGTTAAGCAGCAGAGTTTTTACCTTGAACTTGAAGGTTCCAAGTTTAACTTCCAGCACATATTCTAGACAGCTTTGTTTGCACAGTAAGGCATTTTTCTGAGACAGGTTTAAAGAAATTATGCTCTGTTATAAATAAGAGCATTTACTGTTTGTTTACATATTTGCCAAAATTTTGCATTTTGTCAAAAGTGATATAGTATGGGAAAAAATATTCATTCATACCCATTCAAAGCATTTACTGAGGCATAAGACACACTCCGGTTTGTCCAATAACTCCCCTGAAAAGTTTGGTGGAGCAACATAGTTTTTCAGATTTTATTTTATTTCTTGCTGCTTTAAACTGCTAATCCACAAATGTTGCCGTGCAGTTCATGTCAAAAGTGGTACAGATTCTGTTGCAACCATAGATTCTACTGTTAACTCTGACCGGAGATCTGACAAGTAAGCAGGTGTTCAAAGGAATGCAAGTTAAAATGATGAAATCTTTGATGAATTTTTAATGGCTGAATTTTTAATATAGACCTCCTTTCAGTCTGCATTTCACATTAATTGATAACCAGTACAGCTCTGCAGTGCTAGATTCTTCTAAGCAAAGCAAACAAATCTATTGTCTGTCTGTCTGTCTGTCTGTCTGTCTGTCTGCCTGCCTGCCTGCCTGCCTGCCTGCCTGCCTGCCTGCCTATCATCAGTTTCTCCTCAGGTCTTAGTTGTTCTTTCTTTGTAGAAGAATTATGAAAGGTTTTGAGTTCCTTCTTTTCAAGAAACAGGATTTATTTTATTATGACAAAAAGTCATTTTTATTAAAGAGAAGTATTGCATCAATATTTGAGCACTTGTATCCAAATCTTTTTCCTAGTCAGAAATCTAGAGGAATGTCAATATTAGTAAGTGGTAGGAAAACTAACAATAGTCTTATAAACTCAGGATAGATAGATGATAGATAGATAGATAGATAGATAGATAGATAGATAGATAGATAGATAGATGAGAGGGGAGAGAGAAAGAGAAAATGGCATTATTTCTTTATAACTTTGAAGAGCCAGCTGTTTCAGAAAATATCAGGCATCAATCCTGTCAGTTGAGGGTTTTTTTTTCTTTTTCTTTTTAAAGTGGAAGACTGATAACAGAATCTTCATACAGACCTGTGATGGTGGTAGTATATGGTTCATGTTTCCTATTCTCTCAGTAAGATAGGCACCTAGTTTCTAATGTTACATTACCAATGTAGAAGCTCAAATGCTGTGCTTGTAGGAGTAACTTTATTGATGAACAGTAGCTTTGTGCAGTTTTGGATGTGTTTTGCTTTGATGAAGATTAATGCAAAGTAACCTCTGAAGCTGATTCGCAATTCAGGATACACCTCCCCCCTTTAAAAAAAGCAGTGTCCATCTTGCTTTTTATGACTTACCTGGGAATTTTACTTGGCAAAAGAAGATACCATGCATGTGGAAAAGCCACTTACGTCTTGCAAAACGTTTGGACAAGTCTTCAGAGTACTGTGAAGCACTTTGATAAAGTCTTTGATTCTGTGGTCTCTGGATGTGTCACATTCCATAAACTCTTTGACACTAAACATTTGTTTGAGCAAAGTCCCACTACTTTGGAAGTAACCAGAGAGAAGTGAGCAATCCACATATCCCTCTCCTAATTTTTCTCTTTGTTTCCTTTTTTTTTTAAATATTCAATTTCTCTGTTTCTGTATGTTCTTCTATACAAAAGATTGGGAAGCAGCCAAGGTGATTAGTGCTATAAAAGAAAACACACACCATGCGGGCTACTCTTGCAACTCTCTTACCTGAAAGTTAGAGGACAAGGAGAAGTAGTGGGTCTGGCTGCTGTCATCAGCTTTCTATGCCTGCTAATAGTAGCTAATGCAAATGGATACTAGATTAATGTACAGGCTGTGTCATTCTCCCTGCCTTATGCCATTATATCATAGTCTGAACAACCTTTTAGCCTCTAGGGCCTTATTTTATGGTTATAGTCCTCCAAGCCAATCACTATTTATTACAAGTACAGTGCTGCCACTACAAAAGACTTTTGGTAAGATGTGTGTAATGAGGTAGGGTGATAATTTTCATTTCAGGAATAAAAGTAAAGAAATATTGAATGTTTTCTAAAGTGAAGAAGCAGCAGTCTGAAATAAAATGTTAAATAGAATATTAAAAAGGCAGTGTTAGCACGATGGTTGTAGTGCAGAAATTGTAGCATAACAATTGTAATGAGCATAGCAGCTATAATGATATGCAAGAGTCTGCTTTTAAAAAATGAGTTTCCTAAAGGGTGAAATTGAGTTAAAATTGGTTTGCTTATATATGGGAACATAATCATTTGCAAGGGGGCAAATGTCATGACATACTCGTTTGCATCAGTGTTAGGATGCAGGCAGGTAAGCATGGCACATATGCAATGACGTTGCCATTGTCATTTTGGCATAACTGCAACTTGCTGAAGACTGGACTGGGAAAATGTAAAGGCTATGGAACACTTGAGAATAAAGCCTGTTAAATTCAGTGGCTCTTGCTTCAGAAATGGTTAAAACTGAACTACCTGTAAAATGAGAGTCCAGTCTAACATGCACCAAGTAAGCTATACATATTTCCTACTTAGAGTAGTGCAGATGACTGTTTTATAGAAAAGAGAAACTATTAAAAGAGATGATGATGTTACCTGTTTAAACTTGTCCAGTTCTTGCAATTGTATAGACAAAAGATGATTTCATCTATTAGGACTCGTACTGTATTGGAAGTGGTTATTTTTAATTTGTTCATAAGTAAGAGTTTGAATTAAGTAGTGAGTTGACCAACTCTGAAGATGATATCAAATTACTATGAATTATTCAAACAAAGGATAATGAAGATTTCTTGCAGCTATAGAAATGGACTTAAAATGATATCATAGTTCAGTGATAACAAATTTAAAATGTCACAAAGTGACAGACATAAAACAGGAAATTTCTGAATTCAGATATACTGACATGGGATCCAGGCTAGTTATGATTAATCAGAAAGAGGTTTTCCCAAAAAATCAGAAAAAATCTTGTTGCACCTTTTCTGACTAGCAAATTTTATTAAAAGACATAAAGGTTATGATTCTTTGCCACCATCTGACTAATATGACTATTCTCCTAAAATGGTATTTGGGCAGGATGATGAGAGAGCTCAATGAAAATCTCTTGTGTGACCATATTAAGAATATTGCTTATAGTTCAGGTTGCCACACCTCAAAAATGATACTGTAAAACTGGGAAACACAGAGAGGAAAAAGCATTAAGCATTTTAAAATATTTATTTAATGGATAAATATTTAAGGTAGAACATGGTAAGGATATATAAACCTATGCATGATATAGTATAGATAAAAGAAAACCTTTCATAGAAAGTATATTTAGTATTTGTAATTTCTTATTTTATAATTTGGAAGAATTTTAAAAGGTGATGACATTAATTCATGGACTATGGAATTATTAATTATAATGATTACATACCGTGTTTCCCCGAAAATAAGACCTACCCCGAAAGTAAGACCTAGCACTATTTTCTAAACATGCCCTAATATAAGACCTACCCCGAAAATAAGACCTAGTGTAAATCTCCAGTTCCAGGAAGACTTTTCAGGGAGCAACCGTGCACCAAAACACCCCCTACACACTCACACCCACTATTTGGCACCATAAATATATAAGACCTACCCCGAAAATAAGACCTAGTGTGTTTTTGGGAGCCAAAAAATATATAAGACAGTGTCTTATTTTCGGGGAAACACGGTAGTACTTCCAGTAATGGAGGCAATAGGTTTCTAACACCAATTGCTGGAGCAAATAAGTTGTTTAGAGTCTTCCTTGTGGGCCTTCCCTGGTGTGGGAAACATAGAACTAAGATATCATAGGGCTGGAAGGGACTCTGGAGTTCTTCATACCATCTCAAACAAATGGTTGTCCAATATTCTTTTGGAAAAAAAATTATCTATCTATCTATCTATCTATCTATCTATCTATCTATCTATCTACTTACAGCAGTTCATTTAGTGACCATTCAAAGTTACAACATCACTGAAAAAAGTGACTTATGACTGTTACAGCATCCCCATGACCACATGTTTTACATTCAGATGCTTGACAATTGACTCATGTTTATGATCGTTGCCTTTTGTGACATTCTGACAAGCAAAGTCAGTAGGGAAACCATATTCAGTTCATAACTGCATTATTAATTACACAGCTTCAGTGATTCATGAAAAATCATAAAATGGGGCAAAGCTCACTTAACTAGTTTCTCACTTAACAACACATATTTTGGGCTCAATTGTGATTGTAAGTTAGTAAGTTGACTGAAAGTCCAGTTTTCCACTTCAACATAAAGCCAGTATTCACTTTAGCACAGCTTTTTGGGAGACGGCCTTGCATAACAAGGACGTGATATCAAGAAGGTTGCTCCTCTCATGTCCCTACACCATTTCAGTTTCCAATCATAGAACACAAGTTTTGAAAAAGAAATGTGTTTTCAACCAGGACATTTTAACCCCAGCGATTCATTCATGACATATTGGCTGTTCTAGTCTTAGACTGTATGAACTACTCGGGCCAGATTGTAATACTTGGAAGGCCAGCCAAAACTGCTAAAAGTGATCTCAGCTACTGAAACTGTAATGATAGTCCAAGCGTTGCATTTGTTGTTTTAGTGAAACTCCAGCCCATTCAGGGCAAAATATTTAATCCTGTCATGGATCTGGGATACTACATTAATTGAAATTTCTTCCGAATGGGTTACAGATCCAATTGGTAAAGCCCTAGTCCAATCCTGCACATTTTTATTTCTACCTGAATTTTTTTATGTAGACGTTTCAGAAAATTACCCTCTGGGATTTAGTCTAGCACAGCTCATATAAGAATAAATGGATTACTAATAATGCTCGTTACAATGAAACTTTCATATATAACACATATACACACACCCCGATGGAGATTCTCAGTCATTCAGGTCATGGTTGCCCCAAAGGTGCGTTCTCAAAAGAAAACTGGACTTCCTTTGTTTTTCCTTGAAGACATTTTGCTTCTCATCCAGGAAGCTTCTTCAGTTCTGACTGAATGGTGGAGAAAGGAAGGGTTTATCTTCCTTGCAATCATCTGGTCATTAGCGCTCTGTCTGAGAGTCGTTGAACACTTGGAGTTTCATCACTGTCCCCAAGGTCACCTGAATAGTGAAAATGGGTGTGGTGTGAATCACAGGTGGTATTCAGCAGGTTCTGACCAGTTCTGGAGAACCAGAAGCGGAAATTTTGAGTAGTCCGGAGAACTGGCAAATACCACCTCTGACTGGAGATTTTACAGTATCTTTCCCCTGCCACATCCACCAAGCCATGTCCACAGAACCGGTAGGAAAAATTTTTTGAATCCCACCACTGGTGTGAATCTTCTTGGAACTGCTGAAAGGACTGTGTTGTAAACAGGAGGTAGATGGTATCTAGTTGCCTTTTGAAAAAGCACCTTTGGGATATATATGCCTATAGCTTATGTATCCATATTTAAACAGTGCTTGCAGGGTGTATTTGTACAGTGACAAGGAATTGTGAAGAACAATGGCTCTGCCAGAGAAAACACAGTACTAATGAATATCTTGCTCTCTTTCTTCCCCCAGTTTACAAGCCTTGAGAAAGGAAAAATCGCGAGATGCTGCTCGTTCTCGAAGAGGAAAAGAAAATTTTGAATTCTATGAGCTGGCCAAATTGTTGCCACTCCCTGCTGCCATTACCAGCCAGCTTGACAAGGCATCTATCATCCGATTAACAATTAGCTATTTGAAGATGAGGGACTTTGCTAATCAAGGGGATCCTCCATGGAACCTGCGTATGGAAGGACCACCTCCCAACACATCAGTGAAAGGTATGAGGTTTGCATAGAGATAATACATGGAATGTGGCAGCCAAACTGATCTCTGAATTGAAATGTTTACCATCCTTTCTTTTTTCCCTGCATATCAAATCCTTTAAAGGGATACAAATATGGAAATCTGAGGTCTGCATGAGAAAGACACCATGTGAAGGTGAAATAAACTCTTATTCTATTTATATTTTATTTTAACATGGACAACTAAGCACAACTAATGTTCTGGGAAAATTAGATAAGTTATGCATATTTATATAATTTAGGTCTTAGTCTAATTTTAAAACTGCTGAGACTGAGAAACGCTAATCCTGGTCTGATACAATATTATACACTACATAGTTACTCCGAATAAGTCCCATTGAGTTCAGTGGAGTTTATTCTGAGATAAGTTTGTAAAATTGGTTGGATCTTTAGTGTCTTTAAAACTTGTAATAGTTAACTTAATTAAGTATGCTTAATTCTGTGTTGAACTATAGCTGTGAAATGGATTGTTTTGCATGATTATAGGAAAGAAAATAGCCATTACGTTTTTTTTCTCCTGTTTATTAAGTAGGCAGTACTCTTTTTGAGTGAAATATAACCTTTTCTGTTATAAGAGTAGTAGTTTGGTAATATATTTTTGTCTAGAGAATTAACTGGGGTTATTTATTTTTCTGGCTGATTTTGTTTTATTGTGTAATGAATTTGAAAGTAATTTCTTTAAAATTTAAGGCATTAACTTGAATATAAATAACATTTCACTCAAATCTGGTATCAGAAAGAGCTAACTGAATATAGCTCTATCATGATGCTTACACTGAGTTATAAGAAGCCAAACATTCAAGCTGCAGTATTGAACCATTACTTCTATGTCATTGTGTTTTACACTTTTTAATGAAATTTTTATATGTATTACAACTGCTTAACTGTATATAAAAAAGTTCACTGGTTAACCAAAACAGGAATAAACCTGTATTAAATGGAGTTAAAAGTTCCTTTCCTAGATTCAAAAGATATTTGAATACAATAGTTACAAGCCAATTTTTACCTGATTGTCTTCTTAGACAAAAAAGGATTTTGCTTGGTACTCTCCACCTGCATTCTGTTATCAAAATTGGGAACTAAGCGCTGCAGAGTTTTGTAAAATTTGATTTAAATGGATCTTGGGAGAATTTGGGAAATGTATCGTACCTTGCTCTTTGAGTCATGAGAGATGATATTAAAATGGATGAGTTTACCTTTAAAACTGCATTTCTAAATATAGACAAAATTATTTAATTTTTTTTTAATGATCAGGTTGTTAGGAAGGTATCTCCTAAGGTTATATTCATTTTTGAAGAATAATTTTAACCATGATATTATAAGGTGTGTCATAAATGATTTTCTTCAACTGTACATACATGTACTGTACATACTTAATGGTGATTATATAGCTTAACATTTGAAAGCTGACTTCAGCATAATGTTACTTCACCCTATAGAGGGAGTTTTAACTATATAGGACAGTGGCGGCCTCTCTGTGGGCACACGCGCCGTCACCCCAGCCCAGCTGGTTGCATTTCTCCATTGCGTTTCTCACTATTATTTGCAGGATTTAAAAAAAATGCGTGAAACAGCATTCCTCCTTCGTGGCAGTCCATTTGCTGTTGCTGCCCCTTGTGCAGCACAGTGAAATTTAGTGCACTTCACAATGAGGAAGACAGGGTCCTGTCCTCCTGCTGGAACCCATTACAATGCGGAGCCACAGTGTGATCCTGCTCATTCTCATCTCCCAGATGTCATTTGCTTTTCCTACAGAGCTGCCTATGTTGGGATACCTGCCACCCCACCGGCCAGCTGAGCTTCAGCACACTGGTCCTGGGCTCATCGGCCTCTGGACGTCAAATTCCCAACACCCAGCACCAGTTCAGGGGTTTCTTTCCCCCTCCCCAGGGGGAAAAAGAGAGGGAAAAAGAACGAGAGAGAGAGAGAGAAACAGAGAGGCAGAGAGAGAGAGACAGAGAGAAGAAGAGGGAGGAAGGGGAAGAGAGAGAGAGAAAGAGAGGGAAGAGAGAGAGGAGAAAGAGAAAAAAGTGAGAGAGGGAGGGAAGAGAGGGAAGGAAAGAGAGAAAGAGAGAGAGGGAGGGAAAGAGGGGGGAAGAGAGAAAGAAAGAGATAGGGAGGGAGGGAAAGAGGTATAGAGAGAGGGAAAGAGAGAGAGGGAGGGAAAGATTGGAAAAACAAGGGGGGAAAGAGAGGGAGGGAAAAAGAAATGATATTACAAAAGTTTTTCTTTTTTATTGTTGCTAAACATAATATTTCAAAAGCAGAAAAAAATGAAGGGGCATAAAAGTGTATTTGTCACATTTTTCTTGGAACAATTATCTGAACTCTGCATTGTTTTATCATTATTTCAGGTAGTAAAATCTCATTATTTAGGTTAAATTGCTGTGTTGGCACTTTGCAATAAATAAGTGAGTTTTGGGTTGGAGTTAGGGCTCTTGGTCTCTAAAAGGTTCACCATCACTGAGATAGGATGAACTCCTTAGGACCATTGTTTTCCTTATTTTAGATACAGTGGAAAATTGCAAGGAAGGAATCATTTGTTTTTTCTTTTCAATTAACTAGTATGTCATTAAACTTGAATTAAGCATTCTGATAAGTCTTAATTATGATTTATCTGAAGAAACAAGGATAATGTATCAGCTAGTTTGGAAAACAGAACAAAAAAGACATAGTTTTCTTTATCTCTACTTCTCTCTCTGTGTTTGTGGTATGTATGTTTGTGTGTATGTATGTGCACTTGTATTTGCATGTTCATATGTGATAAAGCGGAGAAACCAGAGATGGTATTCAGCAGGTTCTGACCAGTTCTGGAGAACCAGTAGTGGAAATTTTGAGTATTTTATTTATTTATTTATTTGATTAGTCAATTGCTTACAAGATAGTAGGTATAAGTATAAACATAGTTATAAATACATGGATACATATAAGAAAATAAAAAGAAATAATAGGACAAGGACGGTAGGCTTATGCACACCCCCTACAGACCTCTTAGGAAAGGGTGAGGTCAATAGTAGACAGTCTAAGGTTAAAGTTTTTGGGGTTTGGGGAAGAAACCACAGAGTCAGGTAGAGTATTTCAGACATTGACCACTCTGTTGCTGAAGTCGTATTTCCTGCCATCAAGATTGGTGCGGTTAACCATGAGTTCGTATCTATTGTGTGCTCTTGTATTGTTATGGTTGAAGCTGAAGTATTCATTGACAGGTAGGACATTGCAATGTATGATTTTATATACTATACTTAGATTGGACTGAAGATGGCATAGTTCTAGGTTTTCTAGGTCTAGAACCTCAAGTCTGGTGGCATAAGGTATTCTGCAATGAGTAGAGGAGTGGAGAACTCTTCTTGTGAAATATTTCTGAACTTTCTCTACTGTGTTAATATCAGATACGTAATGTGGGTTCCAGACTGGTGAGTTGTATTCAAGTATTGGTCTAGCAAATGTTTTGTATGCTCTAGTTAGTAGTGTGATACATAGGATTAGGTTAACAACTCTTTATGCCTTTTTGGCTATGTAGTTACAGTGGGCTCTAACACCTAGATCATTAGAGATGAGTACTCCAAGGTCCTTGACAGAGTTTGGATCATTAACAAGGTCTTGACTATTCAGCTTGTATTTTATTTTCTGATTTTTTTGCCAGTATGTAAGACAGAGCATTTATTTGTTGAGATTTGAAGTTGCCATTTGTTTGACCATTCTGATACATAGTTGAGGTCTTTTTGAAGGGTAGCAGAATTATCTGTGGTGTTGAATAGCTTTACATCATCAGCAAAGAGAATGCAATTGCTCTTAATATGATCACAGAGGTCATTTATGTAGAGTATGAAGAGAGTTGGTCCTAGAACACTGCCTTGAGGGACACCACTGTTGACAGGTACAGAATTTGATAGGACGTTTCCAATTTTGACCATTTGTTGTCTGTTTGACAAGAATGCTTCTATCCAGTTATGAAGGTGTCCAGAGAGACCGTAAGATTTTAATTTTAATAGTAGTTTGTCGTGTACCACTGAATCAAAGGCTTTACAGAAGTTTATGTAGATTGCATCTATTGTTTTGCCCTGATCGAGTTGTGTAGTCCATATGTTTTTGCAGTGTAAGAGTTGCAGATTACAGGATAGGTTTTTTGTGAAACCAAATTTTTTATTAGAGAGTAGGTTGTTTGTCTCTAAGTGGAGGATAATGGATTAGTTAATAATTGATTCCATGACTTTACAGGTGACACAGCATAAGGAGATTGGTCTATAATTTTCAACTAGGCTGGAGTCTCCCTTTTTGAAAATGGGGATGACCGTGGCTAGTGACCATAGTTTTGGCAAGGAGCTGGTCCTGAAAGATTTTTCAAAGATTATACATAGAGGTTCGGCTATGGCAGCAGATAGCTTTTTTAGGAAGTAGGCACATATTCTGTCTGGTCCAATATATAGAGATGGTTTCAGATTGTGTAGTGCTTTTTCAACATTGTCTTCTGTAAAATCTATATTTATTAGATCATTGTAGGTGTCTGTGTTTCGACTAGGAAATACTGGGCATGATCCATTGCTGTTTACAAATACTGAGCCAAAGAATGTGTTAAAGAGGTTTGCTTTACCATTAAGTCCTTTCAGGGGTAGGATGGACCTTGAGTCTTTTAGTTTGTAGTTTACAAAATTGTAGAAAGCGCAGGTGGAATTGGTGCATAGAAGGTTTTCCTCTTGTTTAATGTGATAATTGGTGCATTCAGTCTTTATCTGGTGGCATAAATTTTTGTATCGGCTTTTGAAGTTGGCAACATGACCAGATTTGTTTTTTCACCAAAGTGATCTTTTTTGGATTGAAGCTTCCTTATTGTTATGTGTAATCTGTTTTTTCTGGTTTTGGGAGTTGTTATTGGTACATATAGTTTGATGACTCTTTTGACTTCAAGTAAAAATATGTTGTAATGGTCTTCAACAGTATTGCATCCAGTGAATAGAAATTGCCAATTAAGGGATGAGAGATCATTGTCTATAAGATCATAGTTGCCTTTTTTGAAGTTATAATTGGGGATTACATCATTGTGGTGATTTTTGTGTGGACGAATGTTGAGACAAAAGTCAATCATGTTGTGATCACTGTTGGAACAGAGTAGTTCTCTGTTGGAAAAGGGTAGTTTACTGTTGAAAAAGAGTAGTTGAGAGAACCGGGAAATACCACCTCTGACTGGAGATTTTACAGAATCCTTCCCCTGGAGTGGGGTAGGAATGGATATTTTGCAATATCCTTCCCCTCGAATGGGGTGGGAATGGATATTTTGCAGTATCCTTCCCCTGCCTTTCCCACCAAGCCACACCCACCAAGCCATGCCATGCCCACCAAGCCACGCCCACAGAACCGGTAGTAAATTTTTTTGAATCCCACCACTACTTGAAACATATAATGCTACATTTTAAGTGCAGCCATAATAGTCTAATAAGAAGAAATACTTTAATTTTATATAAAGAGGAAACATTTTATTGGTAATTTAGGAAGCATAAAATTTATCCATGGTAGTATATCCACTGATGCCATGTTCAATATACTGGTGTGAGCATAAAAAGAGTGCAATGAACTTTGAGAACATGCTCTTTCATTTGAAAAACCTGGTGCTAAAAAGAAATAATGTGAGTTATTCAACAACAATATTCATTGGGATTTTGTGCCCCAATAGCTATATTACTTGTTTATTTCAATTTTATGTTTATACAAAAGCTAGGGTTATTCCCACTGAAGTGTAGGGTAAAATAAGATTATAGGACTTCTTTTATTGTGATTTTGTTTTTTGTTTTTAAAAAAACCATAGCTAAAGTAGATATAACAGAAACCTGATAGAGTGAGGAGAAGCAGTCAATATTGTTAGCACTTGATATAAAATGTATAGGAGACCTAACAGTCTATAAATCTAAAAAGATTATAGTTTCTACAGAACCTGTAATAAATTCAAAAACTCCTTACTCCCTTTACAATGGATGCTACCTACTTTCATGTTCTTCACCTAGGGCATGGCAACTGGCATACTGAGACCACAGCTGAACAGGTTGCCAATACCTTATTTCAGCATAGCAACAGGTCGATGTCCAGATCATCAGCTTGAATAGTGTGATTATTCAGATAATTTTGCAAATATATCATATGCTGAAACTAGCTAGAGCCACCAAGGTTGTACAGGTAGTCCTCAACTTAGGGCTTATAACACAATTGAGCCCAAAATTTCCATTGGTAAGTAAGACATTTGTTAAGTGAAATTTGGCCTATTTTATTACCTTTCTTGCCACAGTTATTAAGTAATCGCTGCATTGTTAAGTTAGTAATATAGTTGTTAGTGAATTTGACTTTCCCATTGACTTTTTTTTGTCAGAAGATCTCAAAAGGTGATCACATGACCCTGGGATACTGGAACCATCATAAATATGAGTCAGTTGCCAAGAATTTTGATCACATGATCATGGGGATGCTACAACCATCTTAACTCTGAAAAACGATCATAAGTCCCTTTTTCAGTGCCATTGTAACTTCGAAGTATCTCTAAATGAACAGCTATAAGTCAGACAGACAGATTAACAGAGTTGGAAGGGACCTTGTAGGTCTTCTAGTTCAACCCTCTGTCCAAGCAGGAGACCCTACACCATTTCTGACAAACGGCAATCCAGTCTCTTCTTGAAAGCTTCCAGGGATGAAACTCTCACAACTTCTGAAGGCAAGCTATTCCATTTGTTATGGTTCTCACTGCCAGAAGATTTCTCCTTATTTCTAGGTTGAATCTCTCCTTGATCAGTTTCCATCCATTATTCCTTCTCTGGCCTTTGAGTTCTTTGGAAAATAAGCTTGACCTCCTCCTTTCTGTAGCAACCCCTCAAAAATTGGAACACCGCTATCATGTCTCTCTCGGGGACTACCTGTATCTACTGTTGTTTCTGGACATCCACCCATATTGCTTCACTCTCTACAATCTTTATTAGGCAAATTTAATGGAATTCAAGATTAGTTCAAGCCAGTGCAAGTTCTGGTTTTTGGGAGATCAGCTGAATTTCTCATGGAATGCCCTTGATTGGCCTTTATTCTAGTTCTTTTTTTAAAGGGAGCTGCCAAGTGGGCAGTTGCTGTTGTAGACAATAGTGATTTCACAATGGGTAACTACTGTACAACAATTTTACGTAGAGATTTAGAACTGCCTTTAATGACTGCTGGAAAAGCTAATGCTGAAGTAGGAGATTTGCTGAAGGCACCAAGGTAAGAGCAGAATATGGAAGAATATATATTGGAAATGTAATTGTATGTGAGGAATCATAGCTGGAATGACTTGGCCTTAGTGGATCAATTTTGGAAAGGTCTGACTAATGAATTGCAAGATAAACTAGTTTGCAAGGGACACTGAACAACTATACAGAGAAAGCTTGAAGAGCTGAGACATTTGGGGAAATAGAAAGAGAAGATGTTTAAACCCTTTCAACATCAATTTCCTGTACTATTGGATGCATCTCACAATTGGGATCAATTAGAATCCCCATGTCATTCATAGTGAACTAATACAGATGTCTTTATTCCTTTATAGAGCTACCTCAGGTCACTTAGCAATTGCCTACCCTGTTAAA
Organism: Naja naja; assembly: GCA_009733165.1. Taxonomy (NCBI): domain Eukaryota; kingdom Metazoa; phylum Chordata; class Lepidosauria; order Squamata; family Elapidae; genus Naja; species Naja naja. The sequence goes on from CM019148.1 coordinate 314,364,701, forward strand.
ATTTCTCCCTCTGACTTAGTTGTGAAATCCTGCAGCTCTGAAATTAAGGGACATGTTGTTAATTTTTTTAATTTTTCCATGTTCGAAGATTTGGGAAATAAAAAAACAAGCTTCAGAGATTCAAAAAATGCCATCCAGAAACCCAGATATTGAATACCAAGAAACAACATGTATTTTGCATGTGTTTTTATATCTTCCAACCTGAGTGAAACATTTAGTTTTGCACTATTAGAATCAAGTGCAATCTCATTTTAATTTTTTATTGATAATAGTTACTGGGTTGCAATTACCTTATCCGCTCAAACAATAGAACATACAATTCAGGTTAAAACCATCGCTTTACATCTTCTCTGATCTAATTCCATTCCTGAATGTCTCTTCAGCTCATCATAAATGACCATATGGAAATCTTGAAATTGTATTTAACTTCTTCCTTCATGTCCTCATTATCATGGATGGAATGGCTATCTACACATAATCCTCATATTCACTGAAATTAAGCAACTGCTGTTTATATCAGCAAAGTGTCAACTGTAGCAGGCACTAAGGCCCCATCACCATTCCTTTTAGGTCAATCCTCCTATAGTATCAATGAAATGCTATCACTTTGTTGATATATTTACAAACGAGGACACTAACCTATTGCTACATTTCTATGATTGTACTACTACCTTCGTTCTAGGAGCTGAGATCCTTAACAAGCCCAAGAGTTGGCTTGTTAGAAAGTTTCTTGATCACAACATGCCTCTGTATCTACTTTCTTCATAAAGAAAAAAATAAAGGACCACTCCCAGAAGAGTGGTCCCTGGTTTCTTCTGAATTCTGTTGGGATTATTACCCAATTCTCTTTATGTTTGATGTTTTGGAAGCCTCCAAAAGACAAGTACTTTGACTAAACTGTAATTACAAGACACCGATAATTTGATCTATATAAAGGACGATCATGAAAAGCTGTCTACAATTACTGTAGGCTCGAATCCCACCAGGTTCAAGGTTGACTCAGCCTTCCATCCTCTCGGGGTAGGTAAATTGAGGACCCAAGATTGTTGGGGGCAATAAGCTGACTTTGTAAAAATGCCGCTTAGTAATAAGCAGGCATAAACAATGGAATGAAGGCTATTGCTGAGCGCATTGGGTTGTGCTCCAAAAATTGTAAGCCGCCCTGAGTCTTCGGAGAAGGGCGGCATATAAATGTAATTTAAAAAAATTAAGTAACTTTGACAGTGGTTCTAGGAAATTTGAGTATATAGTGATGCTATCCAGCTTTTGACTAGTTCCTTGTATTTATGAAATTCAAGAGCAAGGTATTTTCTGATATCTTGCATTCTTGTGCTCCATTTAAAAATATTTGATCTTTTTTCTGAAAATCCAGCAGCCCATAATAAACATGCCAGAAATGTTCTGGATTGCATGTTAACCTGAAAACAATATGCTTTTAATCTTCCTGCTTTGGGTATATAGAATTTCTTCCAATGGCATTCAGTTGGATCCCATTGAAGTCTACTCTAGCCTGACAATTCAAAGGGTTTCCAGTCATGTGCAGTATTGGGTAGGTGAATGGGGGTGGGTGAGTTCGAGACATTAAAATATCTGCATTAGTTTTACAGCCCGATCTGATGAACAGACCTGGCTTTTGATTTACATTAAATATTCCAATATTTAAAACAAGCCTTCCTGCCATATTTGCTATCTTCCCAAGTGTGATTTGGCTAAGCCAGTTAGGAAGCTATATTCCCTCCCCTTACTTGAACAGCCATTTATAATTTTATTACTGATTTAAGTGTTAAGAATTTGATCTGTGTCTTGGTTGCTGTGAAACTTTTTATTAAGATGCCAAACTAATTATTGAGCAGTACTTCCAACACAAAAGTATGGGTAGATTTATTGTTTCAGATTCCAATGTTAAATTTACAGCATGCTTCTGGAAAGCTTTGTACCAATTATTTGAGTTGAGGGATTGATAGTATTGTGGTTTTTTTATTGTTTATTCATTGTACTGTGTTTAATTGTATTTGTAAGCTGCCAAGAATTTTGAGGGAAGATAGAAAGCAAGCCAATTAATTAAATCCCATCATTCTTTAATTTTAGAAGATATTAGAATATTGACAAATTAACCCATTTATTTAATTTTAACTTTTTAAAAGAGTTTTTTTTCCTGAAGTGGTCCAAATAACTTTAGTACTCATTAATGTGAGGGGAGAGAGAAGGATGTTTTGAACCACCTATCTGTACATTAAAGGGATTTAACTGAACTCTATTGACTAGTATGGCTACTGCCAGACCAAAACTGTCTTTCCCTGACTTCTTCAAAGTCTGCTAGAGTGGTTTTCATCACCCCCAGAGACTTGAATAGCACAACCAACTTAGACCTTTGAGGAAATGCCATGAAAGATAGCCCAATGCTCCCAGCCTAACTGACCAGCTGTGGCGCACCTTATCTTATGTCAGTGTGGGGACTGAAAAGAAAAGAAAAGTGCCAATATGTAATATCCTTATATACTCTTCCGGTACACTCATACATGGAATATTCTGCAGAGTTATGTTCCAATATTTCAAGAATGGAAGTAAGTGTTGAAAAAGGGGGGAAATGCAAATAAAGTAACTTGGGAACTTTGAAGGAGTCCCAAAAAGAAGAGGTGCTGTTTTGGAAATATTTACTGTAAAACAAAAATTGAAGTATATGTAATTATGCATGGTGTGGAGACAGGTGAGGAAGATTCTATCTTTCTTGGATAAAACTTAATTATGGGAAATTCTGGATATAAAAAAGAAACCACATACTATATAGAATTAAATTGCAGAACTTGATACCTCAGGATGTCATGGCTGCCAGCATAGTTCCAAGGATATTAAACAAAATCATGCAGGATTGTGGTTATCTCGAATAGTTACTTTAGTTGTACAAATAGACCTAGAAAGAGCATACAGAATAGACAGTGGAGGCACAAGCAGATCTTTTCCAAAGATCAATAAAATATGGTGGAAATGCTGGATAGCATTTTAGTTGTCAGAATGTGAGAGACCGGTCTGTTTTCTAGCATATGTTCTAATTTCTTCAGGGCATGTTTGGTGCTGGCAGTTATAGCATATAAATACTATTGCATTTTGCTCATGATCAACTATGTCCAGCTGTTGCAGTTTTTGCTGATTTAGAGCAGTGAGGTTGAATGTGACAGCCTTTCTGTCCATTTTCACTCTGAGATGTTACACTACAGGTTCTGTCCACATTTCTTGTTGTTACTTGTTTTATAAAAACTTTAGTGTGAAAATTTGAAATCAAATGATACAGTTGAATCAGATTACATAGAGATTTTAATACATTATACCAGTGGTGGCTAACCTTTTTGGGCTCCTGTGCCAAAAATTGCAAGCGCGCCAGTGTGCCCACACTTGCGTGCCAGCACCCAGAATGCAATACGCACCCCACACTTCCTGCGCATGTGCTCTCAATCTTCCACCCCCTTACCTGCACTGCGCCTCACAGCTGATTTCTTGGCTGGTTTGAGGCCTTTTTCGGCCTCCCACAGGCTTGGAAAAAGCCTCTGTAAGGCTTCTCAGACTGAATTATAGGCTCGTTTCATCACTTCCGGTATTACAGGAACTGATGAAACAGGCCTATAATTTAGTCTGAGAAGCCTTGCAGAGGCTTTTTCCAAGCCTCTGGGAGGCCAAAAAAGGCCTCAAACCAACCGGAAGAAAAAAATCAGCTGTGAGGCATGTGCATGTGCAGTAAGGTAAGTTTGCCTAAGGCTCGCATGCCAGCACAAATGGCTCTGCGTGCCACTTTTGGCATGTGTGCCATAGGTTCACCATCATGGCATTATAGTAATACATTGTATTTATTATATATGTTACATGTGACATCTGGGATCAACTCATTAGTCTGTATATTTACCATTACTCACTCACTCTCTCTCTCTCTCTCCCTCCTCCCTCCCTCCCTCCCTCCCTCTCCCTCCCTCCCTCCCCTCTCCATGTGCATGTGTGCATGCAGGTGGACATGAAATACTGTATAAATTATAGTCAAAATGTGATGGCCTTCTGATATTAATAATCCATGTCAACATACACAGCTATACAATTTAATAATTTTAATAATTTTAACATACACAGATATACAATTTAATAATTTTAATTTGGAATTTCAGAATAGTTCTTCAGAACAGTTCTGTAATATTTGAATAATTTATTTTCTAATCCATGTATTGTTTGGACTATTCCACGTTATGCTTGTAGAAAGAACATTTAGATGATGCAGTGTAATATTTCCCAGGTCAATTACATCATGAAAATGATACATTAGACAACTTTAAAGCAATCAATAGTTTTTACCAATATTTTGGTAAAAGGGATGAAACAGATATTTGAAATATTTGTTTCATCACAAACAAAATCGATATTATTAAAAAAATTACCAAAGCTGACCAGCATTGGTTACTTTAAATAACAGATTATTGTAACTGTTCAAAAAAAAAAAACCTCATTGTGATTAATATTGGTTGAAAGTTTTCTTTTGCATAATAATCTTCATTTGATGGTTGTCTATGGAGATTCTCAGTCATCCAGGTCATGGTTGTCCCAAAGAATTGAAAAAGCTTCTTGGACAAGAAGCAAAACATCTTCAAATAAAAACCAGAAAGTCCAATTGCCTCTTGAAAAAGCATCTTTGGAACTTTGGTGGATATTTAAAAATCATATTTGTATTAATCTAAAGAATAGCCACTACTCTTTCATTTAACTTACTTAGTATAACAAACAAAGGATTTTTTTCCCCTTGTGGTGTGGTGAGATTCAACCGGTGTAGCAACCGGTTTTGTGAGTATGCGTGTGCCATATGCACGCTTTGTGCGCATGCTCTACATTTTAAAAAGCCCATTTTCAACTCAATTACTTACCTTCTGCTGCATCCCCAGTAAGTAAAACAGCTGATGCGCTGCAAACTGCTCTGCCGTGCGAATCAGCTGTGCTAAAAATCCAGGAAATAAAGCACAGGAAAGAGCAGGATGGGTAGGCGGGGCCAAATGCTCATCGGAACAACCGGTTCACTCGAACCAATCCAAACCAGTAGAATCCCACTCCTGCTTGTACCTTTGTTACCTGAATGCAGTAATATGCAGACAGTTGATGTCAATATTATTTCTTTTCAATACTATTGTCAATGTCAGGATGGAATTATCCCATAAGAAATTTCATTCCAAATATTATCCCAAAAATATGTGCGCAGACACACACACACACATTCATATGTAAGTTTAAAGGATACTTCACATTTATCAGTTTTTATAAGTAAGTTGTTTTTACCATCTAATATAATTTCATACCAGTCTTATCATTTAAATTAATAAGGGAATATATGTTTGTGTGTTTGTATATTAACATGATTTTTCCAGTTGTGCTATGGATCTGGAATTGGAAGTTTTCTGTTCCCTAGATAAGATTTGACAGTGCTTGTTGAAGAGTCTCAGCCAATACTATGATATTCAGGAGCTCACCAAGTTTATTCTGTTTTTTCCCCTAGATCTGTTAGGGCTACAAATGTTTCCCAAGTCACAATTCACTTCCTGAAGATCTCTGTGTCATGGCGCACAACAATCTGTATGTACCAGATTTTAAAAACCACCATTTGTGCATAGCTTGTATTTAAGAGAAGTCTTCCCCTGCTGAATACCAGCGTTGATATTAATTATATGGGCCTCAGCAGCAATGGACATCTGATTAGCTTCCAGATACTCCCAGAAGCTGCTAAATATTCCCCAGCTACCACCTCAATTTTATGGGTCATGACAGATAGCAGGACAGGAATAATACCTGACCTGCTTAAGTTTAAAGAGATTGTTGTACTGGCATGAGTTGTTGCAGAAAATTAGCTTGATGAAACATTGCTGTCCCTAGACTAGGTTGTCACAGTGTATGGTAGATTTTGATTGATAGAAAACACTGTCACTTTAGCAAATAACCATTCTGTTGAAGGTCTACTTGCCTGAGCAGTATAATATACAAATAATTCATTCAGGATCATATAACTTGTGAGTGTTCAAGTGATATGAATTGATTCCTTTCACATACAGTTCTGGGTTGGAGAGATATTTGTGCAGGTAGAACTAGCTTTGTGTTTCATGGTCTACCATGGGGCGGGGGGGAGGAGAGGGAGAGACTAAGTGAATGCAATAGCCATTGCATACTTCTCTGCATCTGTAGGTAGAAAAACAAAACTTGAATATTGCTACATTAAAGCTCAGTAGTCATCTAGAGACAAATTTTACTTATCCTGTACAGCCGGGAAATGGCTAATTAGAAGCCTGAATAATCCCATCTGAAAACTGTTAGATGCCTATTTCACACTGTACTAGTTAGATATTTATTTTGCCAGAGATTTATTCTTACACACATTTTCCCTACCTCAGTTTATACTGATTAGTTTAAATAATTTAAGTAATCAGAAAAAAAATATAAAGCAATAGTATTTCAGTTTGTTGTAATACACTTAATTTTAATTCTTCCAGTATCTTTATTGTACATTAAAAAGTCCATTAAGTAAATAGAAAAGTAAATTTTAAGTATTGTAGTCATTTGTGCAAAGCACAGTGGTTTCCATATTAGAAGGAATCTTGTAAACACATAATAACAACTATGCAACCTGCTATCAGTCAAGAGGAAATGAATTATTAATTTCCATTCAAAAGAAGTGATTCCAATATATCTTCGGATATTAGTACAATATGTATTAGAATAAGAATATAAGTTTACATTAACCACACTTTCTTTTACAATTGCACAGTGTAAATAGGCAATTAATAGTTTTCTGTAGAGATCTAGTTTTAAGTTGAAATATTTGAACAGTTCAGATAACGAATTAGTTACTGAGCTAGCTGTTGCATGCAGAGAAGTATCAAAGGTAAAACTCCCTACATTTTATTTATTTATTTATTTGATTTGTCAGTCACTTACAAGATAACAAGTATAAGGGTAAAAGCATAGTTATAAATACATGAAATGAATACATATAAGAAAAATAAAAGAAACAATAAAAGAAACAATAGGACAGGGATGGTAGGCATGTTGGTGAGCTTATGCACGCCCCCTACAGATCTCTTAGGAAAGGGGTGAAGTCAATAGTAGAAAGTCTAAGGTTAAAGTTTTTGGGGTTTGGGGAAGAAACCACAGAGTCAGGTAGAGTATTCCAGACATTGACCACTCTGTTGCTGAAGTTGTATTTCCTGCCATCAAGATTGGTGCTGTTAACCTTGAGTTTGTATCTATTGTGTGCTCTTGTATTGTTATGGTTGAAGCTGAAGTATTCATTGACCGGAAGGACATTGCAATGTATGTTTTTATATACTATACTTAGATAGGACTGAAGACGGCATAGTTCTAGGTTTTCTAGGTCTAGAATTTCAAGTCTAGTGACATAGGGTATTCTGCAACGAGTAGAGGAGTGTATAACTCTTCTTGTGAAGTATTTCTGGACTTTCTCAACTGTGTTAATATCAGATACATGATAATATATAGAACTATTATAAAAAAAGGTTTTTTATCTAGCTTTCTCCTTTTATCATATACTTTGTTAAACCAAAATCTCTCGTATGTCTCCTTAAAAGGAACCATATGTCTACTTAATTTAATTTAATTTAAAGTAATTTTTACTTAAAAGTAATTTATAAATAAATCAGTAAGTAAGTAAGTAATCATGTTGAATATAATGATATTTCTTTTTAGATGACTTGGTAATGTGTACTGTAGGCCTTAAAATAGGCATGCTGCATTTAGAAAACAGGGTAAAAGGAAAATTTCTCTCCCCCAAAAGAAATATTTAGTGACTCTATTCAACATTTTCATATTCCTTCAAACATTATTTTTTACCTAATCTAGTATATAGAGTCATATAGGATGATATAGGAATCAGTTTCACTCTACCTATAAATTATCTGATGCTACTCCCATAGACAAATAGTTATAGTGAATATTGAAAAAAATCAATTTCAAGAGTTCAGATACTGAAAGAACTCTTAAAAAATGGAAGGCCTGTCAATTCAAGTAATAGACAATAAAATGAAGAGAATATTTGTAGGGTCCTTTGATGCTCTCTGAGCTTGGATATTTTTTTTCAGGTGTTTGGTTATTTCTCTGCAGATGTTTCATTACCCAGCTAGGTAACAACAACAGCATTGCTGATGTTACCTAGTTTGGTAATGAAGCATCTGCAAGAAAATAACTAAGTTCAAAGAATTCAAGGACCCCAGAATAGAAATGAAGTCTGTGAAGATCATACACTGAAAAATCAATCAGTAGAGTAATTTCCTTCACAAATAGAGGCCAGTCTCCAATTTACCATGGAAGAAGCTCCAGCTGTCAGTATCAGGATTAGAGCTAATAGTTCCAGCAACAACCTAGAATCAGTGTGGCAGGGTTCCAAGTAATAGATCCATATCAAGCAAAACTCCAAAGCAGATAGATTCCTCAAAGAATAGCTTCATTGGAATTATCATATTGACACAGATCTGGTGAAAACTGATTCTGAAGACTTCTGCGGTTTTCACCTAATTATGTTTTTCACTTTTGCAAAACAGTCACATGGTCCAATCATGGTGTGGTCTGGCAGCCGGGTCACATCACTCCGCCTTCCCCTGACCAGGTGTGAGAATGCCCTTGGTTTCCAAGAGAAAATATTTTGTTTTGGCTACAGAATCCCAACTATCTCAAATCCCCCCTCCCTATCCCTCAGTGTAGCAACACTGAAGCTGTCAAAAATGGCTTCCGTCAGATCAGCTTCAGGGTTGACACAATGTCTATAGTTTTACTATAGCTTAAAATTTGTTTATAGATTGAAATCAGAGCTTTGAAAATTTGTTCTCATGTAGGCTCTTTCATCAGATCCTCGCATGTAATAGCAGTTGAGTCCAGACTTCAGAAAACACTTGTTTTTTTGTGGGAGGAGCTTCCTTTCAACTATTTTACATTTCTTAATTATAATAAACATTTAGAATTAATCAGTGATGCTCACTTTGGAAAAGGGATTTAGCTTTAATCATTTGTGTTCCCTTCGATCAGGATATTGGAGGAAAGGGATTACCATTTACCTTCTCCCCGGTAAACCAGTGGCAGAGATTACTTCTGTAGAGGAAAATAGCTGGTAACAATATAGCTAAGACCTGTGGAATTAGTGAGCAGGGTTGTGACAGATCTCTTGTGGAATCAGTAGATTCCAAGCCACCATATTGTGTGTGTGGTTTTTTTTAATTCCCTTTTGTTAGACCAAGAAAGAAATTTGGGTCAATCCAAATTTTACTTATCATACAAGTTGTACTTGAAACTAAATGTGCAAGCCCTTAGAATCCTAGGAGTTTTCAGACTGGATATTACATTTATAGCTGCTCCATTTAAAAGCTCAGTTGACTGAAAATCAGTGCTAAAGTAATTGGGTATATGTGTGTATTCATATTTATTCTCCAATGGGATCTCTATAGCAGCACAGCTGATTTTTATTATTGTTGGGATTGCAGTAGGACAGGGATGTATTAAATCTCCCAGTTGTGGTCATTATTGAAATTGCCTTTTTATGCATAAGCCTAAAGTGGAAAAAAAAACTTTATTATTGTCATAAGTCAAATGACACATTTAATATATCAAATGACACATTTAATATATCCCAAAATCATTTGAGATTGTAGTGTGGTTGTATTTTTGAACAAAGTCTAGGAGGGAATCTAAGCCTAATGAATGTTTTGAGACATTGCATTATGTTTTCACAGTTAAGGTACAACAAGAATAATATATCTGGCTATTTCATGCTTACTGTGACTGTTAATATAAGCATTAGAAATGAAATGTTGAATTTTGCTTTTATTTTATTTTTATTTATTTGTATCCCACCTTTATTATTTTTACAAATAACCCAAGGCAGCAAACAAGTCCAATACTCCTTCCTTCTCCTATTTTCTCCACAACAACAACCCTTTGAGATGAATTGGACTGAGAATCAATGACTAGCCTGAAGTCACCCCCTCTGGCTCTTACACCTAAGACAGGACTAAAATCCATGGTCTCCTGCTGGCTAACCTGGAGCCTTAATCACTTAATGTTTCAGCTAACATTTAATGTCACTGTAAATCAATCTCTCTCTCTCTCTCCCTCCCTCCCTCCCTCCCTCTCTCTCTCACACACACACACATACACATTGTTTGTTTCATCCTGCATAAAACGGTCATTCCTTCCCAAGCACAGGGTTTTGATAGGAAGTTTGACACTTGCATAAATCTATTGCTTTGTCGCTTTAAATATCCTGTTACTTTCTGAGTATTGATGAGGAACTTTATGAACAACATCTTTGCTCCTTTTCTGAATTGGAGCTGCAACAATGTACCATGGAAATTTTGATCCCAATTGTTGTAAGTTGAGACTTATGTGCACTTATTTCCATCACTGTAGAATCTTTGCAAGCTTTGTTTGAGTCTCAATATTTTTCTAATAATCAAGAAATTAATAGAATGAATATTGTGTTGTGATCCAATCCCAGTGGTTTTTGTAATGTGCATCATGATGCTGCACGCATTTATTTATTTATGTAAGAGGCATTTCTGATCAGTATATGTACAGTATGGTGCAAAGAAGTGTTACAGGAAAATATTGGAAGACAAAGAAAGTTTTTAAAAAATGCCTTAGGTTATTTTGTACTGCTGCTGCTCTAAACCAGGCCTGTCAAACTGGTGTCCTGTGGGCTGGATGCATCATGTGTAGGCCACGCCCACGCTGGCTCCGCAAAGGCAGAAAACATTGTGATACTTCATGATACATCACGTGACACAATCGAGTTTGACACCCATGCTCTAATCTTTCATTCATACCTTTTAATTCACCAATTATGAAGTAGGGCTGGGGAAATTAAAATGAGTGAAAGAATAATAAAAGGAAATGAATGCACATTTCTTATTAGATTCATGGAGAAGGACACAAAGTCATCTGGAGGTAACATTTGTTTGTTACCTTGTATCCATTCATGCTTCCCACTTTCCCTTTAAAAATTGCTGTGTCTGGACGTAGTGGAACTTTCCATATTCTTTTGCTCATCAGTAAATCTGACCATGATTAAACAGCTATATGGTTAGCTGATCGATCTTTAAAAGATCATGCAAGTAAACAAAGCACCCCCGCATGCACTCAATTGCACTGATACATTTACAACCTCTGTCGTGTTGACTTGCCTAAATATCCAAAATGGTAAAGGATACTGAAAAATTGGGTGGTAGAATTTGACCCAGCTTTACCAGGAACAGTTGCTATCAGTAATACTTGTTGAGTGACTTGAAATGATTTTCCTGTTGGAAATTTTTGGGAACACACAAATGAAAATGTATTGCCTGAATCAGGCTTTTCAAAGCTATTTCCCTACACTTTTGGCAATTTTGCAATAATAGATGGCGTTGTAGAATTGTAGAATTCTACAACAATAATAGTGTTATAGGAGAAGCAGTGACAATATCCTTACGAGAACCTGGTACAAATGAGTGATTATCTGAACAGCATCATCCTGGGATCCTTTGCAGGTATGGCATTAATTGTGTGAACTGGTTCTGAACTCCTTATTAAAATAAGTGGTCATCTTTTAATAGCATTTTTTTTATTCTGAAAGTTCTTTGATGTCCTTAATAATAGCTATGACTGTCTCTATATGTTTTCTAGTTTCCTTTTGCCCTTTGAAAGATAGAGAATGAACAGTGCACATTTCTCAGCTGGCAGTTATTTCACTGAATTATATAATGACACACATTATTTTCTGTATTATTTGTGGTGGTTATCTACATTTGCTATTGAAGTGCGCCAATATAAAATGTTTTCATAACCCTAACTGAGAAGAAGAGATTTGACACAGAGTATCAAAAGAATCAGACCATTTTGAAAAGTAAAAGGAATTCTTAGCTGATACAGGTTTATCTGAACAAGAAATGATTCTATCAAGCTTGGTCATTTACCCAATGAAAGTTTGTCCTATATTTCGTTCAGCAGGGGCCCCGAACCCCCCCAATCCATGGATCAGCACCAGTCTGCAGCATGCCAGAAATGGGGTCATGCAAACAAGCAAAGTCCCATTCACGGGATGCAGTCAACATACAAAACCACTCCACCACCAGTCCGTGGAAAAACCTTTCTCCACAGAACTGGTCCCTGGGGTTGCTGTCATACAGGTTTGCAATATAGAATGGAACACATTTTCATTAACATTGCTTACAATCAGAACATTTTATACAGCCTTTATTGTCACACGTGCAAATCCATTGGAGAAGTCAATGATGCTATGAATGCTTAGTGGAACAAGAAGAAGGGGCAGGCAAAGAACATGCTGGCTTGATAACATCAAAATCTATACAAAGATGAACATCCAACAACTGAAAGATGTTGTACTTGACAAGGTAGCATGGAAAGTTGGACATGACTGAGTGGTTAAAACAATATTTTTAGAAGTCACCTTTTCTAAAGTAAATGCACTTTCTTAAAATATAGATATTTTATGCATTGTTAGAGCTAAAAAATAATGCAAAATTAAAAAATTCTCAATTCACTTTTACCTACCTTTTCAGTTCCATTCTTTTATTATACAATTACTGATTTATATGTATTGTAGATTAGGATATGTGAGTTAGCTAAGCTTATATCCAGGTGTGAACCAATACATTTAGAATAGAATAGAATTCTTTATTGGCCAAGTGTGATTGGATACACAAGGAATTTGTCTTGGTGCAAATGCTCTCAGTATACATAAAAGAAAAGATACATTTGTCAAGAGTCAAGAATCATAAGAATCAACACTTAATAATAGTCATAGGGTACAATAATTCTATCTGTAATCAGAATTATAGCACTGAATCTGCAGATTTATATAAAATTTATTTAGCAATATAAATTGTGGATGAGAATTCTGCAATGTAGTCTATCCCAATTCTTACATGAGATTGGCCACTTTTTCTATTTCCTTCTACACTAGAAAGAAGTCTTGTTGAAGTACTGCTTTTCCTCAACAGTTTCTAAATGACTAAGTGAGCTAATTGTTCAGAAATGCTTGGCTTAGTTACTTTCACTAGATCAATGGTGCACCTGAAGCCACTGAAAAGTTCTATCACTGGACCACAATTTTCTTTTCAGCCCCTTTTCCATTACAGTGCATTATTTTTGCCTTAAGTTCTGTACTGTGCTATTCTATATCCTTTTTCTGCTCTTTCTCCAATTGCATTCTTTTTCTCTCTCTTTAGTTTATTACACGGTATGGCCATTTTAAAAAGTGGTATAATGTACTACATTTTAAAAAGTAGTATAATGCAGGAAACAGTTTCTCAATTATATCCTTTAATAATAATATTTAATATTTTTTATAATTTTTTTACTAAGTTGAAAGCCTATAAACACAATTACACTGTATTTAATTTCATTATAATTATTTTGAGTACTGTCATTTAAGTTAATACTGAACATTTATCCTGACAAAAAGGAAGAAAACAAGGAACCTGTCATCAGTCGTTCATTTAATCAAGTAGCAAAAGTAGATAAATAAACATACTGAGTTAATTATTCTTCCAAATATAGTAATGCATGAAGTATTTTGTTTTTTTAACCCCTTGACTGTCAATGAAATTTTATTATCAAATACAGATGAGTGGTGGGACTCATCTCCGGGGGGGATTAGTCTGCCTATTGAGATGAGGTGGACCGGTTGCTTTCGTGGTGTGGAGACAATAACTTGGTCCTCAACACCAATAAGACCAAGACCAAGAGCTTATAGTGGACTATAGAAGGAACAAATCAGACATCCAGCCCTTGCTTATCAATGGAGACTGAGTGGAGCAAGTGGCCAGTTTTAAGTTTCTGGGTGTTACCATAAAAGAGGACCTGACCTCACATTGCAGCACTGGTCAAAAGGGCCCAGCAGAGATTATACTACCTGAGACTTCTCAGAAAACAACAACTGAATGAAAAACTGCTGGTGGCCTTCTACCGCTGCATCATAGAGAGTATTTTAACTTACTGCACCTCTGAATGGTTTGCCAATTGCACAGTGGCAGATGGGAAAGCACTCCAGAGGGTTAATGTCATTGCCCAGAAGATCATTGGTTGCCTTCTCCCCTCTTTGGAAGAGCTTTATAACTCCCGCTGCCTTAAGAAAGTTCAAAACATTCTCAAAGGTCCATCTCATCCTGGGAACCTTTTTTACAACTTTTACCATCTGGCAGACAGTACAGGATAATAAAAACAAGGACAAATAGGCTGAAAAACAGCTTCCATCCCATGGCAGTAGCTCTTTTGAATTCTGCTGTATAGTGCGGTAATGGTCGGTGTCAGGGGTTTTCGGTTCAATGTGTGGAGGGTGAAGGATGTGTGTTTGTGTTTATCTTCATGGTCATGGTCATGATGTGCACTGAAGATGGTGTTTGATTTTGTTGTTCGAGGTGCAATGACAATAAACTAAAATAAATTAAACTAAATATTATTAAATTACAAAACTATGTTACACTAATGATAATTATGCTTCCTTTAACTTTGATGGTATTGGAAAACAATAAGAATATTATTTCCAGTACTGCTTGCTGACAAAGGCAGCCTTACTGAATTGGTCAGAGGACCTCTTTGAGTGACACTGCACTTCTATTAGAACAATTGAGTATAGGAATGAGAGCAAAGAATCACACTCCTGTTCCAAATTTATACATACCACATGCCCATGAAATTTTAATCCAAGTCAGCTTTTAAAAAGTGAGATGATAATGATTAAAACAAGTTCTCTGACTGGTATTTAGTCCTTTGAAGTACATTATAGAACATAAGACAATAAAAATTAATGCATAACATTATCAAAGTCTACAAAGTGAAAAGCACAATGGACATTATGAAAATTAAGAGCAACAAAAGTGTATTGGTGGTCAATAGAATATAAAATTGCACAGAAGTAATAGTGAAATAGTGAGATCAACCCTGACTGCTCTTTAGAAGGCCAGAACCTGAAGATGAAACTCAAATACTTTGGCCACCTAATGAGAAGGAAGGACTCACTGGAGAAGAGCCTAATGCTGGGAAAGATTGAGAGAAAAAGAAGAAGGGGACGGCAGAGAATGAGGTGGCTGGATGGAGTCACTGAAGCAGTCAGTATTAGCTTAAATGGACTCCGGGGGATGGTAGAGGACAGGATGGTAGAGGACAGGAACGTCTGGAGGAATGTTGTTCATGGGGTTGTGATGAGTTGGACATGACTTTGTGACTAACAACAACAAATAGTGAAATATGAGAGTCACCAATAAGTTGGGCAACATTAGAAATGTGAATAAATAAAAGTATAAACAGACTTCTAAAGTAACAAAATCATCCTTAGGAACCACAATTAATGTATGTATCAGACAAGTTTTTCTGAGGAGGGCATTCCATAGATAGAGTGCTCTTTCCCAGGTCTGAAATAAAGTTCTGAGAATACCCTTTTGGTCCACATTATTTAGGGATCTTCGAATGAGTATCAGGTCTGAATTTCCTTCAGAAATGAGCAAATGGCACACTATATATGACTGTATCTGCTAGTTTCAATTTGCTAACTATCCTGCTTAGATGTTTTTGAATTACTTTTGAATTATTTTCAAAGATAGCTTCATCTATTATCCACAACTGTAGTCTAGATAAGATAGAGTGTAAATGGGGCAAGGGTATCTCTTTAGATAAGGCTATAAGTGGTATATCAGTCTAGGCTGTCTAAGAAACACAGAGTTGGTGCACAATTTGGGGTCCTTCTGGACTTACAGCTCCTGAGCTTTTGCCCATGTTTGATTTGTGACCCAATTACCACATTGTTATGAGACATAATTCAGAATCTGACCTTGAAGCTGATGAAGTTACTCCACCTAAGCCTGTGGTTCAGGATTGTCAGCTTCAGGAATTCAACTGAAGTTGATCAGCCATAAGCATCTCCTGTTTAGCTGAGCAGTCAGGTGATGGGATACAACTCCAAAGCTCCAAATCTTGATGTCTCAGAGGTAAGCAGAACAAAACTCCTCAGTGAAACTGCTTGTTAGGCAAAGGGCAAGACATGACTAATTGCAGTCAGCTGTCTGCAGATAGATTTGGTTATTTCCTTTGTTTGTAGTCTTTTCTTTGTTTGCTTTTTTGGAAACAATTGTTTAGCTTTCAATTCTTGTTTCTTGTTCATGACCCTTTGTCTCTGGGACCAGCATATTACCTGATTTGGCATTCTGTCACTCTTGGAACATATTTGGACTACATTATTGCTTCTTGGACTGTAGTTGGCACTTTTGGGCAAGCATTCTCTGTTATGCATTTGAATTACACTCCTGTCTCATGTTATCTGCCTAAACCATAGTAAATACTCTAGCTTTTTAGTGCTGTTTTTGCATGTGTTCTTGTGACCTTGAAAGATAACTCCCATTCCTGGATTGGGAGGATTTCCTTTAAAATCCTGCTTTGGTCACCTCTTGGTTGGATTATTCCAACATACTCTACATTGGGCTGCTTTTCAAGATCATCTGAAGTTACAACTGGTCCAATATACAACACTGCGGACAGTTCTGGTGCTTTATATTTAACCTATGTTCAACTGTTCCTGCACAAGCTACTTTAACGTTCAGTTGCTTTCTAGATGCAATTAAAAATGCTGATTATTACCTTTAAGGCTCTAACTGGCATGGGTTTATGCTGTTTGGAGGACCATATCTTCATTTTCACCAGATCAAACAAATGTTACCACCTTGTGAGATCTCAGTAATATGCCTTTTCCATGGTTGCCCTGACCCAGGGGTGGGATCCTACCAGCATAACAACCAGTTTGGTGAGTGCACGCTTTGTAAAACAACTTCTGCTGCAAGCAATAACCATCTCCTGCTGACACGCGGCACTCAGCTGTGCCGCACAAAGCAACTAAGATTGCTTTAGCAGGGAATAAAGGATAGCCTAGGGCCTGGGTGGGCGGGCGGGCCCAACTGAAGAAAAGAAGATCTTCGGAGCAAACCAATTTGGTATCAGCTGCTTTTCGGAGCTACCGGTTCTATAGAACCAACCCAACCGGTAAAATCCCACCCCTGCCCTGACCCTTTGAAGTAACTTTCCTCCAAAATTGGGAAAGACCCAGTGGTGGGAATCTACTGGTTTGGCCCAGTTTGGGCAAACCACTAATAAAAAATGCTACTGTTCGGCCGAACTGGTAGTAAAAAAACAGCTACTGGTTTGGCTGTACCGGTATTTCTTTTTTTTCCCCCTCCCGATGATCAGCTGTGCCAGGATCCCTCTCGCTGTTTTACTGCTTCACCCAGGAGGCTTCCCCGAGGCCCAGGAGGCAAAAAGGTGTGTGTGTGTGGGGGGGTGCTGCGTTCCCCCCCCATGCTCTGTTTTTTCCTTTCCTGGGCCTCAGGGAAGCCTCCTGGAGCAAAAAGACCCCATCCTATTAGCTTTCTTATTGAAGGATGCCAAATTTTCAATTGGAGCAGACATTACTTGGTATCAATAGGGGATCTTGGGAAAAAACAGATGTGGAAAAAGATACTATGATGAAAGTAGTTCAGGAGGAGAATGTGCAAAATGCTAAATGAAAAACTATTGGAAAACAGATTAATCTTAGAGCAGAATTAATGGAAAGTAAAGATAAGGAAAGTGAACACATAGAAGCTTCTTGAAATAGAATGAATAGAATTGTGTTATAGAATGCTACAGAACTGTATGGAGTTCATTGATCGTGAAAAAGATGTTTGGCTAAATGATGAGAGAAAAAAATGGATGAGGAAAAAGATCATGTATAACAAAATGATTACTGCAAAACAAGACAAGAGAAAGATAATATAATATATATGGGGAAAAAGTCACTGCAAAGAATGTAGTAAAAAGAGCAAGGAAAGATTAAGAGAAGTTAGATGAAAGCAACTAAATGAACTTGAAAAAGTAATGTGAGATAGAATATTTTAGTGAAGTATATTGGTATTTCAATGAGGGGGACTGAATAAATGCTATTAATGTACTTCCACTGAGGCAAGATAATGCCTTAATTTTTCTTCAGTCCACGCAGATTAAAAGGGGTTTATGACCAGAAAGGCAGCTGGATTTGAGATCCAGCCTGCTGAACTTCTCTTTGGAATAAAAAGAGATCTGGAGATTGCCCATATGTACTCCTCAACAACTGATTTTTGTGACTAGTCAGCAGAGTATTTTGTAGCTTCCTTGGGATCAGCTTGAAGTCATGGATTCCATCTTGCTCTAAGCTGTAAATGTAGTCTTTCATGAACTCAAGGTTTGACCAACCCTTATCTTTTTAATTACTTTGAAGTTTAATGTTTGCATTGCCTCTTTAAAATTGAAAATTTTTTGGAACTGCAAGACTTTAAGTCACTGCGTGAAGTTTCCCTTCCATCCACTCAAAAAGAAAGAAAACTATATATTTTCAGTTTTGTAAAATATTTTGGGTATCTTTTTGCAAAATACAGCAAAGGAGTGACTTTAGACTTGATTTAAAGAGTTTAAATGCTAAGGCTTTGTGAAAGTGATTTAAAGAAATTTTGAAACTAATTAGAAAGATACTGTTGTGTGGGAAATTTTTTTACTTTTAAATGCAAAGCAATGAGGGGATTTGGAAATGAAAAGGGGGTGTTATGTATTGTTTATTTGTTTATTTTTGCTGGGCCTTTGTTGATCAATAAGGAGAACTGAAGATTCAGACATGAGTTTATAGAAAATGGGGTGTGGTATGCAATAATACTCTCTATTTAGGACTGCCCTTGCATACCATCTGGAGATTGTAGCTGATGCAGAATGCGGCCACGCGGGTGGTGATAGGAGTTTCCTGATTCTCCCATATCACCCCCCTCCTGCGCAACCTGCATTGGTTGCCGGTTGCACTCCAGGTGAGATTCAAGGTTTTGGTTTTAACATTCAAAGTCCTACACGACATGGGTCCGCAATATTTAAGGGAGCGACTCCTGCTGATATCGAGTGCCAATCGCCCGCCCTGTGCGAGCACACAGGCAAGGGCTTCTCGGGGTTCCGTCGGCAAGCCAATGTTGGCTGGCGGTCCCCCGGCGATGAGCCTACTCTGTGGCGGTCCCCGACCTATGGAACCAGCTACCCCTGGGGCTCCGTCTGCCCCCTGACCTTCGCACCTTCCACCACGACCTGAAGACCTGGTTGTTTGACCAGTCCAGGCTGTGACTCCCTCCCAGGGGGGGGATGGTTCTTAACTTATTTTAAATTTTAAATTTTAGATTAGCTATTATTGTGCTTGTGATTTGTTTAATTCTCTTTTTAATTATTTATTGTTGTATGTTTTAGTTGTGAGCCGCCCTGAGTCTTCAGAGATGGGGTGGCATACAAGTCCAAATAATAAATAAATAAATAAAAATAAATAATAAAGATGTATCTGGTTGTGATTTAAGAGGCAGCAATAAAGTGTTAATGTTGAATATGCTTGCTGGGAATGAAAGAAGTTTCATATTTTGGGGGAAGTATTTTTTCATATACATATATACATATATATACCTACATACATACTAATAAAGAAACCTAATTCATGTGTGTGCACGTATGTATGTATATGTGTGTGTATGAATTAGGTTTCTTTGTTAGTTTTATATGCTCAGTATAATTCATAATAAAATATTAAAAATGATGAAGTCAACAATGCTGTGACAATATTTAAAAAATGTAAAGCTGCAGGTGTAGATGGTATAGCTAATAATATTGTTGATGAACTATTTTTTATATTTTTAATGTATATATAAAGATTGAATCTATGCTGAAAATTGGAACAATGCCCTTTACTGTTTCCTGTAGAACAGAAAGGGTAGTAAAACTGAATGCAAAACTTACAGGAGTATGTGTTTTTAGGTTAAATATGCCTTGAGAACTATTTGGAAAAACTCTTGATTGAAACACTCAGACAAGAAACAAAATTTTGAAAATTTGCTATGGCTTTATGTTGGACAGGAATTCTTAATACTAAAATTTTGCTATTAGGCTCATTAAGAAGTATATCAATGAGAGAAAGAAGCTACATTTGTTCATTTACAGAAAATAAATGCAAATATGAATAGGCTTGACTTATATATTTTTGTACAATTATGGGGTTGAAGACTGATTGCTAAATGCACTTGACAGTTGTATGTGATGAAAGTAAATCATGCGTGAGAAGAAAAATGACACTGTACCTAAGCATTTGTCTAAGAATATGTTGTGTCTGTTTAGTTGTTTGACTTGTTTATAAATAAATGTATAAGGAATGCATGTGGTGGCATTAAGTGTTTATTTGTTGGGAATGTGAATATGGATGGCATTTTTATGCAGATGGTACTGTGTGAGGCTGAGAACCTGAATAATTTTTGAGCCAAGCCAATGTTAGATAGATTGAATGACACAACAAGGACTATGAATCTGAAAATTAATGTATCAAGTCAAGATTTTGTTTCACAGAAAAAATGGAGTCCAACTGCAGAGAACTAGATTGTATCTGTTGCAAGAATGTATTTGAAGGAGGTGAAATAAGAATGTGCTTCTTTCCACTTTGTGATTTGGAAGCCATGCTTGTGAATGCCCAAAGAAGGAAAATTGAATTTACTGGGAACGAGCAACTTGAGAAGTATGTGTTAAAACAAGAAAAAAAATCAGATGAATAAGGAATAAGAACTGAATAATATGGACTGAATGTTAAAAAAATAGAACTCAAAAATGTAGAATCAGTGGTATGGACATAGAGAATGAATGAGGACTGCAAAACAGATATTTGAAGGAAGAGCAAATTGTTGACAGGAAGACAAAGTTTGTATAGAATTGATGAGATCCTGAAAACAGAAATCTAGGATGTCATAAATAAAAGGCCATGTATGGACAGGGTAAAAGCAAGAAGAGGTTATGTGACTCAATTGCTGCAAATTCGATTTCAGATTTTTTTTCCCCTTAGTTCATGCATTAAAGACCTTAGTTTACTATTTCTTACTTTTTTTCTGGTGCTTTGTAAACCATTGCTTACCCAAAAGAGAACAGCATGATGAACTGAATATGTACTTAAAAAATTCATGTATGTAAAAATTAATATTATTGGTATCTTCAATGGATTTAGTATAATTTAAGGAAAATATTGTTTTATTAGTCATCTTGATATAAAATAAGTCAACAAAATTTGCCAGAATTTAAGAAATCTTCTTATTTTTTAAAAGGCAGTTAATATACTAAAAGTATTACCAAAGTATGAAATTTTACTGTATCCAAATAATGATAAATGTGGAATATTGCTTTTTTTGTCTTATAAATGGGTGGTAATTTACACAGCTGTGGATGTGGGATGTTTCAATCCCAGACCATGTTGTAAGAAAAATTGAATGACAGTGAGCAAAACAGCAGTAATTATAAAACTAATTACTAAATGCTGATGATGCCCATAGGCTTTGCATAACTAAAATTAGAAAAGGAAATTGCTTTCGGCTTCAGAGAAGGGAACATGCTTGTTATTTCTCTTTTTTTAGTCAAAATGGGGCATCATGTATAAACTTCAATCAGGGAAAAAACATTATTTCATGCACTCATAATTTTTATACTGAAATGTCAAAAAGAATCATTTATTTCCTCCGTTTTTGTAAACAACCATGTGCTTTAGATAGAAAAAGTGATGAGATTACAATTTGAACCTCCAGTGCCAAACGCTATATTGTTTAAACCACAATTTTATTAGTTGGGTATATGGAAATTAGGCAGTTGTAGCATATTCCATGACACAGGCACTGATATAAAATCTCATATCAAATGATTTCAGCAATACTTAATGTATTCATATATAATAAGTTCTGTAGCTCAAAAAGAGGCAACAGAAAGGTGAGAATTTTCATGCAGAATATTCTAGATACAAAGCTCAATATCTTAAGGAATAGATGGTGATCTCAAGGGGCAGAGCTGTGAATGATCTATTCCTGACATATTGGAAAATGTTAAATGAAACATTAAAGCAATTGGTACTCCAATGATATATAATAAACACTTAGTATGCTCAGATTTATGTTTTATATAGTAGATTTTAAGATTAATGCTAATCTTGCAGCAGTTTAATGTCATGCTTTATTTGAAATCACAAAATTTTATTGTGAATAAATATTTAAAAATATTTTAAAATTCTGCAGTGCTGCTCTTTAAATACATGTGCATTATTATGTTAATGTTAACATGCATTAACATGAAGATGGAAACAATTTCTGGAAAGTGACTTAATTTATCGCTGGCATTTTGGTCTGGCAATTATAGGGAGAAAAATATTTTACTAAGAATTGTTTGTTGGAGTTAAAAGATTGCTCTTTTTGGAGAATTCTAGTTTTAATTAATACTTACTGCATGCATCCACACTCTTGTAAAGGTTTGTGTGTATGTGTACAATCACCATTATTTCTGCTTTTATCATTACTTGCTATCTCTATTCTTGATTTCTCAATCAATACATACAACAGCCAAATATGTATCTAATATATAGACTCTTAAGAGATAATATTCTAATCTGCGATTTCTATCCCCTTCCATTAAGCTTCTTGGGTGGGAGGTCAGTGTACCCAATTGCAAATAAAGGTGGACAATCCAAGTATGGTTCTGTATTTGAAATTGTCAGATGAATCAATAATTTTAATTTAGAGAAGCAAAACTTATAAAGTAACATTCCAAGAATCATTTTGTCATTTTGCATTTGACTGGCTCGTTTGTTTCATTATATAGCTTATGAAGGAAGCAATATGGGAAAAAGTTTCAGACAACCATTCTTCCATGGCTAAAGAGCCTTATTTAGTATCTTGGGAAGTGAATTTAATTGTACATTCTAAATGAAAACTGTTGCTTAGCATAATTTTAGTGCTGATAGATATAAACCAGACTGAATTAGAGAATGTGTTTTGGGATAATCCTTCTTTTAGGTGATGTATATTAATTTATCTTTTAATGACTAAGTTCATAGGATTGAGTTAATATCTGGTATTAGAGGTTAGAATTCAGAAGTGCATGGAGAATCCATATAAAGCTAAACCAGAGCCAAAGTCCTTGTGATTTAAGATTGTGAGCTTTTTTGTCTTATAAGTCAGTGTCCCCCCCCCCCCATTTTGTATTTTTTGTGGTATGAGAATGCATCAAAGGTGTTCAGCACTAGTAAACTAATGTAGTTATCTGAGAAGAGGAAGAGACTCTGCTTTTGCCCAACAATATCAAGTTTGTTTTCTTTGTGATCAGTACATTACAAAGCTAGCAAAGAATAATTTGTTTTAGAGGTTCCGCAACAGAATGAAATGGAGCTCTTTTGAAGTATGATCTCTGAAAGCACAGCATGAAACTCAAATAAAGTGAAGGACATTCACTATTACAAGTAATGTCCTTAATAATCTTGTTAGTCTAGTCTCCCTCTGTATGAGACAAATGGAACATTATTGGCTTATGGACTGTAGTAAATAATTTAGTTTCCAATATTCAGGCTGCTTTGACAGTAAATTAAAATGACATGAAAGGGGCTTGTTGAATAAGGAAAGTATCCAATCAAATTTAATTGGCATGACTAAGGCAGTAGAAATATGTTTCATAATTAAACCATGTTGTCTTGGAGCCTTATAAGCATGTATGAATCAAATGTCAAAAATTATTCTTTGATACTGTGCATTTAAAAACTTTGCATGGTAAACAGTTTTCTTAAGCAAGAGTCTTGACATGAATATTGATATAACGTGAAAATATTTTTTTCATTTTCTTGAATATCTCAGTTCAACGTTTCTCCACAAGTCAGACACATTCCAGAGTTTCATTATACTCTTACCTCCTATTTCTTAAAAGGAGTTTTCAAACTGAGTTTGTACGATTATAATTAGACATATTTTTGTTTTTTATACAGATAGTCCTTGACATACAACACTTCAATTAATGGCCATTTGAAGTTACAATGACACTAAAAAATGACTTATGACTGTTTTTCATACTTATGACCATTGCAGCATCCCCATGGTCATGTGATCAAAATTCAGATGTTTGGCAACTATTCATATTTATAAAGGATGCAGTGTCCCAGGGTCATGTGATCACCTTTTGCAACCTTCTGACAAACAAAGTCAATGGGGAAGCCAGATTCACTTAACAACAGTGTTACTGACTTAACAACTGTAGTGATTCATTTAACCACTCTGGCAATATGGGTAATAAAATTGGGCAAAATTCACTTAACAAATGTCTCACTTAGCAACAGAAATGTGAGGCCCAATTGTAGTCATATGTTGAGGACTACCTGTATATTGTTTATTAGTTGTGATACAAGATCCAGTAGGTGTTTTTAAAAGATGGACACAAAGTAAAGGATCTCAGGAAATTTATAGAATAGAATAGAATAGAATAGAATAGAATAGAACAGAATAACAGAATAGAACAACAGAATTGGAAGGGACCTTGGAGGTCTTCTAGTCCAACCCCTGCTTAGGCAGGAAACCCTACACCACTTCAGACAAATGGTTATCCAATCTCTTATTTAAAACTGCCAGTGTTGGAGCATTCACAACTTCTGGAGGCAAATTGTTCCACTGATTAATTGTTCTAACTGTCAGAAAATTTCTTCTTAGTTCTAAGTTGCTTCTCTACTTGATTAGTTTCCACCCATTGCTTCTTGTCCTACCCTCAGGTGCTTTGGAGAATAGCTTGACTCCCTTTTCTTTGTGGCAGCCCCTGAGATATTGGAACACTGCTATCATGTCTCCCTTAGTCCTTCTTTTCATTGAACTAGAATTCCTACAACCGTTCTTCATATGTTTTAGCCTCCAGTCCCCTAATCATCTTTGTTGCTCTTCTCTGCACTCTTTCTAGAGTGTCAGCATCTTTTTTTTACATTGTGGTGACCAAAACTGGATGCAGTATTCCAAGTGTGGCCTCACCAAGGCATTATAAAGTATTAAAACTTCACATGATCTTGATTCTGTCCCTCTGTTTGTGCAGCCTAGAACTGTATTGGCGTTTTTGGCAGCTGCTGCATACTGCTGGCTCATATTTAAATGGTTGTCCATTAGGATTCCAAGATCCCTCTCACGGTTACTACTATTGAGCAAGGTACCACATATACTCTACCTGTGCATTTTGTTTTTTATGCCTAAATGTAGAACTTTACTTTTTTCACCATTGAATTTCCTTTTGTTAGCTAGCACCCAATGTTCAAGTCTGTCAAGATCCTTCTGTATCTTAGGCCTATCTTCTGGAATTACATAAAGGGTAGGGATGCTCTGGGTCCCCTCAGTGAAACAGCAATTTTGCAGGACCCAGGAGAAGTTACTTCTTTATTTCAGACCGTACTCTATGGAATTTTGTCCCTTTGCACATCTGGACAGCCCTTACCCTGTTGGTCTACTGGAAAACTGAAAAAAACCTGGCTTTTCCCACAATGATTAAGGCTGGATTGTTAGTAGAGCCCAACTTTGGTAAATATTGAGATTTATGTGTGAGATATCTGGGCTTTTATATTTTGCCCTTTCTGTTTACAGATAGTCCTTGACATATAATTGAGCCCAGATTTTCTATTGCTAATCAAGACAGTTGTTAAGTGAGTTTTGCCATATTTTACCTTTTTTGCCACAGCTGTTAGGTGAATCACTGCAGTTAGATTAGATTAGATTCAACTTTATTGTCATTGCTCATGAACACAGGCAACAAAATGCAGGTAGCATCTAACCAGAAATGCAAAACAGCAATGAAGTATAAATATATATATACAGATATACAAAATATATAACTATATATGGATATACAGAATATCTACGAATATACAGAATATATATCTATTGAAGGAATATATATGTCTGTACAGAGTGTTTATGAACATATTGAATATAAGTATAATGCACAAAGAGTTTATACAAGATATATATTATCAGGGGAAGTATCAATGTGTATGTGGGGGTAGACGAGTTGAGTTCAGTAAGGAAACCTCTGTATGGTAGAAGCTGTTCCTTAGCCTGCTGGTCTTGGACTGCAGGCACCTGAACCTCTTCCCAGATGGAAGAGGGGTAAACAGTTTATGGGCTGGATGGGAGGAGTCCTTAATGATGTTGTGGGCTTTTCGCAGACATCGTTTCCTCTGAATGTCCACAATGGCAGGAAGTGGGATCCCTATAATGCATTGGGCGGTTTTAACCACCGTCTGTAATGTCTTCTTTTCTTTTCTTTTTTTAAATTACATTTATATGCCGCCCTTCTCCGAAGACTCAGGGCGGCTTACAATTTTTTGGGATACAACCCAGTGTGCTCAGCAATAGCCTTCATTCCATTGTATATGCCTGCTTATTACTAAGCGGCATTTTTACAAAGTCATCTTATGGCCCCCAACAATCTTGGGTCCTCAATTTACCTACCCCGAGAGGATGGAAGGCTGAGTCAACCTTGAAATTGCTCTTTAATGGAGCAATTCCTATACCAGACTGAGATAAAGCTGGTTAGGATGCTCTCAACTGCACAGCGATAGAATTTGATCAGAATAGTTAGGGAAAGGTGGTTCTTCCTCAGTAATCTCAGAAAGAAGAGGCGTTGGTGAGCTTTCTTGATCAGGCTGGTGGTGTTGATCTGCCAGGACAGGACAGGTCCTCAGAGAGATGGATCCCCAGGAACTTGGGGACAGACGTTCTACCCTTCTCCTGTTGATGTATATAGGAGAATGTGTGCAAGCATTCTTCTTCCTGAAATCCACAATGAGCTCTTTGGTATTGTTAGTGTTGAATAATAAGTTATTGTCAGTGCACCATGTAGCTAGGCTCTGCACCTCCTCCCTGTATTCTGAGTCATTGTTATCATTGATGAGTCCAATCACCGTGGTCTGCGTGGTTCGCCTGAGAACTTGGTGTTAGAGCCATGCACAGGCCTGCAGTCATAGGTGGAAAGAGAGAACAGGAAGGGACTCAGCACATAGCCCTGGGGAATGCCAGTACTTAGTGTGATGGTGGATGAGGTGGAGTTATTCAACTTGGCATGTTGTGGTCTGTTGGTCAAGAAGTCCAGTATCCAACTGCAGAGAGTAGTATTGATGTCCGGTTGCCTTCCGGGTTAGTTTCAAGGTGCTAGTAACAACTTATAAAGTCCTAAATGGCTTGGGGTCAGGGTACTTGCGGGAACGCCTCCTGCCAGCATCACACTCTGATCGCCCAGTACGCTCCCATAAGAGGGGCCTCCTTGGGATACTGTCGGTTAGGCATTGTTGACTGGCGGTCCCCAGGGCTAGGGCCTTTTCTGTGGGAGCGCCCGCCCTATGGAACCAACTTCTCGTGGATCTCCATTTGGCCCCTGATCTCCACTCCTTCTGCCGGGACCTGAAGACCTGGTTGTTTCAACAGGCTGGTCTGGACTGACCTAGGGGATGTGGGTTGTTTTATTTGTTTTAATTAATTTATTGATTGATTAGGCTTGTATTTGTTTAATGTTCTTTTCTTGTAATTGTATTGGGTTTTTATTGTTCGCTGCCCTGAGTCCTTAGGGAGAAGGGCGGCATACAAGTCTAATAAAATAATAATAAAAATAATAAATAATGTCAAGGTCACCAAGTTTAGTGATCAGCCTGGAGGGAATGACTGTATTAAATGCTGAACTGAAGTCAACAAATAGCATTCTTGCATAGTGTTCTTATTGTCCAGGTGTGTTAGAATGGTGTATAATGCTATGGAACAGCATCCTTGGTGCTCCTGTTCTTGCTATGGGCAAATTGTTAGGGTTCAGTGTGATTAGGAGACAAGTTTTGAGGTGTGCCAGGACTAACCTCTCAAAGCACTTCATGATTGTAGATGTAAGTGCTATAGGGAGGTAGTCATTCAGACACTCCGGGTTGGAGTGTTTAGGCACCGGCACGATGGAGATGGTCTTGAAGCAAGTTGGTACAGTTGCTTGAGAAAGAGACAGATTGAAGATGTCAGTCAAAACCACACACAGCTGTCCAGCACAGGCCCTAAGTACATGTCCTGGAATACCATCGGGGCCTGCAGCTTTGCGTGTGTTGATTCGGCTCAGAATAGTGCAGACTTCAGTGATTGAAAAAGTGTGGGGCTGTAAGTTTACAGAGGGTCTGGTCTTGGTGGCTGTTTCCTGGTTGTCTCATTCAAAACAAGCATAAAAGTCATTTAGCTCATTGAGAAATGAGTCATTAGTGAATGAGGGAGTAAAGCGGGCAGGCTTGTAGTCGGTGATGTTCTGGATGCCCTTGCCACATACGCCAGGGATTGGAATTAGCGAAGTGATCCTCAATACTTAGCTTGTAGCTACGCATCGCTTTCTTGATGCCCCTTCTCAAATCGGTCCTGGGTGCACTATAGGCATGTCTGTCACCAGATCTGAAGGCAGCATCTCAGGCCCTGAGCAGAAGACGGACCTCCCTATTCATCCATGGCTTCTGATTAGGGTATATGATAATCTGTTTTTCAGTTGTGACTCTGTTAATCATGGAGTTAATATGATCCAAGACAGAAGAGGTGTATTTATCAATGTCCATGTGAGAATCAGAGGTAGCTTGGGAAGCAAACATACTCCAGTCCGTATGCTGAAATTGGTCCTGCAGTACAGGTGAAACTCGAAAAATTAGAATATCATGCAAAAGCTCATTTATTTCAGTAATGCAACTTAAAAGGTGAAACTAATATATGAGATAGACTCATTACATGCAAAGCAAGATAGTTCAAGCTGTGATTTGCCATAATTGTGATGATTATGGTTTATAGCTCATGAAAACCCCAAATCCACAATCTCAGAAAATTAGAATATGACATGCAATCAATAAAACAAGGATTGTACATAGAATATCGGACCTCTGAAAAGTATAAGCATGCATATGTACTCGGTACTTGGTTTGGACCCCTTTTGCAGAAATTACTGCCTCAATGTGGCATGTCATGGAAGCTATCAGCCTGTGGCACTGCTGAAGTGTTATGGAAGACCAGGATGCTTCAATAGCGACCTTCAGCTCTTCTGCATTGTTCGGTCTCACATCTCTCATCTTTCTCTTGGCAATGCCCCATAGATTCTTTATGGGGTTCAGGCCAGGCGAGTTTGCTGGCCAATCAAGCACAGTAATCCCACAGTCATTGAACCAGATTTTGGTGCTTTTGGCAGTGTGGGCAGGTGCCAAGTCCTGCTGGAAAATGAAGTCAGCATCCCCATAAAGCTCATCTGCGGAAGGAAGCATGAAGTGCTCCAAAATCTCCTGGCAGATGGCTGCGTTGACCCTGGACTTAATGAAGCACAGTGGACCAACACCAGCAGATGACATGGCTCCCCAAATCAACACAGACTGTGGAAACTTCACACTGGACTTCAAGCATCTTGCAGTGTGTGCCTCTCCATTCTTCTTCCAGACTCTGGGTCCTTGGTTTCCAAATGAGATGAAAAAGTTGCTCTCACAGAAAAGAGGACTTTGGACCACTGAGCAACAGACCAGGTCTGTTTTTCTTTAGCCCAGGTAAGACTCTTCTGACAACATTTGAAGCCCATGTCCAGGATCCGTCTGTGTGTGGTAGCTCTTGATGCACTGACTCCAGCCTCAGTCCACTCCTTGTGAAAGTCCCCAACACTTTTGAATGGCCTTTTCCTGACAATCCTCTCTAGGCTGCGGCCATCCCTGCTGCTTGTGCAACTTTTTCTTCCATGCTTTTCCCTTCCATATAACTTTCTATTAATGCGCTTTGGGAACATCTAACTTCTTTTGCAATTACCTTTTGAGGCTTTCCCTCCTTATAGAGGGTGTCAGTGATGGTTTTCTGCACAACTGTCAGATCAGCAGTCTTTCCCATGATTGTGATTCCTACTGAACCAGACTGAGAGACCATTTAGAGGCTCAGGAACCCTTTGCAGGTGTTATGGCTTAATTAGCTGCTTAGAGTGGGACACTTTGAGCCTAGAATATTGCACCTTTTCACAATATTCTAATTTTCTGAGATTGTGGATTTGGGGTTTTCTTGAGCTGTAAGCCATAATCATCACAATTATGGCAAATCATGGCTTGAACTATCTTGCTTTGCATGTAATGAGTCTATCTCATATTAGTTTCACCTTTTAAGTTGCATTACTGAAATAAATGAACTTGTGCACGATATTCTAATTTTTCAAGTTTCACCTGTATATTGTCCAATTCTTCCGGCCAGACTTTAATTGTGGTCACAGAGGGTTTCACACGTTTAATGAGTGATGTGTATTTAGGGAGTAAAAACAATGGGAGGTGATCAGACTATCCCAGGTGGGGGAGGGAGAAGACTCTGTATGCATCTTCAACATTAGTGTAGACATGATCCAGAGTCTTATTCCCCCTTGTATGGGATGAGATATTCTGATGAAATTTAGGGAGTACTGTTCTCAAGTTAGAATGGTTAAAATCACCCCCAACAATGAAGGCTGCCTCAGGATGCAATGCTAATTGTTTGCTAATGGCTGCATGTAGTTCTTTCATTGCTAGCTTGGCATTAGCATCCAGTGGAATGTATGCAGCAGTTATTATCAAAGAAGTGAACTCCCTTGGTAGATAAAAAGGTCTACACTTGATCATGAGGAATTCCACATTAGCAGAGCAGTGTTTCTCGACGATAGCAGCTTTTGTGCACCAGGTTTTGTTCACATAAATGCATAAACCCCCTCCTCCGGTTTTTACTGGAGCCTTCTACTGTTCTGTCCAACTGCAGAGTGTAGCGACCGGCTAGTTCAATAGCGCTATCGGGAATACCACCGTTCAGCCATGTTTCTGTGAGGATTATGATGTTACAATCCGTTAATCCTTTGTTGGTGGCAATACGAAGTCAAAGTTCATCCATCTTACTTGCCAGAGAACTGTACATTAGCAAGAAAAATGCTGGGTAAAGAGAGCCAATGCGGCCTTAGCCTTAGCCTTAGCTCTCAAACCTCGCGCTTCCCTTGTTTTTGTTTACGGTCTTGACGCCGCCTGCAAGCACTTCCGCCCAGTTGGGAAGAGTGCGTAGCCTCCGATGTCTTGGAGATCTCAGCAGGGATGAGACGAATGTCTAAAATGTCGCTGTTATGGTGGTTAGATCTGATTTCCAAAAGTTCCTGTCGGCTGTATGGAGTTAGACTCAGACTGTTTTGTATAAACAGACTGGCTACGAACAAAAAAATAACTAATAATTTGCAGATTCTGGGTAGACACAGAGCCTTGCGTTGTGCAGTTGTTAAGTCAGTAACATGCTTGTTAAGTGAATCTGGTTTCCCCATTGACTTTGCTTGTTAGAAGGTCGCAAAAGCTGATTACATGACTCTAGAACACTGGAACTGTTATAAATATGAGTCAGTTCCCAATGACATGAATTTTGATCATGTGACCATGGGGATGCTATAATGGTTGTAAGTGGAAAAACAGTCATGAGTCATTTTTTTCAGTGCCATTGTAACTTCAAACAGTCACTAAATGAACTGTTATAAGTCAAGGACTACCTGCATTATATTTTGTTGTAATTATGCTGCATTTTACTGTTTGGGATTGTGAGCTGTCCAGAGTTATTCGTTAAAATGGGCAGCTATTTTCTCTTAGTTTATCTTCTCTCAAAATATTCACCAGAAAATTGAAATTTTGGACAAATGTTTTGTGCACAAAATCTTCAGGAACAAACACCATTTCAGTTCATGGAAATCTATTTTGTACTAATTACATATTGTGCTCAGGCTCAAAATAAAGGAAATAGAGCAGTTCTTGCATAGGTATAACATGCTAAAAGAAAACAATCTATAATCCAGAGTACTCCAAATTATTGAAAGTCTGTGGGATGACAGACTTCCTGGCTTTGAAGTTGATCTTCAGAAACACAGAAGTAACAGTGTTATTTCTTGGTGTTTTAGAGGTAGGTGCAGACATGATAAATAATTTTCAATACCTTATAAAATAATACTTTAATTTTCCATTGTGGAGGACAAATAATTTTATATCCTCATATAGAATGCATGATTTTGAAGTGCATATTAGACAGACGAGACAAACTAGCTGCCTGATGACCCTATAGAGTAAGAATAAATGCCAAAATGTTGCCTTTTTCATGGTGTGCAAGTCGGCAATATACAGATATAATAAAAGGCATTGTTCTGTTAGGGGGTGCTACTATCAGTAGAAAGGATAGGCATGGAGAAGAATGTCTGGTTAGCCTATAGTAAGATCACCCTGTTGTAATTACCCTGTAATTAAAAGCAGATAATTTACACTGGTTTTGTATGTCCTTTGTATATAACCTGTGATTTTGTGAGTCTTGGGGCTCTTCTGAGTTCCTTTGGCAAGGAGCTCAGTGATCACTACAGTTATGCATGCCAATAGGAGATTATTACTATGATGATGATGAAGAATCATCATCATCATCATCATCATCATCATCATCATCATCATCATCATCATTGGTGAGATACACAACCTTTGGGGCTGGTTGGTAGCTCAACAGTTCGAATCCTAACCAAGGACCTAGGAACTGTTAAGGTAGTGTCAGAGGATATAAGCTGTTCCAAATAGGGTGTTTTTGTAGAATCAGGGTATTCAGGTCTGATAAATTCAGAATTTCCAACTAGCGAGGTAGCCCTTTAAGTATTGCTCCAAGGGCTCCAATTACAATTGGAATATTATTATTTATTTTCCCCACAACAACAACCCTGTGAGATGAGTTGGACTGAGAGACTGGCTCAAATTCACCCACCTAGCTTTTATGGCTTAACCACTAAATCAAACTGGCTCTGTGTATTATCTAATTGAGTTAGGTAATATATAATTAGCATATTATCTAATTGGGTTAGGTAATATTATTATCACTTCCATATCAACAATTTCAGATATGCAGACAATTCCACTCTAATGGCAGAAAGTGAAAAGGAACTAAACAGTTTTTTAATGAGATTGAAAGAGGAGACTGCAAAAGCTGACTTGAAACTCAACATTGAAAAAATTAAGATTATGGCATCTGGTCCTATCATTTCCTGGCAAATAAAAGGGGAAGAAATGGAAGAGGCTCCAAGATAACTGAAGACAATGACTGCAAACATGAAATTAAAAGACCCTTGTGAGAAAAACTGTGGCAAACCTAGACAGCATTTTAAAAATAGAAACATCACCTTACTGACAAAGGTCTGTATAGTCAAAAGCTATGGTTTTCCCATGGTAATGTATGGCTATGAAAGTTGAACCATAAGAAAGGCTGAACATGAAGAATTGATGTTTTCAAATTGCATGCTGGAGAAGACTCTTGAGAGTCCCTTGGACTGCAAGGAAATCAAATCAGTCAATCCTAAAGGAAATCAACCCTGACTGTTTCTTGGAAGGACAGATACTGAAAGTGAAGCTCAAATATTTTGGCCACTAAATCAGAAGATTCATTGGAAAAGATCTTGATGTTGGGAAAGATTGAAGCAAAAGAGAAGGGGACAGCAGATGATGCGATGTTTAGATAATGTCATCGACCCAATGAACACGAATTTGGGCAAATTCCAGGAGACAGTGGAAGATGGGGAGCTTGGTGTGCTCTGGTCATGGGGTCCTGAAGAGTTGGACATGACTTAGCAACTGAACATCAATTATCACCTAGACAAAATAGAAGATTCTTTCAAGTCCATATTTGCCTTCTCTTACTGACCACAAATTCTAATTGATTGCATTGTTTAAAGGTGCAGAAGAATAATCAGAAATATTTGTTTACATTTCAACATACCTTTCTTTTTTAATGTATATTTTTTTGTTAAATTTTGTATGCATTTGCGGAAGCATGTTTATCAGTTTTGAGAAAACATTAGTCCTTTAAGGCTGTTTCATATATTTATACTTTTATTGATCGATCTAAAATAAGAGAGTTACCTATTTATTATTTGGAAGGAAGGTTTCAACATAATGTGTCTGGATCCATACTTAATGTAGTCAGGGCTACCACAAGTCTCCTTGACTTCAGTGATTGCATTAGGTATAAGATGCAAGCTTGGATTCAATTTATGTTCGTCCCAAAGTGATAAAACTTCAGTGTAGCTTAAATTTATTTTGTTATTATCTGTTTTATTATCATTTCATCATGTAACTTTTCATGTTTTAAAAAAGGGACCTTAAAGCAAGAATGAATGTATAACCATTATATTTCTATATCCTGATCCATTGATTCAGTCAGCAGTAAGAGTATCGTTTTTATTTTGCTTATATCGTTATTATTTTGCTTCTGTCAGTTCAGAGAAGACCCTGGAGCACTAATGCATGAAATATGTCCATAAATGATGGATTTTTTAACAGGGCAAAATTCACAATGATACAATTGCTTACCTTTTCACAATGACACTTATTATAACTTATGAGATTCATAACAGGTCATATTTTCTGAGGGTGTGTGTGTCACACATGGCTTTGTATTTGCTTGAAAGCTGTTTTGTTTTGAATTCCTTCCTCTCTCTATTTCTTCTTAACAGAGTCTTAATACTATAGCTTTTGAACCTGAGAATACAAATAAAAATGGCACTGGTTGCTGTACATTATTAGAACTTGTTAAAAAGAGTTTTTATCAAATTATTATTTTAAGTTTCTAATTTTTCTAAAGGAGATTATACATATATTTATGTGTGGTGTGTGCATGTATCTATATGTTTACCTCTCTCCATATGTATAGTATATGTACTATATATATATATATATATATATATATATATATATATATAGGTCTTGATGTATTCGGGTCTTGTCCCATGTAAGATTGAGAATACCTTGGCACCGTTTCGACAAAATCTCATCCGTCATCTTCAGGCTGGTGTCTTCAGCTTCGTTCTCCTGGGAGAACTAACGTATTAATGTCCAATGGATTCCAAAGAAGCACAATCACCAACCTAATCCGAAGGAGACTCCCCAAAACCAAGACACAGAACAGGACAATGGCATCGCCCTCCTCCCTTACATCAAAGGCACCACAGATAAAATCAGCAAAATTCTCCACAAACACAATATCAGGACAGCCTTTGGCACTGATCAAAAAATAGCCAACATCTTAAGAAACCCCAAAGACAAGATCCAGCTAGAAAACCAAGGAGTTTATAAA
Source organism: Naja naja (assembly GCA_009733165.1). NCBI lineage: Eukaryota > Metazoa > Chordata > Lepidosauria > Squamata > Elapidae > Naja > Naja naja. Next base: position 314,399,704 of record CM019148.1, read on the forward strand.
ATACCATGCAAAATTTGCCCAGCCACATACATTGGACAAACCAACAGGAGAATAAATGCACGCAGAACACAAGAACGCAGTCAGAAAAGAAGAAAAACTTCCTCCCTTTTCCAGCACCTTAAAGCCACAGGACATGAAATTGATTTTGAGGGATCCAAACTTATCTCCAATACTGAACACTTCAACAAGAGAATAATTAGGGAAGCCATCGAAATAGAGAAACACCCCATAACATGAATAAACGGGATGATACTTCCCACCTACCAGACATCTGGAAACTAGCCCTAATCAACAAACGAGTCCCAGCCACAAAACCAACACCGGACCCAAAATAACACATGATGCCACCACCAATCTCCTTCACCAGACTCAAACCCAAGCCCACGCCACAGATGAAAGGCAACCACCATCCAGAAACCAGACCATGGCTGCAACACCAGCTGCTACACCCCCTCCAACCCCCAAACTAAGCAAACTGACACACGCTATAAACACATAGCCAGACCTCAAACTCGGAGCCAAACCAAGGCCCAGAATGCCACATCACAGCCTTCCACCCAGGATACTACATCACAGAACTCAGGAGATCACAACACAAAACATCAGGAGGTTGCAGCACAGACAACGACCCAGGAGATTACAGCACCACACCCAGGACATCACAACAATAGAACTCAGAAGGTCATCACACAGCCCATTACCCAGGTCGTTACAACACAAAAGGCTGAGAGACACACAGCCAGCACCTCAGCCACACAGGGTCTCAGGAAAAAGCCATCCAATCTGCATACATCAACTCCACAAACCAATCAAAAAGTAACAACACATCCAACTCTAGAGTTTAAAAGGGAAAAACAGCCACGATCACACACTTCTCCCAGGAGAACGAGCTGAAGACACCAGCCTGAAGATGACGGATGAGATTTCGTCAAACGTTGCCAAGGTATTCTCAATTTTACACGGGACAAGACCCGAATACACCAAGACCTACATATATATATATATATATATATATATATATATATATATATATATTTTTAAGGTATTATCTTGGTCTTGTCCCGTCGCCAAGATCAATTTATTTACATACATACACACACACACACACATGTGTATGTGTATATGTATGTATATCCAACTTTACTATTGTTTCACTGCAGAAAAATTAATACAAAAATAGCAGTTTTAAAAGCTCTTGTTTAAGCTCAGGAGAGTCTTTGTTGCAATATCTAACTGAAAAGGTAATGAACTGTAAAATAAGTCAAAATGATTGGGGATTAAAAATCTCTGGTGTGTAGTGACAGTACAGTCATATTCTGCAGTAAAGATTTCTTGTATTAAGGGTAATAAATAAAACCTTATTTTGTCACCATGATTAGTTTTCACCTTTATAACGATAGAGTTGACCTTTCTTTTCTTTATATGTTAAGAGCCTGTGTCCAAGTACAATAGATGGAATGCCAGCAAAATCTTAGAAGCCTGTATATTTAGCAAGGATTGGCATCTGTGTTTACAAAATCACAGTGCAACACAATTTGAAGGAAAAAACCTCCAATAAATACATTAAGTATAAATAAAAATATCCCAGTCACGAATCCTATGAAAGTACAATAAAACAAGAAATTAAGGATGAAACTCTAAGCTATTCATAAAATATAAATTTGATATACAATAAATAAAAGTCTTAGAAAACCAATTAAAAGAATATCACATTTTAGCACAAAATGCTAATTCCACTGTCATCCAAAATAAATTGGGCTAGGGTAATGCCATCCTGAATTGTTACACATAAAGGTAGGCCATACATGTCTATGGAGATTCTTAGTCATCCAGATAATGGTTGTTGTGTTGCCAGAAAGTCCAGTTGCCTCTTGAGAAAGCACCTTTGGCAGGCTATACATCTAATAATAAACAAATTATAAATATAAATCTTGGGTCAGAATACAGCCAACTTCATGTACAAGAAGACCTTACTTATTAATTACCCTGTTTAGTTACTGATTAAAGTTATTACATGGCAAAAAAGTAATTGCAGCTGATTCTTGCAGCATCCTTGTGGCCACATGATCAACATTCAGGAACTTCACAACTAGCAGGAATTCATGATTATTGCTGTGTCCTGTGGTCATATGATCATGTTGCATACTTCACAGTTCAGCTTCCAACAAACAGAAACATTGGATAAGTTGGCAATAAAATCACATTGCACTAATGTGATATCTTTCTTAATGACCCACAGTAACTTGCTTAGCAACTACAGTGGAACTAACTTTGTGAATCCCATATGATGATGCTGTGTTTAATTTAATAACTGCATTGTTTAGTGATGAGGTTGCCAGTCCCAATTGTGGTTATTAACTGAGGCATTTAGATTTTTAATAGGGTGCATGACAAGATAGCTTAAGGACTGTAGAATACTGTAGATCCATGCACAATAAATGGTGATGCTTGCTAAGGATTCCTGTACACCAGTTAATGAGAGCATCCTGGACATGTGTCTAGGACAATGATTGGTGCTTTTGCTATTGTAGATTAAATGAATTTACCCCATAAGCTTTGGATTTACAAAAGCTTTCAAAAATTAAAGCAAAGCCAGCACCAAGACAATGCATTTGCCATTTTTATTTGCCTATCAAGGCCTTTCCAAGGATCTGAGAAAAGCAGATGTTGTTTCATGGTGTTAAAGATATATATTTGCAGGATAAAAGCTGTTCCAAGTAAAGCTGCCTTTTGTAATTGATTGATAGCGCTTTTGTCAATGTCAATGATGTTCAAGTGGTCCTCTAGATGTTTTGGGATTGCACCCAAGGCTTGTTTTGCTACATTACGATAATAATTGGTTGCACCCAGCCAGATGTTTAGCCTGGATTTGGTATTTGTTTGATGGTGTTAAAGGTATCATTGTCAAAAGTAAACTGTTCCAAGTACAGCTGCCCTTTGCAATTGATTGGTGGTGATTTTAAGACAATGCCATTAACCCATCAAATATCATCAACATCATGTGCTGGTTGTTATTGTTGAAATTCAATTCAATACAAAAACAGTAGACAAACAATCTAACAAATCAAATATGCAGCACACTGTCAAGCTAAACATGTAAGGACTCTATAAATTGTCTAAAATGTATAATCCAGTTGAAATCAAGTTATTGTCAGTATTATCATAAAACAGTAAAATAAAATTCACTTTATATATGTTTATATATCAAAAATGAGCAAAGTTATATGCAAAGAAATTGGAAATCGGGCAATTGACAGTCTAAAAGCTTTTATAGATTTACTAAGAATCTCAATATGGAGGTTGTCAGCTGAGAGTAGATTTTCAGAGCAGCTGAATCAAATTTGGTTATTGGTTTAGATCAGGGCTGTCAAACTCACATTGTGATGGCCTCGTCACGTGACATACCGGGACTTTTTCCCCCTTCACTAATCTGGGCATGGGTGTGGCCAGTGCATGTTGCATCCGACCCGCGGCCCGGGAGTTTGACAGACCTGGCCTAGATTGTCTGATAAAAGAAGTTAAGATGCATACCAAATACTTTTCCTTTTCCTTTTCCTTTTCTTTCTTTCTTTTCCTTTTCAATCTTCAGTCCTGACAATTTCCTCAACTAATTCTTGCAGTTCACATGGCAAGAATTTTGGTAGTAGTTTGCCAGTCTTTTTTCCTAGAGAAAGAAAAGGGTCCGAGAAAGAGGCTCAAAAATCAGCACAACTAGCTTCTTTATTTTATTTATTTATTCATTTGTTTGTTTATTTGTTTATTTATTTAATTTGTCAAATGCTTCCAATATAATAGAAATAAGAATAAACATAAGTATAAATACATGAAACAGGTACTAATAATTGGGGACAATAGGACAGGGATGGTAGGCATGATTATGCACTTATGCACATACCTTATGCATGCCCCACTCTTTCCTAGGGTGGATTTGAACTCTTGGTCTCCTGGTGTCTGCCTTGGTGCCTTAACAATTACATAAGAATGGTTATGTAATAGACCTTTTTAGGAGAAGAGAAATCAAGGTGCCATGTATATCCCTGTAAAAATTATGGTATAATAAAATAATTTTCAGCAAGAAAGAGCTATTTCAGGTTAGAGATTTTGAAGAGAGTAAAGTCAATGAACTTGATGGAGAAAGAGAACTGTTACCAAAGCAATGAAAAAGAAAACATTGTTTATTTTATTTATGTATTTATTTTAAAGATTTTTATCTTAAGTAATTCCAGGCAGTTCACAACAACCATAAAGGAAGTACATGAAATAAACATAAAACAATAAACAACCCTGCACTATAATTGCCCCCCCCCCAAAGCAGGCTCACCTATCCTGCTGACCCTTTTATCCATACAATCTCAGTCCCTCAATAATAGCCAGTTCTTGACAGCCTTCTGAAAAACTAAAAATGGGGGGAGGGCTGTTGGATCATTGCTGGGATGTTTCACAAGGCAAGGGCAGCCATAAAAGAGACATGCTTCTGGGGTCCTGCTAAATGGCAAAATTTCAGGAAAGAGACCTGGAGCATGCCCATCCTAGTGGGATGGGCAGATATTCTTTGGGAAGGCAGTTCTGCAAATAACCGGATCTCCTGTGGGGCTTTAAACAGGATAAACTTGAATTACATTTGGAAGAAATCTGGGAGCCCAAATGATGACTGAGGATTATAGAAACATAATAGATATTCCCTAATTCACATGTACATAAAGGAGTTAGGAAGGGTAGCATAATCAGACTTGCAAGTTTATTGTAGTACAAGTAGTTCTCAATTTACAACCATTTGTTTAGTGACTATTCAAAGTTTATTTATTTTATTTGTCAATCACTTACAAGATAATAGGTATAAGTATAAACATGAGTAAGAATACAGGAAATAGGTACAAATAAATGGGGACAATAGGCAGGGACAGGAGGCACGATGGTGCACTTATGGACGCCCCTTACAGACTTCTTAGGAATGGGGTGAGGTCAATAGTGGATAGTTTGAGGTTAAAGGGTTAGAGGATGTAACAACAGAGTCAGGTAATGCATTCCAGGCATTGACCACTCTGTTGCTGAAGTCATACTTTCTGCAATCAAGTTTGGAGCGGTTAACATTGAGTTTGTATCTGTTGTGTGCTCTTGTATTGTTGCGGTTGAAGCCGAAGTAGTCATTGACTGGTAGGACATTGTAGCAGATAATTTTGTGTATTTTGTGTATTAGTTATAATGGCACTGAATAAAATGATTTGTGGCTGTTTTTCACACTTACAACCACTGCAGCATTTCCATGGTCACGTGTGATCAAAATTCAGATGCTTGACAACTGACTCATATTTATGATGATCGCAGTGTCCATCCCCTTTTGTGACCTTCTGACAAGCAAAGTCAATGGGAAGCCAGATTCACTTCACAACTATGTTACTAAACTAACTTAACTGCAGTGATTCACTTAACAACTGCAGCAAGAAAGGTTGTAAAACCAGTCAAAATTCACTTAACAACTGTCTCACTTAACAACATAAATTTTGGGCTCAATTGTGGTCATAAGTTGAGAACTACCTCTATAGCCAATGAAAATAAGAGTTTTTAGTCTTCTATGGAGTCTCTTGGTCCAGTCTCCTTCATAAGGCCAACGTGTCTTGTAATATCTACTGTCAATAAATAGTTGAGGAAGTTCTCTTTGTATTGGAAGGTGTAAATCAAGCTACCTGTTTCAGGAGACTAAAAAATTGGCAGGTATAGTCATTCATGGACATGATAACAGTGTTCCAATATTTGAGGGGCTGTCACAGAGAGGAAGGGGTCAAGCTATTTTCCAAGGCACCTGAAGGCCAGACAAGGAATAATGGATGGAAACTGACCAAGAAGAGATTCAACCTAGAAATAAGGATAAATTTTCTGAGAGTGAGAACAAACAACCAATGGAACAGCTTGCCTTTGGAAGTTGTGGGAGCTTCATCACTGGCGGCTTTCAAGAAGAGATTGGACTGCCATTTGTCAGAAATGGTGTAGTGTCTCCTGCTTGGATGGAGGGTTGGACTAGAAGACCTACAAGGTCCCTTCCAACTCTTGTTACTTAATCTAATTGAACATCAATTCACTAGAAGGCAAAGCATGTTGTTACCGCTCACCACACTCTATAGCACCCTTATCATGGAGTTCAGTGTTTCTTAACTTTACCTATTTTAAGATGTGTGGAAAAACCAAAATAGATAACTAAATCCAAAGAACATACAGAAAATAATAAAATAATATTGGGCAAGGCATCTTGACACCAAAGATTATGAAAATTGGTACAGTGCTGTATTCCTTTAGAGCAAAACATATATGGATATTACAAAAAGACTGAAATTACAAAAAGACTGAAATGAAAAAGACTGAAAATTCCTTAATAGGAACTCAGCCATCCTGTTAAATATTACAGCTTCTGGTTTTCATTTTTTTTCTCCCTCAGATGTTTTTAGTTGGTTTATGTGTTCAGGTAAATTGATGTCATGGTACTGAACCTGCATGACTTCCTATTGTGTGCTTCCTTCATGGGCTAATGAAGAGATTCATTCCTTTTTGGAAGGTGTAAACAATATTCTTCCTACAATGTTCTTTGCCTTCAGAGTGCAGGGAGATAAAAACAACCTCCCTTCATAAACTTGGAGCTCTTGATGCTCTAAAGCTGTAATCTCTTTTGATACCTTAATCTTTTGTTCTAATGAAATAATAGCAAGGAACAATACCTACATGCTTTCTGCTACATTAATAAACTTATTTCCTAATTTCTGTTATGCAGAGTTATATAGCAGTATAAAGGCCATTCAAGTGTCATTTAAGACTTTGAGACATATCTGTTAAAAGCCAAAATTGCCTCCATTATTTTATTTACTTTCTAAATTATAGCTTGCATTAATTGGAAACAATAGTTGTTTATATATATATATATATATATATATTTAATGAAACCACGAACTTCAGTCTGGAAATGCTTTCACTTTATAGTAACTTTTGATTAGGGTGTGGGAAGGTAGCTAATGAAAAAGTGAAACAGAAATTTGCCTAAATAACATGCTGTTGCAAGTCTTATGATAGATCTGTGTTTGACTTAACAGCTTTTGGAACCTAATAAAAAGAACTTAATTGACAATTTCTTGAAATTGCTAAGAAAACCTAGTGATGTTGGTAGGGTATAATAAGGAGCTTCTCATCACTGTCTTCAAGATTGAGTCTGCACAAAAAAAAAGGATTTATCTCTGTGGTAACTCTAAGTAATTGATATACAGACAAGGTTTGGTTCCAATTTGCCAGCAATAAAGTTGTAATAGGGTTTTCTCTGCAATTTTAGCCTTAATGTGCTCATTCCAAAGAGCGGTATTTTTCCAAGCGAACAAATAACATCAGTAAAGCTTACGATCAGTAATAGCCCCACACACTGATGCTCACATTAAACTTGTTAAATCAATTCACTAGACACTTTCTAAAGTGGACTGTCTGTTTACTTTGACATGCACCTTGTGAGGAAAAGGCTATCAGTTATGTTTATCTGATGATCTTTGCATCTGAAAAACATAATTAATTATGTTTGAGTTTGGATTCACACATGGTTCTTAATTTTTAAGCTTTTCTTTTCTGGACCAAGTATAAACTAGGATGAACAGTATCTTCTTTTCTTTGTGTCATCCTAATCTTAAATGAGAGTTGTGGTCTATAATTATGGTAGCTTCATCTACCGAATATTCAGTTAGTATTTGTTGAAAATACTACAAATGATATGCTGCCTTGTTCCTGTAAGATAAAAAAAATTAACATATAAATAATGTAAGATTACAGTATTTTAAAATAATTAGCAAAATGTGATTGGTAGTAAATGAGGATTTATTAAAGATGGAATTTTGTGTAAAACATCAGACCGAAGATTTAGAGCTGAATGAATGGCACCCAATAGTGTATCGCTCTTAATTGCAGGATTGTTTTAGCTGAAAGGTCAGTAATGGCCTTATTGTACTAGTGGCTGCTACACTGACATGACACAGTGAAATCTTAGGTGTGCTCAGAAGCAAACTAAAAGCAAATAATACTAGCAGAGACAAAATATATTGCTATAGTATGACTATGTATCTGGCTACTTGAGCACTGTGTTTTCATCGTAAAGCTGCACACTCATCATGCCTTTATCATGAACGAAATTGCCCTCTTCTGCTTTTGAATGAAATGTTTTCTGTATAAATATACAATTGTATATTTATAAATATACAATTGTATGTTAAAAGTCCTGTCAATATCAACAGCAGTGTATGATAAGCTATAGTGAAGAAGCAAGTATTTATGAACTACTTAAATCCCCCTTGCCTAATTTTAGTTAAATCTATCAAGTATATATTGCACTGTATATGAGCTGGAGAATGAAAATATAGAAACAATGTGCATTAGTGCTTAGTTACTCTCAGTGTCTTATTTCTCATTTGCTTACATAATGCAATTATTTGGATGTATAATGTTTTAAATTGCAGTTTAATTGGCTCCAGAAGATTAGTTACAATGTTTTAGTGTAATGGTCATCTGTCTCACTGATGTGTGACAGGTTAGAATGACTGAGTAGGAGTATTCAAGAATGATATAAGGATAGATGAAATATACATGTTTTAAATAAATGTGTATTTTAATGGCCAAAAGAGTTTCAAAGTGAATTATTAATCCCCTGTCATTTTCTTACAAATATCTCTGGCACCATAGAACTCAAATATAATACCAGAAAATAAAGACAACTTTTGGTTAAAAGTCACTGTTGTATGTGCTTTACTTTGCCAGCAACTCACATATTTTTAAAATAAAAAAATACTGTTCTTTCGGATATGGAGAGAATGAAGGTTGCAGGGTATCATGAAATAATAGGAAAAATGTATGTGGAACAGTTTAATACAATGGGGAGGGAAAAGTGTTGGCAGCCTATGGAGGGGGTCAAACAAAGGAAGATGGCAGCTCTGATTATATGACCATAATCTCTCCTTAATTTTTCTAAATCCCCTCTTTGCTGATGCCCCTGAAACATTGAGAGGGGAGTAGGGAATGGTCTTTTTCTCTGTGTCTGTGTTTCCATTGAAGAATAAATGGGATGTTTATGACTCATTACCTACATAACAGCCATTTTGTTTTTATATTCTGGACATATCTTCAACAACAAGAACAAAACAATTGTTCTGTGAACCTCATGAGACAGGAAAATACTGTGCAGTAACATTTTAATTCAGCAAGGGCAACCCAGGTTGCTCACTGCATTTGTTTATAATTTATTTAGATAAATGGATGAAATGAAAGAAGAAACATAAATGAAAACCATTCTAAATTATGTAAGAATGCTAATGTGGGTGTTATTGGAGCAGAGGAGCAAATATGGTTTAATGTGAGTCAAATAGTCTTGCTCTGTGTTGCCTAAAATGGCAAAAGAAGTTCTCCCATTGCCAACCAAAGTTTCCTGTATGCCATTTTTATTGATTTAAATGTATTGTTTGATTCTGTCCCTAGTGTGAAAACAAGAAAACCTACAAGTATCTACAATATATTGTTGATTATGTAATCACAATGTTACATAAAAATGTTTTGTGATAGTTAAATACATCGGCATCAGAAATCTTAAGACTCTAATTGACAGTTAAAAAAAGGATGCATTTTATACAGGTAGTCCTTGACTAACAACAGTTCTTTTAGTAGCCATTCAAAGTTACAGTGGCACTGAATAACATGACTTATGATTGTTTTTCACAGTTGCAACCTTTGCAGCATCCCCATGGTCATGTGATCAAAATTCAGATGCTTGGCAGCTGGTTCACTTTTATGACGGGTCACTGTCTCCCGGGGTCAAGTCAATGGGGAAGCCAGAGTCATTTAATGACAGCATTAACTAACCTAACAACTTCAGTGATTCCCCTTAACAACTGTGGCAAGGAATGTCATACAATGGGGCAAAACTATCAAATGTCTCAGCAACAGAAATTTTGGACTCTGTTGTTGTCATAAATTGAGGACTACCTGTATAGCTTTTTTCCCCCAACTTGTGTATGAGTGCTGCAAGTCCAGATTTCTCTAGAATCCTGCTACTCTCCAATATTGGCAAATAACCTTGTTTCCATTCTCCAGTCCATTGATGATGCCAACATCCTTTCTACACGACAGTGCCTTCAAGTTCTTGTTATTTACTGTAGCAGGAAGAAGCTGTTCATCGATTATTCTAATTAAGCTATAGGAGTTTTTTTTAAAAAGAATGCCAAATTCCAGTACAATTGAACAATTATCGTAAATAATATGTCTAAATCTTTGTTTAGAAATATCTGTTTCATATAGGGTTTACCTGTAATCTTCTCTTGCATAAAGGATCATTTATATGCTTTTTTAGAGTGGGTGTCTGAATGAAGCTTCTGTATTCCATTGGATAATACAATTTATCACTATGTTAGTTAATCATCTAGGTGGGTCAGATAAGAATAATACAGTGTTTCTACCAGTGCATCACTTACTTGGAATTTCAAAAAGAATCCCCAAATTCCAGTTAATCACAGTAACGCTAAGGAGTATTGGGTTTATCCTTGATAATTTGATCAAACAATAGATTTGTTATAGGATATCTTCTTATTTTTTTTCATAGTTGCTCTTATGGCTTGATTAATTTCTTTTAATATTATATATGAATATTATATGATATTATGAATAATGTAACACTTTTAAATCTTTTTCTGCTTTTCTTGTTGTCATAGAGTTTGAATTTTGCCTCTGGCTATAATTAAAGGAAATTAAATTAAAAAGTTATATAAATTAAATAATAAAATAGTTTTAGAGATACATATAATAATGTTAGAACTCCATTTACAACCACAATTGAGCTCAAAATTTCCTTTGCGAAGTAAGACAGTTGTTAAGTGAGTTTTGCCCCATTTTACAAAAGTTGTTAAATGAATCACTGCAGTTGTTAAGTTAATAACACAGTTGTTAAGTAAGACATGCCAGTTGCCAAGCATCTGAATTTTGATCACATGACCTGGGGATGCTGCAGTGGTTGCAAGTGTGAAAAATGGTAATAAATCCCTTTTTCAATGACGTAACTTTGAACAGCCACTAAACAAATAATAGTCACTAGATGAACTGTACAGGTAGGGCTTGATTTATGACTGTAATGGAGCTTGGAATTTCTATTTCTAAGTCATCACATTCATAAGTTAAAACTGCCCACATGACCAGACCCAATGTTATAGCAGTTGTTAAGTGAGCACTGCTGTTGTTACATAAATCAATGTATTACGATGGGTGTACTTGCTGGAAATTAGCCAAGAAGGGCAATAAACTGCAAAAAAAGTTATAAATCATGGTCATGTGACTATAGAAATCTGTAACTGACTGTATAGTTGAGATGATTGACAAGCACCCAATACAGTCATGTGACCACATGATGAATATATGTGCAGATGTCAGAACTCTGGAACCACATTTAAGTAGTTGTGGGGGGTTGGTTCTGAACAGTCACTAAGTTACTGGTTCTAAGTTGAGTACTAGCTGTAGTTCAGCCAGACCCTTGTTTTAACTAATTGGATAAAGGGCAATCTAATAAGTGGGTTTCTGTAGGTATTTACATGAGACAGCCCCTCACTGCTTGGATGAGGAGCCACTTAGATGGTTCCACCCCAGACGCCTAATGGACCCTGAGAGGTTCCGGGCAGAAATGGGGTTTCTTCCCACTTCCCTTGCCCACAACTCTGCCGAGGACCTGGTGGCCACTTGGCAACAGGCTGCTATGGCTGCCCTCGACAGAGTGGTCCCCGTGTGTCCCTCACGCGCTGTGGATCCCGGACGGCTTCTTGGTATACCGAGGACCTCCGGGAGATGAAGCGCCGTCGGAGAGGCTTAGATAGCAGATGGAGGTCCACCCACTCCCAGTCCGATCGAGCCCAGTTAAGAGCCCACATTAGGACTTACCTGGTAGCTATGAGAGCAGCGAGAAGATCTTATCTCTCCGCCCTCATAGTGTCTGCAGATAACTGCCCAGCCGCCCTGTTTAGGGTCACCCGCTCTCTCCTACGTCCGGGGGAGGTGGTGGATCCGTTGCGGGGAAGGGCTGAGGAATTTGGTCAATATCTGTCGGATAAGATCGCGCGGATTCAGGGTGGGTTGTGCTCTACCTTGCAGTGGTCTGATGATCGGGGTGCAAGTAGTCTGGCCAATATGATCTGGGCTGAGTTCTGTCCTGTCTCTGAGGATGAAGTGGACAGGATTATGCGGCGTCTGAGTTCCACCACATGTTTGTTGGACCCGTGCCCCTCCTGGTTGGTGTATGCCTCCAGGGAGGTCACCTGTGGTTGGCTCTGGGCAGTGGTCAATGCTTCGTTAAAGGAGGGTGTCTTTCCCGCCGCCTTGAAGGAGGCGGTGGTGAGACCCCTCCTGAAGAAGCCTGCCCTGGACCCAACCGTGTTAGACAACTTCCGTCCAGTCTCCAACCTTCGTTTTCTGGCGAAGGTTGTTGAGAGTGTGGTGGCTCAGCAGTTTCCACTTTTCCTGGATTAAGGGGACTACCTGGATCCGCACCAATTGGGCTTCCGGCCCGGTTTTAGCACAGAGACGGCATTGGTCGCACTGATGGATGATCTCTGGAGGGCTGGGACAGGGATTTTCCTCTGTCCTAGTCCTATTAGACCTCTCAGCGGCTTTCGATACCATCGACCATGGTATCCTTTGCGCCTCGAGGGTTGGGAGTGGGGGGCACTGTTTTACGGTGGTTCTCCTCCTACCTCACGGGGCGTTCGCAATCGGTGTTGTCAGTGGGGCAGAGGTCGACCTCGAGGGCGCTCACTTGTGGGGTTCCCCAGGGGTCGGTCCTCTCCCCCCTCTTGTTTAATATCTACATGAAACCGCTGGTTGAGATCATTCACAGTTTTGGGGTGAGGTATCATCAATATGCTGATGATACCCAGTTATACATCTCCACCCCAAACCAGGTCAGTGATGCCCTCTCCATAATGATGCCCTCTCCGTTGCCTGGATGCGATACGGATTTGGATGGACGGAAACATGCTTCGACTCAACCCGGCCAAGACTGAGTGGCTGTGCATACTGGCATCTCGGTCCAGTCATGAATGTCCATCATTGACCATAGGGGGAGAGGTGTTGCCCCCTGTGGATAGGGCGTGGAACCTGGGGGTCCTCCTGGATGCGCAGCTCTGGTTGGAGGAACAGGTGGGGGCCGTGGCCAGGGGGGGCCTTTGCCCAGGTCCGGCTGGTTCACCAGCTCCGCCTGTTTCTGGACCGAGATGCCCTGCGTACAGTCACTCATGCCCTTGTCGCCTCTCGACTCGACTACTGCAATGCTCTCTATCTAGGACTGACCTTGCATACCATCTGAAGACTGCAGCTGGTCCAGAATGCAGCTGCGTGGGTGGTGATGGGAGTTTCCTGATTCTCCCATATTACCCCCCTCCTGCGCGACCTGCATTGGTTGCCGGTTGCACTCCGGGTGAGATTCAAGGTCTTTGTTTTAACATTCAAAGTCCTACACGACATGGGTCCAGAATATTTAAGGGAGCGACTCCTGCCAATATCGAGTATCAACCGCCCTGTGTGAGCACACAGGCAGGGGCTTCTTGGGGTTCCGTTGGCAAGCCAGTGTCGGCTGGCGGTCCCCCGTGGATGATCCTACTCTGTGGCGGCTCCCGCCCTGTGGAACCAGCTTTCCCTGGGGCTCCGTCTGGCCCCTGACCTCCGCACCTTCTGCCACAACCTGAAGACCTGGTTATTTGACCAAGCTGGGCTGTGATAACCTTCTCAGAGGGGGGGTCTTTTTATTTAATTTTAATATTGATATTGGGCTTGGTTTGGTTCAATTCTTTTTTAATTATTTATTTATTATGAATGTATGTTTTTAGTTGTGAGCTGCCCTGAGTCTTCAGAGATGGGGCGGCATACAAGTCCAATAAATCTAATCTAATCTAATCTAAAATAAGATCCATGAAATAAATAGTAGGGTCTGCCAATTAATTTAGCTTTGTATATGAAAATTGGGAATTTTTTTCAGTAACTAGTTTCTGATAACACCATAAAAGTCAAACCTGCAACTCTGCTAATAGCTTTGTTGTGTACAGCCAACACCTTAATCCTCATTTAACAAAATACACTTTCTGTGATCATATAACATGAGATGCCCAAACAAATACAACTTTTTAGTGTTTAATGTTCATGTAACACGTGTAGGTAGCATGATAAGACATTGCTGAATTGCCCAATTTTCTCTAGCCTGCCTTGTTTGCATGCCCAGCTAATGAATTAGTTTGTGTCAGAAGTTAAAGCCATCTATCTCTTTTTAATGAGAAATCCACCCTACCTTAGCCGTCTGCACATTGTCAGCTACAACGATGACACATGCAACATAACATAATAATACAACTCCCAGCCTTCTGCGCTTGTGTCCCAATGTTAGATGTAGGTACATAAAACTTGTGGTTTGCACTGGAGTGATGACACATATTTCATCAATCTCACCTCCTCTTAACTCTCCCTCTGCAGACTTCTGGGTCTGTGCATATCTTCCAGAATGCATGTCCTTTTCTGGAAATAGAACAGAAATATGAGGTATAGAATTTAGAAATAAATGTATACTTCTTACTGAATTATGTAGAACTACCCTGAGTTGAACTTGAGTCCTGATGACAATGTGAAATTTTCTATGTTTTCTTGATAACAGTATGTAGTTCCTTTGCTTTTACCTTTTTAGTCTACCCTGCAGTTCTAGGATTCCTTAGTGAACTCTCCTTCAAGACCTAACAAGGTTTAACCTCATTTCTTTGGGATCAGGAAAGTTGCTTAGTTGCTTAGCTACCACCTGTTTTGTCATTTATTTATGACTGAACTCTATCATATAGTGTTTTAGTTCAGCTGGCTTATATTTAAGAAAGTACATGCTGGGGAAGCAACATGAACATCTCGAAATTTGTTCCACTTGATTGTGTATGCTAATTTTCATGACTTTTCTAAATTCTTCCCATAATGTTTAGAATACCTTCAATGTTTCTTCATCTATTCCATTTGTTTTATAATTGAAAATACATGCTGGAACTACTAGGTGAGGAATGCCAACCTAACATGTCTCTGAATGAGCAGAGGCTACTTTCCAGCCATGATTGAAGGACCGGCAAAATAGACTGATTTCACTGAATCTCTCTTGATACTGAGAGGAATGCAGGAAATGGCCCACTTGAGGTCCAGATTCTTGTGAGGAGACTGCAAGATAGTGGTTTCTCATAAGTCTGATCACCAGATGAAGGGAAGTTGTCAAATTCTCCACCATGACAAAACTTTTTTAAGGACACTGATCAATTTCTGATCAGTTTTGGAAATTAACTTTTTAACTATCTTAAGCCTAATAGAGATGTTCAAAATGACAAGTTGGCAAAGCCACTTGGTAAATTTACCTTCATTCCAGAATAAAAGTAAAATTAACTATAAGTTTAAGAGTTGGAAATAAATGATAAAAACCTATATAAGACTTTAATTCAAGAATGTTATGAACAATTAAAGGACAAATTTGGAATATTAGGATTTTTGTTATAAGATTTTGAAAATAATTGTACAAATCAACAACACCTTTGTGGGAAGGAAGTTGTTTAGTCTACCTTAAGTCATCACAGAACATTGAGAACATATGATTTCAGAAATTGGACAGCTTCAGACTAATCATAGAACATAAAACAAATAAATTACCATCATCTTGCCCCAGAAGATTAAAACTTGTTCAAATGTATTGACTGCTTAGAACTATCCAGGATCCTGCAGCTCTAATCAAAACTGTTACTCCGCTAATTAGTTTGCTACACATATCTATTTTGTACCCCATGATGTTTATTTCATTGACAGTACAAAACAAAGTATATTACTAAGATTGTGTCACCCAGAGAATGCTTGCACTAAGTAGGCATCAAGAACCACAAACAATGGATACTGTCTGTTTTATGACAGCAATTCTGTGGCTTAGCTGACAGAAAAGGCTGTCACCAGTTAAATAACAATGGACATAATCTAACCACAGATTATTTACTGACTTGATTTGTATCCCCAACTTCAAATCCATAATGATTGTCAAGGAATCTTACATAAAAATAAAATAACTTTGCAGCTATTATTTCTTCTTCTGAGATGTAGGTGATTGCTAGGTAGTAGCATTTCTTCCCTTCATCTTTTGATGGTCTAAAGGTCAAAGATGGAAGAGAGAGAAAGGGAAGAATAATTTCTGTGCTAAAAATACAGATGCATCAAGTCCATTCAGCATAGTTATTTAGTAATAAAAGGCACATAGAAGACTTTATACTGTACACTGAATCACAGTGATGGATATGTTTTCAGTGTAATGTAAGGACTGAACTCCTGAGTGTCATATTTACATCATAAAGCATTATGAGGAGAACTTGCTGAAATTCAATGAGATCAACTTGGCAGCAACAAACATGCACTTCACCTCCTTTTAATAGAAAGAAGCACATTATTTTAAGGGTCTTGTTTTCAGAATCTCACATTTGTTAATGTTTCATTTTTTATATTTGGGATACTGTCATTTTGATACCAGTATTTAAGTGAAATGAAAGGATAGCAAAATTAATTAATGAAAAAAATCATATGCAATATTTTAGCAAACATAAATTTTGACTGCAATTACCTTCAACTTAACAATGGTTTACTTCTGTGGTGCAATATATATTCATCATAAATTGATAAAGGATAGGGAGAATATCTTAAAACATAGAATAACAAGGTTGGAAGAGATGTTGGAGATGTTCTAGACAATTCCCATGCTTGAGAAGACCTTATACCATTCCAAACAATTGGTTGTCCAATCTCTTCTTGAAAACCTCCAGTAATTGAGTATCCACAATTTCTGGAGGCAAGCTGTTCCATTGATTAGTTGTCCTTACTGTCAAGAAATTTCTCTTTAGTTTTAGGCTGGCTCTCCTGTTTTCCACCTGTTACTTCTTGTTGTACATTAAGATGCTTTGAAGAATAGATTGACTCCCTCTTTACTGTGAGAGCCCATTCTTGGATGGTTAAATGGAGCGTGGATGGTATGGCAACCTGTTATAAAGTAGACAATATTATTATTTTTTTGTTAAAAGTAGTTTCAGTGAAATTGTGAATGTAAATTGATTGGGGCTGAGAAAGGAAAAAAATGAGATGCATCTTCTATTGGAAAACAGTGGAATAATTAAAGCTGTATAATTCATTCTGCTTTGTGTGTGTGATATGAATACAGAAAGTGTGAATTTGAAACTTGGAAGTTACAGGTTTGATTGTGGGATAGTTAATATTGGAATTCCTAATTGGTTTCCAGCCAGGGCTTGTCGTTTACTCTTTGTCCCATAGTTGTTGTGGAGAACTAGCAACTGTTCTCTGAAAATCATTTGTTGGAACTTTCCAATATTTTTTCCAAAAGATCTAGGATATGCAGTTCCCTGAACACCAGAAGAAGATGTCACTCTAGAGAGCTGTTACTTTTATATTGGCAGATGAGTTTTAATGCTCACATTAACAAAGAGGTATCCTAAGATCACGTGGCATAGCATCTTAATAGAATCATACACACACACCCATTCCTACATACACGCATATACAAATGTATGTATGTATGTATGTATGTATATCATCCCCTATTATTTTTTAAAATAAGCCAAGATGGTAAACGTACCCAACACATTTTTTCCTCCTATTTTTCCTACAGCAACAACCCTGTGAGATTAATAGGGTTAAGAGAGAGTGACTGGCCAAAGGTCACCAAGCCAAAGGTCATGGCCAAAGTGGGACTTGAACTTATGGTCTCTTGCTTTCTAGTCCAGTGCCTTAACCACTAGATCAAACTGGCTCTCTACAAATCGTTTGTAAACATCAGGGAATTATTGGAAATTTCTTAATTTTGAAGATGCTGAGTTTTAACAGGTAAATCAGGTCATGAGAAGCGAGAAGAGTTTAGTAATGCTTGGGGAAAACTCCAAGTTTTTAGAAATAGGATAAATGTAATGTATCAGATGATTGTGGTGTGACACATACAAAAAACAGGCAGAGTTTGGATCAGTGTTGCAGCTGCCATAATGTATTTTTTATGATGTTCTGAGGATATCCTTGGATAGGAGGGTGAGGTGGAAGTCACATACATATGCATATCTGAGAAGATATCTGCTTGGTTGTCATGTGGAATATATTTTCTTTCTAAGCAACCAATCTGAGAAAGTAGACATGTAAAGATGATCTTGGGCCCAGCCTTTGAAAGTGATAAGCTGTATTTGAACTTCTGAAAAATAATGTAATTATGTAAATATAATATATCCCATTGGAAATTGGTCTGTTGCATGGGAATTCTGTTCCATCAAGATCCAGGCCTTATTGAAATAAATATCTGGTTCTGCCATAGCTTTTTAATAAGTGTGCATCTTTCTGTTTTAACTAAGAATAACACAGAATATGAGTTGCTTTAATCCTAATAGTTGTTATTGTTTTATTGTTGATTTTGATGATGATGATTTTTAACTCTAGATTTGAACTTGTTTTTGTTTGTTCATCTGCTGAATAGAGTGAAATTAATGTAATAGGCTAGCTATTTCAGGGGTTTGAAGTTCAACATAAGCATTCTTTGCTCTTTACATCAAAAGTAATATAGTTGTGAAATGCAGTACAATCGGTTTTAAAATGGCCTGCCAGTCATGCTAAACTGAAATGTTATTTGCTGTGGTTTCGAAATGTGACTTGATATGCCCTAGAGGACTAAGAGCATGAAATGTATTTCAGGGTGGACTTTAGGGAAGCCAGAAGTATAGTTTTGAGGGGCTTTTTTTACATAAAAGGAAAGAAATCCTAGCATTTTCTTCGTACCTAAAGTAATTATCTGTTCTTATTTTATATTCTTTTTACTTTTATAAGAGATTTACTGTCCATTTAGGATCCCTCATTCTAAAAAGGTGCAGAGTAGAAAATAGTGTAATATATTAATATGGGTTGTCTATTTTAAAAAAACTGCCAGCTTTGGAAGTTGGACAGGAAATATCTATTTTTTTCCTCTCTGAATTTGTCTCTGACTCAGGAAGTCATAATTATACCATTAGAATATCTAGCTGGTCTGTATGAGTTCCATAATAATAAAATTACAGAAATTAATGGAAAGATCATTAGTGTTAATTCATATATGTTAGAAACAGCCCCTTGCTTTCTCAGTACAGTGAATCACTATATGCATAATAATTTGAATGACTGCAAAAGTAATCTGTGATAGTGCATACTGATATGTAAACTAAAGACAACTTGACATACATATGTGTGTGTGTGTGTGTGTGTGTGTGAAGTTGTGGGATTGAAGCTTACCAATCTTTGTAAAATACTGTTCTTCTGCAGTTTTTATGTTGTGCAAACTATAAGAACTGGGTTTAGGGTTTAGGATTTAAGTATGCAGTTAAAAGTCATGGAAAAGTTTATATAATCAGTTTGTGTATTGCCCCATTCTGGACAACTCTGTGCAGCTTTACAAGATTAAAACAGCAAATAAATACAGAATTACACTAGTAGTAAAAACAAACCAGAAGCAAAACCCCCTTCCACATTCCTCAGAAGTCCCAGAGCTCATTTATCCATCCAGCTCAAGGCCTGTGGGAAAAGCCAAATTTCAACTAGCACTTGAAAATGGGCAAAGTGGGAGCTGCACAGGTCTCGGAGGAGAAGTTGTTCCAAAGGGCAGTATATGAGGAAAGCTGTCTCCAGAGTCCCACTGGATGACATTGCTTAATTGATGGGACTTGAAGCCCTGTCGGAATGCATAGGATGGGCGGTTGTGTGGGACAGTAGTTGTGTCAGATAGTCCTTCATAGAAAAGGTACTGTGCCATATAGGGCATTTGAGGTAATCACTAGAACCTTGGATTGCACCTGAAAGCTGACTGAAGCAATGCAACTTGGACAGCGGTGTCTTGGTCCTGCTGAATTTATCATTTTTTTGAAGAGGAGGAAGTTTAGCTTCGAGGAATAATAATCTTAGAGGAGTGTTGAAGTCAATAAATCCACTCAGCCTGAAGCACATCCACCAATTCACCAATATTCCGTGCCTGCACCCACTGTCAGCCTCTCAGACTCTGATGTTCACCCACCCAGGAAGTAACGAGGAAGAAGACAGTGTATCTGGGTGGAGGCTTGGTATGGCTGATTTATTGGTGTCACTTCTTGTGAGAAAACAGAAAAATGACTTTTCGAGCCTCATCTCTGTAATGTTTACCTTGTGCCATGCTTTGAGCTCTGGACTCCATGTGTCTCTCATCTTTCCCCTCAGATTTGTTGTTTGCTTATTTGATTCCTAATCTTGACCCATGCCAAGTCTTGTTTATGTTAACAGTTATTGCCTCTAGCTACAGGTGAAAAGGACTCTTGGCCTGAATTTGCCTATCTTTAGTCTGCGGCAGGTATCCAGTTTACTGTCTTGTTGGCTGACAGCCAGCAGTATCCACAAAAAAGTGAGATTTGCCCATAACTATTTGTGCTACTACATAGTAGACCAGCTGTTTTGGACCATCCTATATTCCCTAATCACACTTAACACTTGCATGCACAAAGTGTGTTTTATCTTTGAGCTATGATATGAAAGACTTTGGGGTTGGTGGCTTCATGTAGATCAAGAGATGGAACCTACTGGATAATTTAAAACACGATACACTAAGCTGGCAGTTTTTGAAATAAAATTCAGTGGTTGGTTCAGAGATGTTCATTATTTTATGCTAGGTTGAACAGCAACTACTCCTCTCATCAAGTGTAAAATTATAAAGAAAAAATTCCCTCCCCCCTTTTAATGGACTTTATACTTGAAACATATAAATATCCTCTGGTGATATTGAATCTGGGATTATTTAGGGAATTACAGTAAACTAAAAATCTCTACAAATAAATAATTACTTTGTTAGAATTTACAATGTTCGCTTTTCTTATCTCTTTGTTTGGTAATTCATGCATTGATACCCTTTAAGTGAAGGCTAATATAAAAAAATCTTTTTTTCCTAATCATTTTAACCTTTTTGTTATTATCTAATTATCTGTATAGTTCGATTCATTGTAAAAATATTTTTAGCCATGAGTTTCACTTTTTAATTTTTTATTATTTAAACCCTGCAAGCTTCATGAAAAAAATTACCCTGCCCAAGACATAACTCCCATGACCAACATCCTTGTATCTAAAATGTTTCATTTTTAAAAAGAAAGTAAATATGGCTACAGGTAGTCCTTGACTTATAACCACAATTGAACCCAAAATTTCTGTTGTTAAGTGAAACATTTGTTAAGTGAGTTTTGCCCCATTTTACGATTTTTCTTGCCACAGTGGTTAAGTGAATCACTGCAGTGGATAATTAGTAACTCAGTTGTTAAATGAACATGGCTTCCCCATTGAACTTGCTTGTCAGAAGGTTGCAAAAGGTGATCATATAACCTTTGGACACAGCAATGTTCATAAATATGAACCAATTGCCAAGCATTTGAATTTTGATTACATGAACATGCAGATGCTACAAAAGTCGTAACTATGAAAAATGAACATAAGTCACATTTTTCAGTGCCACTGTAACTTTGAACGGTCACTACAATGAACTGTCAAAAATCGAAGACTACCTGTATTTGATTTCTTAAACAGTTTCCACTTTTTATTTGTGGAATGTGATGAAATCAGTTATTCTTCCCAAATTCATCCAATAACACTTCTCTCTTGCATGAGCTTTTGGGCACAATTCAGATCAAACAGTTGGATGGATGGATGTGCTTCTGTGCCCAGGGAGGGGACGACAACATGGACCAGAACTTCCATTGCTAAGCAAGATGGTTGATAAATGAATCATGCCCAATTTTACCACTATCTTGCATGGTTGTTAAGCGAATCACACAGTGGACAAGTAAATCTGGCTTCCCCATTGATTTTGCCCATCAGAAACCATCTGAGAAAGACACAGAAGGCAATTGGACGACCCTGGGAGACTGCAACTGTCATAAATGCGCACATTATTTGAGCTTGTTCTATTTCTACTAAATCAGGTCCTCCTTTAGTACCCAAGATTGCATTACTGAAATGAAAAGATAAAATGACTGATTACTTTGTGTTTTTCTTTTTAAAAAAACCAATTTTATACCAATGATATAAAATTAGGATGCCTTGGGAAAACAGGTAGCTCCAATTTCTATAGTTCATATCCCCAAATAATCCAAAATTGTGCCTTCAGAACTCAACCATTTTGCTGCTTTATTTTGGCAGCATGATTTCAAGCATTTTTTTTGGATTGTTTAAGAGGCCTTTTCCTTTTTGTAATGTTTATGTATCACCTGAAACTTTATGTAGTCTTCTAATGGAAACTGTGAAGGAACGTAACTAGTTCTTGGTCAACATAAGATGCCCCCCTTACTAATTTATAGCCAAGGCATAACAAGACAGCACAATCAAATAAGAATAATCCTCTTGGAAATTTTCTTGCTAAATTATTTGATTTGAACCCAGAATCAGAAAGGTTATATGATTGAAGGGTATGCGTTTGAGAGAGTCTTTTAATCAGGTCACCAAGTTTTTATATGCTAGTCCATTACAGGAATCCCATTGTGCTTCAAGCAAGAGAAGCCGACAAGCCTCTTGGCATTTGATTCAAGTTGCTTGCAGCACAAATACTTATGAACATAGCCAAAACATCAATTACACTGTGTGCCTAGAAGTATTAGTTCACAAGGCAATCGTTGTGTGGGAATGATGTATCTTTAAGCTTATGTCTTGAGTCATTTTATGACTAGGCGAAAACAGTTCTAATGTGCCATGAGGGTAAATGGTAGTGCTTTATTACATGATAGATACTTTAGTATTATTTCTTACATTGCTAAAGTACAGTATGTGGAAAAATGATCTGAAATAAAAAGCTAGATTCTTAAAAGAGCATTCATATATATTTATTATATTCATATTCAAAATATACAATAACATGCTGGGAAAATACATAGTTATTTAGATACATTATAAAATGTAGCCAGTATTTTGATGATATTCTCTACAGTTTCAAATAACCACCGAATTGATTATCTGCAGAGATGGGAATATATAATTTAAATCATTAATAGATTTTCAAATCTATGCATCCTAGACAGAGGCTCATGATGATGAATTAACATTTTTGCCTTTTTGAGTATTCTCTTCAAAACTAAGTAACATATCAGTAATCATATTAAATAATTTATTGACATAGCATTGGCATGAAAAATTCCTAAGAATTTACCTTCCTATTCTCCATATTTTGTATAGTTTTTAACATTTTTAACGTCCCCCAAAAATTATTTATTTCATTTCTTTGCTGCCCATATCATTGATAGAGTGACACTGGGCAGCTTACAATATAAAATGATGTTATATAACATTGAAATTCCAATGAAATTTCATGGAAGGATGACTGTTCTTACTGCATGCTGAACTTGTAGGAAGGTGGAAAGAGTAGGGAGATCTACTAGTGCCATTAAATTAGCCTTGAATAGCAATTAAAGAAGGGAATAACCCGAGGCTGATAGCCCTGGGATCAACAGTCTCAAGACACTTGTTAATCAGGCTTCAGTAAACTCAGTGGATATCCCCTAGAGAAAAGTGACTAAATTTGTTTGCAGATATTATATATAAGTGGTTCTCTATTCATTATGAAGTGGAAAAATAATCGCAAGGATATCTGATAGTGAGTGGCATTGCCTTTATAAAAACAAACAAAAACCTCCAACATCTTTCTGTATATTGTCTGCATGAAAGAAAAACAATAATGAATGGCTTCCTTAAAGTGTATTAAGTGTGCATAAAAGAGATAATGGGAAGGCATTCGTTATTCAAATCACCACAGATTAAACCAGGGCAGCCTTATTAGCAGTGCAGTAAGTCCTTTCAGAGGATTAATATTTAGGGGATACTGTTAGACAGTATAGACACAGATTCTAATTTTCCAGGTATATTACAACATCTAGGCACCCCATTGTACTTCAGTGTTGCAATGCAAGTCATGTATTCGTAAGGGATTATTAAAGGTATGTTTAACGAATGCTGAATTTTTAACAACATCTGATTTAGTAACTTGTTTCTTATCTAAAATGATAAGGTGTTAACTTTGCTAGTGTGTAAATAAAATATTGTCCAATAGCACCTCCTCTCATTCATCTTGAGCTATCTCCATTAGTATTTAGGGGATACTGTTAGACAGTATAGACACAAATTCTAATTTTCCAGGTATATTACAACATCTAGGCACCCCATTATGCTTCAGTGTTGCAATGCAAGTCATGTATGCATAAGGGATTATTAAAGGTATGTTAATATTAAGTATTGCCCAATAGCAACTCTTCCCATCCGTTTTGAGCTATCTCCATTAATTTGTGGGTAAAGGCTGTTATCCAAATTTATTTTACACTAACGATTAATGTATTCTTTAAAAAAGAATTTCCTAATAGTTG
This sequence comes from Naja naja, assembly GCA_009733165.1. Lineage (NCBI taxonomy): Eukaryota > Metazoa > Chordata > Lepidosauria > Squamata > Elapidae > Naja > Naja naja. Next base: position 314,424,156 of record CM019148.1, read on the forward strand.
AAAAATTTAGTGATTGGAAGTAATAAATAGAGGTGTTGCTAATATTTTTAAGGAATGAAATGTTTGTAAAGTGGCTAGTTCCTGGAGAATCCCTGGTGGGGTGTACAGGTAATACTCAACATAAGATTATTACAGAGTGGGAAAAAAGGTGGAATAAAAAGCTTATGGAGCTTGCCCAATGCAATGATTGTCATGACAGACCCAATTTTACAATCTTTTTAGGAGTGGTCATTAAACAAATGCCACAGTTGTCAAGTAAATGCTGCAGTCATTAAGCGAACTCATTGTTCACTATAGTGTAGTTTTGCCCAAAACTAGAAGTAATGGCAAAACCATTGTAAGTGTGGCCAATGTCGCTGAACGCCTGAAGTGCAGTTATGTGATTGCTAGGGGTATGTGACTATTGGAACTTTGGAACCAGGTTGTAACTCCTCTTTTCCAGATAGCTCATAGCTTCAAACAATAACTAAGTGATCTGTCATAAGCTGAGGACTACCTGTGTCTAAAAATTCAAGATGGTAGGTGTGATGATGCAATGGAAGATTTAATGTACAAAAGAAATGAGAAAGATGTGGCAGTACAGTTCTTGACTTGATTCCTAATTTTTTTATACATAATCACCTAAACAGTAAATTATTTTCTCTCTTCTCAATTATTTAATATAGTAAACACCATTAGAGTTTTGCTGGCTTTAGTGGTCATCACATTTTCATCAGTTTTTAAAAAAGATACTTTTCATCTTAGATGTCTCTTTTAAAATAGTTACATATCATTATTCAGCCAGCGACTTCTATTTTTAAGCACCAGAATATTATAAGGATACGTTGTTTTCAGCCTAAAGGCAGATTGAACTAAAGTAAATAGCAACCTATTTAAGGACTTGCTTTCATGTTTGGGGAAATATTTTCTGCTGAGTGCTTGATTATTTCATTGTAAAAATGGATCTTTACATGTGAATTTTTATTTCCTTTCACAATTCTCATTTCTCATTAAGAGTAATTAATGAACAAGTGTTTCTCATTAGAAATTTTAATTATAAATAATTAAATAATGAATGTAGCTAAATAAGACCACTTTCTGGGCAGTAATTTAATATAAATATTTTCCTTAAAATGTAAGATTATAGGATTACCCCAGTTCATGGCCCAAAATTAGTTCCTCCTGTTACTTTCCAAGTAATTCCCAGCAAAGGCATTACTTTTGTGAATACTTGGCACACACATGTTTTGCTGAAATTTTGTTTTTCAGTTCTTCTATACTTCGACTGTCTTAATTTGCTTTTTCTCCATTTGTGTAAAATAGCTAGCTACAATAGTTGAGATACATTTAAGGAGGCTGATGCGTAATAGCCTTTTTTGAAGTCTTGATGCCTTTTAAAACTAAAAGAATCAGAATATGTAGTTATGTTTATGTTTCTTCTGTTCCTTGAGATTGCTTTCTTTCTGCTTCTTGCTCACATGTCTTTCAGGTGATTTTCATATGTATGGTAAGGAATTTCAGTGAATGTTTTGAGTTTGCATCATCTCTGTGAGGTGTATGTATGGGTATTTGTGTAAACCAATCTCTTATTCCACAATATAAAGATACATGATTTATTTCAATTCCTTTTTAAATATGTATGATAATTTTTTTCTCATTTTAGTATTTGATATTAGTATTATGTCACCTGGATTTTGTTTTCAATGAAAATATAGTAAAGCACAAGTTCACTATTGAAACTGCAATACCCATTTCAGGTTTTTTTTTCTCATGGATACATTCATCTATTAAAATACACTATAAAAAAAGTCTTAACTTTCCCATCATTTCCAGCTTTTTGCATGTCATTGTTTGCTCAGTTATTAAATGGTTTGTTGACACCTTTTTTTTAAAAAAATAATTCCCTTCCAAGTCTTTGTGTTATGCCTTTGAGATACTAGTATAGTAATTAAACTGTCTTTTAGCTGAAATGCTTGCAAAGCGTCCAGTTCTGTGCCTGGCAGCTGGTGATGCATTATAGAGACATTGAGCTAATCGATTAAAACCGCAGAGACATGGGAGTTGTCTGACAGCACTGTACTAGGGATGAAATTAGTTGAAATTGCATGGTGAAATTAGGAGAAAGGCAGGTGATTGCAGTCCTTCTGGGACAATCCAGGGTGAGAGGGATGCTGTGCACTGATCCCTGTGTAATTAGAGGAGCCATGTTTTAACAGTATTTCTAAAGTATTAAAATGGACTAGATAAATCAGCAGGGTTGTTTCCAGTGAACTTGGCATCCATCCACTGTGACTGAAATAACATGAAATTTTTCGGCTGCTTGGAAATGTGAAATTGGACTAATTGTATTTTAACAAGTCTGTTGGTGTATTAGCCTGTAGCTGGGAAGAAGTTAGAGTTCAGCATGCTTTTGGGTATTCCAGAAAAAATAGGAAGTCCTCTTTGTTAATGTTCCAGGTAAAGATATCGGAGTAACACAAAAATAATCTGGGCTATATTCAGTAGGCCAACGCAATCAGCATGGGTTATCAGTGAAATAGATTGCTATTTTTATCAGTGAAATAGATTACTACTTTCACATTGCATATGTCCAAATCAGCTTCATATATTTGGAGAAACCCTCCAAATCAGATTTCCAAAACATGTAGGAAAATAGAAAATGGAAGATTGCACAAATGGAAGCTCTTCTATATAATATTAGATGTGATCCTCGATGAATAGATGTTAGGTAAAAATCGAAGCATACATATTTAATACATATTTCTTTATATAGCCAGATGTTCTCAATCTGTTTATTGGAAAGCTGTTTTATGGATTATGTTAATTTAGGCAAGTTGTTTTCAATGTAGAGCCATGGGAATTTAAAAGTTTACGACCCTTAATTCAGGATGGCCCTACATTGTCTTCTTATATCAACTTCATACATGTCCTTAGAAAATAAAAAATAGAAAACAGTGCTTTGAAGCTGTGCTTCACTGCTAAAAAAAAAGTGAATGGTTTGATGCAAGGGAGGAAAAGAAATCTCGTTAAAGCAGTAATCTCCCTATATTTGGCCTTTAGGTATATATATCTATGTTTTGTGTTTCATTAAATCTCTATAACAGCCTTCATCAAGTTCCTTATTCAAGCAGTCATTTTGCAAACACAATATTCTCATTAGCACAAAAAGATTTATAATTTGTGATTTAGACAATGAATGGCCCACTTTCCATAAGCAATAAATGTTTCATTGACCAATATCTGTGCAGTTTTGGACATTGGCAGTGACTTTGGTATTGGTGTGTGTGTGAGACAGAGGGGAGGGAGGGAGGAGGGAGAGAGAGAGAGAGGGAGAGAAAAAGAGAGAAGACACAATTGAAGAAGAAGCATTGCAATGCAAACTCCACCCCTGTTTGTACTGCATCCAGATGAGGCTGTAGCCAGTGCAATGAAATTAAATGTCTGCACCAACTAGAAGCCTCAGAAAGATAGCTATGTTCAGTCTCTGGTTGCCCTGCTTGCATTGGATGATTTCCCATTCTTATTGAATTCAAGTAAAATATGATTAATTGCATGGTCAGTTCATGACAACGCTTAATATTATGTATGAACATCCATATGCAGTTTGTGGTGTGGGGTCAGTTATAGAAGAACTAAAGATACTGTATTTGGATAAGAACAAAATCAAAGTCACAAACTCAAGCCTTTGCACAGTTCTTACGTTACTTCAGATTCTGATGCACACTCTTCTCAGTACTTGCCTGAAAACAATACTTTGCATCAAATTATTATTTGTTGTGAAAATCAAATATACCTGATAAGAGGGTTTCCCACTTCCAACTGCAAGTTCATTGAGAGACATAACTTTTCTTCAGCATATATAGGAAGTACTTAAGCAAACATCACGTAGAAAATGCTTAGCTCCACTTTCAGATATTTGCAGCTAAATTAACTTTATTGGAAGAGCTGAAAAATGATCTTTAGGAAATACACATTTCCCATGCATTATCAGCAAATCAATTGACATTGTCCAAGGAGTTAGCTGTTGTCATGTAATATGAAGCGTTTATTGAATTTGGATTGATTCTTATAAATCCATTACATTCTGACAAATATTTAACTAAATTAGCAGGTTGGATTTAAGGTAATATGATTTAATGGGAAATATAAAAAAAACTGGAATCTACACATTCTATACAAAATTTGATAGTATTTAAATTCCAACAGCATTGTTTGAAAAACATTAAAAGTACATTTCATAATTATGACTTTTCTTGAACAAAATGACAATTTCTGGGCAGGTTTGCTTGTAATGTTTAGTGTCATGGAATAAATTCATAGCAAGAAAATTACTTGGTTTGGATATGATCCTTTCATTTTGGCAAAAATCAAAAATATGACTTCCAAAAATATCAGATGAATATAATGATTAAGAAGGGATTTATTTTTTCATATCCATGATCTGGAAATGACAGGAATTTGGAAAATCCTCAGGATGTAGACAGTGATTATCTAGTCATAATTTTTAATTGTGTAGATCCAAATGGCAAGTCTTTCAGCATAAGTCATTATGAGGAACTGATTCCTATTGTACTTTAGAGAGCAAAGTATTTTACATCATCAAGCAAATATATAGCAATTCAAGCCAATTATACAAAAAGAGAATACTTAAAATGATTTTATGATCAAAATATTAAACCAGAAGATTTACCCAATCTGTTGCCTTGTCATTATATCTCTTTTGAAAAAAATGAGAAATTCTGTTTATGACTGCTTTTTAACAGAGGCAGAAGTGTGATACTATTTGAATATGTTTCAAAATAACACAACTGCATTTAATAGGTAAGTGAACTCCAGATAGTGAAGCATTATAGGAAGGACCAATACAGAACATTTCACTAAATGTCTTGGTATATACCATTCGGTTTACTCTTGAAAGAATTTTGCAACTGAACTTTAACTGGCCATTAGAACCATGGTGAAGGAGTTATTGTGCCAAATGATACTATGGCAGGCAGAAAGAATGAACAGTGACATTGTGATAACTCTGGAAAATGGAAATCTCAGAAGTCATTTGACCATCTCCATCCCTTCCTTTCTCCAGTTTGCCACAGATCTCTACCAGAACATGGGGAAAGGGAATTAGATGATTGTTGGATGAGATGACTTGTGGGTTTTTTTGGATTAAAAGGAGAAATTCTTCTCTAGAGTGAATTAGAAAACTATGTTGGTGTACTGGATATCATCGTCATCAATTTTGAAACAAATATTATAAATCTGAAAATATAGGACTTGGTACATTCTTGGATGCTTCAGTGCTTTAGACTAGTCTTTCCAACTTTGGTGACTTAAGATGTGTGGATAACTCCTAGAATTCTCCAAATAGGATGTTGGCTGGGGAAATCTGAAAGTTAAAGTCACCATAGTTGAAAATCAGTGCTTTAGACAATGGCTTAAATTACATGTGTCAATCAATTAAAACTGTCTAGTGGCAAATAAAATTCACATTGTTGATTAGTGCTTAATTAGAATCATGTTGTTGGTCACTGATCTCAGTTAACCCAAAGCTGTTGAATCCTCTATGTTCACTCTATTTTCTTTTACAATTTATAGAAGAATGGGTGGTTGTTTTTCACAAAAAAATTATCTTGTCTTTTAAGATTTCCAAAGTAGTTTTGTGAATACGTCCAACAAATGGGCTTTGAAGAAGTAGAGGAGGAAGAATACATGATAATATTCTGTTAATGTATAATAATAATAATAATAATAATAATAATAATAATAATAATAATAATAATAGAGTTCCAATAATTCTTGTGATGTCTGTTTCCTGATCTGGTCTATCTCAAAGGGATGACAGTAAGCCACATTAAAAGGATTGGAAATAGCTTGTCTCTCTTGGACAATCATGGGGTACTCTGCCCTACCTCATTCCTAGTTTTGAAAAGCAACACCATTCTTGTTGGTATGGTAGTGCTTACAACATATTTTAAAAATCCTACTAAAATTGTGTTCCTCATTGAGAAAATTTATTGATACACAATTACTGTGATAAACTTAGAATTATTTGTATTCCCCTCATTCTAAATTGCTAATTATTAAGAATTACTCAAGAGGAACTGTATATTGTTGGATTTGATCAGAAGAGAAGAGAGTAAAATTATTTCCCATGATTTGGAAACTATATTTAATTGTTACGGACTAAAGCTCCATTTTCCTTGTTAATTTATATAGTTTGCATTCAATTTCTATTCTAGAGACTTTTTCATAAGTGCTTCTACTAAGCCAAGTGCCCTACATGTTCTGCACATTTGATTTTGCTTCCAAAATGAATAGTTTTGTACCTTCCTATGATAAATTTCATGCTTTTATTTTGTCCTATTTCTTAAAACTGTGAACACTTTTCAAATTTTCTTTCTGTTTTAGAATATTAAATATCCTACCCAATACTGTGTCACTTGTAAACTTGATAAACATCTTCTCCCTTTCCACTTGTCATTATTCATCTAAGATCTCCCATAATTGTAGCCTGGAATACACATGTTCTGTGTCATTTTACTGTAACTATTAATGATTATATTTCTGTCTCTCCTTTTTTTAAAGAAAAATTGGTTTGTTTTAATTTTAAAGAGTTAAATCTTGATGTCTTCTGACAATTTAACTGTGCTTATAGCCTTATTCTTGTGGCCTTGAAGTTTCACTGCCATCTAAATCAGGGGTCCAGTCAGTGGCAGTGGGGGGAATGGTTTCATCATGCAACCTAAATCCCATGCATGTGCAAATAAAGCTTTGTGTGCTCGCCCATCGCTTCAATGGTCTGGTTCCCAATGGACCACGGCCAGAGATCCCTGATCTAAATGATGCAAACTGAAAGTTATAATGAGGGCTTCCTCTATAGGGGAAAGAATAAGGAGATGACTTCAAAAAAATCTCAAAAGAAAAGTAGAATTAAAAAAGATGTTTAAAACCCGAGAATGCTTCTTATAAAGACAATCCTGCCTTTGATATTAGTTTAAGACAACAATTGGCTATTTTGTTTTTAGAATACAGCTTGCTATTCATAGGTTTACTTAAACAGGCATAGTATCTGAGTCATTAATTGGGAAGATTGAATTGTTCCAGCTTATAATAGTGCTTACAATAATAGACAGATTACAGTTATGAGAGCTTTTGTGGGTTTCAGAAGCAGCATAGACTGTAAGTATAGCATGTTGACCATCTGGGAATAAATGGAGCAGTAAGGGAGATGCTGGTTGTCATTTAAAGATACACCCAGCGATAAAATGCTTTCTGTGGAATGATTTTTTAAAAATAGACTGTATGATATCTTTCTGGTGTTGCTCATTTAAAAATGAATCAGTCACTCTTGTTGCCTCAGGAGCCAGAAATTATACCAGCATCCATGTGCATTGGTTGCAACTTTTTTGTTAAATTTAGCCTTATTCAGTGACTATTACTACTGTGAATCTAATAGCAGCTTACTGGTGGCCTTTATTTATTATCCTTTAGGGTTCATTTCAGAATTATGTTTGGAACATGTGATGACCCGGAGTGTAACACAAACAGAATAAAATCCAAAAAATGTCCTTTAATGCCTCCAACTTGGCCCCCACTGTTCAATAATTCTCAGTTAGAGATAAAATGTACTCACAAATAGTCTTCAAAAGAAAGCAATACAGTCCAAACTTAATGAGCAGATAGAGGTGAAATAAAAAAAACCAAACTACAATGACGAAATTTCCACAACGGATCAGGATAAGTAATTAGCAAATTCAAGGAGCTATCAAGGCACAGTCTGTTGGAAGGATGCCAACCAAGATAACTTCAGCCCAAAATAACACACGCTTTGCTTCTGGCAATGCTGTGTTGTAATCATCTCTCTTATATACTAGTCTCCCCAGCTGAAACCAATGAGGAGGATCATGGCTGCTTCCTCTCTCGTAAGCCAAGTTGTTGCCTTCTCTGTTCCTCCCTGCATGTCCTAGGATGCACAGAGAATGGGCCTGGTTTTTCCTCTGACTGCCCAGCCGGCCTCTGCCCTTCCCCAGTCTCCTCCACAACCTCTGGAGCCACACCTCCACTCCCTGTCGGCTGTTCCTCCTCTCCCTCAGTGTCCGACTCTACCAAGGGCATGACAGAATAGTTTTCAATTTATTTTACCATGCTGCATTTTTGATATTTATATTTATTCCTCACAAATCACCCAGGATTTTGTCCTCTTCTTTCAGTGCATGGTCTATCTATTTTTCTATTCCTTCATCTCATACGGGAGAGGAGTCTTTAGATGCACTACTGTGTTCAATTGCATCCTCCCTAGACTTACTTTTGCCTACTAGTTATTGGCTCATTCTTTTAACAGGATCTGCATGTTACAAGGTTATTCATATGTTTCATAGGATTAATTGTCAGCTGTCTTTCTAGAGACATTTTCTCACTTTCTTGTACTGCTGAATTTATCCTCATCTTCCTCTTCCTATCCTATACAGTCTTTCTGCTGCTTATTCATTAGTTGACTTTTCCATTAATATCATCAAAGTTTTGGAATGGGTTGGCCATGATCATGAATATAAATGGAGGGCCAAACTTCCTTGAACACACATAGCTACAATTCAGAGGAGGGAAAGAGTTCTGGGTAGATTATAGTATACACAAAGCAACTTTTTTTCAGGCTGTTATTCAGTCTCTAGCCAGGAGTCCTCTTCAATAGATCTTCACTTTTGGCACCCTAATACTAAAGGATTAAGAGAATTAACAAGTATTGTCTGATCATTTCCTCTGCTCTTTTCTTTCCCTTCTTCTGAATGATTGAGTGGACCCTTTTTGTCTTCTTGTTCTTTGGCCATATTGCATGGTAGATTACATTTGATAGCATTTCTCCTTAGATGACTCATCCTGGCCCTATTTGATTACTTTTCATATATTTCCTTCCAGTGCCCTAATTCAGGATCAGGGTTTCAATATCATTGCTAGTGCTGATGATTCTCAAGTCTATTCAGTCTTTTGTGGTCCTTGAATGCCTGGCCAACTCTGATTGAATGTTTTATTAGTATTTTGCCTTGGACGTCCTTTCAGCACCTCAACTTGAATTTGAATTAGGGTGAAACAATTGTGTTTTGAATGATAGACAAGTGAATATTTATTAATCTTATAGCAATTACTTAGTATTGCTATTTTTTTTCATTTGAGGAGAATATGTAGGACCTTAGCATTTCTGATGGAGTAGATGGTGCCTTTTAGTGCCTTTGTTGCTACTGCAATTGTCTCCTGGCAAATATTTATGATTGCTTTGTCCATCCCTTGGTCTTCGTCCAGAATAATGCAATTTCGGGTTTTCTGGACCTTCCACATTATTATTATATCTAATTACATTGCAGGGTCATTCATTGCTCTCTGCCCAATAGCCACAAACCTTCCAAATTCTATTCTTATTTCCCTGCAATCTTATTCATTCCTGACATTCCTCTGACTAAAGTGTTCTCTCTGTTTCTCATTCAAGGGTTGTGTTCCAGGCTTTCAGGAAGCAGGCCCAGTGACTCTGGAATTGGCCACCTCCTTCCCTTCTACTTCAGCAAAATTTTAAAGGGTTGTGTAGAGCCTGTATTTTACCCTAATTTCATGACAGTTACAGGGGTGGGCTGCTACTGGTTCTCCCCGGTTTAGGCAAACCAGTAGCTAATTTTATGGCTATTTTATGGCTGGTTGGGTGAACTGGTAAATCCCACCCCTGGCTGGCCCCATCCACCAAACCCTGCCCCTCCCAGGAGTCCCCACATGGCCCATTTTGGATGCCAGGTGCAGGGCCTGTGCAGAGGCTCGGGGAGGGTAAAAATCAGGCCTTCCAGATGTTCTGGAAGGCCGGAAACGGGCTCGTTTTTGGCCTCCAGAACACCTCTGGAGCCCAGGGAGGCCGTTTTTGCCTTCCCCAAGGCTTGAGGAAACAGTCACCCCACCATGGTGCAGGAGGCAGATTAGGCCATGCCCACCATTACCACACCCACCCAGCAATTGGGCAGAGAACTAGTTGCTAAAATTTTTGAAGTCCATCCCTAGAGAGTCACCATTCTCTTTGTTACTATTTATTTTGTATTAATTATGTACAATTTCTGTAAAAATCTGTGGTTAAAAGTGTTTCTGAGTTGCTTGTTAAGTTCTGAATTAATTTTATTACATGAATTTTGGTAATTATTATGTTTCTTTGATTTGCAGCAAACCTTAGTAAATGCACATATTGTCATCATTATTATGATGTTAAATCCATTGATATTTCTCACTTGTTTGATCAGGAACCATTGATGAGTATAATTTTGAGTCAGCTATATAACCATTTAATTGTCATTTTAAACAGCCCTCACTACTTTGTTTTCGGTATGTTGCAGAATAATTTGTCAGACACTTCACTACAATCAAGATATATTTCAACATTCCTACTATCTCTGAAATAAGTTATTCAGTGGAAAAACATGAGATAAGACTAATCTTATTATTGTCCTTGAGAAGACCATCTGGCTTCTTCTGACAGTTACCACATTGGTTTTCAAAATATGAATGGATTGATCTCTATGATTTCTTCTAGAATCTTTCTAGGTATCAGTGTGAGCTATATCTCCCAGATCTTCCTTCCCCCCTTTTCAGGATAGGAACAACATTTGCTCTTCTCTAAACACCTGGCATTTTCCTGTATTTTCCTAAGAGTTTACTTTTCAAGAAATGTCAGAATAAAGTCTTCCATTACCTCTTGGAAGAACTTCAGTTTGCATCTACATCTTTTCCATGTTGAAATGGACAGTAGCAGATGCCAACAACATATTGCGTTTATTCATTATGCCATTTGATTTAATCCAGGTATTCTGTTCAACATTTTCAAGTTCATTCACTTAACTTTGTGAGCAGAAGTGAATATGATTCAATTTATTTTTTCTTTCTGTTGCTCCCTTTTGAGAGAGAAGGGGGAAATTTACTGAATTTCAACTAGTTTTTCTTTCAGGTTTCTTGTATACCTATTAAATCCTATTTGCTTCATGATACTAGGAATTTAATTTCATCTTGTTTTATTTCTCATGTTCTAAGCATTAGTGAATAATTAGTGAAAACTATGAAGTTTAATTCTATTAAAAATATACAGAAGGAGTTCAGGCTAGATATCAAGAGTTCTCCTTTGCTAAAGATGGACTTTAGACAAATAGAGATTGATAGTTATCTAGAAATCCTTTAGCAGATTTTAACTAAGAATGAAGTTGGATTTGATGATTTTTGCTAATAATCATCATGATTTTGCCAACAAGTTTATATTATGCAGTGAGTAGTTATTAGAATAATAAAATGAAAAAAGTATTCCTTCTAGGTAGCATACTATCTAGAAAATATTTAAAGCTATCTTTTGTAGCTTTTTTCAAACATAAAATATTAGCAGAAATAGATAAAAATGCATTGGAAACAGTAATAATTTTTAAAAAGTGGCACTGATTAGAAAAAAGACCTTCTTTCCACAAATGACTTGTGTATCTGTGGGTCCCAGGCGAGAGTGCACAAAATTCCCCAAATCTTTACATTTGCTTTTTATCAGATAGAATCATAAATGTTCAAGCATCCAGGGGCAGTGAGACTATCTGAATGACAAGTCTCTTTTGCATTGTCATTTCAAAACGTATCATTTCATCTTCCTTATTAAACCCTTGCTGCCTTTTGAACAAATTGATAATACAGCACAGTGACCCATAGATCAGTATGGGTTCAAATAGTTGAATATTACAACTCTTTCTACCAAAGGATTTGAAATGTTGTTGATTTTGTTGGTTTTTAGAAATGGTATTATAAACAGAAGGTGGTTCTTCTACAGTCAACTAAATAAAATTAGTAGTTCAGTAGCATTTACTAATTAACAGCTTTTTAGGGTAGTGAAACTATACAGTGAAGTCTAACCAAATGTGACAATCTTAAATTATAACTGCTACTCTTATGTTTCTATTGTATTCATTCTCTGTCTCCCTCTTTCTGCCCCTGGCATATATGTTTTTCCCTAGCATATTTAACTTGCTATGCAGGTACTGGCTGTCAGTCAAGACTAATCAAACTGGCAGAGTTAACATGCTACATCATAGAATTTCACAGTAATGTCAACCTGTAATTCTGTCAATCTGGTAAAAAGAAATTGACTAAAAACAATATTGTCATTTTGTAACAACAGAAAAACAGTGAGAGGGTAGCATGTCATTGCCATATTTTAGCTGCACAGTGTTCTGGTTTCACAGAAAATTGTCCCTTACTTATGATTGCTCATGGGGCCATTGTATTATCTTTATTTTGTTTTCATGCTCTTAAGAAAACATCCCTGCATTTTAAAAATAAGTGTAGATTTGCTAGCATTGTTCCTTGGAATGATGCCATTGCTCAAAGAGTATCATTTGTTTATCATTGTGCATGAAAATACTGATACAGAGCTGGGCATCTACAGGGATCCATTCAACTTTTCTGACTGTTATGTGTTTAATGCAGTAGAATATGGCAACTGAAAAGAATAAATTTAGAGTGAACTATACTGACATTGGATCAAAATAGCAGTAGTTCTTCCCCTTGTTTGCTATGTTCTTGCTCTCGTTCTCTCCCACCAACCCAGAAAGAAAGCCTGTGCTTCAGTTTAAATCAACCATGGCTGCACCATAAAATCCTAATTCAAGGATCAAAGACCATACTTTTTTGTAGTCTATGGCCATCCAAAGAGGTCATGAAATAAATGAAGACCATCTTTATATTTCCCTGGGAAAGGCTGTTCTATGTCATATACCATTCGAGTGCTCATGATAGCCAGGTCTAGAGTATTTTCCTTTCCTTTAGAGCTGTCCTGTAGCAGCATCCTCAGGAAAAGAGGCCTTCATGAAGTGGACAAAAGCAGTCTTGTGCCATTGCAATGCAAGCCCCACCCCTTGTGAATATGTATGCAGTGTCAAAAGGCACATACAAATGCGGTAGGATTTGTGACACAATACTACTTTTCCCATTCACACACCCCTCTCTTCACCCCACCTCTATTGCTGAGATGCTTATGTACAACAAGTCTACAGCTCTCTTGTGTCCGATCCTGAAATTTGCCCTTTTATTTAAAATAGGAAAAGCTGAAGTAAAAATTGGACGAAAATAATTTTGACTGTATAGAAATTCCTTTTATTTGTTTATTTTCCAAACAGAGGCAGATTGAGTGAAGTTGATGGTGAAAGAAAACCACTCTCTTTGCTCATGATGGCACTATTTATTTGTTTAGCAAATTTATATAGCTGCCTGTGTCACAAAAAGTGACTCTGTGTGGCTTATAAGCAAAACAGCAATTAAAACTCAATCAGAATATTAAAATAAATCAGGCATAAATAACAAAAATAAAAAACATAGGAAGACAAAACCTCTGTTCCGCCCAGTAACTGACCCAGATTGGATCCTGCAACATTATCCTGAAACATGTAATATTCACTTTCATTCATAAAAAAACATAAAGGAATAAAACAGAAAAGAATGGAACAACCATTTTTCAAGGCTTCCCAGAAGGCCTATTTTAGGTTGAAACATGTTGTTCTCGAGCACAGCTGTCAAACTGGTGGCGTCTTGTTGCTGTCACATGATGTTTTGTGATGTTTTTTATGTTCACGGAGCTGGGGTGGGTGTGGCCTGCATGTGACACATCTGGTCTGCAAGCCACCAGTTTGACACTCCTGTTCTAGAGAGTGGAGGTTACAGGAGAAAAAGGCATGACTCCTAGTTTTTTTCAGATGGAACTCCTTTGTAGGTGGGACTCAGATTATCCTTTTTCTGCTAGACTTGATGGGATGGGTAATGTAACCAGGAAGAGATGGTCTCTCAAGTAACCTTGTCCCATGCTACATAGGGCTTTCAAGGTTAAAATTAGCACCTTGAATTATACTTGAAAGCAAACTGGCAACTCACAGAACAGAGGTAATATGGGCCATCCTAGAGGGATATAGTCCATGCATTCTGCACCAGCTGAAGCTTTTGGATGTTTTTCTAAGGTAAAGAAGTGAGATCATTTCTGTGTTTTAGTTCATGATAAGTGCTAGATTTTACAAGAACATTTTCACTAACATACTAACAGTTTAGTTAGCTTTATACAAAAGTGTGCTTAGAATATTAGAAAAGAGGATTTCTAAAATTCACAAGGCTACCTGGTATAAACAAGCAAATTGTATTATCTTGATAATGAAGAATGTTATTCAAACTGTACTGCAAGAAACAATTTTCTCACCACAGCCCTATTATATTAAATGGTATCTCATTTTATATGAAATTCACATGCAACAATATTTTTTTCAGTATATAAAGATAGAAAATACTAAATAAGCAATAAAATGTATTATAGATCTTAAAATGAATACATAGTTCTTTGTTAAACTTTGTCTACTTAACTGATAGTAAGGTGGCTTCTGTTCTTATTGAAAGCTGCTTTTATATTACAAGAAATAGCAGAAAGAACATACATAAATGCAATTGCATTTCTACTTTCTTATGACATACAGAAAAGCAGTATCTGCTGGTTAGAGGTGAAGTTCCAGAAGTATCAACTTGTTAGACGTTTTATCTTTTGACAAACAAACATTTAAGAATCGAGATAGGAAATAGAAGACCCTCTTCTTTTATTATTATTCTGGTTTATTTTTCTGTTTAAAAACCTTCTGTTCTTAACTCTCATCTCAAGCTGCTTCCTATAACAATAGTAGTACTTCCTTCCTTCCTTTGTTGCCCATCATGAAGCAAGAAAGTTTGGAGATGCAGGCTGTCTATCTCAGCATGTAACTTCCTTGAATAAATATCACTTATTGTTTTGGGATTTAAATATCTGTGTTCAGAAAATCTTAGTGTCAGAGGTTCTACTCACAGAATTATAGTCTGTTAAAAATGGATCCCAGTGAATGAATTGAAGGATTCCACCATGATTATATCAATGTTTTCTTTATGTATGTATGTTCATCTTCTGGGGGAAAATTCACTATCACACATATTACTCAATGATGTCATGAAACACATGCACTAACTCTATCTAGGTCCTGACATTAAAAGAGGCAAATATTGTGCACATGGGTATTTCAAACTGCTAGACGTTACAAACTGACAAAAATGGAAGCTTTATAGAAGTGGGTGAAAATAAGGAGAGGGGATTTTTAACAAAATGAAAATTATGAATGATTTGGGATGAATCTAAAGTGAGGAAAACGTTGGAAGGAACATTTTGTATAGAATCTCAAATGTTCACAGAACTAAATACTAATTCTAAGAACTACATTTAAAAATGAAAATAAATGTTATTCTCTAAGAAAAACAATGATGAAAAGGAGATCGTTAATAGGAGAACATTGAAAAATATTAAGGTTGCAAGTGTGGATAGTTCAACAATGGAAATCTTTGCATAATAACAATTGGAGGAATTAATAAGAGTAGAATTGGGCAGAATTCTTATTGAAAGGATATAAAAGGCAACAGTTTCCTTTATACTGGGAAGGAGTTGTGTAGATTGTCACTATTTAGCAGTTCATTGAGAAACTTGTAAATGTGTGAAAGTAAGCCCAAAGTACATTGTTATTAAGCAAAAAATATAGAAAAAAATGAGGAGGCTTTAATTATGGAATGTAGAATGGAGTTGATTATTGAATGTGATAAAAATGATATTTGATGGAACTAAAGCAAGCCTGAGAAGATTTAGCATATGATTCAACATTGATCAGATAGTAAGATGAAGTTATAGGATGTCCTTTGGTTATATAATGACTTTAGGGGTAAACAAATAAGGAATGCTATTAGTAATGTTAGTGGGGTGCTGATTGAGGATATGAATATGCATGCAGGTGCTATCTTCTTGTTGGCCAAGAAACTGAATGATTTACAGCAAATATTACATACATTCTCTGATGCAACAAGGAATATAAATCTGAAAATTAATGTTTCAAAGACTAAGGTAATTATGTCTGACCAGGGAAATGAACAGTGACTGCAGGAAATGGGATATTTAAAAGCGTATACAGTAAAACCATAAGAGATGTGGGTCAAAAATGAGTGGATGCTGGATGACATAAGTGGTCAGTACAAAAGAAATAAATGCCTTTTACTTCTTCTCATCTCCTTCTCATAATTTCTTTTGTTTACTACTTCATATTCATTTTGATGTACAGATAAACCACATCTAGCAACCACAATTGATTCTGTTAAATAGATAGATAGATAGATAGATAGATAGATAGATAGATAGAAAGAAAGAAAGAAAGAAAGAAAGAAAGAAAGAAAGAAAGAAAGAAAGAAAGAAAATTCTTTATTGGCCAAGTGTGATTGGACACACAAGGAATTTGTCTTGGTGCAAATGCTTTCAGTGTACATAAAAGAAAAGATACATTCATCAAGAGTCAAGAATCATCAGATACAATACTTAATAATAATCATAGGGTACAATAAGCAATCAAATCATACTAGGAAACAGTCAATATAAATTGTAAGGATACAAGCGACAAAGTTACAGTCATATAGTCACAAGTGGGAGGAGATGGGCGATATGGAGTGATAGTATTAATAGTAATAGTAGTGCAGACTTGTAGTAATAGTAGTAATAGTAATAGTAGTGCAGTTTGAGTTTTCTGTTTGCAAAGTGACCTAGTCACTAAGTGAACCATGTGATGGGATGGGAGACAGAGAGACTGAAAAACTTCTCCTTGCTGCTGTCTGATTTAGATAAAGTTCCCTTGTGCATCAGTGCCAGAGTTACTGTCACTCCAGTGTGAATTGTAAGTCAAGTGCAGAAATTTGACCTTAAATGTGCTCATTGATATCCTTAATTACCATTGCATTTGTGAATGGTTGTTAAGCAAGGGCTACCTATATACTTCAGTAGAGTGCTTGAGTCTGTTCCTCATATATTATTAGAGTACCTGCTATATACTAAATTGAAGATAATATATATAGCACCAATTATTGGAAATCTTAAATTATTTTTCTGAGCTGAAGGTCATTGCTTTCCTTCTAAGACAGGAATGTCAAACTTGCGTCGTCACAGCAGTGTCATGTGACATTTTGGGACTTTTTCCCCCCTTCACTAAACTGGCCATGGCCATGGCCAGTGTGTAACACATTCGGCCTGCTGGCCATGAGTTTGACAACCCTGTTGTAAGAGATTAGATTTGGCCCAATCATGAGATTGTATAATTGTGGACCTGGAAGAGTTGTTTAAACAACTGAATCCAATTGCTACCTGAGTGTAGGAATACAAAACAAAGCCTTTTCAACAGATAGATTTCTAACCTCTTCCTGAACATATATACTGAACAGGAGCACATCACTTTTCTGGGTAATTGACTTTTCTGACATTCTGTCTAATTCCAGGTCATCCTGAAGTCCTTTATATCTGCTGTTTTTAAAACCTCATGTGTGTCCCTTCCCCCCCCCCAGAACTTTGATAAACTTTTTTTGGAATCACATATGCTTTTTCTTTCCTGACATCACTTTTTCCCTTACTTGAATTATATGCATTTGTGCTTTTAATACACCTTTTTGGGGAATTTGTACTCACCTGGAGCTTCTTTTTCCATTAGCTTCTCCCACTATGGCATCCTAATTATTACAGCTTTGAATTTATTAACATTCATTGCATTAAGCTTTAGTTTTTCTGAAAAAATTTAAGAACATTAACGTGTTCTAAATAGCTTTGATTTTTTTTATACTTTCTGATTTCTCATCAATTTATATTTGCAAGGAAGAATAACATGGAATCTACTGTTTTGCAGCAACTATGTTTGTCTGAGAATGCATTCTAAATAAAATAGAATATCTTTTTTGTTGATTATTCATTTTTATACTTATTGGGTTTTGATATCTGAATATTAATGTAAACTCCAATAGTGATCAGTATTTGTTTTACTAATAACATTTAATTGATAATAGTGGACAAGATACTAATTATCATTCAGAAGACTGTACCTATAAATATTCAATATATACTCCTCCTGTCACAGAAACCTTGCTTTGAATCGGAACTTCATGATTTCAACAGCTTCATGGGCAGCCAAGCTTGGCAGAGTTTGACTTTTCCACACCTGTTTAGTAGGTCTGTTATTTGGAAAGCAGTGAACTAACGGGCAAACAGGAGTAAATGTGCAAATATTCTGTGGATTGTACATCAAAGTCTAGATGACAGCTCATCACAAGTTTGCATTTTCATTGTGTTTTATTAGTGACTTGTCTATTCGATTATCATGAGGGATGTCATTCATGAAACAAGATTTTCTTCTCTCCTTTTCCCTGACACCCTGCTCATCTCCCCTGCACATCTGCTCCTGAGGGCTCAGAAACCCTCCATAACAGATTTCAAAGGTATTCAGGAAATTCTGCAGAAGGGGAAGCTGCCCCAACCCATTCTACTAACAGAGGAAGTTTTATTGATAGAACAATTTAACAATTCTGAGTGAAATCTGATAGTTATCATATATTACATACATAAGTTCTTAAAAGTTTGTGAACCTTTTCTAAATTTATAATATTTCTGTGAATAGAATAGAACAGAACAGAACAGAATAGCTTTATTTGGCCAAGTGTGCTTAGACACACAAGCAATTTATCTCTGGTGTAGAAGTTTTCAGTGTACATTCAAAGCAACAGAATAATGATAATCATAATGCCAATAAAAAGTAGAGTAAAGAAGATAAGGCTGAATAATAATATTACAGCCATACTACATGGATAAATAGACATAGACATTGGACAGCAATATGAGAATTAGCTGTTCAGCAGAGTGATGGCACAAGGGAAAAAAACTGTATGTGTCTAGTTGTTTTGGCATGCAATGCCCTATAGCAGGGGTGTCAAAACTCAATTTCATTGAGGGCTGCATCAGGGTTGTGTTTGACTCAGGTGGCCAGAGTGGGCATGGTCAGGGTGGGCATGGCTAGCATGAATCACTCATTTTGGGGAATGCCTATGGTGGCCTGAGCTCTCTGCCAATGAAAACAGGATCCCTAGTTCCATTTTCAACTGCAGTGGCCTCCTACAATCCTCTACCAGTGAAAACAGAGCTTGTGAGGGCCATGTGCAGCCCTCACAAGCTCCATTTTCACTAGCAGAGGCTGGCCCTTCACTGTTTTCAGGGTGACCCCACAGGCCAGATCTAAGCACCTGATGGGATGGATCTGGCCCCTAGTCCCTGAGTTTGACACCCCTGGCACCATCCCAAAGGGAGGAGTTGAAACAATTTATGTCTAGGATGTGAGGGTCTGCAGATATCTTCTCACCCCCTCTCCGTCTGTCTCACATGACACACACACACATGTGTGTGTGTGTGTGTGTGAATATATATGTGCATGAGAGAGGGGATGGAGGTCTCCACTTGTGTCTGACTCTAGGGGGCAGGGATCATGTTCTTAGCTGAGTGAGCAGTGTTGTCTGAAGTCATTTCCGTGGTCATGTGGCCAGCATGACTATATGTTGAGGCGCATAGTATGCTGTTACCTTCTCATTGAAGTGGCAAAAGTATGTAAACTTCTGCTTTGAATAACTGGTGACACACATGCACACATCCCCTGTCCTGGGTAACAGTTACTGCAACTAAACATTTATTAATCAGTCCACATCAGGCTGGAGGAATTTTAGCCTATTCCTATTACATGGAAGCTTCAAATTAAATATGTCACCGGGCGTCCTTTCATGAAATTACCTGCTGCAGGTCCTTCTGCAACATTTCTCTAGGATTAAGGTCAGAACTTTAACTTGGCCATTCCCAAACATTCTCATTACCAAGCCCAAGTGTTGGGCTTTCTCCTTGCAACTCTGCCATGCTCATCACTGTTATTCAGTGTTTTTCTGACATCAGTCAATGCAAAATAGGCCTTTAGTTCCTTAGATGTTACCTTGAGGTTTTAATACCTCCTAGAATATTACCTGTCTAACTGTTAGTGTGATCTTGATTGTTTAGCCACTATTGAGAAAGGTTACGGTTATGTTGAATTGCCTCCATTTGACCATGATCTGTCCAACAGCATGGGATCTCAATTATTTGGAAATCATTTTTGTAAACTTTTCCAGTCTGAAAAGCATTTGATCCTCAGAAATCTCCTTGGTTCAAGCCATGATATACTTCTTCATCCATGCACATTGTGAAGATCAAACTTTGATAGTGAATATTTGAAATTCTGTTATCTAAATAAGACATACTTCCCACACTCCTACCTGATTACCATCCAATTTCCCCTTCAAATGAACTGATCATCATAAAGGTTCACATACTTTTATCATGCACAAATATGTAACTGGATCATTTTCCTCAATAAATAAATCAAGAACGTTTTATGCATTTATGAAAAATGCTAAAAATCCAATCAGGTTTATAACTTTTAACTTCATTGCATGCATTCTTGGAGTTTAGAGGTAGCTGCACATTTAATTTTGTGGCCCTGTTTTAGAATAAACTTAATAAAATGTAAGAGAAGTCCTGCAGAATAATTATATAGAAGCTTCTGCTTTTTGTGTGTTATATATAACAAAAACCTAAATTTGCTGATTTGCTGAACAGAGGTACTCAACAGAGGTATTATGGAAGTCAAGTTCTCTCTTTGCCGCTGTTCACACCACACACAGAGCAACCTAACTTCTACCCACCATCCATTTTGGCAAAAACCATGTCATTTGTAGAAGCATTGTTCTGTTGTGATTATATTTCTTCAGCAACTTTCTTGGAAGGTGTAGAAATACTTATATTTTTCATAGAAACAATTAGAAATTTTATATCAAAATTATACAATATATTCTCTTTTGAGCTTGGTATATAATTTATTTTTTTGATAAGAGTGTATACAATTAAATATTTATTTAAAACTGAGTTCACATATTCCATAAACTCATGATTTATTTTAAAAAATCCTGATAGAATGCCTAAGTTCACACATCATGCTAATTCAAAAACAAAACAGCCACATTATGGGTTATCACATAGCTTAAACCCAGATGAAAGTCAGCTTATTATACATTAAATTGCATTTTGCAAAATGATACTTTTTTTAAAAAAATGCAAGTGTGAATTTCTGTTATGCTGCATTTATTTGCTTCAATATAATATTCATGTTTTGTAAATAATTTCAAAGAGAATAATTGCCACAGTTTTGCTGTATTGCTATTTATTTGTTTTTATTATATTGCCTATGTTCATGGAAGTGAATTTGTTCCAGCTTTTCAGGGAACCAAGAAATTGTATCTGTTTCCTCCTCTCATCTCCTGAGTCTGCTGGGGTTAACTTGGGAGAGTACAATAGAGTATATTGACTGTGAAGAGCACAGCGGGAAACAAGATAGAGAACTTGGGGGATTTAATAAAACTCTTTTGTCTGTCTCAAAGCTCTGTTAATACATTTGTATGAACAGAACATAATGTTTGCTTCAAAAGTATATGCTGCTAAATGAATCACTCTAGCAGTTTCATCTGGTACTAAAACTGTTATGTGTCCTTGCACAAGTATAGAACAAACAATATTAAATGAATTTTGAATCACAGCAAAATGGCAATGATTTCTTCTGGCCTTAGAGGTACATTTGATAGCAGTGGTTTAGATTAGTTTGACGCATTGAAGCATGCGCATAAGACTTAAAATTGCAGAATGTCACATTGCTCAAAGATAGAAATAATAGTTCTTGCCAGTGTTGTAGCTTGTATACCTGGAGCGCACTGAATTTTCTGCTCACAGCAAGTCACAAAATTGCAACCTTGAGCTCTTAGTTAAGTTTCATCTAGCTTTCTTTCATTCTTTCATTCTTTCTCACATTAGGTTACTGTAAGAGTGTCTGTTTTGTCTTTTGTTTGCTATATAATATGGAAGAATGAAATGTGTTCTTTGATTGTATTCATTTATCAAATGAGGCTTTTATTTATATATGTCAGGTGTTGCTAATAAATTCATAAACAAAAGCAGTAAGACAAATATAATTGTATGATTTATTGTTGAATTTAACCATTTCTTCTTCCTTTTAATACATGACCATTTGAAAAATATAATAATCCCAAATCAACTACATCAAAATGCAGCAGCTGCACTCAATAATTTCCATAATTCAGATTTTAAAAGTCTTAGACCTGATCAAGCTGAACCAAGTCTACCCTATCCTGATAGGCCATGGCCTTCCACTGTCTCTTTTGTACTTTCAGGGAATTTTCAAGAGATGTGTTCATGTTTGCAATAGAAAATGGGAATGACCAAGGGAAATGGGGGAAGAGATACTGTCTAGAAACAATCAGACAAGAGAAGAGGAGCTCTCAATGGCTTAATGGTCAGAGAAAGAAATGGATAAAGAATCCACCCTAATGGATCAAGCAGTTAAAAGTAGCGACAGGAAATTTTGTACTTTGAAACTTGCAAGGTACTGTTAAGGTGGCCTTACAATAAAGTAGATTTAGCTCAATTAGTATTTCCTGTATAGTTTACACAGAGGGCTGGCAATGTTCAATAAGATGCTACTTTTTTCTTGAAACAAATTTTGAGGCTGTATCAGAAACAGTATTTGTAACCAGGGAGCTTCCTGTGAAGCATCAGTGCCTATTAAATAACTAGCAAAGGCTGAATTACATTGTGATCATTTGAGAATAGACAGATAAGTCTTTGATTCAGGTTATTTACTCTGAAGTAGCTTTCATTAGTTTTAGTGGGACTTCTATGAAAACATGCTCAGGACTTTAGTTTTAAATCCACAGAATATTAAGATGGGTTTTTCTTTCAACTGCCCAGTTGAACTGACATTGAAGTATAGTTTAAAATCAGTATTTAACATTTAATGGAACGCATAAACTAATTTTGCAGTTTAACTCAACATTTGTAGGAAGATGACTTGTACCCTAATGATTTGTAATTAATTTTTTTTCCTGAAAATCATAGTTATGATAGACTGCAGATTCAGGCCTTTATCTAATGCATAATGCTCATTTTGAGCCTTTAATTGCATTTAAATTAAAAGCGGCTTAGCCGAAAGATGAATTGTGGGAATGCATCAAGCCACCCAGCATGTCCTGAAGAAGTGAGCTTCAAAATGCAATTTAGTAGAGATACGCAAAATCATTTGGAGTTCATTAATTTTTATTGCACAGGTAGTTTTACTAAAGTAGGTTATTTTCTTTGAAATTTATGTTTATATTTATGTCAATAGCTGAATGTTGCATTAGCTCTTACATCTATTAGAGTTTATTAATCTGGCCTAATGTGGCTTTAGAGAGAAATAATTTATTCTAAATCTTAGTTCAGATTAGTTTCCTATTGTGAAAGTTAACATGTTTATGTACAAGCATGGGTTGAATCAAAATATTCTCTTAAAAGGAGGATGAACATTTACATTTTGCAACAATTCTTTATTTTTTTTATATTTTCTGAAGCTTTCAGATATATATCATACCTTTTTTTAAAAACTCGGGTCTAACATAGCCAGTGAAATATACTTGATACTGTGTTAGTTTCTGATGAAGAGATAACATTCTTGCTATTACAGTGATAAAAGAGGACAATACTTTTTACTTGTTGGTGATTTCTAGTTTTCATTATATGATTTTTATTGAAGATTTTTATAAAGGAAGGTAAACATTAATGCAAACTAATATAAGGTAAGAAAAAGAATAAAAAATACAGAGAAAACCAAAAGTTCAAGAAAAAAAATAGAATAGAAAGAAAAAAGATACAGATAAGCAGTCTCTGATCCTTTCCACAGCAGTTATAAATTATAACTACAGTTATAAATTTATCTCTTATTCTGTGGTTGCAACACAACTCCCTTTCTACAATCTATCCAGACTAATCATCAAAACCACAAATTCACCGTTACTTACTTAACACAAAAAACCCATAAGGGATTTTCAGCCAGCAATAAACATAGATATTATCTTTTCTCTCATCGAAGAAATCAATTCAGCCATCTCAACAAGTTCCATCATTCTCACCAACCATTCCTCCATTGTAGGTAGTGCTAAACCTCTCCGTCTTTGTGCGTACAATAATCCCCCATAGCCATCATGTACAGAAAAAAGTTCTATGATCCCCCTCCAACCTTTTGTCCATCAATCCCCAAACAAATCTCTGGTCTCAATTGTGTGGTATTGAAATTACAATAGGGACACACTATTTTAATGGACAATGTGGCCATGAGAAAAGCATTTCATCAAAATTATTCCAATTTGTATAAAGGAAGTGTCATCTCTCTAGAGAAAATAGATAATTTAAAATTTAAAGAAACAAAATTTACCAAGCACTATAGAGGAACAGAGAGAGACAGCTTATGAATGGACCTATAACAACAAGAGAAAATTCTGAAGGTATGAAAAAATACAAACTAGGAGAGGTGGCTAGACAAGATGGATTATCAGGCTCTCATTATAAATGTTTTCAGGATGAACTTTTACAACCTTTACAAAATACGATGAGCTCTATCCTACAGGGAGGAAAAGTGTCAGTGAGATGGAAAGAGGCCAATCTAGCATTAATACCTAAGAGGTAGAATATTTGACTTTAACAGTGTTATATGCCGATAACATCATTAAATAATAACTACAAGTTGTTCACAACAATTCTAGCTGAAAGTCTGAAAATAATTTTTCAGGACTTTGTTCATGAGGATCAATGTAAGTTTCTATCTAAAAGACAGTTAAAGGACAATGTTACATATATGTTAGATATCTTGGAGTATTTGGAATAGCACAATGAAAAACAAACCACATTGATTTTCTTAGATGCAGAGAAGGCTTTTGACAATTTGAACTAGGCTTTTTGTTCAAGGTTTTGGAAGGTAAGAAGTTTGGAATTAATTTTTAAAAATAGGTAAAATCAATTTAGGTTTAACAGAAACCACAAACAATTGTTAATGGAGATCTAAAAAACTCTGTGAGATATAAAAAGAAAAATAGGGGTATCCTTTGTCTCCTCTGTTGTTTATGTTGGTTCTTGAAATACTAAATATTAAACATAATAATGGGAGTAGATTAAAAAAAGAAATGTAAGGCTTTGCAGATGACTTGATTGGTTCTCAACGATCCATTAAAGCAGGGGTCCCTATCCTGGGCCACAGACGGCTACCAGGCCGGGGCCTTTTGTGAGCTGGGCTGTCAATTTAAAAGTTGACCAAAAAAATATGGTTTTAACTTTAAACTTTTTAAAGACTGAGTTTGAAATAGAATTGTGTACAAATTAGGAGCTTATAATTGTTAAATTTTCTAAACCTTTACTAAAATTTGAAACAGAAAATGAGTAAATGAAGGAGTTTGAGTTGAAGTGGGCTTGGAGATTTGGGTTGTAATTTACAGGACTGAAATTTGCACCATCTTCAGGAGAATTTTTATGAAAGGATCCACCTTTGGTCTATTTCACCAGAGAGGCTTTCTGGAATATATGGGGAAACTTGAAATTTACATTGGAAAGGTGAACAAGAAGGGACATTTTAGCATTTTTGGTGGATGTGTAAAAAAGCTACAAAAGCTACAAAATTGTGGATTCTGATGCTTATATTGATTCAGAGAATTTTGAAGATTACTTTTTGAGATGTTATAATTTGTGTTGATATGAGAATTATAAATTGCTACCCATTCCTTGTCTGTGGTCAAAGTTGACTGAATAGCATATTCATTTTATTCTCCCCAATCAGAACTTGACCAGACGTATTGGCTATTTTCTCATTTCATCACTGAAGCATGCCAAGTATAGTTTAGTCCCTAATTACTCTCAAACTGAGACATTCCAAGTATTCCCAGGGTGGTAATATTTTTCTGCCTGGATGAGTCATTATGTTGTTTGGCAGACTGAAACAGCAGACCTTTATTGTTAGAACACTATCCCTCATGTAGCACCACATCGCTTCTTCACTGCTGCTTCACAGTTTTCATCCTACGATGCTGTAGTAAAGCACATTTGCCTTTTTCTTTGCTTGTGCCAAAGACAATAGAGATGGATTGTTTGAATACACTGTATTAATGATGTAATTGAGCTTTGGCTCTCTCTTTGATTTGCTACTTCCATTAATTTTGAGGGGAGCCTCTGAAATAGTGGGTTGTGAGAGCAGGAATTCATGCAGACACTTCCATGTTCAAGTAATTTGGTATATCACATGTTCCAAACATGCCTAAAACCTCTTTTTGTTTTCATTTTTCTTTCAATATCCTGCAGATGACCGAAAAATAAAAACAATGAGTTCAATATTGTTATGGATGGAAAATACCCTCTTTTAGATAGCAGTGCCATTTTGCATTTAATAAAGTTGTTGAGACTTTGGAAAGAGTGCAGAGAAGAGCGACAAAAATGATTTGGGGGGGTGGGGGAAACTGAAGGTTAAAACCTAAGAAGAACGGTTGCAGGAACTGGGTATGTCTAGTCTAGTGCAAAGAATATCTGCCAGTTGCTAATTTCTCAACCATTTGATTGCTTAAATAGCGTTTATTGGTTAATTTAGAGATGGGTGGTTTGTTATACTCCTAATTCATCTTTTTGTGATGTCTCCAGCCCCCTCTTAATGTACTTCTGAGATATGATTTCCTGCCATTATGATATAGGGCAAACTCAAAATAAGCTCAATTAATTAATCAATATAACCCTTGCCCACTAAAACATTGCCTGTTCCAGTTAAGAATGTGTACATGCCCAACCAATGATATGGCATCTTCCATAATTGATTTGCAGTTGGAAATATATTTATATCTATTCTGCAATAATGTTTTCATGCTTACTTTGAATTTAACTGTTCTGTTACTATTTGTACTTTGTGCTTTATTTTTGGGTGGAGAAAGGGAGAAATTTGGAAATGATTATTCTTGCTGCATTTCCAAGCAAGAACTGAAAATTCCTGCCTGTGTCACCATCATTGTTAGGGTTTGCGAGGTGTTTTGAATACATTTGTGAAGGTTGTGGTTCAAATTGATCTATCCAGTAAATGATTTACCATAATGTGGCTGTTACGTAATACTTGGCTCTTAATTTTCACATTTGTTACCAAAGTTACCATGTATAAATGGTAATTTTTCCATGTATAAATATAACTACAGTGTTTTCTTAAATCTCTTATCTAAGGTAGAATAGCTTTACATCTCATCGTTCCAGGGAGATGAGACAAAGGAGGTGTATTAGGAAACAAAGCCCGGATTCCCAAAGTATAATTTAGAACAAAGGAGAAATGTGTATTGTTTATATTTTAATGTAATCTTATCTGATTCACACTTTTTCAACATACATGCAAAGGAGAACATAGTTGTGTGAAAACAAGAGACTGAGCAGAGTCAAACTTGACAAATTCCCCCATGCTACTCATTATTGCCTTATAATGTGAAGCTTTTATGATTGTATATTTTAGTTTGCATTGTTTTTGTCTGATATTATTACATTTTATTTGAATCTATAAGCTACCCTGAGAATTCCTACTGTGCCATTAAAGACATAGAATTGAAAACAAACAACAGACAAATAATGCTAACTAACGGAAGGGCAAGAGGATGAATGGAAAAATAGAAGGATAAGCTTAATTCTCATAATAATTTTTGTTTCTAAATTGTTTTTCAAAGATTCCTCCACACACACAACAGCTGGGTTCCAAGTTCAGAAATAGCGTGAATACTCTTAAGGGCAGAGTATTATAGGTAATGCCTTCTCTTTTGTATACATCTCCAAAATCTTCTGTCATTGGTTGCCCTCTGGGTGAGATTCAAGGTGCTGGTCTTGACCTATAAAGCCCTTCATGGCATTGGACCAGGGTATACGCGGGAAACCCTGCTGCCATTAACAGTTTCCCGACGTCCCATGCACTCTCATCGACAGGGCCTTCTCCGGGTGCCGTCGACCAGGCAATGTCGGCTGGCGGTTCCCAGGAGTAGGGCCTTTTCAATGGGAGCTCCCACCCTGTGGAACCAGCTCCCCCTAGAGCTCCGGGTGGCCCCTGACCTCCGCTTCTTCCGCCGTGACCTAAAGACATGGCTATTCCAACTAGCCTACCTGGACTGATGGGGGGGGGAAGGGTTTTTTAGCATTGTTTTAGTATAGTTTTTAAATCGGAATTGTTATGAGACCTTGGAGTTTAATTGTTTTTTTAATATTTGTAATTTTGTATTATTGTTTTATTTTGTAAGCCGCCCTGAGTCCTTAGGGAGATAGGGAGGCATATAAGTCTCATAATTAAATTAAATTAAATTAAATCTTAGAAGACCCTTCTATAGGTCTCTCTGCTAAATAAAGTAAATTGTTTTTCTGTGATGGAGAGGACCTTCTCAGGTTGCACTTTTTACTTACAAACCTCCTTTCAATACCCCACCTCACCCCTAGGAATGCTTCTGCCTTTTCAGCTTGTACTTTTTGTAACACCTTCTTCTCCTAGGCATTTTAATACTGGGAAACAGATTTTTGATATTTCCATGCTTTCTATCCATTGTGCTTTACTATATAACCTGTACTACAGAGTATTAATTGCAATTTACTGTCTTTATTGTTTTACTAAGTTTGGGGAGAAATTAATATTTTAGCAACATTTAGTACCTTTAGCATTTAATACAGATGATATTGGAAATAGGTAAATAGAAAAGGATTACCTTGATCCCTTTCAAACAGGATGCATACCTGGGTACATAATGGATATGGCATTGGTTGTGCCTTGGAATGAGTGGAATAGTGGATCCATCCTTGGCTTACTTGACATCTTGGCAATACCATTGAACATGGTATTCTTCTGCATGGTCTTAGAGCAGGGATGTTCAAAACCCAGTCTATAGCCTGGTGCCAGGCTGCCACCCATTGGGAACTGGGCCGCATAAGGAGCAGGCAAGCACGTGACTGCACAAAGCTGCAATTGCACAATCAGTATACACACACACAAACATATTCTCTTCCCCATACACGACCACCACTGGTGATTCTCAAAGCTGGAAAGGTTGGGGACTGCTGTCTTAGAGGACTGGGGATGATTGGCACCATGTTATGCTGGCTTGCTCTTTTCTCCAATGTCTATTGAGGAGGAAATATCCCACCCTTGGCCATAGAATAGTACGTTGCAGTAATCAGTGCTGTCTCTTCTTCTGTTTAAGGTTGTCTGGCTGAGGTCTTCTGTTGCTATGGGGTGAGGTATTATGAGTCTGCTGATGATATTCAGTTTACATCTCCATTCCTGGTGAGTTAAGCAGTACCAGGGATAGCTTATCGTTGTGTCTGGAAGCTGTGAGGGTCTGGATGGGGAACAACCGACTTCAATTGAACCCTGACAAGCTGAGTGACTTTGGATTTTGGGACACTACAGTCCTGGAATTATACTATATTTGGTACTGGATGGGGTTGCATTGTGCCAAACCTTCTGTACAATCTGGAGTCCACTTAGACTCACAACTTCTGCTTGATGAACAGGTGGAAGTCATGGCTAGGAGGGTCTTTGCACAACTTTGTATTGTATACCAATTGTGTTTGCTCTTTAGGGCCCTACTCACAATCATTCATGCCCTGGTCACCTCTCAGTTGAACTATGCTGCCTTGAAGAATATCTGGAAACTCTATCTGGTGCAAAAAATGATGGCATGATCAGTTTAAAGGGGAAATGTGTCTACAGGATGGCAACTGGGCTTTTTTTCTCATCTCCTTCAACAGTTCGTTTGCAGCTTTCTGCCCCAGAGTCTGGGATAAGGCTTGTATAATGGACAAATCATTTCCACACTGACTGGGATGGGGGAATCTCTCAGAAGGAGACCCTTCACTTCCTAAAGAGAGAGCAAGCAGCTAGCTCAGGTTCTGAACTGCTCTGTGACTGAGTTGTGCATGTTTCTGGTAGAACACACAGAATAACTCTGGTTTGCAAGCAGAGTTGCTTATCAATCTTTGTCCAGGTCCAGTTTCAGGTGCTGGGTGAGAATCTTTCAAAGCATTCAAGGCATGGGTTACTTTGAGGGATTGTCTCTCCCTGATTTCATCTGCCCATCTCACCAGATCCAGCAGAGAGGGCATGTTGTAGGTTCCCTCAGCTAGGGAACTATATTTGGCAGGCCCTAGATGGTGGACATTTTCTGCTGTGGTCCCCTCATTCTAGAATCTTCTCCCCACCCTTGAGGTGCAGTGGGCCTCATTACATCTGAACTTCCAAAGATCCCTTAAAATCCAGTAATGCCAGCAATCCTGGGAACTCTGTGGATGGGTGAACTTGTGAAGTGGCTTCGTTATGATTAGCATATTATATAATTATGTCCTTAGTTTGTTCTCTTTCTTTTAATAATTGTTAATATTTTTATAATTACTGGTAATAATTATAAGTGGTTTTACGAACTTACTCATTGTTTTAGCTTTGTTGGTGGCCACCTAGTCATTTTTGTTAGATGGGTGGTTATATAAATTAGATAAGTATAAATAAATATCAGAAAATGGAAAAAAAGTTTATAATGAATCAGCTGCCAAAAGGAGAAAAAAGGATTTGGGTAAGAGTAATTGGGAGAACTGGATTTTCATCTTCTAATTTTCACCTATAAATCACCTATTTCATCTTAATATCTGGATAAATTCATACTGAGGATCTTATATTTTCTTGTATAATTTGTTATTTATAGAGTTTTTTTTGTGGGGAGGAGAAAAACTGTGTGTGCTTTTGTGTGCTACAACACCTGGCAAGTATTTATATTGATACTGGGTTATTTTACATTTTGTACTAATACTATGAATTTCTGTGAAATTGTTGTAAAGAGGACATGGACTACTAAATGTTTTAATAATATAAAATAATGTAATGTATGAACACAGACAAAAACAAAAGAGGAATCTATCATTCAGAAATAAATAGAGAAGGGGAAAGGGAAAGGGAAAATTTAAAGTTATGTTCCTAGAGGCCAAAGTGAAAGTGGTGCTGTTTTCTTCTAAGAAGGCAGATAAATATTCTACCATTGGCTTTGAGTTATTCATTATCAATAATTAGAGCAGCTGTCATTAGAGAAAATATAGATTTATCTGTTCTTGTCTGAAGGCACCTAATGAATCTCATAGATGGGAAATTATGTGAACCTCAGGTGGCTATATCAAAATTTAATGTTCTTTAGCCAATGTTGATCAGTGTTTGTAATGTGTGTAAAATACTCATTGAAAAACTGTGTAAATTATAACATGATAAAAATAATGTATAGATTGAACTTCATAGTAAAGATTTTTAAAAAGTGACCTTTGTTTAATTTGACGCTTCTTCTAATCAGCGATGAAACTCTTAGAATAAGGTGCTGTAGTTCCCCTGGGGAAATCTTCTGGACAAAGAAGATAGAAAAGCAAACCAATTTGCATAAGACTTGCTAAACGATTTTCCCATATTAGAAACAAAATGCATGATGTTAGTTTAGACAGTTTGTCAACAGCATGGTTTCTACCTTAAATAAAGATCCTGTGTAAACTTTCGATACCCCTTTTAGCCAAGATCCGAAATTACTGAATCCTTCTACTATTGTTTTTTTCCTTAGCCGTGAACAAAGATTAGCAACTAAAATACTTGGAAGAAAGTAAATGAATGTGTGTGAGCATATGTGTATGAGAGAGAGAAAGAGAGAGAGAGAGAGAGAGAGAGAGAGAGTCAGAGAGAGAGAGAAAGAGAAAGAGAGAAAAGACTGGTCCCTGCAGGTCACGGTTGAACTGCACTGGAGGTGGAATGTGGGATACAGCCTGCTCACTCAACTGTATTTGACTAGTGCCGTCAACCCCTCAGCTTTCACAAGCATTGAAGGTGTCAAAAATCTCTCACAGAAAGTATACATTTTAACCAGTCTTTTTCTGGTTCGCATTTATTGCTTAAAAAACCCACATAAAGTTAAAGCATAAAAATATTTAAAGTGGTGTTCATCATGTCTCAGATTAACCAGCATAAATCAAGGCAGTGAAATCTTGCTTTTGAGCATGTATGTCAAAAGAAGAATGGGGAATGTCTAATCAAGTAACTAAAATATGTATGCCAGATCTGATTCCTGAATTTTAATATTAATAATTCTAATTAATAACTTTAAGTTTTAAAAGATTTAAAGTAGCTTTAATATTGACAATATGGATTTTTTTCTCAATAAACTATCATCTTAAGCATGTTCTTACTTAAATACTGCATCAGTTTTTCTTTTGAAAACTGCCTATATTTTATTTGTTAAGAATACAGATATCCATTTGACCATGGGAACTTGTAGCTTTTTGCTGGGTGTAGAGCATATAGTGGTGCTATCCTGTGAATTCTACAGCTGGTATCATAACTTAAATTACCATCTCATATAATAACACAATATAAGATGCAAATACAGGTATGATAATTTCATGAATTATTAGTTTTTAGTTTTCCCAAAGTGTTTTTTAGAACAAAATCTCTAATCCCAACATATTATTTGCAATAGCAGCCAGCCAAATATCTCAGCATACTCAAAAGGAATAACTGATTATAATACTCATCACTTGTTGGGCCCCCACCTGATATTTAGGAGTCTATTACTGATGAATACATACTAGATTTCATTAGTAATAACTGTTGCTTTACATGGAATATTAGTCATGATATTTATGACTCTGAAAGAGTTGACATATTTATAAAGCTGTCACTTACATTTGGCAACATGTCTCTTTGTCATAGCATATCACATCAAACTTACATTCAAATCATCTGATCTTTTGAAGAATCTACTTTGGGAAATAAGTGAACTGCCAAGAAAGGAAATAGAAAAGTTAGTTTTTGCCAGCTCTATTACATATGTAAACCTAATGAATACTTACTATCTTAAAGTTTTTTTACTTTTCCTATCAATCTTCAGGGCTCTTAAAGTAGTTTAAAAGTTATGCAACTTGTTCTTAGGCTTATTTTTGAAATTGGTTTAAAATGCTGCAAGTAGACTGTGGCTACTTGCAGCAATATCCACAATTGAAGGACAGCATACATTTTGAGGCCACCATACCAGTTAACGCTAGGCTTCAAGGCTGAATTTTTTTTAAAAAAAGTTATTAGCTACAAAGTTCTATATAGCATAGCATTTCCTTCATTGCCAAAATTGAAATCTCTGTGCCTATCCAAGCCCACTATCAAGACAAACTACTGGGAACCCCACCATCACTTCACAAGATAAATAAATAAATAGATAAATAAGGTAAATGGCCAGCCTTTTCCCTTGTAGCTCAATGCTTTTTGAATGTGCTTCCCTGAAAGGTGTATTTCACTCCCTCCCTTTTAGCATTCCTTGCTCAACTTTATTCCACTAGCTCTATAGGTCCAATTAATTGGGTGGGCATCCAATTAGGACAAGATTGATCTATTTAAACTTTTGTTTTTATACTGTAGGTTTATTCTTCTGCATATTATTATCTGTTTATTTACATTTATTTGTATAAGAATTCCTAAAATCTTTCTTTACTGAATAGCTGCAGTCAGTCAACAGGTCAGTAGCATGTATGTCAGATGTGCAAAATCTGTAGCCCTAGTTTACATATCTCTGTCCTTAAGGTCATGAACTCTAAGTGTTGCTGCTGGATTGTCCCCTCCCCTCCCAGGCTATCTTTTAAATTGCAGCTGCCTCCTCCCCACACACATCTTGTGTCCCTTTAAGGCCAAGGTGGTATTTGTACACACACACACACACACACACACACACATAATATAAATAAAATAAAGATTTGAAGTTTGATTTTGATTTTGTCCCGAAATGCATGTAATTTCTTAAATTTTCTACATACATTACATTTCGTCTCAGTCTGTTAATTATTTATTCTGAATAATTCAGAAATGTAATTTATTATTATGGTTGATTATGATTAAAGCCTTGTAAACATCCAGCTGTGTAAGTTAAAATAATTCCATAGATATCAATTATTATTTTTAATATAGATCATTTAAAAAATCATAATTTAATATCAGATTTCAATCCTTTACTTTTGCAAACTCTTAGAATTACTTCCTAAAATTTATATTTAAAATAAACAATAACTGTGTGTATATATACTGTATGTGTGCAAATGTGAACGTTATTAATGAGACATTGAAGACTGCACATATTGAGGAACAGATTCTGTAGTAGTAGTAGTAGCTGGCAGAAATGTTAAGTGCTTTTCACAGTCAACATTCAAAGAGATTATCAGATGGCATATTTCACCCTGTTGTTACTTTAAATGAAGTGACCATGAAATCAACAAATCTGCTGTCAGGTGCCTGTCAGTAAGATAGTTCTTCCTGTCACACAATGCCTCGCATAACAGGTAATGTGTTTTTAAGAATCAGTCCTTTGTCACCTCATCAAGTCCTTGTTAAAAGATGAAATAAGACGGATGGTGTTGTCTCCCATGGAGCTGCCGGAAATTCAGTAGAAAGCAATACATTCCACAGGAATAAATACCAAAAAGAAGGAACTCAGGTGCCTGTGGAGGAAAATTGCTTACTGTATTTCTGCGCTCTATTGCCTTCATCCCATGTCTTGGAAATAACTGCTCATTTTTTCTTGCTCATTTTATTTCAAGCATTAAATTAATTGGGTCAAGTTTAAGTTCTCTGATAAAGACAGGAGGAATTAAGCCTAAGTCATCAAACAAATGAGAACAAAGAGTGCATTATTGCACCAGTACCTGAACTTTCACTCAAGCCACTTGAAACATGCTTCAGTTCCTAATGGAGGTGGCAGCCATAATTAGAAGATTTTACTCATCTCAGTTTTGTTGAGACTGTCTGAAATGCTGAATGAAGATCTCTTTTATTGATTCATTCATTCATTCATTCATTCATTCATTCATTCATTCATTCACCTATTAAAATTCTCATACAGAAAAATTATTGCACAATCTACTTTTCAATATTGTAGCTTTTATGATGGTGGTTCACCTCATTGCTATTGATTCAATAATTTTTGTTAGGTCTGAAATGTGTATTTTTCCTCTTAACTGTTTAACTGAGATTTTCTACATTATTGCTTTAGTCCACTTCTTTTTCCATTGAGCAGTTGTTTTCCATCTTCTCCAATCAAATGTCTTCTAGTTGGGAATTCTGAAATGGGCCAAGTTAATAAAATAGCTGTTATGTGCAGGGTTCCCCAGACTTTTTCACAGTTGTAATTAGTTTATGTATTCTTAATAGACTAATACTAATCATGACATCAACATGCAAATAATGCACATGACATCAACATGCAAATAATGCAAATTGAATAATTTATAATTATATAATCAAATCATTGCACCGTGATATTGCCCGGTGCGTGCCCACAGACAGGGCCTCCTTGAGGTGCCGTCGGCTAGACAATGTCGGGTAGCGGTTCCTAGGGGGAGGGCCTTCTCTGTGGGGGTGCCCACTTTGTGGAACCAGCTTCCCCTGGAGCTACGACTGGCCCCCGACCTTCGCTCCTTTCGTCACGGCCTAAAGACCTGGTTATTCGAACAGGCCGGTCTGGACTAAAGGGGGGGGGTTGTTTTAATATTTTTAAATATTTTTAAATGGGTTTTAATGATTATTTGGTTGAATTTGATTTAATTCTATTTTAACTTTTGTATTTGTATTGTTGTTTTTTTATGTGAGCCACCCTGAGTCCTTTGGGAGAGAGGGCGGCATATAAGATCAAATAATAAATAAATAATAATATCATACAGTATGCAATGTCACTTACCCCCTCCCCTGCAGATTCTCAGGAAAAGCCTATAATTCAAAGACAGACTTCTCAGAATTATTAGGTTTTCTTTATTTCAAAGTCTATTAATTCAATTTGAGAATTTAAAGGCAAAGTCAATTCCAATGTACTCAGAAGTGAGTTTTTACTTGCACTGGATGCATTTGGAATTACACCATTGTGAGTACAGGAATGCAGTTTTTGCAGTTTGCCTTTTACTCTTAAAATGGTCAGAAAGAGATTGGCCAAGCCAAGGGATAGAGTCAAATGAACAATTAGAATCCATACATGGACACAAAATGGCAAAGTTTGACCTCCTTGAATGCAGCTGAACCTTATCTAGGTTTCACCCAGATGCAAACCATCAGTCTGAGAAGATTCCTGTGTATGGAGATTCCTGTTTATGCTCGAGCAGTTAAAGAGATAGTTGAATTCTTTATGTGTGGATCTAGAAGCAATAAGTGTGGAACAATGTTCACATTTTGTCACCCTTATCACCACAAGGTAATCCTTTTTAATCATGTCTAGTCAGACTTGCTTTGAGTCTTTTTCCAATAATCCCAAATGTGCTTTTTTAGGAGGCAACTAGACTTTCTTGTTTTTTCTTTGAAGACATTTCATTTCTCATACAAGAAGCTTCTTCAGCTCTGACAGAATAGTGGGGAATGGAAGGATTTATATTCCTTGCAGACAGCTGGTCATTTGTGTCACTACATTTTTTTGTGATTTGTCTGCTAAGCTTTTAGGCTAAGATTTGCAGGCACTTGCCTGCTAGCTAGAACATTTGTTATCTTGTCTCCATAGCAACGAGATAAGACTGTCTTGTGATTTCTGATTTACTGTGCATGCTTCAAAAAGTTTTTTCTTCACTTCCTGTTACTTCCTGTAACTTACTTCTTTTATATATGCTTTTGTGTATGATTAACTGCCGGTATGTAGTCAGCTAGGTTTATTATTTTTGTAAATAAAAATATGTTTCTTAGATTATTTTCTGGGTTTTATTTAATCAAAGTTGACAGTAAAGAAAGGCACGGTCCATCATCTCTAATTAGCAGGGATGCTGTTTTTACGCTCTGACATTATGGGAGCAGAGGATGGTTGGCTTAACAATGTTTTTCTTTGCTAGTTGCTTTGATAACAAGTGAGGCTTATTAGCCAGTTAGTTCACAATATCCGAGGACGTTGCATTTAATTGCAAGATGCCTCCCAAGAAAGGAAAAACTAAACAAAGGGCTCAGTCGGCAAAAGATTTATTACTTTCTGAAATAACTAAGGAGATTGCTCGGAGAATTTTGGAACCAATTACAGCATGGCAAACTCCCCCAATTGCTTCTGCTATGCGTCTGGAAGAAGCTGCCGTGGAAGGAGAACAAGAGATAAGGTCTGTAACTTATTCTGTTTATGATGCATACTCCTACGCTACCGCCCAAGAAAAAGCTCAGCCTGAAAAAGCAAAAGCCCAAGAATATGAAAAGATTGGTGCTAAGCCTAAAGTGGTACAGTCAGCTGAGCATTATTTACCCAAAGAGAAAGGTGAAATACATTATTCTCCATTGAGTCCCGAGCAGACAGTGAGTCAGACAGCTGTGCAAGATTATTTGCAAAACATTGAAGTTTTTGAACAAAGGCTATAGCAGGCTAAACCTTTTGCATCCTCCCTTCAGCCAGATAATGGTGTTGTTCAAGTTTCGGAGCCCTCCATCTTGCCTTCTTCTTCAAAGCCAAGGGACCACCCACAAGTTGGTCACATGGGCATGGTGTCAGATCAATCAGAGCAGAGAGTTTTCCTACATCACATCTAACTCATGATTTGCCTTGTGATGCTGACTCAACAAGAGCTCCTGCGATTTCTAATGTTGTAGCACCATCTGCTGGCGAATTGCATGCAATACAAGAACAGTTACAAAATTATGAATGGAAAGATGCCATTCCAAAGATTAATCAAGTGCCTATTGCTCAGCGCACAGTTGATCATGTATGCAGAATTTTAACTGAAGAAGAAGCACTCATGCAAGCCACGCCACATTTGAGAGGACCACCTGCATCAAGAGCTCCAGCAAGGCGTCCCTTCCGAGGAAGAGCCTTCATTCCAAGGATGCCAAGATGTTACATCTGCGATCGTCTGGGGCATGCCACTCGGGATTGTCCCCAGCGATCTCCAGCACCCGCCACATACCAGCCCAGAGGAACAGATTCCAGAGGCAGGGGCAGAGGCGGAAGACAAGGTTGTCATCCCAGGCGTGATCTACAAGCTCCACACATCACATTGGCTTTAACCAACCATCCACAACCTCATCCAGAGTATGACAGATGACTTCTCTGTACTTTAGACAGTGGAGCAGCAGTGCATGTTACCTACAGAAGAGATCTTTACACAGAGATGCACGAGCCTGAACCTGACATGCGTGAACTGTACACTTTTTCAAATTATCCTGTTCAGGTCATGGGAAAAGGAACTGTGTATATTGAAGAGCTCGATGCAGTTATTCCTGATGTTTATTATATACCAACACCAACCTGTAGTTTGCTTAGTCAGAGTCATTTGTCGAGAATATCCAAGTACCAGGTTCACCATTTTGAAAAAGCAAGTTATGTGGTTAAAGAGGGTAATATTGTTGCTGAAACCATATTAATTGGTGGTGTTTATTACCTAAAGCCAAAGTCTAACTCACAAGCACAGGTAAGTATACAATTTCCAAAAGAGGAGAGCACAGGCCCAGAGAGAAATGTTCCAGAGAGAGATCCTGTTGCTACTTCAAAGGCTCCTAAAGCTAACAAAAAGAAAAATAAGAAACAGGTTGTTCAAAGCAAGCCTGAGGTTCCTAATAAAACTATTGAGAATTCACTAACAGGTAAACCTTTGCATTCCAGGTGTATCCATAAGTGGCATAGAAGATTGGGGCATGCCAGTTTTCATGTTCTTAGGAAGATGCCGGAATTAGCGAAAGGTTTGGATCTGAAGAGCTGTAAGGTGTTCTTGGATTGTGCTGTCTGCAAGAAAGCCAAATCCAAAGCAGCAGCTGTTCCAAAACACGCTACACACCTGTCAACATGCATTTTTGATTTGGTACACACTGACATAGTAGGTCCATTTGCATCAACACTTATTTATTTATTTATTTATTATTTGCACTTGTATGCCGCCCCATCTCCGAAGACTCGGAGCGGCTAACAACTAAAATATAATACAATAAATACTTAAAAAACTATTAAATTTAAATACAAGTCCAAATATAGTAGACTAAAACCATTAAAACAATCCCAACCCGAGGGGGTCAAAGCCCGTGATCAAACAACCAAGTTTTTAACTCACGGAAAGGTGCGGAGGTCAGGGGCCAGGCGGAGCTCCAAAGGCAGTTGGTTCCAGAGGTCAGGGGCCGCAACAGAAAAGGCTCGCTCGTCGGGAGTCACCAATCGGCACTGAGTCGCCGATGGAATCCCGAGAGTCCTTGCCTATGAGCTCGCACAGGGCGGCCGCATTCATTATCGGAAGGAGACGCTCCCTTAAATATTGAGGACCCATGTCATGGAGGACTTTATATGTTAACACTAAAACCCTGAACCTCACCCGAGCGCAACCGCAGCCAATGCAAGCCGCGCAGGAGGGGGTAACATGGGAGAACCGGGTAACTCCCATCACCACCCGGCGATTCTGCACCAGCTGCAATCTCCGGATGGTGTGCAAGGGAAGTCCTAAATAGAGAGCGTTGCAGTAGTCAAGTCTAGAGGTAACAAGGGCATGAGTGACCGTGAGCATCTCGGTCCAGAAAAGGGCGAAGTTGTCGAACAAGGCGGAGCTGGGCAAAGGCCCCCCTGGCGACGGCCCCGACCCACTTGGTGGTAAAAAATATTTCTTAACAATTGTTGATAATTGTTCTAGATATGGGTTTGTATTTCCTATGAAAGAAAAATCAGAGACCTTTCAGATCTTCAAAGACTTTGCAACTTATATCAATACCCAACATGA
The DNA here is from genome assembly GCA_009733165.1 of Naja naja. Lineage (NCBI taxonomy): Eukaryota > Metazoa > Chordata > Lepidosauria > Squamata > Elapidae > Naja > Naja naja. The sequence goes on from CM019148.1 coordinate 314,463,655, forward strand.
TGTTCGTATCACTAGAATTCAAAGTGATCGCGGTGCTGAATTCATGTCCCAGCGTTTTCAGGACTGGATGCGTAAGAACGGAATTCTGCACCAGACATCAGCCCCTTACGTTCCTGCAGAAAATGGAGTGGTGGAACGGAGAAATGGAGTTCTACAAACCATGAAGCGTTGTCTCCTAGAAGAAGCAAATCTCAGTCTCCCATACTGGGGTGAAGCTATTAAATATGCAAATTACATTATTAACCGTATCTGGAGTAGTGTAATAAATCAAACTCCTTTCTTCATGTTATATGGATATAAACCTGATCTTAAAAACATCCATATTTTTGGTTCATACGCTATGGTGAACATTCCCTTAGCTCAAAGAAAGAAAGGAGGTCCAGCAGCAAAAAGAATGAGATTCATGGGTATTGATGACAATTCAAAATGGAGCAAATTCGTTGACTCCAAACATGTAATAGTGATTTCTCAGTCCTTTAATTTTGAGGAAGATGTTGACTGGTCCAGGATTCACTCCAATGATCCTGGAGTTTATTTTCCTAGAGATGATGCTATTGATGTCATGCAGCCTGATGATCAAGATTCACAGGCGGATGTTCCATCAACTAGTTCTTCTCAACCAGATGTTCCATCTTCACAAGCCGTTGATGCTGACGCTAGCAACTATGAAGAAGATGAGGATGAAAGGGAAGAAGAATGGACCGTTGTTCTGAGACGTTCCAAGAGGGCCACGAAGGGAATCCCTCCGAAGCGATATTTGTGGCAATTGACAAAAGCACCTTTATCTTTCATTTGTGCTGTTACACTTCCTCCTGACAAGTTCACACAAATTAAGCATCTTTCTGATTCAGAGCAAGAGAAATGATATGAGGCAATGCAGGCTGAAATGGACAGTCTAAAGAAACTCAAGGTGTTTACGCCTGCAAGTCTTCCAGCAAATAAGAAAGTTATTGGCACTAGATGGAGCTATACAATTAAGAAGAAGCCAAATGGTGAGTCATTATACAAGGCCAGACTTGTAGCTCAGGGTTTCGCTCAATGTTATCCTGAAGACTACACAAATACTTACTCACTGACAGTTTGGACTGAGAGCGTAAAAATTGCTTTAGCCACTGCAACTATTCTTGGTTTAGAAGTTTTCCAATTTGATGTTGAAACAGTTTATCTACATGCTGACCTGGATGAAGAAATTTATGTCAGAGGTCCTCCAGGGTTCCGAAAGCAAGCAGGGGATACCTGGCTCCTAAACAAAAGTCTTTATGGTTTGAAACAGTCTGGTTTAATGTGGTAGTTATGTCTTACTGACAAACTAAATTCAATGGGCTTTATTAAGTCCGAAACTGATGAATGCGTGTTCACAAAAAGATCTGAGAATATATATGAGATAATTCTCGTTTATGTTGATGATATTGTTTATATTGGTCCAAATAAGCAAATGAGTGAGAATTTTGCTAAAGCCTTGCAGAAATATTTTACATTGAAATCTTTAGGTTACATTAACACTTATTTGGGTGTTCAGATTACCAAAGCTCAGAAGGGGTTTAGTCTTTCACAAGAGGATAAGATTGAACAACTTTTGCATCATTGCAATATGAAGTATGCTAAAACAGCTAGCATACCTATGCAAACAGATTTTCATAATCTGGCACATGAACCAGGTCCTGATTTTGAAGATCAAACACCTTATCATTCAGTCATTGGGTCATTGTTATACATTAGTAGTTGGACTAGACCCGACATTGCACTTAGTGTTAATCTTTTGTCATGACACGTAGGTAAGGCAAAACAGTTTCATTGGTTATGCATTAAGAAGTTGTTGAGATATCTAAAGCATACTAAAAATATGAAGTTGTTGTTAGAACCGACACATACTGATTATGCAGAATTATGTTGTTATGCAGATTCTGATTGGGCGAGTGATAAGAAGTCACGTAAAAGTACTTCAGGTTATAAGATGTTCTTAAATGGAGGTCCTGTTTACTGGCATGTGCGTAAACAGAACTTCATTTCTTGTTCATCTACTGAAACTGAATATGCTTGTGTTTCAGATGCATGTAATTCTCTAACATGGTTTGATGCTTTAGTCACAGATATCTGGACACGCCCGATCCATCCAATTACTGTGATGGAAGACAACGAATCTGTGGTTTATGTTTCCGAAACACGTTTCACAGGTTCTAGGTCCAGACACATTGACATTCATTATAAGAACATAAAGCAATTAGTTAAACAAGGTTTTGTTAAATTGCAGTATGTGTCCACACATGATCAGATTGCTGACATGCTCAACAAATCACTTCCAGCTGCTCAGCACAAATATCTACGTGAGAAGATGTGTCTTACCTAATGTCCACTCAACAGACAAAGAAGGGGTTGTCACTACGTTTTTTTGCTATTTGTCTGCTAAGCTTTTAGGCTAAGATTTGCAGGCAGTTGCCTGCTAGCTAGTACATTCGTTATCTTGTCTCCATAGCAATGAGATAAGACTGTCTTGTGATTTCTGATTTACTGCGCATGCTTCAAAAGTTTTTTCTTCACTTCCTGTAACTTACTTCTTTTATATAAGCTTTTGTGTGTGATTAGCTGCCGGTATGTAGTCAGCTAGGTTTATTATTTTTGTAAATAAAAATATGTTTCTTAGATTATTTTCCAGGTTTTATTTAATCAAAGTTGACAGTAAAGAAAGGCACGGTCCATCATCTCTAATTAGCAGGGATGCTGTTTTTACGCCCTGACAATTTGCATCCTTTTAGAGGGTTGTTGAAGCACTTGAAGGTTTATCTATGTCCTCTGGGTCACCTGAGTAGTGCTCCTGGTTCCTGCAATTTTCTTTTCTTTTGGAAATCCATTCCAACTCCCACACCATTCAAAGGGCGTTCATCCCAAATTGCATAACTAAAAAGTCTGTAGAGATTCTCAGTCATCCAGGTCATGGCTATCTCATGGTTGTTTTGGGACAACCATGACCTGGATGGCTAAGAATCTCTGCAGACTTTTTCCAACAATGTTTCAGGTTTCTCTTCTGGCATTTCATCTCCCCAAGCTTAGAGATGTACCCCAGAATCAGCATACAGGAAGTGTCCACATAGAAACAGTGCAATTCAAGGCCTCAGCCTCAGTAATCCACCCATTCCAAGGAAGCAACTGAGTCCTCAGCTGAACCAGATTTTCAGGGAAATTTCCAAGCTTTCTTAATAACTCCACCATTTTTCAGTTGCAAGGGACCTTGAAGATCATCTAGTCCAACCCCCCACCCAAGCAGGATATCTTACACCATTTCTGACAAATGGCAGTCCAATCTCTTCTTGAAAGTCTAAAGTGATGAAGCTCCCACAACTTGTGAAGGCAAGCTGTTCCACTGGTTGATTGTTCTCATTGCCAGAAAATTTATCCTTATTTCTAGGTTGAATGTCTCCTTGTCCAGTTTCCATCCATTATTCCTTGTCTGGCCTTCAGGTGCTTTGGAAAATAGCTTGACCCTCTCCTCTCTGTGGCAGCCACCCAAATATTGGAACACTGCTAACATGTCTCCCTGTTCCTTCTCTTCACTAGATTAGCCATGCCCAGTTCCTGTAACGATTCTTCTTATGTTTTAGTCTTCAGTCCCCTAATCATCCTAGTTGCTCTTCTCTGCACTTTTTCTAGAGTCCTAATCCATCACTTCCCTGTGTTCTACTTGTGTACATAATTCATGCTTCAATATGTTGTCATTTTGTCATGTGTCTAAAGTGGAATTCAAAATATATTAGAAAGGAAAGGTGAAACATTGTATCCTTTCCCCTATTTCCCCTATTTACTCCAGAATAACTGTTAGCTATCAGTAAAAATCTGTCTCTGAAATCAATGTTAAATAATTGATTTACATATTTAGCTTTTATTTCTTGCTGATTTTATACATTTTATTCTTTTTCCTTTTTTAACATTTGTAAGTGTTGCCATAGCAAGCTTCAGAATAAGATCTAGCTATCTCATTATCCCTTGGATAATAATTTTAGAGATATTTCCTCATCAGATTTCTCAATGCCTTCAAGAATGGCAGGGCTTCTACTGTACTTGAAAACTTATTTAAAATTCAGGGAGATATTCAGAGATATATCTCCCTTGGAAGGAGACCATGTTAAACCATATAGCACAGAATAACATCAGGGATTGACTACAGGGAAACTTCAATGACATTTTGTATTATGTCATAAATGCTTTATAACGTTTGCCAAAATTCAATTCAACAAGTGTACGGGTCTCAGATTTGAGATACCTTGGTTCAAAATTATTGCCCTATGCTGGACCATTCCGCCCAGGTTACAGGAATCAGAGTTTTAGTAATACACAGATTTATTTAGGGTACTGCTTTAAATATCTTTTTTTACTTTCTTGATAATAAACTTCTAATGTCAGAAATCTAGGTTCCCTTGTGCTCTTCCACTGTATGATTGAGCCAGTCCGTTCTGTTAAGGACAAGTTATTCAGAAAACAGTGATCATAACATCAAGAAAGAATAGCATCATGATGACATTTGGCATGCTGCTGAACTGCTGTTCTAAAGTTTCAAACACTGTTTTGACTTGAGAAAATTGCAGCAAATCCTATTTGTCTGCTTCCCGCTTTTAGCCAAGCTTGTTGAAGCCAACCAATGGAAATGGGAGCTCAGCTGTTCTGATTTTTTTAAAATGCTGAGTATTTCAGTAGAAGGGAATGAACAAATGAATAAGTGATTCTGAGTAGTTAAAGATGAAACTATATTTACATTCAAATACATGTAAGGGAATCCTAGAAGCTTTCTTAAAATTAGAAGGTGAGAAGTTTGAATAAAACTGATATGATTGATCCCTAATCCTTTTTCTACTACCTATTTACTCATTACTTTCCCAAACTGTGTTTATTTTGCCACTAAACTTTTTAAAACAGTACAGAGAAAATTGTTCACAGTATTAGATTAAATTGCTACTGGGTGAAAGAGTTCACTCTTAGACTTAGAAGACTTCTTAGAAGAACTTTGTTGTCACTTGAATGTACACTAATTGGCATACATTAAAATGAAATTTTGTTGCATACAGCTCTCAAAGGGACACCACCTCCAATATACACTATATAAATATGACTAAATAAATAAATAAATATGCATACATCTACATATATTGTATGACCCAGAGGAACAACATAGTCTAGTTCAGATGTATATATGTACATGGTGAGAAAAACGAATCTTGCAAGTTTACCAGACAGATGGCATAGAGAACAAATCTGTTAAAGGATCTGGTAGTCCTGCTAGAAATACTTCGAAACCTCCTCCCAGAGGGGAGCAACAGAAACAGATCATAAAGTGGGTGTGTGGGGTCTCTAACAATGCTTTGAGCTCTGCACATAGCGCTTATAAGCAGTATCCTGAATAACAAGAAGTGAGCTTCCTATAATCTTCTCAGCTGTCCTTACCATTCTCTGTATGGACTTTCTATCTGAGACACTGCTGCACAATGTTACTACACTGAGAATTCAAATGGCAGAAAGGCGTTTTACAGTATACATAGATACATACACACTGCAGCAATAAACACTCTTCTACCAAGTTTTCTTGGAGCATCTTCTTGCCTATGAATCTGAAGAACCCCACAGCAATTCCATCATTTTTCTTTTAAAGAGTTTTTGAAGGAAAGAGTTTATGTTTACGTAAAATATGAGAATTTTATGTGAAACTTTGTTGTGAGCTTAAATAGTGTCAAAATTCCCATGGACATAAAGTTTTACCTCAAAGATTGCCCTTCATATTGACTGTTGATGGCATATCTAGTATAGATGTCTTTTGGTCTGCACATGTAACTGTTCTGCTCCCTTCCAGTATCCCTCCAGTTCAATCCATGGTGCTGGTAGGTGACTTATAAATGCAGTGACTTATTATAATGGATAGTTCTTGATTTCAGAAAGTTATGCCTTAGAGTTATTCAATTTTAATTATTTACTTTCTTGGTTATAGTCTTGAGTATTCCTTTGTAAAGCCATTATAAACAATTATGAACCTCTTTCAGATTTGTTCCTTGTCAGGCTTGTCCTTTATTGATTCCAAGAAAATATGGTTGCTATATCTGTAGAACTCTGCATGGTTTAGGATTTGGTTTCTTGTAGGACTATTTCTCTCCAGTTGTATCTCCCTATCCTGTGAGATCCAATAGGAGAAACATGCTCTGGGTACTGTCTGCTAGGAGGTGCCTTCTAGTGGGTCCCCTTGTGAGGAAACGCTTTTCTGTTGTGCTGTCCCCCCTCTGGAACATTATTCCTTCAGATAGCAGACTTGCTCCAACTCTACTGACTTGTTTGTTGAATTTGGGGCCCACATTATGTGGTAGAGCCCATATCTTAGCTTCGTTCGTGGTATTGATTAGTTTTATCTTGGCTCCTATATTAGTTGTTTATTTTTTATAATGTTTTTATTTATTTATTTCTATTAGCCACCTAGAGTCATACATTTGAGGTGGGTGACCATATAAATTGAATGAATGAATGAAATTTAATTTTATGGTTTTGAATAATAACACAAATGTAATCAAAAGTAATGTTCTTAATTTTGACTGAAATGCCCCCTGCAATTACCAGATGACTTTAAGCTAAATTTATAAAGAAACTCTAAAACACTGCATTTGTGAAGTCTTACTTTATAGCACAATCCTGAAATGCTCACTTCTGCAGAATGGTGCCATGCAAGTGCCCAAAAAGGAGTCTTGAAGCTCCTTTTCTACTGTTCAGAAATCTTTGTGGCTTCAGTTCTCTAGGCAGCTAATACTTTCTAAGAAATAACTTCATGATGTACTGGCTCCCGAGCAACCTTTAACTATGCTTCTCTCTTCAAAACTATCTGAAGTCACCTCTGTGACTCCACTCCCTGGAGTCTATTACACAGCAATACATTTTCTCTAGTAGTGTCTATCTTCTTGTATAAAGTTCATACGGTTTATTCTGCTCAGTATTTTTAATCCTATCCCACTCGCTGTACAGATGTTGGATAATTTTGTTTGGTCTACATTTTAAATGAATTAACATTATGTAATTTTAACATTATGTAATCTACTAGCTATAAGTCCAGTTATTTTCAAATTCTGGACACCTACAGTTTTTGGCATGCATTTCTTGGCTCAAAAGATTGCACATCAAATGTTTAGTTCAGTGAAAGAAACATAAAATGAATTTGCTAGGGAAGTTCATACATTCATCTTAATAGTTTTCATGTTCTTTCCTTTTTAAAGGACAGAATGTTGTAAATATTTGTTGAAGCAAGAGGTAAAGTAGGAATTGGCTGAAAGGGCCTTTCAGCTGTTTACCCTATTTCCCCCCACACACACCTTATTTTGTGTCCCTTCAAGGAAGTATTGACTCCTGCTGATAGTCTAATCTAGGCCTGCAGTTTCCTTGGCAAGATTTCAGAAGTGGTATGCCCTTGTCCAGTTCCTAGGACCGAGAAAGAGTGACTCCAAGAAAGACCTTAGCTGGCTTTCATAGCTGAGAAAGTACTAGAACTCATAGTTTTAACCACTATGCCCGCCTAGCTCTGATATTATTTACCCTATCCCTAAACACACTTAAAATTGCCCTCCTTCAGAATACTTTATCACTTGCTGTTCAGTTGAAAATTGTCTTCACCCTTCATTTAAATGACAATTAATACACATCGAACTTCATTCCTTCTACAACGGAGAACTGTAGTGCTAAATCCTGATTGAATATTCCCACTCTATATTCATAATTAAAACATCACTTAGATTGAGAATAATTAAGACAACTGTACATTTGATTTTAAAATCAGTTTTGAGCATTGTGCCTTGTCAAAGTACTAGAATGGCTTCTGCTGCTTCCCAATTTAGCATTAAGAGGCAGACAGTGACTGTGGGCACCTGAGTGGGAAGGTTTGACAGTTTGATAAATTAGGAATGACACTTGCCAAAATGGCTGTCCTTCCCTCAGTCTGCCAGCGGACCATTTACACACAGTTAATTGAATTGGCAATTTGTGTAACAGTACCTGCCCCTGAGCTTTTGTAATGCAAGAGCTGCCATTTAGCTCTGATAATCCAGGACTGGGGAATAAGGACGAAAAGCTTCACATGATATTATTGCAGATTTAAAATGACAGGAGGAGACCTTGTTGCCAATTTCCCATTAAATGAGGAATAATTAACAATAGCAATAACAAAGTCTTATAAAGCTGAAAAGTTAAATTGACTTTTCAGCAGTTAGTGTGGTTTAAAATTGCTTCTAGGGTGATTATTAGATTGCCTTTCTGATATTATATGCCTTAAATGGAATCATATGATGGACAAAGTAAAGGACGACTTGAAAGCCAGTTTGTTTTATTACTGAGAGGCTCCTCTGATTTATCTGTTGCTTCATCTTCTTACTATGTACAAATTGAGTTATTCTAAAATGTTTCATATAGATAAAAGATGTAATTAAAGACCTGCAATTGAAAGATAGCAGAAACAAAATGTTGAACTCTGAATCCACACTACTCATTATGATAGTTTAATAGATGTCTCACTGTTTTTTCTACTTAGTTTTTCTCTCCAAAGTAAAAAAAAAATGACAAAAAAAATCCTAGAGTGCTCATGTTGATGCATGTTTAGATATATTTGGTAACATGAAGGTAGATGTAACTGATTTATTTTAATATTGAGGAACAAGGGAAGATAAAAATTTTCACATTGCTGTTTTTAGGTAATGGTGTGTTAGTTTCTGAGAGTGGAATCTTAGAAGACAAAATCTTGATTTTGGGGAAATTATTTTATGCAGTTTAACCAGCTGTAAACCACAATGCATCCTACTCAGCCCACACCCTTATAAATATGGTTAAGACTATAACCTTAAGCTTCTGCACAACAGCTAAGAATTTTTTGCCATAAAAATCCTGCAAAAAGTGCAATAGCAGCCTGGCTTTCTAGTCTGGCAAGCTATATTTTCCCTTGAGAACCAGATCCCAAATCCCTCAGTTACTGGCAGAAATGACATTTGTTGAACAGCTGTTAACCTGCTTGAAGTCCCATGCCCCAAGATTAAGAATACATTTGGGGGGGATTAGAGTGCTGCTGCTGCTGCTGGTAGTCCAGCTCCCTTTGCCTGAACCAAGGTAAATTTCTGGATCAGAGGGGGAGATCTGAAAAGAACAGAAGTTGACAGCTTAATGATGTCAGACACCCACAAGATGAAATGAAGGAAGATAACACGTAGTGTGCTAGTGGAAGAAGGCAAAATGTGAACCTGACCAACCGGGATTAAGTATATCAGGATACCTGGAAAGGAGCAGTATCATGAGCCACGGTGACGCAGTAGTTAGAGTGCGGTACTGCAGGCTACTTCCGCTGACTGCTGGTTGCCTGCAATTTGGCAGTTCAAATCTCATCAGGCTCAAAGTTGACTCAGCCTTCCATCCTTCTGAGGTGGTAAAATGAGCCAAATTGTTGGGGGCAATAGTCTGACTCTGTAAACTGCTTAGAGAGGGCTGTGAAGTGGTATATAAGTCTAAGTGCTTATTGCTATTGCTATCAAAAAAGTAAAAATAGTGAATTTGTGAATTCTACCCCATTTTACATACAGCATGTCATGCACTATCTTTACTTATTTAATCACTCCCCCTCCCCACTTATATGTTCCTGGGCTACGTTGTTGCTGTATGGGAGGTATCTGTGTTTCTTCCTTATTGTGTCAGTGTCCTTACTGGATCAGCCAGCAGCTGTGAAAAAACAATGCAGCTAAGTCTGATTATTGCAATATAAAGGATGAAGTTACCTTAATACTATTCACCAGAAAAAAAATGATTTTTTAATGTTATGAGCAACTCCTTTAAATGTTTTAACTGAATGAAATGAGCCAAAAATTTCATTAGCTATGTCACTGCCCTTAACCAAAGGTATGTAACCCCAGAATCAACAGCTGTTCAACTGTAACAGGTTGGAACCCCTGCCCTAACCAAATACATTTGATTCCCCTACATGACACTTGGCTGTTTACTTTTACAACCATATGGTTCCATGACATCCTGTCTGTTCTCTGCTTTGCTGTTTTATTCCACAAGGACTCAGATACTAGTTAAAGATACAGTAGCTATATTGATATCAACCTGCCCCTTTGCCCAGAATAACTTGAGTGAAGGCTTGTTCTAATTTCAGTGTCATGATGAACTTGTTCAACAACTTTCAAAAAATGTAAATAAGTCCTTTCAGAATGGAAAAAATAAAACTCATAAAGAAAATACTTCTCAAGGTGTGTGTTCTGTTTGTCAGACTCCATACTAAATTATCTATCCTGAAAGTCTCTTTTCTAAGGTAATCAATTGGCTCAGATCTTATCAAAGCAGATAGGATAGCCAAACTCTGTATTCTAATATGTACCTCTTTATACATATTTATATAAAATCTCATTTTTGTTAATCTAGTTTTGAAACATGTTTATGGAACTCTTCACAGTCTGCTTGTTTTTCACTATCCAAATACTCAACTTCTAATTTTGTTATCTTAATTCCCATTTATTTATGAATATATTAAATAAATATATACTCACTGCAAAATATTTGGGAGCAAAGTAAAATATGTTCCTCTATCTGTTATAAAAACTATCTATTATCCCTATTTCTGTTTAAAACCAATCCCAGAAAAGAATAGAAACTATCAATCTCTTCCTTGGTATTTATTGGGCAGGGTGTTATGTAAGCAATGAATGAAGTAGAAGGTATGAATCTTTGGTATTAGAAATCTTTTGATGCCAACTGTCAATAAAGATTCTCAGTCATCTAGGTAAAGTTGTTTGAAAGTTGAGTCATTGCTTCTTATTTTCTCATTGAGACTTATTTTCTTGTTGGTTGTAACGTTTCAAAGACGCCTTTAAAAACTCTGATGGAATTGGTACATTCCAATAACTCTTTGCCTTGCTCTGATTGATGAAACTGCTTGGATGACAGTTGCCATGACTCAACTTTCAAAAGATTTAATGCCTCCTTTAAATAATCTTTTCACAAATTAACCTAAGATGCGTAAGTTACTTGTAATATTATGTCATTTTATCTTCCCATTTAAAATAATTCAGTGGCAAGGAAAGTGCCTATTTAGACCACAACAGACACTATTCATTTTTTCTTTAAATAGGAGTATTAATTTTTAATATACCAATTAGATATAATCTTTTATTTTTTTCCTGTTTGAATTGGGTGTACCTATAAATTTGCTTTATATATGTTCTTTGTCTGCAGTGAGGGTCAACTTTATTAAGGTTGTATATAATTTTCCTGTTATCCATGAAAACAATTATGCTTGTTCATGATTTAAAAATAAATCCAATGTTAGGGTTTTTTTGCATTTTGTGTTGACTCCCCAGTCCTAATATATATTCCATTTTTTCTTAATTTGCCTCATTTTTTATTTATATTATTGTCAAGATATATTTATTTTAATTATTTATTTAATTTATATTGCCACCTATTTGTCCATGGCAACTCGAGGTGGCTTACACAATGTAAAACCATATTTAAAACAAAAAATAAAAATAAAAAACAATAAAAACTAACAAAAAGAATCAAATAAATTAGTAAAGTACAATAGAAAAAAATTGGGGGGAAAAAAACCAACTCCCCCCCGCCCCAATATATACATACATACATACATACATACATACATATTTGTTTTCGTAGATTTTCACGGGTAAAGGTATGTAGGTCTTGGTGTATTCGGGTCTTGTCCCGTGTAAGATTGAGAATACCTTGGCAACGTTTCGGCCACGAAAACCAACATCGGACCCAAAATAACACATGATGCCACCACCAATCTCCTTCACCAGACTCAAACCCAAGCCCACGCCACAGATGAAAGGCAACCACCATCCAGAAACCAGACCATGGCTGCAACACCAGCTGCTACACCCCCCTCCAACCCCCAAACTAAGCAAACTGACACACGCTATAAACACATAGCCAGACCTCAAACTCGGAGCCAAACCAAGGCCCAGAATGTCACATCACAGCCTTCCACCCAGGATACTACATCACAGAACTCAGGAGATCACAACACAAAACATCAGGAGGTTGCAACACAGACAACGACCCAGGAGATAGCACCACACCCAGGACGTCACAACAATAGAACTCAGAAGGTCATCACACAGCCAGGTCGTTACAACACAAAAGGCTGAGAGACACACAGCCAGCACTCAGCCACAGGGTCAGGAAAAAGCCATCAATCTGCATACATCAACTCACAAACAATCAAGAAGTAACAACACAGCCAACTCTAGAGTTTAAAAGGGAAAAACAGCCACGATCACACACTTCTCCCAGGAGAAAGCTGAAGACACCAAGATGATGAGATTTCACAAGGTATTCTCAATCTTACATGGGACAAGACCGAATACACCAAGACCTACATACATACATACATACATACATACATACATATTTGTTTTCGTAGATTTTCATGGGTAAAGGTATGTAGGTCTTGGTGTATTCGGTCTTGTCCCGTGTAAGATTGAGAATACCTTGGCAACGCTTCAACGAAATCTCATCCGCATCTTCAGGCTGGTGTCTTCAGCTTCGTCTTCTGGGAGAAGTGTGTGATAGTGGCTGTTTTTCCCTTTTAAACTCCAGAGTTGGCTGTGTTGTTACTTCTTGATTGGTTGATGGAGTTGATGTATGCAGATTGGATGGCTTTTTCCTGAGACCCTGTGTGGCTGAGGTGCTGGCTGTGTGTCTCTCAGCCTTTTGTGTTGTAACGACCTGGGTAATGGGCTGTGTGATGACCTTCTGAGTTCTATTGTTGTGACATCCTGGGTGTGGTGCTGTAATCTCCTGGGTTGTTGTCTGTGTTGCAACCTCCTGATGTTTTGTGTTGTAATCTCCTGAGTTCTGTGATGTAGTATTTATTTATTTATTTATTAGTGGGATTTATATGCTGCCCCATCTCCGAAGACTCGGGGCGGCTTACAATAAAACAACAACAATAAATACATAAAAAAGAATTAAACTAACAGTCCCAATTACAATTACCAAATACAAAACTTAAAATCAGTCAAAAATTTAAAACCACCCCTCCCAAGGGTCACATCCTGGGTGGAAGGCTGTGATGTGACATTCTGGGGCTTGGTTTGGCTCCGAGTTTGAGGTCTGGCTATGTGTTTATAGCGTGTGTCAGTTTGCTTAGTTTGGGGGTCAGAGGGGGGTGTAGCAGCTGCTGTTGCAGCCATGGTCTGGTTTCTGGATGGTGGTTGCCTTTCATCTGTGGCGTGGGCTTGGGTTTGAGTCTGGTGAAGGAGATTGGTGGTGGCATCATGTGTTATTTTGGGTCCGGTGTTGGTTTTCGTGGCTGGGACTTGTTTGTTGATTAGGGCTAGTTTCCAGATGTCTCAGGAAAAAGCCATCCAATCAGGTCTCAGGAAAAAGCCATCCAAAAAGCCATCCAATCAGGTCTCAGGAAAAAGCCATCCAATCTGCATACATCAACTCCATCAACCAATCAAGAAGTAACAACACAGCCAACTCTGGAGTTTAAAAGGGAAAAACAGCCACTATCACACACTTCTCCCAGAAGAACGAAGCTGAAGACACCAGCCTGAAGATGACGGATGAAATTTCATCGAAACGTTGCCAGCTCAATCTTACACGGACAAGACCCGAATACACCAAGACCTACATATATGTGTGTGTGTGTGTGTGTGTGTGTGTGTGTGTGTGTGTGTGTAGGTCTTGGTGTATTCGGGTCTTGTCCCATGTAAGATTGAGAATACCTTGGCACTGTTTCGACGAGATCCCACTCGCCATCTTCAGGCTGGTGCTTTCGGCTTCATGCTTGTGCCAGCAAAGCGTGATCTGAGCTGCCTTCTCTCTATAAATACTGGAGGGGAGGTGTGGTGTGCTGGCTCTGCTGTAAGCGGGTTGGTTGGCTGTGTTGTTGGCTGTGTTGTCGCTTCTTGATTGGTTGATGGAGTTGATGTTTGCTGATTGGTTGGCTTTTTCGTAAGAGCCTGTGTGGCTGAGGTGGTGGCTGTGTGTCCTTCAGCCTTTTGTGTTGTAGCTACCTGGGTAGTGTGCTGTGTGATGACCTTCTGAGTTTTATTGTTGTGACATCCTGGGTCTTGTGCTGTTATCTCCAGGGTCGTCTGTGTTGCAACCTCCTGAGGTTTTGTGTTGTAATCTCCTGAGTTCCATGATGTAGTATATGTATATTCACATTAGTTTCATACCTCAGTAGGCAAGATTAATAATTGTTTTTCTAAAGTAAAGTTTCTATTCAGTTCACCACATTGATTTACTTTTGGTACCGTTACCAATCTGCAGGTGTTAATTTATTTTGTACTGAGTGGGTTGCCTGTGTTTAAATATATCCCAAGCACTTAAAAGATTTGAATTTTTATCATAATTTTCATCAGTAAAAATTAAATAAGATTTGAATGTCCATATGCTAAACCATTTTCAAATGGTACAGATGCTTTAGCATTTGCTGTGTTTTACAAATGAGTAATGAATATTGACTAAATAGTTTTTTTCCCTAAACTCTGTAATTTGGTACTTCTCCATACATGCTCACTTTTGTTACTACTGCGGTATAACTGTTGTAACGGTATCAAGGGAACAATATTGCTTATCATAAAGTAATCCCTGTATCCAGCTCCTCTAATCTCATTGTATTTTATTCTATTTTTTAAATATAAGTTTTATGTCAACATCTCTACATTCATTTTGCATTGACAGTTCAAGAATAACAGCATTACTGCTGGTGGTCTATCATGTTTAGTAATTGAATCAGCTTCCTTGGATCTTCTTCATAATATGATATAGTTTCTAAGCTTTTGTCAAGAATTAGTTTCTTACAGCTATGGAGCTCTGTATGAATCATACAATTTATTGAAGAAAAGGTTTTTAATTTGAGCCCGCTGCTTATTATGTATTTTCTCAGTACCGTTTTCTATATGCTTCCCCACATGAACTGAAGTAGTTTTTAAAAGTGAGTTTCACATTCTATTCACAGCATATTTTAACCAAAGATACTTAAAGAAAAAGAAATCATTTTAAAATCTGTTTTTTAATGTATAGCTTCTCTTTTGACACGAAGCACAAGGCTCCTTTTCATACATACAGAAACTTGCATACATATCTCCTGCCTTCCCATTTTTCCCCACAAGATTCACATGAGGAAAGTTGAGAGAAAGAAAATGATTGATCCCACATCACCAACTGGGTATCCATGGCCTATGATGAACCACTCCTAGCTCTTTCAAGTTATAATCTAATATCGCCACTACTTTATCACACTATCTCTATTTATTTACAGCTAACTAGTCTTGTATTTCAGCCTTAGAACTCAACCACTGTAAAACTGCTGCCAAACACAAAAGGGTAGTAAGTTATTTGAAATACAGTACACTTGGTGGGGAGGAGAGGACAAAGTAGTATTAGGGCTGTATTACTATTATTATTCTCATCTTTCCTATTACCTATTTCTTTATCTTGTTATGACTATAACTTTGTTTCGTGTATCTTACAACTTATATTGTTTTATTTAGTATCCTAGTATGATTTATGTTGATTGCTTAATTAATATCCTATGACTATCAGTAAGCGTTGTATCTATGATTTATGATGAATGTATTTTATGACGATTATGATCATGATTTTTCACTTGTTGCTTGTATGTACACTGAGAGCTTATGCATCAGAGACAAATTGTTTGTGTGTCTAGTCATATTTGGCCAATAAAGAATTATGTTCTATTTTATTCTAGATAGTGACCATAGATAGAATAACGTAACAATAACAGAGTTGGAAGGACCTTGGAGGTCTTTCAGACAAGTGGCTGTCAATCTCTTCTTAAAAGCCTCCAGTGATAGAGCACCCACAATTTCTGAAGGCAGTCCACTGGTTCCACTGGTTAATTGTTCTCACTGTTCATTTCATAGACAATATTTTTCATTCCTGGCAGGCACATCCTTTCAAACTCTCTCTTTCTCTTTGTAAGCAAGTATATTCTCACATAATGCTTCAACTTCTCACCTACAAAAGTCCAGCCTGTTACAGTATACATGATTGCAGGAAATATGACTTCAGCAACAGAGTGGTCAATGTCTGGAATACTCTACCTGACTCTGTGGTTTCTTCCCCAAACCCCCAAAACTTTAACCTTAGACTGTCTACTGTCGACCTCACCCCTTTCCTAAGAGGTCTGTAGGGGGCGTGAATAAGTGTACCAACATGCCTAACGTCCCTGTCCTATTGCTTCTTTTATTTCTCTTATATGTATTCATTTCTTGTATTCACAACTATGTTTATTTTATTTATTTTTATTTGTTTTGACTTGTATGCCTCCACTCTCCAGAAAGGACTTGGGGCGGCTCACAGATAAAAACACAGAACAATAAATTAGTTAAAAAGAAATTAAACTAAACAAGCCAAAATACAAGTATAAAACCAAAATTGAATTTAAAACCCACCCTCTCCGCTAGGAGATCAGTCCAGCCCAGCCTGTAAAAACAACCAGGTTTTTAGATCGCGCCAGAAAGAGGAGAGATCGGGAGCCAGCCAGAGCTCAACGGGTAGCTGGTTCCATAAGGTGGGGGCCGATGCAGAATAGGCCCTTCCCCGGGTCACCGCAAGCCGACATTGTCGTGCGGACGGCAACCTGAGTAGTCCCAACCTATGTGCTTGCACAGGGCGACCGGTATTTGATATCAGCAGGAGACATTCCCGCAAGTACCCTGGACCCATGCCATTAAGGACTTTGAATGTTAATGTCAAAACCTTGAATCGCACCTGGAGGGCAACCGGCAACCAATGCAGCTCGCGCAGGAGGGGCGTAACATGGGAGTATCGGGAGACTCCCATCACAACCCGCGCAGCCGTATTCTGCACCAGCTGGAGCCTCCGGATGGTATGCAAGGGCAGTCCTACATAGAGAGCATTGCAGTAGTTGAGTCAGGATGTAACAAGTGCATGAGTGACCGTGCGAAGGGCATCTCGATCCAGGTAAGGGCGGAGCTGGCGAACCAGCCGAACCTGGGCAAAGGCCCCTGGCCACGGCTCCCACCTGCTCCTGCAAACTGAGCCGTGAGTCCAGGAGAACCCCCAGGTTCCGCGCCCTATCCACAGGGGTAACACCTCTCCCCTATGGCCAAAGGTGGAATATACTCACTGGAGTGAGATGCCTGTACGCACAGCCACTCAGTCTTGGCCGGATTGAGCTGTAGTCTGTTCCTGCCCATCCAGATCCGCAGCATCCAAACAATGGGACATCACAGAGAGGGCATCACTGATTTGGTTTGGGGTGGAGATGTATAACTGGGTATCATCAGCATATTGATGATACCTCACCCCAAAACCTCGGATGATCTCGCCCAGCGGCTTCATATAGATGTTGAACAGGAGGGGCGAGAGGACCGATCCCTGCAGGACCCCACATGTGAGAGCCCTTGGGGCCGACCTCTGCCCTCCTGCCAACACCGATTGCGACGCCCGAGAGGTAGGAGGAGAACCACTGCAGAACAGTGCCCCCCACTCCCAACCCCTCAAGGTGCCGCAATAAGATACCATGGTCGATGGTATCGAAAGCCGCCGAGAGATCTAATAGGACCAGGACAGAGGAAAAGCCTCTGTCCTGCGCCCTCCAGAGATCATCCACCAGTGCGACCAATGCCGTCTCTGTACTGAACCTGGGCCAGAAGCCTGATTGATAGGGATCTAGATAGTCCGCTTCATCCAGGAAAAGCGGAAACTGTTGAGCCACCACACTCTCAACAACCTTCGCTAAAAAAGGAAGGTTGGAGACAGGACAAAAGTTGTTTAATACGGCTGGGTCCAGGGCAGGCTTCTTCAGGAGGGGTCCCACCACCGCCTCTTTCAAGGCGGCGGGGAAAGAGCCCTCCTTTAACAAAGCGTTGACAACTGCCCGGAGCCAGCCACACGTGACCTCCCTGGTGGCATACACCATCCAGGACGGGCACGGGTCCAATAAACATGTGGTGGAACTCAAGCGTCGCATAATCCTGTCCACTTCATCCTCGGAAACAGGATCAAACTCAGCCCAGATGATATCGGCCGGACTTCTTGTCCCTCCCTCCTCAGACCACTGCAAGTTAGAGTCTAACCCCTCCCGAATCCGAGCGATCTTATCCAGCAGATACTGACCAAATTCCTCAGCTCTACCCTGCATAGGATCCAACCCCGTCTCCTGATGTAAGAGGGAGCGGGTGACCCTAAACAGGGCAGCTGGGCGCTCTGGACGCTATGAGAGCGGAGAGGTATGATCTCTTTGCTGCCCCCAAAGCTACCAGGTAAGTCCTAATATAGGCTCTTAGCTGGGCTCGGTCGGATTCAGAGTGGGTCGATCTCCACCTGCTCTCTAACCCCCTCCTATGCCGCTTCATCTCCCTGAGCTCCTCTGTGAACCAAGGAGCCATCTGGGATCTGTGGCGAGTGAGGGGATGCAAGGGGACAACTCGGTCGAGGGCCTCAGTGGCAGCCTGTTGCCAAGTGGCCGCCAGTACCTCGGCCGAGCTGTGGATAAGGGAGGCGGGCAAAAACCCCAGTTCCATTTGGAACCTTTCAGGGTCCATCAGACGTCTGGGGCGGAACCATCTCAGTGGCTCCTCATCCCAACAGTGTGGGGCCACTTGTTGGAAGACCAGCCGCAGGAGATAGTGATCTGACCATGCTATGGGTTGGACATTCACGATGCCCACCCCAGATCACTACCCAACGTTCTGAGACAAAAACAAGGTTGGCGTGTTGCCCCCTCATGTGTGGGGGCCTGTATTATTTGGGTCAGGTCCATAGCTACCATGGAAGCCATGAACTCCTGGGCCAACCCCAACATCCCCCCCAGGGAGGGCAGGTTGAAGTCACCCAAAACCAAAAGGCTTGGGAACTCCACCACCACTCCCGAGAGGGCATCAAGCAGCCCAGGCAGGGCCGTTGCCACATAGTTGGGGGATAGGTATATAAGCAACAGGCCCAACCAACCACCAGGCCCCAACCTCAAGAGGAGGGCTGATCCTCCCTTGGAATCAGGGTCTCCCGAATAACAACAACGACCCCCACCCCTCCCTGAGCTCAAGGCCAGTGCAAAATCTGAAAACCTGGGGGCAGAGATCAACCAGAGGCACTCCACCCTCCAGCCCCAACCAGGTCTCAGTGATACAGGCCAGGTCCGCGGCCTCCTCCCTGATCAATTCACCAAGGAGGGGAGCCTTATTAACCACGGACCTGGCATTAAAATACACCAACCTGAGCCCAGGGTCTCCGAGTCCCGTATCCCCGGGGGAGTGGGCAGAGGCATGGGAGTCGGAGCACGCCACAGCTCTTAGATAGCAACGGCGCGCTCCCTTCATGTGATATGACTCCCTGCCTCTCCATGACTCCCTGCCTTATCCTTGTAAGCGTTTGACAAATCAAATAAATAAATAAAATAAATAAAAGTATCCTTTATCTGCTGGTCCTAGTCTTTGTTCATGACTATAAATGCAGGAAAATAACAAATTCCAAGTTCTTTTTCACTGTTTATTAATTCTCGGGGTTTCATATTAAGCACTGTTTTGCTTTTACAGCCCTAAAATTAGTCCAATTATTTGAGGAGATGTAATAAAAGGTATAAACCACATCATAACAATCAAATAGGTCTATTGTTATTATTATGTTGCTGAGGTGCAAGATGAACTACATCCACAACAAGCAATACTAATGTAAATTGGATACCCTCTTGTTGTGGCCCCGCCTCCTGAGCCTGTGCTGACAGAGGAAGAGGACCTGGATGATGAAGGGGAGGAACGGGCAATGTATTCATCCCCAGGACCTTCCTCCTTGACACTGCCTTCCTCCCCAGGACCTTCCTCCCTGGCAAGGACTTCTTCCCAGGACCTTCCTCCCTGGCAATACCTCAGGGGTCATCGGAAAGCCGAGAGGGCCTGAGTTACACCAGGAGGGAAGCAACCACAACCACAGCTGGGGAGTGAGGAGGAGGATTCCTGGCTTGATCCCAGGCAGCGTCAGAGGGAGAAACGTCAGCAGCAACATAGGAGGTGTGGGAGGGCTAGAGATTGAGCTGGACCACACCCCACAAGGCATAAAAGTGGGTGTGCCTACGTTGTAAACTCTGTGCGTGACAAAGTTCGAACAAACCAAGAATCCTGTTTGTGTTGTGGCTGGACTGAATCTGGAGAAGCTCTTGTTTGTGGACTTTGAGAATAAAAAGCCCATTCTGTCTCTGTGAGTAATCCGATACTTGACAAATCTGAACTTGGCAGTCCTAACGTGTGTGTTTGCCAAGAGACTTATCAGCTGTAGAAGATTTGTTTTTGGAGTCAAGCCAGCATGACTATCTGTGAGGGTGCTGGTGCTAAGTTCCTTACCTTTTGCAGAAGGGAAGGGGAGACAGAACACCCTCTTATGCTTGCACCATTCCCCAGAAGGCTAGACCAAGTGAGTAGAGATGGTGCCAGGCATTATTTCCATTGCTTGCCTACTCATAGGGGAGTGTGTAGATGAGTATAGGGGTTCATTAAGGTCATGGTGCCAAGAGAAGTGGTGGTAAGGGTTAAAAAGTAAGAATCTAATTAATATCAATCTAAGATGATAAAGGAAGTGCATAATTTGTAGAGAGGGGCATTTGAAAAGTAAATAAGCACGAAATACTAAATTCCATGTATATAGATGCATGCAGTTGTCCCCACTGACTTAAAATTCATTAAACAATATGTTTTTTAAACCCTTTGGAAAAGGTTTATGAGTCCTTTGTAACCACAATCTTTGTAGGGTAGTGGTGACTTCATTTGTTAATTTTCCGTTCTTTAGCAAAAAAAATATGATTGTACATTCTGTTGTGGAATAATGATTTTATATCCAGTGAACAGAGGAGGATGATCAATAAAGAGAAAAAAATTATTAGCTCTGCAAGATTGATGACAGAGTTAAAAAGGCTACAGTATCTATAGGTTCATAGACAAGAATAACAATGCATCTATTTCATTGGCTATATGTATGCTATATAACACATATAAAGGGTTACTTTGTTGCACATGTACATTCCCTAAATAATCATTAAAAAGATGGCTTGTCATTTTAAAAATGCTGAATTGTCATATCCTACATTTTGAAGCCCCCTTGACATGTGTAGTAAAGTTATAGTTTTTTTCTTTATATATGACATGCTTATCTGGAAAAATATTGGAGGGGCTTCACTTGATACAATTTATTTCTAGAGTTCTTCCCATAGAAATAAAAAGGAACCTTTAGACATGCTGAATGTATCTGAAGACTTTAAATAGTTATCTTTCTATCATTATTTTACAAATTTCATTCCTTATTTTCAGAGGAGTGCATATTGCAGACCTGGTCAAGATTTCATCAAGTTCAAGGTCATTCCCAAAAGTTTAGTGGAGTCAATTGCTATACATAAATGGGGGCATGCTGAAAGGTTCAAAAAGTATAAATTTCTTCATTTCATGAAACATGACTATTAGCCAAAGTGATTTTATTTTGGTCATATCAATCTTGTATCATTTTTACTGTCTCCTAGTGCCTCCCTTCTTCTATCCTCACATTGCCAAGTTAGATCCTGATGGCAGAATAGAAGCCTTTTTAAACAAATGATCATTGTTTAGATTTATATAGCTATAGAAAATCCTTGGGTCACACTAGGAAAACATTTTGAAACTGTAATGGAGAAAGTAGCTTATGATACTATCACTAAAGTGTTTAGTTAAAATTATTGTTTTTGTCTTGATATCTGTTCAGATTCCTTTGGATCTGGTTCACTTTAACATTTAGGAAATAATGAGGCTCTCCCAGTCTTCTAGTTTGTAAAAACAAAAAACATTCTGCATGACACTTCACTCTGCAAAATTTTACTTCAGTCTGGGTCAGTCTGACAATTTAGGCAGCATCTAAGTTGAACAAGTATATAAAATAAACAAATAGTACAAAGAAAAAAAGGTTAATTGCAGGCTAGCTAACTGGAAGGATCCCAAGAAATTCCAGTGACAAGCCACCTGAAGAATCATTGTGCTGGTTAGTCAGCAAAGACTGTAGACCAACTTGGCAACTTTAAGATTCAGAGCTGGGAATTCTGGGAGTTGAAGTCCATAAGTCTTAAACTTACCAAGTTTAGAGACCCCAGCCATACACCATTACATGAACTGGAGTTTTTCTTTTCCTGAGCTAATCAGCCTGTGTATTGGTGATATCATGCACTTGTGACATCCCGACTTGACTACTGCAATGCTCTCTATCTAGGACTGTCCTTGCATACCATCCGGAGGTTTCAGCTGGTGCAGAATGCAGCTGCGTGGGTTGTGATGGGAGCTTCCCGATACTCCCATGTTACACCCCTCCTGCGCGAGCTGTATTGGTTGCCGGTTGCCCTCCGGTGTTGGTTTTAACATTCAAAGTCCTTTATGATTTGGGTCCGGGGTCCTTGCGGGAGTGTCTCCTGCCAACATCAAATACCAATCGCCCTGTGCGTGCGCACAGACGGGGACTCCTCGGGGTACCGTTGGCTAGACAATGTCGGCTAGCGGTGCCTCGGGGGAGGGCCTACTCTGTTGCGGCCCCCACCTTGTGGAATAAACTTCCTTTGGAGCTCCGTCTGGCCCCTGATCTTTCCTCCTTCCGCCGCAGTCTGAAGACTTGGCTATTTGAACAGGCTGGGCTGGACTGACCTGGGGGGGTTTAACGTATTTTTAACTATTTTATTGATTGGGCTTGTCAAATTTAATTGTTTTTTATATATTTATTGTGTGGTGTTTTTATTGTGAGCCGCCCCGAGTCCTTGCGGAGAGGGGGCGGCATACAAGTCCAATAAAATAAATAAATAAAATAAATAAATATACATGCAGAGCCCAGTTAAGAGATAAAATTTGATAAACCAACTCACAAGAATCGTGATTGGGTAGCTTTTCTTATTTCTAGTATCTTTGAGATGCCAGAGCCCCAAAATATATTTACTACCATTTACTACCATTATTTACTTACCATTTTCCTACTATTTATTACTACCATTTATTATCATTGTTTGTGTATGGTCACTATCTGAGGCAGTTGCTTAAATAAGGATTACCTGTATTGAACAGGATGTGATGGTATTTGTGATTACATCAACACACATATAATTTCACCCCCACCTCCTTTTGTAGATTCCTATGACTATCCAGCCTTATATTTTTGTACCCCTTTTCCTTTGATTGCACCCTGAACTACAGTATCAGGTTCTGTATTTATTTATACTTGTTTTGTTTTACTTTTTATTAAATTGAAACTGCTTTCATTTTTTCCTCAGTGAAGGGAATAGGGGTTTATCATTTTACATCTTAGAATAAACAATGATGCTGGCATAACTAGAAAATATATTATTTAGATAATTTCCAGCCTTTTCTCTTCAATAGGAAATGTTCCTTTTCTCTTGAAGCAGAAGAAATCTTTTATGTTTGGCACTTTGACACATCACTGACTGTTAGAGAACATGAAGCCACTGTTTACTGCTGGTCCCTGAGTGTTAAACAGCCTCCACTGCTTTTATTATACCATTAATTGTACTTAATGTAGATGCATTTGTGGTATGCTTGGCTAAACTCTGAAAATTAAGTAGAGGGTACTTTGTTATAAAATTCACTGTAATGAGCTCTGGTGGGATAGGGTCTGTTAAGTTTGAAATTACCTCAAGCCATTTCCAGAGGACTTCTTTAAAAATTCCATATCTGTAGAAGTTTGCAGCTAGATAGCTCAAACTCATATTGACTTGGAAAGCTATTCCTGTATGGTATAAGCTGCATTAAATATGAATATTTAAATGTCAGAACAGTTTTCATGTGGAACATTGTAAACTTTAGCAGTAAATTGACAGAAAAGCGGTATCATGTTTCTTACTTGTGTACTGTGTTGACGGCCTCTACCATTTTAAGTGACTACAAATGGTGCTTGAGAGCTAGTTTGGTGCAGAGGTAAAGGCACAGGGATAGAAATTGGGAGACCATGAATTCCAATCCCATTTTAGAAACAAAAGCTGCTGTGTATTCTTGGGCCAATCACACTCTCTCTCACCCGTAGAAGGCAGGAAGTGGTAAACAACTTCTAAAATCATTGCCAAGAAAACTGCAGTTGCCAGGAGTCACAGTAATGTGAAAGTGCAAAACACACATATTCAAGTGGTGCTTATGAATACACCTTTTGGTATTAATGCATTTGATCCATATAATTGTAATATAAGCAAATTCCACAAGGATTTCTTCATGTAATGCAATGAGTTACATTGTTCTATAAATCTTCCAATGTGATAGGTAGATATTGATAACAAACAAGTGTAATATTCTACTAATTTCTTTAGCCTGAAATCTTCTGATACATTGGACTCCAACTCCAATAATTCCCACATAACTCAGCTGTACCTATATGGGCACCACTTTGTAGAAATTAGGACACAACTGTTTACAGCAAAGACTTCTAATACATATCAATATTATCTTTTGATATATGTTAAAAACATTCATTTGCTTTTTACATATAATTTCCATTCCAAGGAATATTCAAGCAGGTGTGTCCATGTGTCACAAGTAGCTAAATCAGTTACAGTCTAATCAACAGTTTAACTATAGTTCTGCCTCTGTTTTTAGGGATATGTGTGGTATCATTTCTCAGCTAAAGTGTCAAATAGCTTTTTCCATTAATCTAAATAAATCTTAATAGAAATAGGTTAGAAATTTATTCCCTGAAAGTTGGAAGTGCGTATTACCAGGAACAGCATTCCTCGTTTAGTCTCACCAGCAAAGATCAAGTAGATAATCTTTCCTAGTGTTAGTGTAGCAATTTATCAGGGCTTGCTAGTTAAAAATTTAAGCATGTAGTAATTAGAGGCTTCCAAGCTTGAAATTCATGCACTTTTCCTTTTTTTTAATGGACTCAGTAGAGGCTTGTCAAGCTTAGTATTTGACTAATGCAGATTTTATATTCCTTGCTGAAAGCTTTCAAACTCAGTATGGGTGAAATCTTAAATCACTTTTTGAGCAGGAGTGCTGCTTGAGAGAGAACATCTCTAAGAAAACCTTGTAGAAGTCTCTATATTACCAAAGGCCAACAAGACAACTTCTTTTTTTAATTCATATTTATAACCCGCCCTTCTCCGGAGACTCAGGGTGGCTTACAATTTTTGGGATACAACCCAGTGTGCTCAGCAATAGCCTTCATTCCATTGTATATGCCTGCTTATTACTAAGCAGCATTTTTACAAGGTCAGCTAATTGCCCCCAACAATCTTGGGTCCTCAATTTACCTACCAAGAGAGGATGGAAGGCTGAGTCAACCTTGAGCCTGGTGGGATTCGAGCCTGCACTAACTGCAGGCAGCTGGAACTTAAGGGCTAGGCATTTAACAGCCTGAGCCACCAAGGCCAACTTATTGTACTTGTTCAAAATATTCACTATTGTATAATCAGAAGAACTGTAGCTATTGAATATCACATCTGTTGTCCAGTTGGGCTTACAAAAACTACAGCTCATCATGACTAGAATAAAATGAACCAGATATCTTAGGGAGAGTTCTTCATAGGAGTGTGTGTGTGTGTGTTTGTATATAGTATATATAGTTCACAAACGGTGGGGGGATAAATACATGGAATTCAGTGAATGTGTCTGAAAAGCAACTCAAATACATGGTACTATGGAATGATCAGCTAAAGAATGGATGTTTAACTAGAGTAGTGTTTATTTAAATCAATGTTTCTCAGCAATTTCAGCAACCTTTTTGTGAACTTCAACTCCCAGAATTCCTCAGCCAGTATGCATCTTAAACTTGCTGTTATTGAGAAATACTGTCATAGTTTGATTTTATAGAGATATAGTTTATGGAGTTATAGTTTGCTTATCTGTGGTTTATTAAATAAGGCACAAGGGGCTCAGTTCAAATTTCATATTAAATCATTAAACTATAGTTTACAAACCATAGGACATGGGTACACAAACACACTGTAAAATACATGGTTCATCAGAATGTATGAATGCAGACCTAACTTTATCCAAAAGGTTAATGACACCACCATATTTTCCCCGAAGATATATTGAATACACATTGGAGAGAGGCTTATACTAGAACCAGTTCACTTTCTGGTATTTACTTGCATAGGAGAGAAGGGAAGGCTTTGATTTGCTGATGAATATGAGTATTGATTTATTTGTATTATGTCTAATATAAGTGAAACTGTTTAGCATTCTAATTGTTTCTATCAAATGTGCATCTAAAAGTAGAGCATATCCAAGTATGGGGGCTAAAAAGAAATAATCCTTGGGGTTTTGACTAAAAATATATGACTTGGATGATGGAAATTGTCTCCTTTTGCACTTCATACATTAAATAAGAGGGCTGTTGCTCTTATTTAATGTGTTAGCAATTGTTAGCATTGCTCTCCATTTGGCAATTTTTAGACTTCCCTCAGGTTTAGACTTCTTGGGTTCATATATTCCAAAACTAAAAAACAATGAAATACTTTGCAGCCACCAAATTTATATATAACTCATATCTTGTTTTGCTGCATTGAAATCATGTTCCAATGAATGAGAGACTTTTGTCTAGACATTTGAGATCTGTGTTGCCAAAACGTAGATAATTACTCAATGGCAGAAAACAAATTTCTGTTTCTCTCTATTCTCACCTAGTGGCTATCTGGATTTATGAAACCAGATCAGTATGTCAACTTTTATTCTTTCAGATGTAGATATATTTACAGTTCCATAGGCCATTGGCCATGGTAGCTGCTGCTGATGGAATCCCATAACTGCAAGTTGTGAATAGATATGATAATCATAGAATAGATAGATATTGACAATCAGGAATTTTAAAACGCAAATATAGGGGAACTTCATGTTCATTTGCTGAAAGTGGAAAATGACTGCATGAATGTAATGGAAAGAATTAAATAAATAAAGCTAGAAAATTAGTAAAATTTCATAGAAATGAAGTTCAGTTATACTGACTACTACCTAAAACATAATCTGCTCCCCAGTCTGAGTGCATCTTGATTGCACTTATGTAATAGAAGAACCAGCCTTAGAAATGACAGTGAAGATGGCAATGTGATGGATTACTTCTGCTTTTCAGAATCAACCATCAACAGTAAAAAAAGAAGCACTCAAGAAACCACAGTTTAACACTTGATAGAACAGCCATTAAAGCCCTTGAAAAAGATTCAAATGCTGATATGGCTATACCTTCAAAGATCCGATTGTGCAAGGCATGGCATTCCCTGTGGCACTCTATGAAAGTTATAGTTAGATTTCAAAGAAACAACATAGGAAGAGCATTGACACTTTTGAATGTTGGTGTTTGAGAAAATTCTTGAGCATATCGTGGACAGCCCACTCATTCAAGTTACAAATGACCAGGCTCGAATTATCCTACTTCACACCCATTATGTAAAGACCCATTTCTCTGGAAAAGGCTCTAATACTGAGATAGGTGGAAGGAAAGAGAAAAGGAAGATCAACAACAATTTGGCTAGAGCTGGTTGTAATAGCAATGAGCACTGTGTTAGAATTGCTGAAAGATCAGTTTAGCGACAGATCATCATGAAAACAATCTGTCCATGTAGTCTGTAAAAATAGACAATGACTTATTGTTATTATTATTATTCATATTTATATGCCGCCCTTCTCTGGAGACTCAGGGCAGCTTACAATTTTTGGAGCACAATCTAATGCGCTCAGCAATAGCCTTCATTCCATTGTATATTCTTGCTTATTACTAAGCGGCATTTTTACAAAGTCAGCTCATTGCCCCCAACAATCCTGGGTCCTCAATTTACTGACCCCAGGAGGATGGAAGGCTGAGTCAACCTTGAGCCTGGTGGGATTTGAGCCTGCACTAATTGCAGGCAGCTGGAGCTAAGTGCTAGGAATTTAACAGCCTGCACCACCAAGGCTCTGACTTGATGGCATGTATTCTTGATGGCATGTATTCTGCTCCCCAAAAAAAAGGCTGGCTGTGAAATTCTATGTACCTGTAATCTATTTAAAAGAATGCTTTTGAACTGCTGCTGGGGAAATATTGTCAAATTAGTTGTAGAAAAAGAGAAGGGCTTTATTTTTGTTGCAGAGCCATAAATAATCCATCAAGAGTAGTCAATCAAAATATTAAATTAATAGTATTCCATGCTAAAGCTTTGTGTAAGACATTAAAAATAGATGTAAAAATAATATTGCATGCATAGGATAATACACCAATTTCTATAGTCATTGGTAGACTGTTTGATTTTATGCACAACTTCTATTCTGGATGATGTACAATTAAAATGTAAAAATCTTAGTGTCCAGACAAATCACACATCAAACAATCAACCAGAGCCCCATAAGCACTCTCCACAAGGGCTTGAGAGAACAATCAAGTTTTTATGGGAGCTACACATATCTCTAGGTGGATATCATTCCAGAGAGAAGGTACTTCAATTAAAAAAAATGCATCTTTCTGGGTCCTGATAAAAGCATTGTTTAATTGAGGTAGACCAACTCTGGCCCATCTTTTCCACGTGGGCAAAAACCATGAGAGATAGCCACTCCTTCAGATAACTTGACTCTATTTAAGCAGAAGTGAAACATTTATGCTTGTTCATCTAGAAAACAAAAATTAAGACTAGAAGATTTGAATGATCAGATGGGCAAGGCAGTCCTTCATACTTGTTCTGATAAAAATGAGCAACCTTACTTAAGGTTTGCCTATCCATTTTGTCTTTTTTTCTAAAAATCTAGATCTCTAAAAATCAAATTTATCTATATCGAGACAATCCACAAAAATGCTGTTTTGGGTTCATGTCCAATTTGATTTTAACATATATAGATATATTGTAATAAATGAAGCCAAATGCTATAATGGGAAAGAAATATGGATAATCTTGATAGCTTATTAAAAATGTGTCATTCATTGAGTCAAAGGAAAATTATGGCTATAAAAGACGTAGTTTTGGTTTATTTGTTGAAATATGACTTTCTCTATATTTATATTTCACTTAGGAAAGAAATGTCTAATGTTCAGCCATAGGCTGTGTTTCTATGCTTTTTCTTATTTCCTGTTTTCAGATGACTTCTTATTTGAGTTGAAGTTGACTCTTCCATCTACTATCATTCTCTGAGTTATGTGGCTATTCTCTTTATTCACCCTGCTCACTATTTGACTTGTTCTAGTCTTGTAAATTTTAATTTTCTTGTAAATTCTCTTAATATATGGATTTGCAAATTCTCCAGTTCACCCCGATTACATTTGTGCCTTGTTTTAAATATGTATGTATGTTGCTTTTGAAACACGCAGACCCAAAGAAGACTCTGTGTGTATGTGTGTGTGGGTATGTGTGTGGGTATGTGTGTGTATATGTTAAGCAAGGGAAAAGTATGGGTGTTAAAAATTGCTGAGGTAGAAATTTCCGAAGTATTATCAGGGTTTATATATATCGATCTTACACTAATATTTAAAAAGTCTGCTGGCAATAACATTGCTTCTCTAACATACAGCACAGTATATTTCAGGAATACATGTCTTGTATCCTGCTTCATGTAGATCCTGCAGTTTTTGACATACTTGTGGCATACAAAAGCCCTGTGGATGAATGGAGCATTAGATTGGAAGTAATAAGGTTGTGCCTGACTTACCTCAGCATTTGTAGCAGATGTTACAAATGTCATAAACACGAACCTTAGGGATCAGGAAAAAAAATCAAGACAACAGATTTAGTCTTTTTTTCTTTACAAGCTAGTGCAGTGTGATGCTATATAGTGGCACTCTGACTTGATGTTAATATCCTGTCCCTTTTCCCTGGACACGGTTGTATGAGAGCAGAGAAAGCTTTCCTAAGCAAATATGCAGTTTCCACAGGCAACTTAAACTGAGAACTGAGAGCTTTTTTCAACAAACCAAAAGAAGAAAGGATTTTCTTGACCATGTTTGTTTTATGCTTGATTATGGGGATTTGGGTTCATGGAGAAAGATCTTAAGTAGGAAAAGAACGCCATTTGTTGTCTTCCAGCATTGCCGCATACCAACACAAATTATTTTCTGGCAATTTTATTTAATTGAATGTAATATGTTGTGCGGTTGTGATTCATTTCACCAGGACTGGAGTAAACAGTTAAAACATTTATGTAGGGATGTGTTTAAATATTTGTATAGACAGGAGAGTGATCTTCACAGGCAGTCAGGTTTGTCTCATATATGTATGCTTCCTGAGCTGGATTAGCAAATGGTTACAGTTGATGCCAAACTTAGTAGTTTTGCCTTCTCTTTTTCCTCACCCATTTGCTTCATCCTCTCCATGATCATTGCATATCAAAAATATATAAGGTTGAGTTCAGTAAGGTTTACTTCCAGGTAAACCATATTATAAATTTATATATACTTAGAAAACAGTCCCTCTGGGATTCAATCAAATTAATTTTTAAAGGTGAAAAATCATTAAAAACTCTTCCATGCCCTGTTTCTCTGGTGCTTCTTGTTGTTTCCGATCCAACTTTGGCTGGATGAAACTTTGACTCAGGCTCCGAGATTTCAGTTTTCTTCTGCACTAGTGCTAAGGCACCTAGTAATGTGTCTGGGAAGAGGGTGTCCAAATGGGGTCAGACACCCCAACATGAACTTTCAGTTTTATATAAATGCATATATTTACATTAAACAAGATAGGCAAGCAGGAGCATCATCAGGTAAATCAATACAGCAGGAACATCATGAGGTAAATTACAAAAAGCACATATAGCACCCAGACGAAAAAAGACAGGAAATAAGGAAGCTCCCACTTTTCATTCACAGCAACCAATCACAGCTCAGGTTGCCTCATGTAGTGGTCAGCTCTCTTTTTAACTGATTAGCTATAACTGTGTGTTCTTACTCATTTTCCAATCCTTCACTGCTGTGGATATTACAATTTAAATATCTTAACATAATGTTTTGTAAATATATTTAATATCACAGGAATGGAATCATCTTTCAGAGTATTATAAACTGGCTGACTTCTCTTTAGTGTTGCCTAAAATCAAAGCTTTTGGCATCTTTTTAAAAAAAATACTTTTATCCTTATGATAATAAATGACCCTATATAAAGTATAGCAAATAACAAGAAATACACTCAAGGTTGGTTGTATATATCACCTTGATTTCCTTTCTGAAATCAAGATGACAAAGTGTTGGATTTAGAGTATTCAGCTTCTCTAACTTTTAGGGTAATACATTACTTCAGCAGGAAATTTGTTGCTTGATATAAAAAGTGCAGTGTTTCCTGCAAAGAAATTAAAAGGAATAACCAAAATGCTACATTTCCAAACCAATATCCCTTGTCTACTCTTAAGTGGATGTCATATGTCTTTTGGCACTAAAAATGCAAATGCCCCTTACAAATCATTTCTATAGAATTGATTCTCACTAGATTGATCAATGATCAGGCCAATTCCAGAAAAGAAACCCACGCTTTCAGTAGCAGCTCCTGAATAGATTGGCTGAGATTTGCCATTAAGTAATGAGTGTTGGGTTCATACTGCATTCACTAAAAATAATAAGCGTTTTTGCAAAAATATTTCTTCCAGTAATGTAGTAAACTTGCAGATATAGAAGATTTATTCCAATCTAACAATTTCTTGCAGGCATGAGAGCATATACCCTGAGCTCTCTTGTTTACAAGATTTTGTCTGTTTACTGGCAAGAAAGGACCAGTTAATGTACTAACAATTGTCCTGCATTGAATTGGAAGGCCACACATGTTTTTGAGTTCCATATTAAAAGGATTATCTCTGCTGAGATTGACAGGCATAAGGGAAGCTTTTTTGTGATATCTAATTTTGTTTCTGGAGATAGGAAGATACTTCACTGCTGACTATATATTACTTCATGCTCTATTTTGTGTGTAAACTGCATATATTAGTATTATAATCTTTACATTTCAGCATGTATCTGCCTAATAACCAAAGCTCTTTTTGCTGACCCCAATGGGTATTTGTACTATATAATGTGAAACATAGGACTCTTTTATTACAATAAACCAAGACATATAATTGTAATATGGTTCATTTTTGTATGTTTTTCAGCATTTTTAGATATATTAGTACAATTCCTTATTGTAATAGATTTATACTTTTAGAACTGTTTGGTCCTTTGTAAAATTGGCAGTACCTGCTTTTGATTAATTTCCTGCTCCCCCCTACAAAGTAACAATTTTAGGAAACTAAGTAAGAAATGTGTGAAAGGAAATGTTTTGGAAGACATTCCATAGCATGTAAGAAACAGTTTCAATTGCCATCTCAATGTATTTTGTGCAAACCAACTGCAGAAAAGATGGACTTGAACAGAGGAAATTTGAGGCACAGAGAAGACATTGTATTGTTTTCTAATCTACTATCACAACTTCGTTACAGCTCCATGAAGCCTATGCTTCAGACATATAGTAGTGCTTGGCAGATACATTCTGCATTTCCCCCCCTGTCATTTCTCATTCAGCTTGATGAAAGAGAATTTGCTTTAGAAATGATTTCAAAGGAGAACAGCTTTTGGCAAAACTCCAAGTGCTAAGTTCGTGCATTAGATGACCAAATGGTGTGTGTGTGTGTGTGTCCCCTTCCCTTCATTGTATAGTCATTTCTCTAGTGGCATGCCATCTTTCTAGTTTCCCACATTTCACCTGCATTCTAAGGGAAGATATTATGAGAAAACTTGTTTCACTGGGCCTTTTCAGTATCAGTGCCACTGTTTCTGTTAAGAAAAAGACCTTCCTTTGAGAAATTGTGGAAGAATTTCTCTTCCTAGAAAAAAAGAGCATGCCATGCTCAACAAAGGGCATTTGTGCTTTGTTTTATTTTATTTTGTAAGTGTATCTCTTTGCCAGGAGAGAAAGCATTTGATGAGCCAAAGTTGTTTAAATAGGTAATATAGATAATTTTATTTTTCCCAAAATTTATCTTTCCTTCAAGTCTTTGTTGTCTCATTTGCACAGGAGAGGCGGCAGTAGCTGATCTTCAAAATACAATATATGGCTGCAAATTAGGGCAAAAGATGATGCATTCTCAATTGTACTTTAAGGTTTACTAAAACAACATTTAAATTTCAGCCTTAGGAGAGATAAAAATCACAATCTTAACAAGGGAACTTTAAAAAAAATACAAGCGAATTTTATAACTTTTAAGGTGCTGGTGTTAACCTACAAAGCCCTTCATGGCTTAGGACCGGGATATTTACGAGAGACTCTGCTGCCAGCAACTGTTTCCCATCATCCTGTGCGCTCTCACAGAGTGGGCCTCCTTGGGGTTCCGTCAGCCAGACAATGTGGGCTGGCGACCCCTAGGGGCAGGGCCTTCTCTGTGGGAGCACCCACCCTGTGGAACCAGCTTCCCCTGGAGCTTCGGGTGGCCCCTGACCTCTACTCCTTCCTCTGGGGCGTCAAAACCTGGTTGTTCCAACATGCTGACCTGGGCTGAGGGTGGAGAGGGGAGTTTTCAGACGATGGTTTTATCATTTTTAGCTGTTAATTGGGTTTGTCATTTAATATTTTTTTAATTGTATATTTTGTATTGTTTTATGATTGTACGCCTCCCTGAGTCCTTCGGGAGATGGGGCGGGTTAGAAATCAAATAAATAAATAAATAAATAAATAAATAAATAAATAAATAAATAAATAAATAAATAAATAAATAAATCCATATCAGAAGAAAAACAAGTGACATGCATTGGTACATATTTGGTGTTACCATAAGCAGCAGAGGAATTCTTATTATGATCATATTGTAAATGTGAAATTGATAATTTCACATACATTGGATGGACATTTTCCATGTCAGAACCATATATTCAATGTTCCTAAGGTTTGGCTTGGAAGATTAGACACATTCCTTCTTATTTTAATACATAAAAATATTTGATATTGATTTACAAAATATTAACCACACTATTTCCACTGAAGATATTACCTATTTTGGTAATGTTGTTTTCTGCAACATTAGAGCTACAGATATTCTCTTCTATCAGTAGTATTGTTTGGGTTTGTTCTGTATTTTTATTTCCTGCAGTCCTAAAACTATTTTTGACAGTGCTGTCATTGAAGTGAACTTCTTCAAGAAAAGGTTGAAGCTTGTTTATATAATATATTTTTATTAAATTTTCAAGGTTATAGTTTTCTGAGTTCTATTTTTTTTCTAAACTCATTTGATAGAATCAACCTAATAATAAACTTCAGGCTTTTGGGGGGGAGCGTTGTAGGTAGATACATTGCTCAACCAAGGAAAGATACTTAGATTTTTAAGATGCTCGGTTTCTCTTCTGCTCTTCTATAACTGATCAATATAACAACAGGCAAATTATCTATGCTTGAGTATACTCGCCCAACTTTGTATCAAGTTAGGTAAATTCTGGATCTTGTATAAACTGATTTTGATTATGGAGGTTGATGTGTAAATGACCTGTGTCTGGAATATTGAACAACCTTTGAATACAATCTTCCACATAAAGAAATAAAATGGAGAATCAGGATTCCTTTGTTCTTCATAGAAATATAATTTTCCCCTAATTATAATTTTTCAAAGGTTAATATTGTAGAAAATATTAATGAATAATAATAATTACCTAAATTGGGATGCATTGTGACTAAAATGTGCAGAGATTGCAACATAATCCCTTTTTTATTCAGTTATAGGTGCCCAGCGCAGGAGAAGCCCCAGTGCCCTTGCCACTGAAGTATTTGAGTCACATTTGGGAAGTCACATTTTACAGGTAAAAGCAATGGCTTTGCAAACAAACAAATAGTTTAACATGTTTAGTAGCAAGATGTAAGACACCTGTCAAATATTTAGGTATTGCTATTACTTTTAGAGTCTATATAGTGAGGGTTTGTTTTACAGATTCTTTTTTTAAGTTAATGGTTGAGAGAATGTTAATGAGAAAGGGGGACAAGTATTATTTGTACTGTAATAATTTAAAACTCAGCACATTAGTTGCATTATGTTGTGCAATACCAATTTGGTTCCCCAAAATATCTGTATATATTTAAGTATTAATTATTTTGTGGAAAAAAAATTGTTTTAATCTCGTTCACATGTAAATTTTCATTTTTCTCCTCCTATTGTAGTTTTTCAGCACTATTGCTTTGACTGTTGTATTCATTGTGATATATATATTCCTTTAAAAGATAGCATGTCTTTAACACTTTAGATAAACAGTATAGAGTTCCCCCAAATTTCTTTTAGTAGTATCTATTGAAGACATTATCTTGACAAATGTTATGCATCAGCCACATGTTTTCATGTTGGTCTGACACAAGATTCATTGTAGAATCTCATTTGGATCAGAATCAATATATTTTTTCAGACTAAGCAAAATATAAACATCTATTTTATCATCAACTTTGCTTCTTTGAAAATAATTTCAGTACCTATACATTAAACTTTGCATCCAGCAGAAAATATAAATTTAAGTTAAAAAACAAAGGGCTGAATTCAGGTGTCCTAATAAATCTGTTATACTATATTACAAATAAGTCAAGACTTGTCTCCTCCTCTGACTGTTCTATCCTTCTTTGCTAAGGTGCCTATCTTTTGTTGCTATATTTTTGATGATTTGTTGAACAATAATTGGCAAAATGGTTGGCAAAGTAAGTTTCTCAAAAAAACCCAGAATGATTGTAATGATTTTTATTCATCAAATGGATGGATTTCTTATATGTAAGATCTTGGTAAACTTTTATCTTGCATAGCTTTATTTTGTGTGTAACCATAACAATATTTTGCATATATTCCAAAAATTTATGCTGGTTTTAGTTGAATGTGATTTGATACATTTACTATCTGTTCTGAAGGAGGAAGAAAGAAGATGTTGTTTGATATATTATTAATAATAAGGACTATGCAATCAACTATAACAATAATAACCTTTAGCATCATCAAACAGTAACATCTATCCCAGGTCCTTGGGAATGACTTGAAGAGGGATAAAAATGCCAAATCCAGTCTAAACATCTGGATGACTGTGGGATGAATCATAATAGTATTAAAATAATGTGAGAGTTTGGAAAGCACATGAAATCATGTACATAAAATCATAAAAAAACATTATTATTTGATAAATGTGTATGCCATCCACACTTGCTTGATAGTTAGATGGATAGCATATAAATTAAATAAATAAATAACCATTTAGGAGTTCTCCTGACTATGACTTTGCCATCATAATTTTCTTGCAAGTGTTAGCTGGAGATATGCTACTCCCAACATAGAAATAGCTTTGGGTCTTGGTATCTTCTGATAGATTTCTTCATGAATGTACCCAATCTCCATTTAAAGCTATCTAAGTTATTTGACAGCCAGTTTCGTGTAGTAGTAAAGGCAACTGGCTAAAAATTGGGAGTCTTTGAATTTTAGTCTCACCTGATCACAAAGCCAGTTGGGTGATCTTGGGCCAGTCACTCTATATAGTTTATATCACTGCAACGTAGTGATACATTTCATAGATTAATTGTGCATTGTGTGAAGGAGTTCATTTCGTCTGTTCTGAATCTTCTTCAATCTGACCTCATTTGATGACTCCTGGTCCTAGTGTTTTGAGACAGTTTGACATGTACCATGTAGTCCTTAAATCACCATTGTTCACCATTCTTCTAAGCTTCAGGCTCAAAATATTCTAACGTTTTCTTATAGCTTATCAAAGTATTGTGGGTATCTTTTCATTTTTATTGCTGTCATTTGAATGTTGCTCAGCTTCTTTTCCAAATGTGATGACTTGAACTGTGCATGGTATTCCAGATGTGGGTATCACAAATTTACATAAAGACATTACAATGTGGGCTGTTTTCTTTTTTAATCCACTTCTGATGCTCATTAGCATGGACTTTTTCTTATTCATGGTTGCTGCTCAGTTGACATCTTCATTAAGCAATCCATTATGACCTCATCAAGATAATTTTCCTGGTTAGTTACAGACTTCTCAAATCCAGTTAATGCAATATGCATATACATACATACATACACACGCACACACGCACACACACACGTGTGTGTGTGTGTGTGTGTGTATGCGCCCCAGCATATAAATATAAAACATTTATATTTACATTGAAGCACATTTGCCATTTGGTGGATAATTCATTTAGTTTAAAGAGATCTGTCTGGAGCACAGTCACTTGATCTTCACAATGTTTGGTGTCATCCAGAAATTTGGGCATAGATAATACTTATTTATTAGTCAGGATTGTTTATGAACAAGTTAAAAAATACTTCTCAGAACAGATCTTGAGAGACTTCTTTTATTGAGGAAACAGAAATTTCATTCCTGTCCTTTGCATTCAGTTAGGAGTCTATAAAAGAATATGTCTTATCCCTTGATTCCTAAGTTTACCCAAGAGCTTTTGATGGACATCAAAGTTTGTTTGAAAATCCAAGTTTACACTGTTGGCAGAGTACCGCCATGTCCCTGAGAAAGTCAGTACAAGCTTAAGTATCTATCCTGTATCTTTTGTAGTAAAGAGATGCAAGGAATTCATTTCATTTCTTTGCGTGTCAGAAACAAATTATATAACCAAAGCAACAATTGAAGTCAGTTATCTTTGGGTCAAAGGAATATGACTCAATAACATAACACCAGGAAAAAGAATTGCCACATACAATATAACTGAAAAAAACTGATTGAATTCATAGTAGGAAGAGTTTGTTGAGAATAAAGTAATTAACCTATATACATTTTTTCAGTTTTTGTCCCAACATCTTAGTGACTTTGTTTTCACTGTCAGGTAAAATTTATTAACCATAGCTAAGAAAAATAATAATCTAAGAATACAGTATCATGGCATTTATTTTGATTATTCTATGAAAAATAGATTAATATGCTGATACAAATATAGGCAATCTGACTTGCAGTCTTTTTCTTTATGAAGTTGTATAAAGACTTAAGATTACAATGAAGACATTGATTGACCTCATCCTTTTAATATAATCAGGAATGACCAGAAAATGTAAGATTAAATATGGGGAAAACTAAAAGTGAGACAATATATTTGCATATGCAAATTAGCTTAATTGATCCTGCTTGCCTCTACAGGGATTTTTCATTACAAACTGGAGTGCTACATTGTTCAGCTCATATTGAGTAATTTAGTAACTAATGAGACCAGTTTGCACTAATTTGCATATGATAAATGAGCTTAATTGCAGTAAATAACTTGGAGGCATAATTACTTAATTTTCCTGTGTTGCATGGCTTTTAAGTTCACATATGAACAACTCAAGATAATTCTGCATATTTAAATATTGCATTTTGAATGTCTTAAACCAAAAAGCATATCTTAGAATGTTACACTGTAAAACAATCAAGTGAGGTTTACTGTACTGCTACTTAAATTGTAGACATTATGAAGTGTTGATCTTTGGACAATTATGATTTTATACCCAACCTTGCTAATGACTACACATGTGGCAAAAGTACAATGGTATTAAAAACCAAGATATTATTTATGTTGGCATGATTTCTGTATCCGTAATATAATACTTTGGTATACCATACATTATGACTGCTAAGAGAAGAGAAATAACCATTTGGAAAGTTGTTTGAAATTGTGAGTAAAAACAGGACCCGAAGATAATGTTCCTATCTGCAATCTAGATTTTAGGCAATTATATAAAACCTAAGTACAGAGGTAGGAGTAAATGTATTTATTATACAACTAAATACTATATAGAGGTTACCGTGTGTGTGATGCATTCTCCTCTTTGAGGAAAACAGAGAATTAAAAGATGATTTGGTTTTTTTGAATATTATTATTATTTTTTAATTACATTTTATGCCGCCCTTCTCCGAAGACTCAGGGCGGCTTACAATTTTTGGGATACAACCCAGTGTGCTCAGCAATAGCCTTCATTCCATTGTATATGCCTGCTTATTACTAAGCGGCATTTTTACAAGGTCAGCTAATTGCCCCCAACAATCTTGGGTCCTCAATTTACCTACCCCGAGAGGATGGAAGGCTGAGGTGGGATTCGAACCTACAGCAGTTGTAGGCAGCTGGAACTTAAGTGCAGGCAATTAACAGCCTGAGCCACCCAAGGAATATTATGTAGAACATCATGTTTAACAGGCATCTCACTCAGCTCCTTCCCAGTGCTTTGCTTTTTCAAGGCTTGAATTGATGAACAGAATGCTATCAGTGAGGGCTAAAAGAAGCACTCAAGTAACCAAAGATGAAAATTTACAGACAGAGAAGCCTGCAAGCGAAATGGGAGATAGAATAGGACAAAAGTAGAATTGAATCTACAAATGATATCAGTTCGATAGTATTTGATGATGGTATTACAGGAGAGACAAGTAATGTGGGCATCAATATACTTGCAGTATTGTATGTATAAATTCCTTTTATGCACCTGGCTATTCGCCATATTAGATTTTTATTTAAATATCGTTTAATTTTTGAACTGGCATTTAGAATATAGGTTGCCCTCAACTTATAGCAGTTCATTTACTGAACCTTCAACATTATCATGGCACTGAAAACAGTGACTTATAACCGTTTTCCACACGACTATTGCAGCATCCCCCATGGTCACATGATCAAAACTCAGATGCTTGGCAACTGTTTCATATTTATGATGGTACAGTGTCCTGGAGTCACATGATCAACTTTCGCGACCTTCTGACAAGCAAAGTCTATAGCAAAATCCGGATTCATTTAACAACCATATTACTAACTTAACAAATGCAATGATTCACTTAACAACTGTGGCAAGAAAAGACTTAAAATGGGGCAAAACTCACTTAACAAATGTTTCACTTGGCAACATAAATTTTGGGCTCAATTGTGATAATAATTCGAGGATTGCCTTAATTGTTTCTGGGTTCTGCATATATATTCCTAAAAAACGTTGCATAGATGCATCTCTGTCAACACGGGGTCACAGTTGCTATAGTCTTGACTGAATACAGCAAGTGATTCATTAGCAGCATGGAACTTTATGAATATTATCTTTCCAAGTACATGTTAAATACATTTTATTACACTTTAAAATCCATATCACATGGATTTTGATATATATGGATTTATCCAGGGTATACATTGTTGGCAATTTGAATAATATTTCTGCTTCAGCTATTTTTGAAAGCTACTGGAAAAACCATCTAAATCTATATAAACTGTTTTACTGTTGTTGTTAATTATGCAATAGGATCCCTGAAAACTTTATTTATTTATTTATTTATTTCTTCCTTTCTTGCTTCCTTCCTTCTTTCCCTTTCTCTCTCTTGCTTTCTTGCTTTCTCTCTCTCTTTTCTCTTTCTCTCCTCCCTCCACCTTTTGCTATCCCTCTCTCCCCCTCCTTCATACCTTCCATCCATCCATCCATCCGTTCATCCTTATTATTTAAAAAGTGCATCTCAATAAAATGTGAGTTTCTACAAGAATCTGTGTATAGGATTTCACAGGGAGCAAGTATAAGGAGTCTATCTGAGCTATGTATGAACTGTGGAGTACATTGAACAGTCTGTGTAAATAACTGTCTCAGAACAAAACTTCTCCCTGAAATAGTTCTGTTTGTTGAATTACTGTCCTCTCATTCCACTAAATTTGAGCACAAGATAGCTAATGATAATGACATTGAGACAAGGTAGCTAATGATAATAAAACAAAATAGAAAGAAATTAAAAACGCAGGTGTCATGCAATCCATTACAGAACCACAAATGCTTGGCACCCTTCTCTCCGGACTCCTGTCCTGAGGGAAAAATGAAGTCTTAAAGGCCCTCCATGTCACAGCGGGAAGGCTATTCCTCAGAGTAGATCTAGTTGCCACTTAAAGGCCCTCCATACCACAGATAGAAAGCTTGCTATTGCTAGATCCCAGCAGATGATAGCATTTAATAGACAGCTCCTAGAGTAAGTCCACCCAATCCAATATAGAGGGAAGGGTAGATAGCAATAGTATTTAGACTCACAGTGCTTTAAAGCCCTCTCTAAGCGGTTTACAATTTGAGTGCTCATTTTACCCACCTCGGAAGGATGGAAGGCTGAGTCAATCTTGAGCCTGTGAAGATTGAATTCCTGGCAGTGTTCTGAATTAGCTTGCCATGAGCTTGCAATGGTTATACACTGCACCACCATGCACATTGTTCTCAGTGAGAGAAATGGGCCTGCAGATAACCTGGCCCTTTGCCACATAGGTCTTTAAAGGGCTTAATCAGCACCTTGAATTGTGACTGGAAAGAAAGTGGGAACCTGTGCAACTTGTACAGTAGCAGTGTAATTACTTATAGCAGTATTGAATATTGTAAGCCGCTCAGAGTTGCTTGATAGTGAGATGGGTGTCATATAAATTTAATACAGTAAATTTCTTTTCTTTTCACTTTTCACTTAATAAAGTAAGCTGCTATGGCAATACATTGCCAAATTTCATTTAAAATGTAGCTGCATATGTCTCTAGGAAAAGTGCTATATAATAATGTAATTTTTATCTCACAGATGTACTGGGGTAATAAAATAAATGTCCTGATTGGTCTGTAGCGGTTATATATATTTTTCTATACCAACTTACAGATTTATACTAAACCAGAATTAGAATATTTTATTCACTGATTTATTTTACTTTTACTATTTTTCTCCCAAATACATTATATTTTCTGAATAAGTAGTCTGATCACTATAAATTATCCTCTTATGTCCTTTGTTACTTAGTTTTATAGAGCCAGTCATGTGTTAAAACTCCAAATGGCTTAGATACCGAATATCTGATGAACATCTCATACTATTAACTTGTTAAGTCACTTAGATCATCAGGGAACAGGTTCATATTAAGAGACAGTTTTAGAGCACCTTCTCTAGTTGACAGAAAGCACATGTGGGGGAAGCAAGAGGGTTAAAGTGGTGAAAACAGTATTGCAGTGTATTCTGGCCTTGCATGTGCACTATGGCACACCCAAAACAACTGTGTGCAGCACAATGCTAGATTGGTCATTCTGACACTAGTGGTTAGCATATCGGAGAGAGTCTTCTCTTCTTTGGCCCTTAAACAATGCACCATACAGCTGGAGGAGGTGAATTGGGGCTTCATTTTTTTCATTGTACAGGAATATGGCAAAGCTCCATCTTTTTCCACTATGATTTTATTAACCATATTAACCATATTGACATTAGTTTTATTGGGAAAATTAATTACCAACTCCTGCTGTTGAGTTTTGCCTATTTCCTTGTTGTATTCTCTCTTCCAAGATTCAAATTTAAAATTGTTTTGCAGTACAGACTTTTAAACCTGTGTTTTATGTGACAACCATGGTACACATAGTTTCAGCACTTGTTGACACTGTCCGAATTGACATTTCCATAGTCAGATCTATATTATATCAAACCCAAGGAGTAGAACTATTTGCAGCCTCTTTAAGGTCGTACAGGGATTTTCTTATTCCCTGCTACATCAACAATGCTGCATTTATGGAAACTTCATTTGGTGTTGATTTTACCCTACAAACATCTGTAGATTACTTAAAACATTGACAATGTAAAATCATTTATTATTTCCTCAAAAAACAGATTTTATATGAGATAGAAATATTTTAGGATGATTAAAATGTTATAATTTCTGAATGAATACTTTCTAAAAATCTCAGAATTTTCAGAAATAACACATAAATTAGAAATTGGAAACTTAATGTGTATCTTAATTATTTAGCGGATACCATATATACTTGTGGATATGCTGAAAGTTTTAGGTGCCAAAAAATCAGGTTTGGCTTATCCACAGATGGGCTTATCTTCAAATATACATAGCAATGCTTCTTTTTAAGTACCAGTATTTCCTATATATACTTGTGAATAAGCCCATCTGCAGATAAGCTGACCTTCAATTTTTTAAGCGAAATACTATGAAAAAATGCAGATCAGCTTATCTGTGGTTAGCATATTTTTCACGGTGAAAAATTTGAGGGTTGGCTTATCTGCAGATGGGCTTATACATGGGTGTATATGGTAATTAGATAGAGGCAGAACATGGGATACTTTAGGCAATTCTTAATCATAGAACACATTTCTTTGGACCCAGTTCTTGCCTTCTGGTTATGACAGTAAAAGTTTCCACTGCCATTGGTCCTCTGCTATCAGTGCCTAACCTTAGAAAGGAAAGAGGCATACTCTGTGGTAGATTGAAGATGCTATTAAATCTGCTGAATCCAGTGCCCTCTTATTTCATATT
The DNA here is from genome assembly GCA_009733165.1 of Naja naja. Classification (NCBI taxonomy): domain Eukaryota; kingdom Metazoa; phylum Chordata; class Lepidosauria; order Squamata; family Elapidae; genus Naja; species Naja naja. The sequence goes on from CM019148.1 coordinate 314,506,802, forward strand.
TGGTACATTTCTTTAAAAAGGGAAGGTGCAGGCAGTCTTGGACCTAGTGTAGTAAGAATATCTTCCTTAAGACTAATAGAAAACTGGAATGGATTTGGGGATTTAAAAAAAGAAAAACTAAACAAACTTCTCCAAACAAACTTTCTGCTTTCTGGTCCAAGGCCAGCAGATCTTTGAAACTACCATAGTAATAGACAATTGCCAACCATCTCTGGCACCACCTGGATTTTTTGGAAATGTTGCCATGGATGCCTTGTATCCCCTTTACTTCCTAAGGATTGTTCGGCTTGTATTATTTATAAAATCTATTATTTAATCCCCTTATGGAAATATTATTTGGCTATTTGTTGATTTACTTAATTGAACTAATTTTAACTTTCAGCGATGATTCTGAAGCAATATAGATGCTGTGCTTCCTGTACATGTAACCTAATGAGTCCAGTTTTCTTTCCACGAATATCTGTAGTTTTTGTATTATTTATGATAAACATGGGGAATGATCCTAGAGACTATTATCTTGGTCTTTGCTATGATATTTTGATGCACAATATTGAAATTCTGAAAATAAATAAGGGATGAAGCAATGGGAAACAGAAATGTCTTATTAATGGGATTCTTCTTTATGTAGATTTTGACATCTTGAATATTGACTAGATTTTCTTCTGTTCAGCCTCAGTGTTTATTTGCTCATGTAAAATAGAACAACAAAGATGCTCTAAAGGTATTTGCAAGTGTCTTTTAACGCTGCCTTCCAGAAGTGAGAAAAAAGTAAAATACTGAAACATGATTCTGAAGCAGCTTGACAAAATATGGATGGTGTAAACTCACTACAATTAAACTTTAATACACCTGTTTTAGAGAATTTAGCCATTTTTAAAGAGTTCTTTTGAGATATCAAAAGATATTATATGGGTTCCACATAATAGAAATATGTATTTGATCAGTCAGAAGGATCCTTTAGAGATTATCTGATTGTAAATTACCAGTATTTTTATTTATTTTATTTTATTTATTAAGCCTATGGCATTCACTGACATACAAATAAAGAGTATGTGGAGAAGGCAATATAGGAGACAAAAAATTAAATTAAAACCATAATAAAATCACCATAATATGGGGCCATAGAATTGCAATGGGATTGAAGTTATAATTCTATATGTAAGGAAGCTACCATCTAACTCAGTGGTTCTTAACCTGGCATATTGCCCCAAGGGCGATTTTGTTTTTCAGGGGGTGATGGAATGAAAAGGGGCGTGGGGGTGAAGGAATGGAAGGGGGCGATATGGGGTGATGGAGCAAGATATATTGGGAGAGAGAGAGAGATCTATATCGGTAGATAGGTAGGTAGGTAGGTAGGTAGGTAGGTAGGTAGACAAAAAGACAGACAGCTAGGTAGATAGGCAGGAAGGCAGGCAGGCAAACAGACAGACCTTTTGGATGGATGGATGGACAGGCGCCGGTTCAGGTGTGGTACAACAGTCAATGGGGTGAGCCTGCAGGGCCGTTGCCTCGAACACCCCCCTGCCGCCTCTTAGTGTCCCCAAGGGGGTCGGCAGAGGGGTGCTAAGAGGTGACGGGGTGTTCGAGTGCCGGCCGGCCCTGCAGGTTCACCCATTGACTAGCACTGCTCCGGAGCTGGCTCCTCCAATGCGGAAGCAGTGGCACGTTATGTGCTGCCGTGGCCGCGTTCGACGCGCTGCCCCCCCTGCCGCTTCTTAGCGCCCCTCTGCTGGCCCCCTTGGGATGCTAAGAGGTGTCAGGGGGGCGGTTATGTTGGGGGAAGGGGGCGATGACAACTTCCTCAATGGCTCAAGGGGGCGATTCTTTCAAAAAGGTTAAGAACCACTGATCTAAACTGATGTGGCTTTGTTGAGATCATCCCAGGTGCCTTGAAATTTCCTTCTTGAATTATATGTTATAGTTTGCTCAGCAAAACCACAGACACATTGCAGGCTTTAGCTATTTCCCACTTAAAGAACTTTGCCTTAGTCCTGGCATGGACTGTCCTGATTCTATTCAGGTGACTTTATATTTTTCAGGACAACTGCATTCCTGAAAGTGGTGTTGTTGGATCTGCATGATCTGTTTGGTTGTGTTTATTAAAGGTTGCCCATCTTAATTGCCATTCTCCATCTACATTGTAAGACTGTACAGGTAGTCCTTGACTTACATTTAGTAGTTAATTTAGCAACCATTCAAAGTTACAACGGCACCAAAAAAAGTGACTTATGACTGTTTTTCACACTTATGACCATTGCAGCATCTCCATGGTCAGATGCTTGTCATTCTATGGTGGTGGCAGTGTCCCAGGGTCATGTGCTCAGCTTTTGTAACTTTCTGACAAGCAAAGTCAATGGGAAATCCGATTCACTTAACAACCATATTACTAACTTAACAAATGCAATGATTCACTTAACAACTGTGGCAAAAAAGTTGTAAATGGGGCAAAACTCACTTAACAAATGTTTCACTTAGCAACATATATTTTGGGCTCAATTGTGGTCATAACTCAAGGACCGCCTGTAGTATGTTATCTCAAATTGATTTCCTAGACTTAAGCCTGGTCAGAGGTACAGAGTCTAATATTTTATGTGTTGGAAGATCTCTAGGAGTTGATGGCATGATTATCTTATTCCACTCTTGAACTATCTGTTGTAGTCACCTGAGAACAGGATGGGCAATGTTAGAAAAAACAAGGAGCCATGATAGTGGTATGGATTTAATGGTTCCAGATATTATTCTGCAGGATTCAATCTGGGTTGGTTATCTGGTCTTGGGGACCGACCCAGATTGACTCCTGCATCATTATCCTGGACATGTATGTTCACCTTCATTCATGAGATATTATTCTCCTTATGTCATTAAGATGAACATCAATCTTGTTGGTATGACAACCTTTTCCCCATACAGGTGCATAATACTCAGTGACAGAATATACTAATGACTGTGTCACTACACACAGTGTTTTTTGCTTGTGCTCCCCAACCTGTTCCTGTGATTTTTCTAATCAAGTTGTTTCTGGTTTCTAATTTTTGTCCCAATACTTCAGTGTTTTCCACATGCAAGGACTTGATCAAGGATTATTCTCAGATATTTTGAATGGCAGTTGTGTTTTATCGTCTTTCCACAAAACAATAGGATTAATTCTTTTTTTGCTATTTGATTGCTTAGGTAGAAGGCGCATACTTCAGTTTTATCTGGGCATAGTCTTGACTTCTCATAATATTGACTTAGTGACCTCAGATCCTTCATAAGAATGTATTCCACTTCCTCAAAATCCTTGGTTTGGATAGCTATTGCCATATCATCAGTATAGCAAAATTTTTCAGAGTTAGTTTCTGGTAAATCACTAGTATATACATTAAATAGAGTCACAGTGGCTCAATGGTTAGAGTGCAATACTGCAGGCTACTTCTGCTGATGGTTGGCTGCCTGCAATTTGGCAGTTCAAATCTCACCAGGCTCAAGGCTGACTCAACCTTCCATCATTCCAAGGTGGGTAAAATGAGGACCCAGATTATTGGGGGCAATATGATGACTCTGTAAACCACCTAGAGAGGGCTGTAAAGCAGTATATACAGTAAGTCTAAGTGTGATTGCTAAATAGGAGTGGAGTGGAGTTAGAACTGATCCCATGGCAAGCCAATCTTAATGAAAAAGGATTTACTAGTGGTACCTCCGACAGCAGGGGTATCAAACTGGCGGCCTGTGGGCCGGAGGCATCATGTGCAGGCCACATCCACCCCAGCTCCACAAAGGCAAAAAACATCACGATACCTCACGTGACGCAATCGAGTTTGACACCCATGTCCTACAGTGACCTTGAAGTATCTGTTTTTTAACATGTTCTTCTGAAGACTTGTTATTTTAAGATACAGAATAGTTTTCTTCATCTTGAGCATTAAACCATCAAGCCACGCCATGTCATAAGCTGCAGTCAAATCAATAAAAGCCATGGAAGTTTTTAGTCCTTTTTGGAAACCAGTTTCGATAAATGAAGTAAGAGCCAGATGCCTGCAGTAGCTTGTCTTGGTGCAAAACCCAACCTGGAAAGAAGGGACACCCTATCAATATGTTATAAACTAATCATTCCAGAAGTTTATAGCAAATGCTCAGCAGAGCTAGAAGGCAGTAGCTGGCTGTGGGTCATTGTGTGGTTTTCCGGGTTTTAGGATAGCAAGGTTTTGGGATATCTTGAAGTGGCTGAGGATCTTTCCAGTGTTCAATATATTGAATTGGGCCTAGAAAACTGTTATCAGTCAGTGTGGTGACTTAAGAAGAGGTGTTTAAAGCAATAACTGTCATTCTAGGAGGGACCCCCAATGTATGCACCAACTCCTTCAGGAGAAGCACAAAATAATGCATCCAAAGTAAGTACTGGGACTGATATCCCTGGGAATGATATTTCTGGATATCCAGTGTCCTGCATACTGATGTAGAGCCACTCAGTCTCTGTTACGTATATGTACACAACGTAGTTGGGTTGATAATATATAAACCACAAATATATATGTCTGTAGCTTTAAGGAAAAATACTGTAATGTATTATACTATGGTCTGGTTGGTTGATTATGCTGCAAGTTGTCATAAGAGGGAGCTATAGATATGGTTTAACTCTCTTTCTCACTGATGATCTCTCTTGATACTTATACTGACTGACTACAGACTGATACTGATTAACCCTGTTTTACTTTGATATTCTGTTGATATTGAAGGTTATCTGTTGTATTATGGTTTGATATTTGTCTGCTGTAAAAGATGTGAAACTGGTAAGAAGACTTTATAACTGGATATTTCTGGACTGTAAAAATGTGTATGACATGGACTGTTTATTGGACTGTGCTATTTCTTCAAGTAAACATTAACACATTGATTTAACTCTGTGTGGCTGTATATTTATTCATAAGTGTTCTCATATACATTTCCATGTGCATATCCTTGTTATACAAGGGTTACTCTGCACATATCCTAACAGTCTTGGAGAGATTTAGTCATTGTTCATTTGGCCATATTCAGTTCCTGACAGCCTTTCTGTGTCACCTCCAGTGTGACCCAAGGTGTCATAGAGTGTCATAGAATGACATCAGCATATTGATGACAACTCAATCCAACTGATGAATGACATACCTGATCCAAGCAGATCCATATAAATTAAATTAAATACTTGGGCAGTGGGGGCATCAAACCTTAAAGTATCCCATACTGGAACAACCAAGGCATTGAGCATTATGAGGACCAAAAAGAGTTTACAAATCAACTTCCAGGAAGGGCAGAAAACTTGTCAGGTGACCGTGGATTGAAATTTCATACAGGAACAATTGGGAATAGGTCCCAAGAAACAAGAAAGTCCCAAGGCAAGAAAGCTGAGCTAAAAGAGGCAATAAATTGAAAGCATCCAGTTTAAGAAGCTGCAAGTTGAATAAAAAAAGAAGGAAGAATGGGGAAATTATATCTGATATTAGAAAAGACTAATGAGATAAGCCTGAGGCTGGGAAGAATTATATATTGTTCACTGAGGAACAGAAGACTACTAGAAAAGCTATTCAAGAGGTTTTAAGTTAAAAAAGAAGAAACAGATATGGAAGCAATTCTTCATAAAGAAGACAGGAGGGCAAGTTCTGTGGATAAGTTACAACTAGAAACAAGGGACATAAAAGATATACTGCAGTATTGGAACTCAGATACAATTTGCTGTCTATTACCAATGAAGCAGCCTCTCAGTTTTCAGGAGAAAATGAGAGACACTCTGTAAAACAGGAGAGAAAATGGTAATCACTGAAGGGCACAGGGAATGCAAGTGTGTATTATAAAAAGACAAAGTGGGGGAATCATGGAAACTGGTGATTTGCTGCTATGAAGACTTAAAACTTTGACTGGATGCCTTGGCTTGTAAAGAAGTAGAATGTTTACTAGGATTGTGTGGAAAAACAACTTCCTAGACTTTTCAGATCCATGGAGAGTTCTCCATGCCTCTAAAACTTGAGTTTAGAATAAATGAAACTGTAAAGAATAGCTATATAGCAGGGGTGTCAAACTCGATTTCATTGAGGGCTGCATTAGGGTTGTGTTTGACCTTGGGAGGCCAGGATGGGCATTGCTAACTCAATGTCACTCATGTCGGGGGTACCTGTGGAGGCCCAGGTGCTCTGCCAGTGGAAATGGGCTCCAGAGCTCCATTTTCAGCTGCAGTGGCCTCCTACAACCCTTTGGCAGTGAAAACGGAGCTGACGAGACCCTCCAGAACTACATTTTCATTGGCAGAGGTACCATGGGCCAGTCCTTTGCTGTTTCCAGGGTGGCTCCACAGACCAGATCTAAGTACCCCATGGGCCAGATCCGGCCCCTGCGCCTTGAGTTTGACACCCCTCTTATATAGCATTATTACTCCAGATTTTGAAAATCTTGGTAGAAAAACCATGGAGTTCAGATGGTATTCTCATCAACCTTATAAATCCAATTAAATAAATAAATAAATAACCTTTGCACACTGTGGCAGGTAATGGAAAAGAGAAAGAATATGCCAATAATGTATTCAACACTTGATTCAAGGAGGGTATTAATGGGAAAAATACATTTTTGGTACTATTGTCTGAGTTATTTGGATGACTAACTAGTGACATAAGTAGGAATGAAGCTCATAAGCACTACTTAAAATGTGTGTGCCCAAAAAGGAAGCCCTGGAGTAAGAACTTGAGAAAACTTGAAGTATTGCTGAAATGGGACCTCTTAAACCTCATTAAAAATCAGAAAGAACATTGGTTCATAAAATTCATGGCTTTCACTTTCTATCCATTAATGCTGAGCATATAGGATAGATACATAATGAGTTTGATCTCTTGGTACAGAAAAGCAAATATGATTTAGTGGAGAAACTGAGATCTGGTGGGATTATTCCCGTGACTGCAATACAGCAATTAAAGGATGCAATTTGTTTAAAAATAACAGAAGTAATAGAAATGAAGAAGGATTACACTGTATGTTAAAAATATCCATTCCATTTTTACTGTTAACATTTACTCTCTTATTTTAAAATTAATTGATTTTGGTAGTACCATATGGTTAAGCAAATATTGTGTGTGTGTGTGTGTGTGTGTATATAGATATAGATATAGATATAGATATAGATATATACCAGCTGTTTGGAGAATAAAAACTGGTTCTTGAACAAATATGTTGATATATTACTTTTTTTCTTTTTCCCCCTTTTTGTCATTATTTTTACCCATTAACAAAGTTTTCATTTGAGCAGATCCAAGGATATTGGAGGCTACTCTCTCTGAAAAAGGTTTGTGGTTTGAATAGCAAACATTAATTAAGAAATGATCTTTGAGATACAATAGCAATAGCACTTAGATTTATATACTGCTTCACAGTGCTTTACAGCCCTCTCTAAAGCAGTTTACAGAATCAGCATATTGCCCCCAATAATATGGGTCCTCATTCTACCCACCTCAGAAGGATGGAAGGCTGAGTCAATCTTGAGCCTGGTGGGATTCGAACTGCCAAACTGCAGGCAGCTGACAGTCAGCAGAAGTAGCCTGTTGTATTGTATTCTAGCCACTGCACCATCACAGCTCTATATAGATGCTACAGTGCTACATTGGCATTTACAATAGTTCTTTACCTAATATTGAAATAACTTGCTAAGCTTAAGATTCTGTTATAACCTTCATGGTTTCTCCAGGTTCCATTATTATACCAAGTATGTTGAAAGTTTGCCTAAATTTTTAAATCTGATGATTCTGAATCCTGTATTTATTTTGTATACATGCATTCTTTCTAGGCTTCTGGGCTTCATAAAGCTTTGAGAGTGGCATGTTCTTAGAATGTTACCCAGTATGACAACTTTTTCTAACCTGATGCTCCTTGCTGGTGTTCTGGTTTATATTTCCCAGAATGAAACCTTGAATCATTTGAAGAGCACCAGTTTTGGGAAGATTAGACTATGGAGCCAGCCTTTGGTGGGCAGCAAGATGAAGTAGCTAACTGTCCTCAATCTCATAGAGGAAGAATCCCCTCTCACATTTAAGATATAACTTAGTGTCTGAAATGCTTACATATATCAAAGTTTTGTTATTGTTATTATTCAAAGCAATAAAACAATTGAAATACAAGAATCACATCAGTCTACTAAATTTCCCAGATATTTTCTTTTGCTTGGTTATTTATTTTAACAGAAAGCATTAACAGAGGAGAATATTTATAGCTCAGACTTGAAATGAGGGTTCCCTTGGTGCTCTCTGAATTTGATAGTTTTTTTGCAGATGCTTCATTACCCAACTCAGTAACCTCATCAGAAAGCATGCCACACCCAACCAAATATCTATCTGTAGTGGTCCAGAGAGCTGTGGTTAATGCTTTCTCCTTTAAAAAAAAACCCAGATGTCTATCAAAATTCACTTTGATTTCAAAGGAGAACCTTATGTGGCATTTGCAGTTCTAGTTGAGAAAATAACCCATATGTTCCTTTTGCCAAACAAACGTAATTGCACATAGATTTCATTATTTTATAAAATATATAAATATCAAGCTCATTAACTTAAAGCTGCATATATTTTGCATTTTTAAAAATTACCTTGAAAGCAATTGTGAATTTTGATTTATATATATGCAGGTGTGTCTAAATTTACCAATAGCAGTGCTTTCCATAGTTATTTAGGATTAAAACACTTTAAAGATTTTTTTTAACTCCTGACTATGTGCCAGAACATTTCTCATTTATATTATACCTGCAAATCACCTGTGCTGAATTAATTGAAAACAGTTGCATTCTGCAATGTGCATGCATAATAAAGCATACTTTGCTTATATATTTCTCCTCAGTGAGAGAAAAGTACCTGAGGTCTTAACTACATGACTAGAGGGCATGGAAAATTGACACACAGCAGATAGGCAGTTGGGTTTATCAACAAAGCCAGCAGTAGGCCAGCGAAGACAAGCTGACATGCAGATGCAGTGGATAAGAATTCCATCCAGAGATTCCTGAGCATATGGAACTTGCATCTGCCAGTGTGATTGTAACAGTTGGCTCTCCAACTTTGAACAGCTTTTATGGAATTAGGGGGCAGCAAATCTAAGCAGTACTTTTTCTGAAAGAGTAAACTAGCATTCTTAAAACTCAGATGATACTTTGGAAAGAACTTAATGGGTCAAAGCATGACTTAGGTCTCAGTCAATGTTTCATAGAGTGAAAACACAGCCGAATGGAAATAGTAGGAATACATTAAACTGCAAGTAAATTTAAGAGCCAAGACCACTGCTTAATTCAGGGTAAGTTGTTTGATCCATTCTGTGATCTACTGCTCGATAGTGTTCAGCCACTCTACTTATGGAGTGGAAGGAACTGAACACGGGGTGGTCATCCTGCAAAATGTGATCTGAAAAAGGAGTAAAATGTTATTAATGACAGAGATAAAGAAGACTTAGCATATTCTAAGTGTCAGGTAAGTTGGGGCTGTACTAGGGGTGGTAAAATCAGTTGAGTTGTATTTCATTTTTTCTATTTTAAATCTATTTCATCCATTTTCTATATTTTATTAATCTCAGATTATATTTAATTGTGAGAAAGAGAGAGAAATTTAGCTCCACTTAGCTCTGAAAATATAAACTATCATTTACCCCATCTTCTGGTTTACCATTGTGTCATATACAGTCATCTTTGTCTGACAGGTCTGAGACAAGGAAACATCATTGGACTTTACAAAAAATAGAGCCTTATTTGACTTGAAATTATAAGCCTAAGAATTTTAAACATTCAGCTCAGTGTTTCCATTTTTTCACACTTCCTGTTTTTGTAACATCCCAGAAGAAGTCTAGAGAACTTAAAATTAGCTCATCTTTTGGTGTTAATTTAGTATTAATAAAGATATAGCCTAGTATTATTTTGAGTGTATTTTGTTTTTTCTTAGATTAATATGGCTAAGGTTGCTTTTCTTTAATATATGCTTCATATCTACGATTAGGGAAGAAAACTGTTTGTTTATTAAAATTTATATGGCCGCCCACTCACTCTCTATGACTCGGGGGGGGGCTTACAAAAATAAAAATCCAATATACGAACAGTAATTATTTATTTCTGTATCTGTAACTTTGTTGAGCAAACAACTAGCCAGAAGTGGAAATATTGATCAAATATTATACTCTAAATAACTAAAAATAAGACAACTAAATAACATAACAATGATATCTAAGTAATATAAAATTAGGATTTAAGCAATATATATCTTTGGATATATTGTATGTATGTATGTATGTATTGAAAATATATACCTTTGTAACATTATCATTTTTGATAACCTTTTTTTGTTACCTTTTGTTGTTGTTTTCATTTTAGAGAAATAAACTTTGTATAAAAAAACATTAGGAGTTATTTAATTCCAGCTGAACAGGCAGCCTGCTATAACCAGATAGAATAAATGATCAGCCTATAGTGTGTAGATCTATAATGGAGTTGTATAAATCAGGCCTCTAAATGTTCATAGCAGAATGGTGCAGCAAATGTAATAAAAAGCAACAATTATTTTTCTATTTTAGAAATAGAAAATAGAAAAGATAAGCAAATAAGATAAAGCCAGATTTTTCTTTTAGTTCCAAGTTTATTATTTAATTGTTAAGAGTCAAAAACTACTGCAAATAAATTGAATTATCTACCAGGATGTCACAGTCTGCCTGTCCCAGTTTTAAAAGAAATCAACAGTCTCCTTCCTTTATCCCTTAGCATTTAGAGCAGAGCTCCTTCAATTGGAGAATGTTAATGCAAAGAAGCATTTTAAAATGAAAGAGTTGGCACATGATTCTTAAAAAGAAAGCCACCTTTTTGCTGATGTTAGCTTTGTTAGGGATTCTGCTCATTTAATAGGGGAGAGATCTTTGCATTTTTTAAAATATGCAGATATGAGTGAACAGTATTCAGTGCAAACATGTAGTCAAGCAAATAAGTGTATATTATACAGTGGTACCTTGGTATTCATCATTAATTGGTTCTGGGAGGGGTGTGATGAGTAACAAACATATTTTTCCCATAAGGAGTAATGTAGTGACATTGACATCGACACCGACAAGTTCTAGCTTGTGCGCTGAGTGCCAAATAAACAATGAGTACCGGGACAAATTTTTTACGTCAAAATGCATTAAGCACCAAATTCTATGAGTTGAGTACAAAGGTACCATTGCATTGAGAATCTTTTTTTCAACCAAACAGAACCCTATCCTATAAGCCTCTTTTGACATGTAATATAAGAGGAAAAACTAGGAAAAATATCGGGAAAAGCAAGCATTAATTAATGTTCTATAGCAGAGGTGTCAAACTCCATTTCATTGAGGGCCAATCAGTGTCGTGTTTATCTCGGGGGACCAAGGTGGACATGGCCAGGGTGGGCATGGCAAGCATGATGTCACTCATGTTGGGGGATACCTGTGATGGTCCGAGCAGTCTGCCAGCAAAAACGGAGCTCAGGAGGGCTATTGTGAGCTCAGTTTTCGCTAGCAGAGGTGCTGCGGGTTGGTCCTTCGCTATTTCCAGGACGGCCCCAGGGCCAGATCTAAGCACCCCATGGCCCGGATCCATCCCCTGGGCCTTGAGTTTGACACCTCTGTTCTATAGTGTCTTAATATTATATTGGTATTAAAGCAGAAATCTATGGCTCAGAGTAGGGGGAAAATCCATTAAGGTAATCTCTGATAATCCTGAAATAGATTCTCAGGAATATTTTGTTATCTATCCAGTTTTTTAGAAAGTACTGAGGGAACTTCACTTCCAAAAATATTAATGGCAGAAAAAGGTCTTAAGTGTCCAGTTGAGGGCATTCCAAATGCGGTACAAGATATTGCTGATTGCTTTTTCATTTGATTCACAGCAAACAAGCTTAATGTTGCACCAAATACAGATCACATTTACTCATGAGTAGGTTTTATAACATTCAGTTGGATTAAATCAGAAATATATCTTAAAACACATTTGAAATCCTTTTTATCTACGAGATCAATATAAGGCTGCCTGACTTTGCTCAACTAATACTAATGTAATTCTTTGAAGTTTCTTTTTTTTTCCTGCAGTCACACATAAACTGCAGTTAGAATTTGGAAGGCTGTTCACCTGTCGCTTCAGTCCAGTAAGGTATTACATATGAATATAATAATATGTCTGCTTCCTCCTAAGCCTCATGCATCATATCAATAATTTTGGAAGTGAGCAATTGAGAATATTAAGTTTCAGAAAGCACTGTGGAATGTTCCCACCATTAAGATACATAGTTATGCAACTGTCTAGAGCAGCAGTCTCCAGCCTTTCTGGCTTTGAGGAGCGGCCAGGGAGGTGGGAATGGTTCCACGTGGGTGGCGGGTGAGCACATACACACGTGCATACAATTCCATTTGTGTGAGGGGCAGACACGTGCGTCTGCTGCTTGCACAAATGGACCTCCATGTGCGTGCTTGCCCACTGCTTCTGTGTCCCAGTCGTGAATGGGCTGCGGCCTGGTAGTGGGTCTAGGGTATTTCCCAGAGGAAATAGATGCCTATCTGTTTAAAAAAGCAGTGTCTTTTCTGAGCTTTTGCTCATTGTTCAGAAAGTTGTTTCTTTATTTTACTTTTGTAAAACTTCTCAAATTAAATATTCCTGAAATTGCTTAAGGAATATATATTATCACTTGATTACTTATGAAGTCAATAGCAAATTATATATAAAACTGAAATTAAAGTCTCAGTTAGACTTTTAAGTTATAATAGTACTAACTATTCCTTTAGTTTTCTATATCTGACAGATACAGGATAATTTAGTTAATGGTTGACTAAGTAGCAGCTGTGGATATGAAAACACTTAAGAATTGGATGCTTTTGTTTTCATTTAGTTTATTATGGGCATAAATTCATTGTTAAAGCATGTGGATTGTTAAGTACTAATTTTGATAATTTTAGCAATAAGCTATCAATGTTATAGTGCTGGGGCTTCCAGTGTAGCACATAGAGTTAAACAACTTTAAAAACAAAATAAAAAGTAAATGCCTGTTGCAAACCTAAGGTTTATAAAGTTGCATTCCCAGAATTCCACTCACATAAGTATTCTTGATAAATAAAGGAGTGGAAGGGGAAGGAGAAGTAGTAGTAGTAGCTGTTTTGATCTTGAATATCCTGGGGAAGTAAGGCAACCTCAATGACAGTTGCATCCACATTGATTGTACAAATAAATGAAACTAAAATTAATATTTTTTTAAATGTGGAGAAAAATCTATATTGAGGGGAGACTTTGGGCCACTTAGCTAATCTCATCTCATGGGATTGTTGTTGCCAGGAAAATAGGAGGCAGGAGTATTAAGTATGTTCACCACCTTGAATTATGCATAAACATGGCATAAAAATCTGGCAACAACAACAGTACCTATATAAAGTCCAACAAAAATGCTACCAAAGAATTTTGCAAGCTTTTTAGTTCTCAAAAATTTGAAAACTTTTTTTTATTTTTTGGAGGAGTGCACAGTGAATGTTCAGATGCATTTTAATGCTACCATTTCAGAATCCATGGTTTTGGAAAATCTGGCATACTTAAAACTTCTAGAGCTGCCAGGTGATGTCATGTTGGCCATTTGATGGGATGGTGGGAGTTCAACTAGAGCAGGGCTGTCAAACTCCCAGCCCATGGACCGGGTGCATCATGTGCTGGCCGCCCCATGCCTGGCTTAGCAAAGCGGGGGAAAGTCCCGATATGTCATGTGACAACACCATGACAACACGAGTATGACAGCCCTGAACTAGAGGCTGCCAAGTTGGGAAATACTATGAAATAAATCTATTATATAAGTGTAAACATTTACAGTATGGTACACAAAATTTCCCAAATGGAACATTATGAGAACTCATAGATAATTATTTAAATATACTAGAGGGTTTTTTTTTACAAATCTCAAACCTTTGAGACTTCTCATTTAAAAACTTATTCAGTTAACAGGTTACATTTTTTCCCTTCATCTCTGCAGGGATACTACTTTTATTTTCAAGTTTTCATATTGAAAGTTTATATTTAATCTATCAGTTGGAAAAATAACTTTTTTGCATTTTCATGTATTAAACAAGTACTTTATCACTGTATGGAGATTGGTTCCATTGCTGGTAAATCCATAACTCCCTTTAAATAAAACTTCATGCATATAGGTTCCTACAGTGATTAAAATCATCAATAGTATATCACTGTCAGGTATCTGTTTCTCAGTGTATTTAGCAGAAAACAGAGTAGAGTGGAAAATGAGAAGTGGTCAGATAATTATTTTTTTTAAAAGCTCATTTCTGAAATGTTCTGCTGTCTTATTGAGTAAGAGCACTAGGACAATTATGAGAATGTTTTATTTGCTAATACATTTAGCTAACAGGTTTTGCATTATCTTTGCCCTCTGTGTTCAGGTCACTATTTATGAATTGCAAAAATTTCCTCTGGATTTAGTGGGCCTCATTCCTGTATAAACATGCAAAGGATTACAAGCCATAGATTTATAATAGTGGAAATTGGAACCTGCGTTAAAAGAAAATTCATGAATTATAGAGCAAAATGGACACTTCCATAGCTCAGATTGTCAGCAAATCTTAATAATTTGTAAGAAATTGGGCCAAGGTATAGGAAGGGATGGGAGTTAGAATTTAAGAGGTACATGCATAGCAACTATATTATTAATTTCTACTGTGTCTTAAATACTGCTGATCTTTCTTTTTGTCTTTGTTGTATTCTTGTGGGTTCTAATATAATACATCTACAACGGATTTCCACATACAGTTCTGATGTTATTTAGTAATTCTAGTTTCCTTTTCTGTGTCAAATCTGGAATACTTCTTTGAGAATAATGAAGCAAGCAATGCGGTAGAAAGTATGTGATTATTTTCAGCTTCAGTTTAACATTTAAGTTTTATAATTTCTTAGATATTGAAACCTAGGTTGGTGCCAAATGTTATGTACAACTTCGATTAAATATTTACATTTACGTTTCTATTCCCTACAATGGTTTATTTATGGATTTAACAACATGAAAGTGAGTTCATTTCCAAGACCACCACTGAATTATTGCAGATTACATAGTTATAAATGGCAGAAGAAGGAACCCTTTCCCTGTGCTGTAATGTTGCCAAGGCCCTGAGGCTGTTGGCTTAGTTCATGATATATTGTACTGCTAGCATTTCAGCTCTCTCAGGGGAATGTTGGTCCTACTATAAGGTCAGGAGTTAACTACTTGTATTTTAGCTGGGTACTGCTATCAATACAGCTCCTATGGAAACTTTACTTGACGTCATTTTTAAAAAATCCTTACTACTGTAAATAGATTTAATAAAAATCACTAAGAATTATTAGAATGTTGTCTGTATTATTAGTTGCCACTTCCAGCCAACAACCTACCCATTCATTAGCAGAGAGTTTTGGAAATCACACTTGATTACTTATGCAGTCAATAGCAAGGGTTGTCTGCATTCGTAATTGTTTGATTTTATGGTCCCTTCTTTAAACAAACATTGTCTATGATAATGTGATGCCCTGATAGATGGGAAAGGTTTTGTCTGTGAATATCATTTAGATAATTAAAAATGACAGATGAAATCGCCTGCTGTCTTGACCTGTACTTTGTTCCCTCAGTGATGCTGAAGAGATGCTGATTGCTGTCAATCAAAACCCATTGGAGGTTTGTAAATTCTGACTGCTGTGAACTCTGACCCTCCATGTTGTTCTGAAATAGATAATAACCTTGAAATTATATTAGAATTTAAAAATGGCTTCACCAATGGGACATGCTATATATACTTTTTATAGAAGATGACTACCTAATGTCATTGTTTACTCTAGAAATTCAGCAGCAAAAGTCTAAATGATTAGCAAGTTCATAGTGCAGAGGATGATCTTCTATTATTATATAGAATAATTTCATTCTCTGTGTATTTTTGTGCTTATGTATTCCAAGCTTTTAAAAATACTTTCACTTGAGAATATTATTTTAATCATTGATTTTGCTGCATTTTATTTCATAATATCTTTTATTTATTGTCTATACCAGTTATATAGCAGTCCTCTGGGCATTTTTTTAATGATGGTTTGAAATATAACCAATAGAAAGAATACTAACATATTCAAGAGGTAAAAGAGAGAGCACATATTTTTCCCAATGGAAGTCAATAATAACTAAAAGCAGTGGAGGCATAGGCTAAACTTCCTATGCATTTATGATTTTTTTCTAGGAAAATGTTTTCCCCATTTTGTTCTGAACCATCTGGTGGAAATCATATTTATAATGAGGATTACTCTCAAGCACATCATGAAAACAGTTTTTTAAAATCTATTTTCTGAAACTTTTGATGCTTCTGTCATATAATAGGCTACTTTAATTGGCTGTATAATAAGATGAAATTTTTGTTTAAAAGAGACCAAATGTGTTAAGAAATAACTCTTCCCCCTTTCACTATGCTTGCACTCATTCTGAGATGGATCTCAAATCTGGGACAGACATATCTTTCTCACTCTCTTTGTATTTTTTGGACTACAATGTGAAGTAATAATGCATATTTTGAACAGCTTCATGAAATGTATATTCTTACATCAGTGTGATGGTAATAGTTTCCAAGCAAGATATAATAAGAGGTTTTAGAGATTCCTTAGAGCATTGTTTCTTGTGCTTCCCTCTGGTATTTTCCAAAGCACCAGAAGACAAGACAAAACACAATGGATGGAAACTAATCAAGGAGAGAAGCAACCTGGAATTAAGAAGAAACTTCATAACAGTGAGAACAATTAAGCAGTGGAACAGCTTGCTTTCAGAAGTTGTGGTGTTCCATCATTGGAGGTCTTTAAGAAGATACTGGGCAGCCACTTATCTGAAATGGTATAGGGTCTCCTGCTTGAGTGGGAGATTGGACTAGACCTTCTTCAAGGTTCCTTTCAGCTCTATTCTGTTCTATCTCATCTAACTCTTACATTCTATTCTTGCTCTTTGAAGCAAGCTTCTTGTTAAGAGCTAAAGGATGAATCAAAAGCCAGGATTATAAAGTAACTGTAATTTAGGAACAAAGAAAAGCAAAGGAATCACCGGTTGTCACATGTGGTCCAGTAGTGTGACTAAAAGTCCAGCCATGTTCTACACACATAGGTAAAAGATCTGACTTCGGCAATATCATTTTGATGAACTTTGTCCAGTAACCCTGCATATAATATCTTCAAGATGGAATGAGTAGTTCATTATATACACTCGCAGCAAAACTGAAGAATGGAAGTATTCAAATGATTTCTTTCCAGAGAAATTAGCAAACAGATTCTACTAAGGCATTTATTACCTCATGCAAAGCAAAGATTAAAACCCAGAAGAATGAAGCACTCAGTTAAATGTAAACCAGATTAAATTACTGAATAGAAAACTAAGCATGCAAAGTTCCCCATAGTTTCAGAACTCAGCGGTTACACAAATATGGTTGATCTGTCAGTTTGAACAAGAGATGTTCAAAGAGGCCATCTGGACATTTAGGAGAATTGAGGAAAGAATTGTGATAAGGAAATATGACAGAGAATTTGAAGATTCTATAAGGAGGTAGCTTATGCTGGCAGGTTGTGTCTTAGTTTTGCCTACATACACATGAAGAGATACAAGCATAAACAAATATAAAAAAGGGATAAAACTAGATTGAGAGTTTTGAGGAACATTTTGGCACAAAACATGACTTCTAATGATTCCTATATTTGTGTATATTTAAGGCCCTGTCCGTACCTCAGTGCCCTCAAGAAATGTGGATTTTAATTCCCAGAATAGAAAAATCTTCAAGAGCTTTCTGTTAGTAATAATAGTTAATATGTTTTTCTCACAATCTGGAACAAGTTAATAGTGGATAAAGTAATATAAGGTCAAAATGAACTATTACATACTGACTTGAAGTAATTTCATTAATATGAAAATGTTTCTGAAATTAAGGGGTACTCTTCTAAGAATAAGAACATTTCACCTCCTAGAAGTCACATTGACTGCTACTGATGAGAAGCTTTTGTTACTCACTTCATACTTAGAGAGAAAAATAGTATGGTATGGTCTTGTCCCCTGAAAAGATTAAGCAATTCAGATAGTCCTTGTTTAACAACCACAGTTTGAATGGCAACTTGGTCATTAAGCAAGCAATTCCTAAGTAAAACATCATGATTTTATTATTTTATTTCACAATTCCTTTGTTTTACAAACCTGTGAAACATGAGGACTGCTTGCATAATTATTTTTCAGCACCATTGTAACTGAACAGTAGCTAAACAAGTCAGCTGCTGAACAAGGACTATTTGTATACTCAAATAAGTTTGAGATTTATTGCTGGAAGCAGCATTCCTGTAGCCTTCATTGTTTCTGTAGCTAGAACAATTGCAATTTTTTGTTTTAACTTACAGTATTTGGCAGATACGATATTACTTTTATATTGTCAGAATATAAACTCTTAAGCTTTTTAAAGTTACATTTTGTATCTCAGTGTAGTAAAGATGAAGTATTTTGTAAAGTATTTTTTTAAAGCAGTTTTCATTCATCTCTAAACATTGCAAATATGGGTTTCATCTTTATGCAGTAATTTCACTATAAAACTCTAGAATTTTTCAGAAAAACTCAACATATTGTGTATGTTGAAAGTGTAACTCCTGCTTTCCTTTCACTCTTTTTAACCATTGAACCCCCTCCATTTGGATTTAGCCTATTTTCTCTTTCTATGCCATCTTTTTCTTGCATTTTGATCCTTGTCCTTTTCCTAATTTTTCTTTAAAAACTTATCCTACTTTCCTGAAGTTCTAGTATTATTGGCTTACCCATAGTAATGTAGCTTAATATTTATATGACCTAATTCAGAAAATGTGCAAAATGTAGCAGTAAGTACTGCTGATGGGCCTTTTTGATCCAATGGTATACTTGGAATACAACTAAAACTCAGTCAAGACCAAGAAGTTTTTACCAACTCACTACCTATTCTTATTAGAAAAGACTAATTTCCATATCAAAGATGACATGGGTCTAGACCTGTGTTGGCGAACCTATGCCATGCATGTCGGAAGTGGCACGCAGAGCCATTTTCCCTGGCATGCAAGAGGTTGCCAGGAAGGGCCTCACTGTGCATGCATGCATGTGCCGCCGCCAGACAGCTGATTGTTGGGTATCTGGTGCGCAGGCAGAGGGGTGTGTGTGCAGAAGACACGCACCCATGCGCAGAGATGCACTGCACATGAGGGGATTATGTGCGCATGCACAGGTGCGTGGCACACGAGAGTAATTGCATACATGTGCAGATGCATGGCATGCAAGGGGGAATCACACATGTGCAAAGATGCATGGCACATGAGGGGGAAATTGTGTGTGCATGCGCAGGGGGTGTCAGGCCTAGCACACATTGTCTTCTGGGTGCTGCATACATGCACAGATGCACGGCATGCAAGGAGGGATCACATGTGCAAAGATGCATGGCGCATGGGGTGGAATTGTGTGCGCATGCGCAGGGGGTGTCAGGCCCAGCATGCATTGTCTTCTGGGTGCTGGTATGTGAGAGCGAGCAAGCGAGTGCACGCACAATTATCGGCAGAAGAGCCGAAAAATGTTAGCCACCACTGGACTAGGCTATCTGAGGAACCTGCTCTTCCTGGTTACAGCAACTTACCCATTAGATCTGCCAGACAAGGCATGCTTCAAATACTGTCAGCTACAGACCTATATTTATTTGGTCCCAGAAAATATGCCTAATCTGCCATGACTGGCCCTTATGGAACATTTGTTTCTCCAAATAGATTAGCTCCATTCCTTTTGACATTCCAGAAGGCCCTCAAGACTTGGTTATTTTATCAGGTCTGGAACTCCCAGAAAACAAGAAACATGCTTAGATGGCTCTATTGCTGACCTTTTTAATCCCTCTTTGTCTAGGGTTTGTATTTTTATAATATTAATACTATTAATATTATATTAATACACATTATTACTATTAATGTGATTTTCATATCTGTGGTTTCTACTCATTTGTTGTGCACTTTCTGTGAGATGGATAGCTATATAGATTTGATTGCTAAGCAAATAAATAAGATATAGTGGGAAGCCCCCCCAGAAGAATTAAATATTTTAAGGAATATTAATAGGGCAGAATATTATATTTCCCTAAATGAGAAATGGAGGAACATGTTTTTTTTAGAGGCAGGAAACAGGCTCAGTCTTTCTTAATATCCCCAGCTGAGGAGGAGGCAGCTTTTAGAAATGCAGATTTGGTAATCCATTCAAGACAGGATATTTTGAAATTCCCTGAAGCAAAGTCTGAACAAAAGCAGAATGATAGGATTAGCTTTCACTCAAGATCCAACACAGGCAAAGCCATTAAGCCACAATAGGAATTGCCCAACACTCTTTCAGAACACAAGTCCCTTCATTGCATCATCTCAAAGCAGTCCAAACTTCAACCAAACCTGGGAGCTCAGACAAATACCTAGGATATGCATTTCCTCTTTTGCCTATAGAGCCAGCTATGACCCCTACCTAACCCCTATATGACCCCATAGGAATCTGACAACAGCCAATAGAATACATGTTCTTTGCACAGGAACAGGAAGTTCAGGTGCAAAGCCCAAAGAAGGTATAACCCCCACACATACTCTCAACTCCATTTTTGTCAACTACCCAGAACCACAAATCCATTTGGTTCAGTTCCAAGCTGGGAGAAAGACACTGGAAACATGGAGGTTGATTGGAAATATGGTTTATCAATGAAGCAGAACCACATGGGTTTGTGGTTCTGAGCAGCTGACAAATGAAGCAATGAGGACTAATACAGTAATGTTGAAAAGGACTTTGACCCTAAGAAAACTATTGCAGGAAGCCAATTAAAATACAACATTGCAAGGCTGACGGTGTTGAGATGAAACATCCACTTAATACATTTAATCTAATCCCTGCCCACCAGTAAAACTTCAGTTTTTAAGTTGCATCATAAAATGACGTGATTCATGAGAAAATCGTATCTATAGTTGAATTATGGTTTTCAGTGGATTAGAAATTTAAGCTCAAATTTATGAGCATATGAAATATCTTAGTTCCTAGTATGTTAATTGACCAAAGCATTCTAATATCTTCATGTGTGAGTGAACATGGAGAATATGCTGCTTTACACTTCTTCCCATCATACATGCACACAGAGAAACTGTACCTTGTTGTCTATAAAGCAGAAGCAATGTGCTGTAAAATCTTAAATGGTACTCTTAAGAACACAAGAATAGCACTGCTGAATCAGGACAAGACCATTTTAGCACTCTGTTTTTCATAGTAGCAAACTCCAAAGATCCCTCTGGAGTGCTCACAAGCAGATATATCTATCTGGTATCTACACGTATACTCTAGGAACAGAGATAATACTAAATCTTTAGACAACGAACCTTTCACAGACCTGTCTTCCATTTATTTATCCAACCACTTTTAAGCCATCTATGATACTTGGATGATATCATATTTTGTGGTAGTATGTGGGAGGACCTCCTTTTTTCTCTTTTAGATCTCCTTCCAGTCAATTTAATTAGATGACCACAGTTTTAGAATTTTGTGAGAAAGAAAAAAACATTGTCCTTTTTCCAGTACATGATTTTATAAACCTCATCCATGCTCCCATCCACCCATCCTACCTATTTTAAAAGCTACTAAACATTCTAATTCTTATTCATAAAGAAGGCTTTTGAGCCACTGCTGATTTGTTTTTCAGCTCTACCTTTTTTCAAATATGGTGTTCAGAATTGTGCATGGTATTTGAAGTAAATTTTCAAGTAGACTGGGTTCTGGAGCTGTATTCAGCTAATGACAGTCTCAGGCTGAGCTGTGATTGGCCAAATGTATCTTGAGAGCACATCTGGCCAATCACAGCTCAGCCTGAGACAGCCATTAGTCTCTCTTGAGGCACAAATTTGGCAAACATAGGCTAAAATCACTTAGACGTTATGCAGGATGGGAGCAACTGGGACAAAGTCATGTCAGCAGTAAAGTAGCACAGCTCCAACTTCTCAATGAACAAACATGACCTGGATGATTGAGAATCTCCATAGACATTTATGTTGGGTATACAATTACTTGGAATGGATTGTACTGTGGCAGGATTCTGTAAATTTTAAATACTCTGATTTTTGTAAGTTTTGCACTCACAATGAAGCCAGATTAATTCATTCAATTTCAAGAAGACATTTCTATCGATGTAACCTATTAATTTTCTTCTAGTATTATTATTTTCCAGATTTAAAAGGTTAGAATTCAATATTTATACTTTACTGTGGTTTAATAGTATGAATACTGGTTTTGTATGAGTGAATAAATTTGTGTGTTTTTTAAAAGAATATTTATTTGAAATGGCTCCTAAGGTGATTATTTTGCCACAGTATGAATATGAATTATTTTAAAAAAAGGCCTGATTACTAGACTTCAAAGCTGTCCTACTGTGACAATTAGCTCCCAATTGTCAAACCATTTATTTATTAGAATATTAAAGACTGATGCTGTCTTAAATTGTAAATGGAAACACATTATTACTGAAGTTGGCTATGAACACAAAGGGCCCTCAATTAAGAGTTGTATTAGATAAGACTAACATGCATTTCAAATTAATTGATTCACCTCTCCAGCAAGATACTGAAAAATGTTTAACAGGTAGACGACAAAACTAATAAAAATTGTCAAGAATATTCCAAGGGGGAATATACAAGTGGGCATCAAGAAACATTTGCATTGGTTGGATGGAGCAAGACAGCACCAAATATCTTCTTTTTCTCTTCTAAATAAGAATGATGATGATTGTAGGTTGCTTTGGGTGAAAGTAGGGTAAATGGGTTCAATCCATTATAAGTGTTTTAACATTTAGTTCTTGCTGTGTTCTCTGATTCATGCGGGTGAGATATCAAAGTTCCCAGCTGCTTGCTTGTAAAGAGACTGGGCAATGTCTGTTCAAAGGCAACCGCTTCTGTTTCTCACTTGGCACTGACTGGAAATCAAGAAAAATGTTTGTGAAGTTTTAGAGCACTTACCATTTTAGCCAACCCTTCTGACACTTACTTGGAACTCCTTCTGGTAAGGGACAAAGGAGGAATCAGAAAGCTAAGTACTGGCCTTGGGTTTCCTGAAAATCAGGAGGAGGAAAAAAAACAGTATCTGGGCTTCTTGTATTCTTGGGGGAGAAAATTGGAAAGGCCATATTTTTCATTCACAAAAAATAACTGGTAACTGGATGCAACTGTCAGTTCCTGGACTGTTTTATAAAAACTATAAGGAATGTAACTTGGTTCCAAGGAAAGTAACTTGGTTCTTCTCCAACAATTGAATCATGATTTTTTTAAATCAAGTTTCCTAAAAGTTAATATATTTTTGTGAAAAAGGAATAAGAGAGAGAAGAAGATATAGTATCTGAAAAGAGGGAAATGGATGAAAAGAAAGAGTAATAAATGGCAGAAAATATATACACCTCAGGGAAAAGTCCCTGGGAGATGGCTGTTCTTAACACTTTCTTTATGTTTCCAATCTTCTTTTTTCTTCTTGCCATGTTTTCTGTCTACCTTTTCCCTATGCTACTGTAGAGTAACCACAAAAGATGAGCTGGGCTAGGCCAGGTGACTATGCCAACATCAAGTGTCAAATTAGGGAGTCTCATTCCATTGTGCCACGAGCCCTCCAGTACCACTCACTCTTTTATTCTGTGAGAGACATAGGGCACATCACAACCAGAGACTTTGTATCCCGAGAACAAAGATGGTTATGATAACAATGATGAAAAATGAAAATCAGACCTCTTAACCCGTATCTTCAATGCATATGCGGGGACCCAGTCCATCTGCATTTTTCAGGAATTGCAGAGAAAAGCAGTGAATATTTTTAATATAAGCTTTGTTAAAGATAGGAAAAAAAGATGATCGCTTACAGAACTATGTATAGGCGGATGAAACAAGGTCTACAAGCAGTTGTTAAGATGATACAGATTTTTTTTTCCTTTTCATAATAATGGACTGCACTAAATACTCTTACCCTCTGGTATTCTGGCACTGCCCTTTTCCAGAGAAGTACTAAATTTCTCTGATCTTTCCCACATATGGCCCTAATCTTTCTTCCAGTTGCATTTTTCAGGCAATTTCTCTGGGCGCCTACCAGACAAGGCTTTTTAAAAGAAAAGGCAGGGGTTGAGAAACTTTTAGCTTTGCTTTTCCAAAACCTTGCTCTTTTCCCCTTCCTTTTTGAAGCTAGGATTTGAAAACAACTAACTGAGCAAGAAAGAAGGGGCTGTGAATCATCCTTCTGGCCAACATGTTTTGAGTTGTTTTTGTGTGTGTGTGTTTGTTTTATTCAGGAAAGCAAAGGTTGATTCCCTGTCTGAAGGAAATGGGAGTACTAGGTGAATTTTTGCTTTCCAGTTTGTTTGTCACAGAGCCTAATGATCTTTAGGGCTGAGTGGATATGAATACCCCAAGATCACCTAGCTAGCTTTTTTTCCATAAGGGAAGGCTATAAACTGGACCCTCCTGATCTTAATCCTCTTCATACAACACCATACAACAGTGGACATGGTAGAGCTTACAGTACAATACATATGAAGAAAATTGAATAGATATTCAAGTTGATTTTCAAATTTCTTCTGGAACAAACAACTTTAGATTCCACTGGTTATCCTCTGAAATTTGTAATGCTGATTACAAAAAGTTTAAAGAAATGCCATGAAATGAAAGGATAAACTTGTGCCCAAAGCAGTGCTTTCAATATACAGTACAGCTGGTCCTTGTTTAGCAACTCCATCATTTTGTGACTATTCTCAGTTATAAAGGTTATGAAAAGGTAACTTTATAACCAATCCTCAAATTTATGACATTTGGAGGTCTGGAAAGCAAAGGAAAACTAAAGTAAGATCATAAGCACACTCATGGTTTCAATTACTGACCACTTTGCTCAACAACTCAGTGACTGGTCCCAAGTCTTGTTGCTAAATTACGATTACCTGTATATGATTTTTGCTTCCAGCCCAAAAGACTGCTTTAGAGGATCCACCATGAGCAATGAGAGGGCTGAAATAAGAGGTGGTATTCAGCAGGTTCTGACCAGTTCTGGAGAACCGGTAGTGGAAATTTTGAGTAGTTCAGAGAACTGGCAAATACCACCGCTGACTGGATATTTTACAGTATCCTTCCCCTGCCACGCCCACCAAGCCACACCCACAGAAGCTGTAGTAAAAAAAATTGAATCCCACCACTGGCTGAAATGTCTTTTTAGTAGCATACAGTTGATTAACTTGTTAGATTCCAGACTAAAAAACAAACAGATAAAATGACCAAATATAGGTATAAATCTTAACTGAATGAGAAAGCAATTTATATTGAGCAATTTATAATAAAAAAATCATTTATTTAGAAATATGTGTGCATTTTTATGCATAGTATTTTTAATGTTGTCTTTAACCTATAAAAGTGATTCCACAGAAACAAAATTATTTATTTATTATTTATTTATTTTATTAGACTTGTATGCCGCCCTTCTCCCGAAGGACTCAGGGCGGCGAACATATAAAAGAAAGATATATACAATAAAAAATATTAAATAAAAACAAGTCTAAATTACAAGAAAGAAGTTAAAAACAATTAAAATACAATAATAAATGATACTATAAAACTACCCACCTCCATGGTCAATCCAGGCCGGCTTGCTGAAACAGCCAAGTCTTCAAGTCTCGACGAAAGGAGCGGAGATCAGGGGCCAAATGAAGATACGCAGGAAGCTGATTCCATAGGGCAGGCGCTCCCACAGAAAAGGCCCTAGCCCTGGGAACCGCCAGCCGACAATGCCTGACCGACGGTATTCCCAGGAGGCCCCTCCTGTGGGAGTGCACGGGGCGATCGGAACGTGATGCATCTACTGCAGGAAAAAAATAGAACAAAAAAGTCCAAAATATAAAATAACTTCAATATACTTTCTAGGCCCCTTATGTGTTAATTATACTGAATCACTGACCAGGAAATAGATTACCAGATGTTAGTGTTTTATATTTGTCTTATATAGAATTAAGCTTTTTTTAAATTCCAAAATGAAATACTAACTAACTAAATGGAATAGTAATTAGTATGAGAAACTAATTCCAAAATATATTTTAAAGGGAATTCCATTAGTTATAACATAACATAACAGTCTTAAGAGACAATCAATTTGTTAATCTTTACATTTTTTTTTAAAATTACATTTATATGCCGCCCTTCTCCGAAGACTCAGGGCGGCTTACAATTTCTGGGATACAACCCAGTGTGCACAGCAATAGCCTTCATTCCATTGTATATGCCTGCTTATTACTAAGTGGCATTTTTACAAGGTCAGCTAATTGCCCCCAACAATCTTGGGTCCTCAATTTACCTACCCTGTTTTGTTTTGCAACAGATTAATTTTGGGGAAATTCAGCTGAATCTGTCCTTCATTTCTCTCAATAGGACTACTAGAGTTTTTAAGAACAGTGGGCTATATGGATGTAATAGTTGAGGACTTCTCATACTGGGCCCAAGTGGTCTTTCACCTTTATCAACTTTGGGAATAGAGAAATTGAATGAATAATGGATACTTTCTCTGCATTTCTACAGGGAATGGAGAAATTCTCCAACAAGTTCTCAAGAGCATAATTGCCCTTTAACTGCAGTCAAGTCTGCTCTGAAAGAAATCCAGTGGGAGGAAGCACTCTTTTGTTTTTTTGTCACCAAACAGAGCTTCTTCTGGCTATTGTGAAAATATGAATAGAAATCTCTTTAATTTGGTAAGCTTTCTATCATTGAAGTACAGCAGAAATGAGAGATTGTTGGGGGACTAGGAAAGTAAGGGAAGGGAGAGTCAAGAGATAGAAGCAAATAATTCAAACAGACTCCATCTTAATGAATTCACTATAAATAATGGTTGGGATTTTTCTTGCAATTTCCAAGAATCTGCATTTATCCTAAGATTAATATTACAAAATTTTGTAATATTGATATAATTGGTATAATTTTTGTTCCCTTACCTGGAGGGACAATATATAGATTTATTTTTCTTTCTCTTGAAGTCCTGCTCCCCCCAAAGACAAATGACCCCCCAAAAATAGGTAGTGCAGAGGATGTGGAATCAAAGAAATAAAAAAAACCTTTTCTTCTACTTTGCTTATGGAATTTCTAACTGAACCAGAGAACTTTTCATCAGGGAAAAGGCAGCTCACAGCACATAGCATGGAGGTCCTTTTGCTGGCTATTCCAGTTGTATTTTTAATCATTTATTGTTTTGAGAAATAGTAGCCAAAGTAAGGGGACATGGATTTTTCTGTTTAATAAATGAGTTTTTTCAGTTCTACTTCCCTACAGTTCCACACATCATGCCAGTTTAGTTTGAATTTTTCAAACATTTGACACATTTATTTTCTTTTTCATTATTAATATTATTAAATTTATATGTTGTGCATTTCACTGTCCCTACTGGTAGTGATTCTGAGCAGCTTACAGTTTTTAATTATAATATATAACTAAACATATAATTTCATTATTGTTATTGTGGTGATCCATAAATATATCCTTTTTAAAAGGTACTTGAAAGGAGAAAGGAATGTAAGAACATTTCTGAAATCAAAATTCCTATTTAATATTTATTTGCAGATGACAGAGCTAAATCTCTACAGAATCTCTACATTTGCATATACAGTAGGTAACAAAAACAATGTAATTTTTAGGGACCAATATTGTTCTTATGATTATGAAGTCAGCAAATCTGATCCTTTTCCTGTCCACTGAAGGCATTTGACCATGGCCAGGAATAGATTCCCCAGTAAATCTCCTTCCAGGTTTCTTCCAAACCAAATATTTTTCCAGCAGGATGTTCCAGATCACTGTAAGTCTCATAGCATTTTTTTAAGAGTAAACAGCTTCAGCAAACTAACAGAGCAATCCCCCATAAATTGAATACCATGCTGTGCACTTTACATTTTCAGTGCCTTTTTGCATATTCAAAAAAAAGTTATATGCATTCTAGCCAAACAGTTGTGTAAAAGCTTGATGAAATTATATGGTAAGAATATCAAACCAACAGGGGAAAAAACATTTAATAGTTCAGTTGTATATTTTCAGCTTGGCAGTTCCTGCAGTTTTATTTCAAGTAATAGATTTGTAATTTCTTAATCTGTAAATTCCCGATTCAAGACTAAAATGACCTTATTTTAGTTGTGAACCATTAATCATGAATTTCAACTACTGGGTACAGATTAATCAGAACAGTTTGGCTGTGCCAAGAAATATAGGTGGAAGTGTCTACCCAGTGATGCCTCTTTATCAGCATCACACTTGTATCAACATCTGCAGATATTTTTACAAATGGAATAAAATTAAAATAGATGCCAGTAGAAAGTTCCCTAAGATATTGTCAGGTTTGTATCTGATTAGATGCATTTAACAGACTAAAGAGAGTTGTATCCTATAGGTGCTGTCTGCTCTCAGTTCTGTGAGATTTCTGTTGAACCATAAAACTCTTTAAATAAATAACATTCCATGCAGCTTATATCATATTCACAACCATAAAAGAGGAAGCCTGTAAAATATACTGTCTAGAATATTCAGAAGCAATTGGACATGATATATTGATATGGAAGAGACACTCTACAAGCCTGTATTTGTGTGGTCTTGACTTCATAGTCTAGAAATACGTGGAATTTAAGGCTATAGGTAGGAAATTGGATATCTAAAAATGTGATCTTATGTTTTTCCTACTTCCATTATTTTGTACAATATCATAATATGATTAATTGGGTAGTATTATATCCTTTTTGTTTTAGATTTGTTTCTGACTAATATTACCCATTGCTTCTTCTTTTTTAAACTTGTCCACTGCAGATAATCAAGAATAAGGGTATAAACCTTTTGAATAAATTAAGTAAGTAGTCACACGTCTTCAACCTTTTCAGTCTAGTGGATACATTTGCAATTTTGAGAGCATATATTGGCAGTTTCACAAAATAGCTGTCACGATAAGGGCCTTGCCTATTCACAATATGGCTGCAGTGAAGATTCTACTGAGACTTAAAAGCACTTCTATACCAGGAAGGGGGGAAAGGGTGAGATGCTCCTTGTTCTCTTCCAGGAATATTTTTGTCCCTTTCCACTTTTCTTTTTATTCTAGTAAGTTGGGCATACTTCCAAAGAAAGCACTAATTCCAACAACCCCCTCTTATATAATTTCTGTCACTGCCTATGGGCCTCATAGGCCTCATAGTATTTTTAGAGGGAAAAGACTGATGGTGAATGTGGTTGCCTTTAGTTTGCAGGATGACTTATTCCCATATTTTTAAAATTGGAATATATACTTTTAAAAAAATATAACAAGTCAGATTGGCAGGCAGTCTGTTAGATTTAAAAAGAAGTCTCCACAGCATCATGTAAGGGACCCAGAAGTAAATTAGCCTTTCTCTACTTGATATCCTCCAGATGTGTTGGTGTTCAGCTCCCATAACCCTGAACTAGATCAAATTTGGAATCTAAGACATCTGGAGGGCACCAGCTATGGAAATACTGGCCATAGAAATAACTTCACCCTCAAAATGAACATTGTAATAAGCAAAGGATCGTAAGCTGGAATAGTCCTAAAGAAGAATAAATCCATTCAAATAGCCTTAGGCCAACTATATGATGGAAGGTAGATGTCAAAGTTCTTCTGCTAATGTTCTGATTTATTACTTCTGTGTTTATTTTGAAAACAAGCCAAGAAAACTGGTAAAATATCCTTTTTTGACCAGGACAAAGGGAAAATTGTAGCTTAGCTTTCATATGAGTCAGTAGGAGATTTTCATATGTCCCAATTTTGACAAGCTTTTGGGATAGTTTCAAAGATGGTGAAAATATTTGTCTTGCCTAAAACAGCAAATGTCATTTACAGGAAGGCATCTGCAAAGTGCTGCACATCAACAGGAAAAGATTATGATTTGCAGAAAAGGCTTTCCTTTTCTTTTTAAGGGACTGCTTCAATGTCCTCCCAATGTCATCTTGAGCTGTGAAAATCCAGTACAGCTCCCAGCCTGCTACACTTACTGTATAACCTACTTCCTTACCACTGGAGATAACACTTGGCTCAGTAGAGAGAAAAATAGGCAAAGAACACAAATCCATATTTTCTCAAGAACTTACAACCTCTATTTTTTCATGAACCAATTAATACATAAGTAATAAATATATGAGCAATGCTGCTCAAAAAGTCAAACATGTACAGACCTTCTTGCTTCTATGCCCCAAATGTCTGCTATCATCTCTCCCAAAGTTCACTTACTAGGATTGTGCAACTCTTTGAAATTAATCTGGAAAAAGTGCTCTGGAGTACATGAGAAGATAGGTGTAGCAATAGCAATAATGTTTAGACTTATATACCTCTTCACAATGCTTTACAGCCCTCTCTAAGCGGTTTACAGAATCAGCATGTTTCCCCAACAATCCGAGTCCTCATTTTACTGACCACAGAAGGATGGAAGGCCGCGTCAACCTTGAGCCAGTAAGAATCAAACTGCTGACAATCGGCCGAATTAGCCTGCAATGCTGTATTTTAATTGCTGCGCCACCACAGCTCTTAGCACGTAGCATCAGTCAAGATCACCTGAAAGCAGCTTTTCCTTTCCCAGGATTATGTATCTATCCTCTGTAGCTGTAGCATAATTCCAGAAAAGATGTATTCTGAAGGCCTGAATGGCCCAGTTACTTGCTGTCCAGTACTTGCTTATCCAACTTTGAAACAGCAAACTCTTATCATTGTGATGTAGTGTACTTGTCTCTTTCTCAAAAGACTTCCTGTTCATTCAAAGTAAAGATATTGGACAGCAATTGTGAGACACACTGGAACAGGTCACTCTTAGCCATGGAAATTAATTGGGTCATCTTGAGGCAGAAACTTTCTTTCATCTCAACCACATGATTGTTACCCGATTCTCCCATATTACCCCCCTCCTGCATGACCTACATTGGTTGCCGGTTGCACTCTGGGTGAGATTCAAGGTTTTGGTTTTAACATTCAAAGTCCTACACGACATGGGTCCACAATATTTAAGGGAGCGACTCCTGCCTATATTGAGTGCCAACCACCCTGTGTGGACACACAGGCAGGGGCTCCTCGGGGTCCCGTCAGCAAGCCAATGTCGGCTGGCAGTCCCCCAGCGACAAGCCTATTCTGTGGTGGTCCCCGACCTGTGGAACCAGCTGCCTCTGGGCCTCCGTATGGCCCCTGACCTCCGCACCTTCCACCACAATTTGAAGACCTGGTTATTTGGCCAAACCAGGATGTGACTGCCTCTCGGGGGGAGGGGGATAGTTTTAAATATTTTAAATTTGGTATTATTGGGCTTTGTATTTGTGTAATTCTCTTTTAGCTATTTATTGTAAATGTATGTTTTTAGTTGTGAGCAGCCCCGAGTCTTCGGAGATGGGGCAGCATATAAGTCCAATAAAATAAATAAATAAATAATTGCTGTTTTGAGGATAAAATGAAGGGAAATGCCTCCTCCAGATTTTGGAGGAGATGCAGCACACAAAAATACATATGTTCTGTATGCCGTTATATGGTCAATGGGTGGAGTCTGATAGCAGACTCCACTCATTGGTTCAGCCACCAGCGGGAGAATTGAAGCCCCATCAGTGGCTGCTGAAGCTTTGGATAGCACCAGCTTTAAAAAGCTGGTGCCTGCCGTGGCTGAGCAGCTTTTGCTTCAATGCTAAAAATAAAGTGTTCTAGTGGTACCACCATGTCCTGCCTCTCTTTTACATGCAGTCCCACAAAATACTCGCAACAAGAATGGGATACTGAACCACAGAGAGAACAAGGGGCAATCATAGCAAGCTGACGCCAGCACAGCGGACGAAGGAACGCACCAGCCAAGCAGAATGACTCAACGCGCTACCAGCATGGCTCACCAACCCATGGCCACTCCGACCCCACTAAAGAAAAGTGGTCATCCTATATGGGTTGCTTCAACTTATATCTAGAGGTAAACAGACTGCAATCCTCCCCGATTCACAGAAAATAGCATTGTTCTTAACTTACTGTGATATTGAGATTTATGAAATGGCAGATGCTTTGGTCGCCAATGACCTACAGACCGTTTCCTGGGACAAGCTGGAACGCACCCTCAAAGGACACTATGGCCCCTCTCCTTCCTCCCTGGCCAGCCGCTATGATTTCTACATGCGGAGCCAGAAAGAAGGGGAAACAGTCAACGCTTTTGTGGCTGATTTGAGGAGGATCATGAAGAACTGCAGGTTCCCAGACACAGAAGGAATGATCTGGGACCAGATCATCCTCGGTGTGAGAGACCCCGCACTCCAAAAGAAGCTCCTGGCTTGTGAGGACGTCTTCTTCAAAGAAGCCATCTACGAGGCAAGGGCTGCTGAATCGTCGGACAATTCGGCGGCGCGGATCCGAGGAATGGGGAAGATCCATGCAACCACCTTGGATCGCCACCCATTGCCACATGAATCCACCTCCAAAGGCAGCAATGATGATGACAGGGAGGTCCACAAGCTGAGGTCCAGCAAGCCCAGCGGAAAGACTGGGAGCCGGGAGTGCAGCAGCTGTGGCAGGCACCATCACCGTTCATCCTGCCAGTTCCGAGACACCATACGCCACAGATGTGAACGTCGGGGCCACATTGCAGAGGTTTACCGTGCATCGCAACCGGCCAGTAAGCAGGACAGGCGAGCGGCGTCACCTGCCAGACAATATAGCTGCCAGAGCGGAGAGCAGAAGAACCCAGGTGGTGCAAAATTCAAAAGAAGGGATGGCGCCAGAGAACAAGAAGCTCACCTCACCTATGTAGGCTACGCACAAGCATGGGTGAAGTACACAGATGCTTTCGAGGCCAATAAGATTACGGTCACCATTAACATAGAAGGCAAGCCATGCCGCATGGAAGTGGACTTGGGGTCCTACATCTCCATGATCTCATGGGACACCCTAAAGCGGCTCCAACCCAAGCAATGGCACAACCAGCTGCAGCTGCAAGCCATCACACTGAGGGACTACCAGGGCTCTCAAATTCCCATTGTGGGAAAGAAGATTGCCCACGTGGAGTATGGTGCATTCTGCGGGACCTTGCCGCTCACCATAGTTGACTGGGACCTTCCCAGCCTGCTCGGAAGGGAATGGTTCCAGCTGCTGCAGATAGGAATCACCGGAGTCCATGCAACGGAAGCCAACCCCCCCAGGCTGGCAGCAGACATCGCGGAGCTGGAGAAGGAATTCAGCGACATGTTCGATGACTCCTTGGGTGGGTATAAGGGGACCCCCATCTCCTTAAATTTAGACCCAAGCGTCGCGCCAATCCATCTAAAGCTATGCCACGTTCTGTTTGCTCTCCACCCAAAGGTGGAAGAGCAACTGGACAAACTGGTAAGCCAAGGGGTCCTAGAGCCAGTAGACCACACAAAGTGAGAGACCCCAATCATCACCCCAGTAAAGCCAGACAGGTCAGTTCACATCTGTGCTGATTACAAGACTACGTTGAACAGAGCACTACAGCAAAGCGCCTACCCGGTGCCCGTGGTATAGCACCTTTTATACTCCTTGGGCCGAGGAACTATATTCGCCAAGGTAGACCTGGCCCAGACCTACCAACAACTACCCGTCGATGAGGAAACTGCAGAGGCGCAGACCATAGTCACGCACTGGGGGGGGCGTTCAAATGTAAAAGGCTCCAGTTCGGAGTCAGCATAGCGCCAGGCCTGTTCCAAAGCATCATGGAATGGCTATTACACAACATACCGGGGCTGGTGCCATACTTTGACAATGTCATCGTCTCAGCAGACAATAGAGGCCAACTAATGAAGCAGTTGAGGACAGTTCTGGGCCGGTTCCAGGAAGTGGGGCTTAAGCTAAAAAGAAGCAAGTGCCACATAGCCGTGCCGCAAGTGGAGTTTTGGGGGTTCCTAATAGACACCGTGGGCATCCGACCCACAACCGGAAAGATAAAGGCCATTTGGGAAGCCCCCACTCCACAAAACAAGGCAGAGCTGCAAGCATTCCTGGGCCTGCTTAACTTTTACAATGTCTTCCTACCACAGAAGGCGACCATTGCGGAACTGCTCCACAGACTGCTGGATAAGACGGCCCTTTGGAAGTGGGGGAAACGCGAGGCTGACGCATTTCAGAAAATCAAAAGCATCATGACATCAAGCAGCGTGCTCATCCAATATATGCTGCCTCTGACCCTGACATGCAGCACATCCCCCTATGGCATCAGCTCCATCCTCAGCCGCAGACTACCCAACAGCACAGAAGCCCCCATAGCATATTTCTCCAAGACCCTCTCCAAGACGCAGTGGAATTATAGCCAGATAGATAAAGAAGCACTGGCAGCAGTCGCAGGGGTCAAGCACTTCCATGAATACCTATATGGAAGGCATTTCGACTTGATTACTGACCATAAACCCCTGCTTGGCATCCTCGCGGGCGACAAACCCACACCGAATATACTGTCACTGAGGATGCTAAGATGGACAGTTTCCCTGGCTGCCTGATCCATAAGCCGGGAAAAGAAATCGCACACGCCAATGGACTCAGCCGCTGCCCCCTTCCAGACCCAGCTGAAGACCCAGCGCCATCCATGTCAGTAGTGCTCGCAGAAAGCATAATGCCTGGATTGATGACGTCATCTGAAATCGCGAGACTGACAGGCTGAGACAGAATCATGGCGCGGATTTCGAATTGGGTATGGAGGGGATGGCCAGGGACAACCGCGGGGGAGGAATACCAGCTAGACAGGTGGAACTGTCAATGCAAAAAGGTTGTTTACTGTGGGGAGACCGGGTAGTAATTCCCTCCCCACTAAGAAACAAAATATTAGAACTACTGCACAAGAGCCACCCAGGGATAGTTAGAATGAAGGCCCTCACGAGAAGCTATGTATGGTGGCCTGGCCTTGACAAGGACATAGAAAACTAGGTCACCACCTGCACACCCTGCCAGGAAATCAGACCGGCCCCACCAGCAGCCAGACCCAGAAAATGGGAAACGCCGACAGGACCCTAGGCCAGGGTGCATATTGACTTTGCCGGATCATTCGACAGACAAACATTCCTTATAGTCGTGGACGCATACTCCAAGTGGTTGGAAGTAGTCATCATGAAGTCAACCACTATGGAGGTGACTATAAGGACACTCCGGAGGATCTTCACGACTCATGGTCTGCCAGACGTCCTAGTCTCGGAGAACGGACCACAGTTCACGTCCCAACAATTCGAGGGGTTCCTGTCCAGGCTGAGGATCCATCATGCACTGTCAGCCCCCGCGCACCCAGCCATGAATGGACAAGTGGAGATCATGGTCCAATCCACTAAGGACACCCTGCAGAGGATGGACCACAGGACTGGCAGGAAAAGATTGACCGCATGCTATTGGCCCAACACACCACAGCACACACAACAACATACCGCAGCCCAGTGGAATTACTAATGGGCCGCAGACTGAGGACTATGCTCAACTGAGTCCACCCAAACTACAGCCCCGAGACCCCTCCAGATTCAATGGGAAAATGCAGGCAGTTTGCAACCAGTGGAACAGACACCAAACCCAATAAGAATAAACCACAGACCCTTACCGTGTGAAGAAGAAGTCCTACAGTGTACGTCTGAGGCCTCAGGCTGGACGGTCCTGGCTGTGTCACAA
Source organism: Naja naja (assembly GCA_009733165.1). Taxonomy (NCBI): domain Eukaryota; kingdom Metazoa; phylum Chordata; class Lepidosauria; order Squamata; family Elapidae; genus Naja; species Naja naja. The sequence goes on from CM019148.1 coordinate 314,542,441, forward strand.
GTGGAGTTCCAGAATGTTCCGCGGGTGGGGACCGGAGCAGCGGCGGACCTAACTGATTGGGCCGCCGCCCTAGGAACAAGTGAGGTGTGCAGGTCCAGTCGCACCCATAGAAGCCCCGCCTACTTATGTGACTACATACAGTAGGCGAAACCGGATTGGTTGGCACGAACCAAGAGGGGAGGAGTGTTCTGTATGCTCTTAAATGGTCAATGGGTGGAGTCTGATAGCAGACTCCACTCATTGGTTCAGCCACCGGCGGGAGAATTGAAGCCCCGTCAGTGGCTGAAGCTTTGGATAGCACCGGCTTTAAAAAGCCGGCACCTGCCGCAGCCGAGCGGCTTTTGCTTCAGTGCTAAAAATAAAGTGTTCTAGCGGTACCACCGTGTCCTGCCTCTCCTTTACACGCGGTCCCACAAAATAACACACATACATACATACATACATACATACTCACATATACATAATATGCATACTGTCAGCATTCCCAGGTAAACCAGACAGGAAGCAGAACCAGATGAGCTAATTCTGCTTTATTTTAGGGCAGGAGTGTCAAAATCATGGCCTGCAGGCCAGATGCGTAACACACTGGCCACGCCCATTCCCAGTTTAGCAAAAGTGGAAAAGTCATGATATGTCACGTGATGACAATGTGACACTGCGAGTTTGACATCCCTGTTGCAGGGCTACATTAACAGAAAATTGCAAGTCTGCGAGTACAAAACTTTAGCCTTTAGACTTACTTTCTCCTTACATTATGCAACTGTGGACTACAGGTAGTCCTCAACATCTGACTGCAATTGAGCCCAAAATTTCTGTTGCTTAGAAGGCAGTTGTTAAGTGAGTTTTGCCCCATTTTCTGACCTTTGTTTGCCATAGTTGTTAAGCAAATGACTGCAATTAAATGAATCATGCAGTTCTTAAGTGAATCTGACTTCCCCATTAACATTGCTTGTTGGAAGTTGGCTGGAAAGGTTATAGATGGGGATCACACGACCCTGGAACAGTACAACTATCATAAAAACATGCGAGTTGCCACGTGCCTTAATTTTGATCACTTGACCAGGGGGATGCTCCAACAGTCATAAGTAAAAAATGACCCTAAGTCACTTTTTTAAGTGCTATTGTAATTTCAAACAGTCACTAAATGGATGGTTGTAAGTCAAAATAATAGAATAAAAGAGTTGGAAGGGACCTTGAAGGTCTTCTAGTCCAACCCCCTGCTCAGGCAGGAAACCCTCTACTATTTCAGATAAATGGTTGTGCAATATCTTCTTAAAAACTTCTCGTGTTAGTTAGAGCACCCACAACTTCTGGAGGCAAGTCATTAATTGTTCTAACTATCAAGACATTTCTCCTTACTTCTAGCTTGTTTCTATCCTTGATCAGTTTCCATCTGTTGCTTCTTGTCCTTCCTTCAGGTGCTTTGGAGAATCGATTGACTCCTTTTCTTTGTGGCAGCCCCTAAGATATTGGAACACTGCTATCATCTCACCCCTAGTCTTCCTTTTCATTAAACTAGACATTCCCAATTCCAGCAACCTCTGCATTCTTTCTAGAGTCTCAACATCTTTTTTACATCGTGGGGACCAAAACTGGATGCAGTATTCCAGATATGGTCTTACCAAGTGAAGGACTACTGTATGCCCTCTCTTATCTAAATGTTTCCTAGGCCTTATTTCTTTGCCCCATCTCTCAACATCTTTCATATATACATTTACACATATAAATATAAACACAAGCACACATATATACATGCATATGTACATACAATAGGATCCTAGTATGCTGCACAGCAACACTTCAGTAGAATCTTGATATGCCAAGGGCAGTTCCAGAAAAACGTATCAGCTACCCAGGAGGGAGGGAGAGGGGGGAGAGGGAGATGGAAATGATGGAAAATGGATTTCTAGCAGGTGGCAGTTTCCCTAATCTATTTGTTTTATATGTGTGTTGTCTCAAATCTCTGTGAGCAGCCATTTTGTGAGTAATGTCTCACTTTCACTTATTTTGAAAAAAACAGCTCATACATGTTCTCAAAACTTTAAATATGATCTCCGGCCAAAAAGGTTGGGTAGCCCTAGTTTCAATGGTGATGTTTTTGTTTGTTTACATAGATAAATAAATATCTTGGAATGTTGTAATATAGAATGATAGTAGGGAGGATGTAATGAATACAAAAGGCCTGAATCATTTTCAATATTCCAACAGAGTATTCATGTAATATTTGTATTTATCAGGGCTATCAGAAATACAATAAGTGGAAGCGATTGTTCCATATGAATACTTAGTTGCTTTTAGACAGAGCTGACATGTAAAAAAATCACATGTGTCAAGTAGTTTTTTTTCTAAAGCTTGCAATCCTAAGTATGTTCACATCATAATATGATCTGAGTGGATTTGCAAAGAAGTATGTTGAGCAAGTTTTATTAATCATTAATTCTGAATTTAAATGTACAAACAGCTGAAAGGAATTCTCTTAATCATTATTTTTGTTCTACAGTTATCTTATAAATAGGATAGTTTCCCCAATATTTCTCCTCTTAAAACACATGCTTTCCTCAGCCTCAGATGTGTAGTTACAGCATTTATGCATTCAACTTCTTTGTCAAGTGATGCTATTTTTTTTCCTGCTGTAGTCTGACAGCCACTAATAATAACGCATGAGGACAGTCAGACAAAATGAAGACAAATGTTGTTTGTCGCAGCAGAATCATAATGTCTTCAGATGCAGTAAAGACAGTCTAACTGTGTGTGGATACACTTTATAGCTTATTTAGCCCTATGATTTTACTGGTTTTATTCCTCCCCCCTCTTCAAAAACAATAAGCAAACAAGCAAACAATAAAGTATAAACATTGGGAACACTGATTAGAAATATCTGAAGGCAACATATGGGCCTGTTAGTTAGCCAAAAGATTGTGGAACTATGGAGAATAGAGATGCACAGATGGATACTTTAAAAAATTTATGAGTGGTGTAACAGATCTAAAACATAGATTTTTAGTCAACATTCAAGTGGAAAAACAGAAAAGATATGTCACTGTGCTTCATGAAATTTTTAAATCTGTAAAAGCCAACATAGGTTAGTTGGAATCATTAAAGATTGTCCTAATGTGTTCATTCTATAGTATGACAGACAGGTGAAATCGCCCTAGCACTTCAAGCTCCTGATAACAATAGTGCTTCCATTTTGCTTGAGGTGAATTCTATACTATTATATATCCATATTGTTTCTTACTCAATATCAAAAAGTGTCAGTCATAACGAGAAGCCCCAGGAAAGTGACATGTACAGACAGCATTCTGAGTAGTCAAATACTATGTTAAATAATACAACTTTCTGTTACACTCTTTTGTTGATAAAATAACACTTTGTACAGACAAAAGAAAACAGTTTTCTCCCTAAGTTTCTTTTTATGGTGACTGAATATGTCACTGGGATAAGAACTAACTGTTTTTACAAAATGCACTTTGGGCTATTGAGCCAATCCTTCTAGAGTGCCAAAATGTACACCTAAGCACTTGCATTCATTTATTCACATTTAACTTCCATTGATTTCACTGCCACAGAGTTTTTAATAATAACATAAGTAGTATTTATATTATATATTTTTAAAAAGATATTTAAATTTAAAATATCTTAGAAAGTTAGTAGAAATTTAAAAAAAAAACCACATTCAATGTATCGCTTTATTGCAACTTATGCACCTCTGAGTCCTTACTTTTCTGTCCTAGTGAGATTGTAAGGATCTGAACTAGGATTTCCTTTCAGCAGCTATACATGCCATTCGGAGTTTGGCACATTGCACATCTTGTAAACCATCCCCATCCTCCCTTTTGCCATTAACTGCTGTCAGCATTTTGACAGCAGAACATGGCAGGATAGGAGAGATTTACGCAGCCCACTCAGGAGGATTATGAGGATGGATCTCGTCCAGCTCTGTTTCTCCATCTGTACAGGTGGGAGAAGGAGATCTGCAAAATCAGGACTAGTCAGGCTTGTTCAGAAGTTTTGGAGACAGCTTCCATAGTTTCTGACCATTGGTCCTATAGGGTTGTTTCATATAATTGTTACAATCTAAACATCTGGAAAGCACCAAGGTGTTTTCCTGTGCATTCTGCGATGAGAGCTTTGGGAAATTCTCCCAGAAAATACAGGAATGCAGTCTAACTGAAATAACAAGATTTACGTTTGAATACAGTAGAAGTGAATTCTGTTAAGGATTATACTATAAGTACTATAAGAGATACTAGTGAGTTACATATAAATATTAACATAGGAAGGAAGTGAAAATGTTCTGTACTTTAAGATAATAAATACAGCAAAGTTCTTAATACTAGTGCGTGCCAAGATTTTACCTAAGGAAGGTTCTCAAGCATTATGAAACAGTGATCCATAATATCCATAATAATGAGAAAGGAATCTGTGTAGCCTAACTCATGAAAAAAAAAGTAATTATTTCATTAGGGTTAGGATTGCATAAATCAACCACTTACTGAAAGTTACATAACTTTCATTGTACTTCTTTAATTTAGATTTATCTTTAAAAGCTCTTTCCATCGGTGGTCATTTTCTCCCAACACCCAAGAAAATCTTTTTCAGTTTTCAAAGGATGAACATTTAAAATGGATAAAAAATACTGAACTCTCTTAACAAATGCATTTCTACAGACACTCAAAAGATTTCAGATGCACTGTCACTTGCAACAGTAAAGTCACCAGCCAGCAAGAAGCCATCTGCCAGTTTCAGTAATGTGATTAGTCATTTCTCAAAACTCACTCTGGTCTTGGCTTCCCATTTTTGCTTCCATAAGTCCTGCTCTCTCTCTCCTTCTCTCCCTCTCTGTGGGTATGGGTGTGGGTGCACGCGCATGTGTGCACAGGCACATACATACAATAGTCTGTGTTTACAAACAAAGCTGAACCAAGTTTTGACTGATCTTGTTTTGCTAGAAGCCACCAGGGTGCATGCAGCTAGTCTGAGGTTGCCCAGGCAAAATGGGAGCAAATTTTGATAATATTCCTAGTTTTCTAGAGCAAGCCTCATAAACTCTCTTAAAAATATTTGTGAACCCTTTGTAAATTTCTTAAGATTCTTGGGAGTTATCCCTCTGTGTTTTGAGAATGTTTAGTCTGAAGAACAAACGGAGTGATTCTTAAACATAAGCTAAGAAAGAAACAATAACTAATGTTGCCTGTTTCTAATTAATAAAATTGTGAATCATCAATTCTCACATTTTCAATATACTACCTTCTCACATTTTCAATATACTACCTTTTAACACAAATCTGTGTAATAAGTACCATGAGGGAACAGTTTGACTGCCCCTTTCACTTGTGATTCAAGTACTCTACTTACAACCACAATTGGGAACAAAGTTTCTGTTCCTAAGCAAGACAGCTGTTAAGTGGGTTTTGCCTCATTTTATGACATTTCTTGCCACAGTTGTTAAAGGAATCACTGCAGTTGTTAAATGAATATGTGGTCATTAAGTGAATCTGGGTTCCCACATTGACGTTGTTTGTCAGAAGTCAGATGAGGAAGGTTACAAATGATGATCACATGACCCAGGGACAGTGCAACTGTCATAAGTACATAACGGTTGCCAAGTATCCAAATTTTGATCATGTGTCCATGGGAAGGCTGCTGCAATGGTGATGTGAAAATGGTTGTAAGTCACTTTTTTCAGTGGCATTGTAACTTCAAATGGTCACTAAACAAATGGATGTGACTCGAGGACTACTTGTAACATACAGTCAAAATAAATAATAATTATTATACATATATATACATATACATATACATATATATATATATATATATATATATATATAACCTTTGGTTTACATACTCTCCTTCACTTGGGGATAAGCTTCAGTTCATGGTTTAAAATTAACCAGTTTTCCATTCAAGGGAACTATTGTTGATTCCCATTCTTAATTGTTAAGCAATTGTGAGTTGTGCAATAGCACACACACACACACACATATATGCTTTACAGAACTGTGCAAACTATAGTCATTGTCCAAGTAGTAAGGAGAAATTTCAGTTAGCCTTCCCAATTTTTAAGCAAGAATCGGAAAAAGATTTCATTAAACTGAAGCTTTCCACAGTGCATTGTCCATACAAGAAAACATTTGTTATGTGAAATGTGAATGTGACCTATATGTAACAGGCTACTTGGGGATAAAACTCAAATGTGTGGGATAACCACCAATGCAGTACTTTAAATATGATTATTCTGTTCACCTATCAAGCAGAAGATACAAAAAAAAAATGTTCAGAGAAGAGAATAAATTCAGACTCCTATTCTCCTTTTACTCTTATGATCCATAGCTTTCAAATCCCGTTCTGGTAAAAGACATATATATGCTGAGTAAAATTAAATTGCTTATATTTCAGGGAATAGCATGGGCCAACAGTGTCTTCTATCAGGAATAAGTAGAGACTATACCTTGACAGCAGTACAATTCCCGAACAAAGTTTCTGAGTAGAGGTTATTCTCCACATGTCAGTCAACAGAGAAAACTGCTGATAGCACTAGAATTTTAGAAGAAAGAAGGAGGTAAATGTTGGTAGAAGAAAGTGAAAGCATCCCCAGAGGTCCATATAATTTATCATGTGGTTGGATTTAAATTCAGGAAACAGCACCGATTGTCTTTATTTTCCATTGATGGATCACTCAGAAGCTTTTAATATTGTTGACCATGATATCATGATGTGCTTCAGTAATCTGAAATTTGGAGTATGCTTTCCCATATTATGCCTTCCCATATTATTAAAAGAGCCATGGCACAGTGGTTAGAATGCAGCATTGCAGGCTAACACTGCCCACGGCCAGGAGTTCAATCCTGACCGGCTTAAGGTTGACTCAGCCTTCCATCCTTCCGAGGTCAGTAAAATGAGGACCCAGATTGTTGAGGGCAATATGCTGACTCTGTAAATCACTTAGAGAAAGCTGTAAATAGCAATAGCACTTAAACTTATATACCACTTCATAGTGCTTTACAGCCATCTCTAAGCGGTTTACAGAGTCAGCATATTGCCCCCAACAAACTGGGTCCTCATTTTACCGACCTCAGAAGGATGGAAGGCTGAGTCAACCTTGAGCTGGTCATGATCGAACTCCTGGCAGTGGGCAGTGAGTTAGCATGCAGTACTGCATTCTAACTACTGCACCACCATGGCTCTAAAGCACTGTGAAGTAGTATATAATCTAAGTGCTATTGCTATTGCTTTCCAGTGGTTCTGTTCTTACCTTTTTGGATGTACTATTAGGAAAAAAAACAGTGGGAGACCTTTGTTCAGCTCCTAAGGAATTGGAGTGGGGAATGTCTTACAACGTTGTTGTTTATTATCTATATTAAGCCATTAGGAAGAATTTATGAGCAGGTGTGAAACTGGTTCCTACAATAATGTTCAGCTTCACTGCTTTCCTGTTAGCTAATGTTTGGAATCTCCATACGAAGCAGACTGGATATGAAGGGACAAGTTGAAGATGAATAAATCAAAGGTGTGAGCAATTCCCTTAAGAAACAGATTTGCAGTTTGGGGACTTTCCTTGATTTAGCACTGTTGGGAGAATAAAAGCAGAAAGATGGGAAGTTTTAATCATTTTTATCCAAATAACTACCTGCGTGTTTACTTGGAGGAGGGTCTCCAGGTTCCAGTGATACAGACACAGTGTTTGATTACTGTACGTACTGTTTGTAGGGCAGCCCTTGAGCATGGTCTGGAAATCACACTGATTTAGACCACAGCAGCATAAGGGATGAATAGCACTTCTAGGAACTGCAATACCAACCTCAAATTGATTGCCAGTTGCTTCCTGAGCCAAATTCAGTTTGCTCCCAGCCCAAATTATCCATAAGACTGCCTGCTGTTTTAAACCTTGCTTGCATTTATTGTGGAACCTTTTTCAGACTCTACCACAAATATGCATAAGTGATGGGATTTGTAGTGTGGATACCATTGGAGTGGAGTCTGTCCCCTTTCTCACTAGAATTTAAGAGAGATCTTAAAACTGAACTTTTCAGCCAAGGCATTTTACGGTTTTACACTTTAGTGTTTTATAGATTTTAGTGTTTTACATTAATGTTCTTCTAAGACTATTAAATGGACAGCATTAAATGTATGTACGAATAAATGGATTCTTAAATCATTTTAATCAGATATGTCTAAAATATGTCAATCATTGAAAAGCAGGCAAACAATAGCCATCAGTATATGTACTAGATATGTATTGTTTTTGAAATATGGAAACAACAGCCATGTCATGTTATAGTGTAAGAATTGGCTCCATCAGATATAAAGGAATGGAGATGGTTATACTGTCTGTCTCCCTCTAAAAATATTAAATAGAAGATGTTTCCCATGTAACAGATATTTAAAATTCTTTACAATTTACCAAAGACACAGGGCTTTTTTCTAGTTGTACCTCTTCAACAAATCATGCAACAATAAGCACTCTTTTTAAAAATAACACTCTTGGGTCATGGATCAAAATTAACAAATTCACAAGATTATAAAAGTAGATTCAATTAGAATATGAGTACATTATCTTGTAGCAGTAGGAAATAGAATAGAGCTATCAAAAGAAAACATCAAACAGTGCAATTAGAGTTCTTGAAAAGTGCTTAACAATTAATACAATACCTGCAATGTGCAATCCAGTTATATAGGACTAAGGGAAGGCTCTAATAGGATAGATACTATCGTAGAAGAAATTGATGAGCAAATGAAGTATCCCATAAAATTTCTCAGTTCATTAGAGAACATAATGCCTCTTCTTTACCAATCCAGTAACATAAGAGATTTCAAACCTGATGTGACACTGTCTTGACTCCTCTTATTCCTTTCTGACTGATGAACAACATGATTAGCAGAGACATCTTGCAAAAATGTTAATACGTTGTCCTGAAAGTTATTAAAAAGACTAATATGACTTAGAAATAAATAGATAATAGATAGAAGTAGATGATGATGATGGTGGTGATGATGATGAGCCATCAAGTTGAATTTCTTTATTTTTCTAGAGTCCTCAGGCCAAAGTTATAACAGGCAATTATAGATCTATCTCATTAGTTCTTGGGTTGCTGGTGCAGAACGTAACTTAGTAATCTCCAAGCCCTAACTTTTTTTATGGGTATAGAGGAGGACAGAAGATGGTTATTGAATACACACACACATACACACACATATACAAAAGTAGAATTCTAATATTTCTTGTAGTGTCTGTTTTCTGACCAGCCTACTTCAAAGGGTTGCCAATGTAGCTTGGTGGTGCAGGCTATTAAATGCCTAGCACTTAGTTTGAGCTGCCTGCAATTAGTGCAGGCTCGAATCCCACCAGGCTCAAGGTTGACTCAGCCTTCCATCCTCTTGGGGTAGGTAAATTGAGGACCCAAGATTGTTGGGGGCAATAAGCTGACTTTGTAAAAATGCCGCTTAGTAATAAGCAGGCATATACAATGGAATGAAGGCTATTGCTGAGCGCATTGGGTTGTGCTCCAAACATTGTAAGCCACCCTGAGTCTCCGGAGAAGGGTGGCATATAAATATGAATTTTAAAAAAAGTCTCAGAAATTTAAATCTCAAATAATCAGACCAGGGGCATTCTAAGGATTATTGGGAGGGGGGATAACAAATGTTGATCATTAAAGGCCTCAGCTTCCTCCAAACAAAAGCAGCTCTTGTTCATTTTGATGAAGCCATTAAAAATATTGCTTTCCCCAACATAATACACTTTTATAATAAGGTAGGAAAGGAAAGAAATGAAAAGGAGGATTTCATTTGTCAGCTAAGTTACCTACTACAGTTGTAACAGTAGTGCACTTCTGCAGGGGCACTCAACTTTTTTTTTACAACATCCACTTCTTGAGGGGGCTATATTAGGCTTTCATAGGATGCTGAGGCTTGCACTCCAAAAGTGGGATGGCTATATGATAAATTGTACTTCTATTTTAATGTTACTTATAGCTTTAGATTTTATTTTACTTAAATAAATATTGGATGGATTTGAGATAACAGTAATGTTCTCCATTGCCACAAATAACCAGCAGCTTGTTTTCTTCATCAGTAGAAGGCCTGCAGCCTTGAGACGACTTCTTTTGTATCATAGTTTCCTCTGTTGTCTAAGAAAAAATATAGCAGCTTTTTAAAAAAAACTCAAGAAAAGAGTAAGTAGAAGAAGAAAGTTACCAGAACAAATGAGACCCAGAGCTTATTTGTTTTTGAAGACTGGGGGTGGGGAGAATTAAGAAGAAAAATGAGTGCCTTCAGCCTTAGGAATAATCAGACTGATAGCGAGATGTCTAAAGTCTTTGCAAGGCGTAGAGAAACAATTTTACTTATTAACCCTTTTCCTAAAACGGAGGTGAAAAAAAACCTTGCATATGCTTGAAATATTTCAGCCCCATCCATTCTGGATGATTTTGAGAAGTACAAAACAGGTGGAGAATATTAATTACAGCCCTCATTATGTACCTATGGCTAAAGAACAAAGAGTCTGCCTCCCTTAGGATGTATATTGCCATTATTTTAAAATAAGGCACATTTTATTTGCGTGCAAAAAACTATTTTAGAGGTTTTATGAAAAGAAGCCTGATAATTTTTAATAATGTTGTTCACAATCAAAAACTCAAAGCATAGTCTGTGGTTTTCTAAAATAAATCCATATAAACTGCTATCGCTTTACATTTCAATTACATGCTAAAAGCTTGCCATTTTTTCTACATTCTGTTTCAAAGGAGCCCTCTGCTGGACAGCTTTGCTTGATAAATGATACTCAAATGTGTACAAGCATCAGGCCTATATTGTATATAAGAATTAATACATAGCCAAAGTTTCTTCTAAATGCTAAAGCCCCACTATCATTAAACAGCTAATAATGTATCACAGAAATACATTACCAATGTCCAGTTAAATAATATCTATGTATCTGGCCAAATGCTGATTTTTTGAAGCTAATTCATTTAATAAAGTTAGCAGTGTTTGTAAGAGTAATAATTATGAACTCTCATCTTTTCTACAAAATAAGAATATTAATTGTTCCCAAATAATTAATGCCTTTAAAATGAAAATCTTGCATCATTTGAAGATGTCCATTCTGAGATATTCCTACTGAAATGGAAAGAAGGAAATCGGTTTCCAGGTGTTGTCTCAGCAGAAAAAGAGAGACTTTCTAGAAGCCAGCAGATGAGAATGACATCATATAATACCTACAATGCCGGTCAGGGTGTAGAAGCACAGCAGCTGGCAGTCCATCGTGTTTTTATAAGCTGTTATATGGCACCCTGAACTGGTTTGATTTTTAGTCCCACTGTCTTCCTTTTTTTATTCTAGATTGCTTCATTGGGAATCTGATTGAGAATGTAACTGACCCAACCAGGAGATTCAATGCTATCATTTAATTGTTTCATTGCACTCTAATTTAATAGTTTTTTTTCAGGCTAAGTGTATCTTTAGTAGTATACTGACAAGGCAATGTCTGGGTCATATTGCCAAGGGAACTCTAAGGTTTCGGGATCATTGCAGCGTTTTTCTGATAGGAACCAAGGCCCTGTTGAAAAGAGTTTGTTTTCAATATGCCAGAATAATTCTTTTTACTGCTCTTAATTATAATATGGAAAACAGGTAAGAGCTATGCAGGTCTAGGGTTAAGTGTACCTTACAGGTGTTTAGTAGCAATTCTAGGAAGGTGTTGATATTAATCCTAATCAAGGCATATGACTCTGGGCATTGCATACAATATGTAAAGTCATTTAAATAAATGACATATTAAGGAACTCTTACACTTAGATCTGCTTCTATGTGGTAAATTTTTATATCCATTTTAAAAACATGGACATAGAGATTGGTGCAATAGATTTTGCTGATCAGAATTTGCCTTTTAAATTCTCATTAATGAACAGTTATTAACTTGGTTACCTCTTCATATTAAAGAGGGGCTCCTTTTTCTTGTTATTTGTTCTTAATTTGATGGTTTTGATAGTCGATATTAAAGAAATTTTGAAAATTAATATTTTCCACAAAAATTGAACTGTTTTGTTCCTTTCATGATCCATTCCTCAAATGTCCTGTCTTGAGTTTCCAGAAATAAACTATTTCAAACTTGTTTTGTCTAGCACCAGGCTAGAAAATAAAATACTATGAGTTCAATTCCAGCCTTAGCCATGAAAGCCAGCTGGGTGACCTTGGGCCACTCACAGTTTCTTAGTCCAATTCACCTCACAGGTTTGTTTTTGTGGGGAAAATAGTAAGAAGGAACATTATGTCACCTTAAGTTGTTTATAAAAATAATAACGGCAGGATATAAAATAAATTATAATATTCCAGGTAATAGACTCTTCATTGTTTTCTCATCATAGACACATTAAAAACGTACAACTCACATTTCATTGTACCCATATTTGAACAGTATAGATTGGTTCTTGACATACCATTTTGAACTATATGAAAATTAAAGAATTCACAGATTGGTTCTTCTGTAGCTGTATAGTATTTGATTGTGCTGAGATGGGACAAAATAGTGTGCATTAGTAAGAAATCAATGGGATAGTTTGTGGTTTTTATTTTTACCCTCATTTCTCTGCAGTGATTCTTCACCAACACAAATTCAGGAAAGGGATAATAGGCCACAGATACTAGCTTGGTGGCTTACAGAAAACTGCTTATTAGCTCTGCTATTCTATCTTTTTTTTTTACTTCTCTCAGGTTCATTTTGTTCTATCTGAAATATCAGAACATAAATAAAAAAGTGGTAAACGAGCTTTACAAGCTAGATTTTACTTCATCTCTTTGTAAACAGTTATATATAATTTGCTGGCACTTGTGGTGATGAAATATAACTGGAAAATTGCAGTCATATAAAACAGATTGATTATGGAAAACAAATGAGAAGATGTAGCTAAAGTTTTACTGGATTGGTGATAGTAGATTGAATTAAAAAGAAAAAAAGAAAAGGATTTGGTAGAAAGATGCTACATCTAAAGTGGGATATTGGATAGCGATAAGTCAGCTTAAAAAATAAAGATTTAAATTGGTACTATACCTGCCTAGGCAAACACTACTAGGGATGTGTGGATCAAACTATAGTCTGTGTCAAACTGTAGTTACAGGTTTTCATAAGTGGTAGGATTCAAATTTTTTTACTACCAGCTCTGAGGGTGTGGCTTGGTGGGCATGGCAGGGGAAGGATACTGTAAAATCTCTAGTCAGAGGTGATATTTGCTGGTTCTCTGAACTACTCAAATTTCCACTACTGGTTCTCCAGAACTAGTCAGAACATGTTGAATATCACCTCTGGTTTTCATGCATTATTCAAAAATCCCTTTGTGTTGAAAAATCCACATCTGCCATATGTGGCTTTTTCTACTACATGGAATTTTGAACAAAACTTCATCTAAAAATAATTTTAAAATGCAAGTCTCAATGTGTCTCTATGTGTCTGTCTGTCTTTCTGTCTCTCTTATTTAGATGTGTATTTCCTGAATATACTTTTTCACATGCAAATGTTCGAGCAGGAAACAACAGAAACAAGCAGGCTTCACTCACTTCCTATTGCTACTTGAATCCAGTTTGGATTCTGCAATTAACCATAATTTCCTATTTTATCCAGTTTGGGAATGTGTCATTACAAAATTCTGAGTAAGTTATTATCTTGAACTTATGTTTGAACATAAATATAGTTAATTGGACCATGACTTATTGTATTTCAATTTCAAGGAAGTTTCAATTTCATAGGCATCTCAACTTATTCAACAGTGATGTGATCATGAAAACTGGATCCTTGTGCTTGAATAAGCAATAAAACATACAAGTAGAAATAGTAGATTGGAAGTTTAAATAACATAGCATTGGTTGGAAGAAAAAAGTTCTAGAACAATTGTAGGTACAGCTTACCAACAACTATAGGTAAGTCTTAAAAGTGTCTGTGATGACCCAGAGTGTAACACAAATGTAACAAAATCCAAAACGTAAATAAATGTCCTTTAATGCCTCCAACTTGGCCCCACTGTTTAATAATTCTCAGTTGGAGATAAAATGTACTCAAAAATAGTCTTCAAAATAAAGCAATACAGTCCGAATTTAATGAGCAGACAGAGGTGAAAATAAAAACCAAACAAACTACAATGATGAAATTTCCACAACGGAACAGGAGAAGTATTTACCCAATTCAAGGAGATAACAAGGCACAGCCTGTTGGAAGGACGCCAACCAAAATAACCTCAAACCATGTCCATCTTTGACCATAGGAGGAGTGGTGTTACCCCCTGTGGATAGGGCGCAGAATCTGGGGGTCCTCCTGGATGTGGTTGGAGGAGCAGGTGGGGGCCGTCACCAGGGGGGCCTTTGCCCAGCTCCGCCTAGTTCACCAACTATGCCCTTTCCTGGACCGGGACGCCCTGCACATGGTTACTCACGCCCTAGTTACCTCTAGACTCGACTACTGCAACGCTCTCTATTTAGGACTGCCCTTGCATACCATCCGGAGATTGCAGCTGGTGCAGAATGCGGCGGCGCGGGTGGTGATGGGAGATTCCCGATTCTCCCATGTTACCCCCTCCCGCTGCCTGCCTGCATTGGTTGCCAGTTGCACTCGGGTGAGATTCAAGGTTTTAGTTTTAACATACAAAGTCCTACATGACATGGGTCCTCAATATTTAAGGGAGCGACTCCTGCTGACATCGAATACTAACCGCCCTGTGTGAGCACATAGGCAAGGACTCCTTGGGGTCCCGTCGGCCGGCCAATGCCGGCCGGCGGTCCCCCGATGACGAGCCTATTCTATCGCGGCCCCTGACCTCTGGAGCAACTTCCCTTGGAGCTCCGCCTGGCCCCTGACCTCCGCACCTTCTGTCATGATTTGAAGACCTGGTTGTTTGACCAATCCGGGTTGTGACCCTCTTGGTGGGGTGGTTTTATTATTTTATTCTTTTATTATGTATTTGTATTCTCTTGGGGCTTGTTTAGTTTAATTTTTTCTTAACTATTTATTGTTGTTGCTGTTTTTAGTTGTGAACCGCCCCGAGTCTTTGGAGATGGGGCGGCATACAAGTCCCATTAATAAATAAATAAACCAAAATAAAGCACGCTTTGTCTCAAGTGTTTGCCAGAACCCAGGTCCAAACTCTTATGCAGTTCTCACACCTGCACCCCATGAAGAGGATCAAGGCCCTCTCCTCCCAAGTAGACCATGTCTCTTCCTTATCCTCTCCTCCCTGCATGCCCCAGGATAGATAAGGGATGGGCCTGACTCCTCCCCTGACTGCTCAGCCAGCCTCTGCCCCTCCCCAGCCTCATCATAACCTCTGAAGCCACACTTCCACTCCCTGTCGGCTGTTCCTCCTCTCCCTCAGAGTCAGTCTCCACCAGGGGCATGACAGTGTCACACAGAAAAGAAGACTGATGAAATCCACATTTTCCACATGCAGTTTTTCCTAGTATATGGAATGTTGTACAATCTTGGTAGAAACTCCGGGAGAAGGGGTAGCATAATGTGCAGTTATGTATGATGTATGGAATCAGTCAAGTTAAACAGACAAACTGAAAACTCCAGAGTTGACAGTGATGAGATTGAACTTTCAGATTAGAACAGAAGGTAAAAAGATTGCTGAGCAAGCAATACACATATAAGGTGAGTAGAGAATGAGGAAGCAAATGTTTAATTTTTACTTTAACCTTATTAAAATTCTTAGCTAATTAATTTTGGATTGTACCCTCAGTGTTTTCAGATATGGGGCACTTGATAGAGAGGAGTAGAATCTTCTCTGGCTTTCTTTTTGGATTATTTAAAGCAATTCATTCTGCTCTCAACCTTTCAGCATATAGCAGAAATTAATAAAAGACAGCACTTGTTTTTTCTTGGTTATTCTCTAATGTTTATATACATTTTTTTAATGTAGCTGTAAATTGTCTAACAAGGAAGCAACACCAACTTATATAAAAACTAGCCAAGCCTGTTGTCACGATGATTTGTAATGGTTTCTATATACAAGAAGTATAGTTACAGTCTTGTTTAACACTGACCTTCCCATTTCACTTGACTGAATTTGTAAAGATCTACATGTAGGTGTTTTAGTATTTCATTGCTTAGCTTGACATAAACTAATGATGTAGCCTACTAAACATGGTGACATGATTAAACTGTGATGTTAATTAGTGGTTTCTGCAAGAGACTTAATCCTCTTCCCCCCTCCCTGTTTTTTTCTTTGTGTTTGTTAGGCATGTATTAAACTTCAGGCGACAGAATTGGATGTTCTCTTTATAGCATCTGTTAATACCATTAAGGACTGGTGAAGAAATTACAGTTTGAACATTTTTCTGTCTTGGGTTGTCCAAACATGGAAATTTGTCTGAAAAGAATATGAGGGTTTTCACAAGTAATTATGATATGGAATGATATGTAGATGCTATATATTAATTAATCTGTTTCAATCATATATATTTTAT
The DNA here is from genome assembly GCA_009733165.1 of Naja naja. Classification (NCBI taxonomy): domain Eukaryota; kingdom Metazoa; phylum Chordata; class Lepidosauria; order Squamata; family Elapidae; genus Naja; species Naja naja. The sequence goes on from CM019148.1 coordinate 314,558,893, forward strand.
TCAGAGAGGTTTTGGTGGGAGGAATTTTTGGAAGGGTTTAGGAAGGTTAAATCTGTGAGACATGGCTTCCATCTGGAATGCATTAGCTCCAAAGATTTATTAGCCAGAGTGTCTCTGCATAATGTTCCATGGAAAGTAAAGCCCTGCATCTAATTTCCAGCATGATGTCTATATGAGGAGTGATCTTTGAAATATCATAGGTGACAATCAAGTTTCTTATTTTAAAAAAATGTGCTGGAATTTTATGCCAACAATTTAAAATCTCTCACAAGAACTGCTAAAGCAGGTAGTCTTATTTGTTGACAAATGATAAAACAGTAGTAACAACAACATGTATGACATTTTATGACAAGATTGAGCCTTTGAGCAGAAAATACACTCAGGAAAATCACCAGGCATTCTATATTTGCTTAACTGAGTACAACAAGGCAATATTAAAAATATTTCATTTCTGAGGCTGTGCTATTCTTACACGCT